>OU015492.1:85488225-86118225 GCA_907164885.2 Dolomedes plantarius
TTCCTACATTTTTGATAGTCCTCTAAGAATAAAACATGAGATTTTTTTTCATTCTTTCTCAAATTAATTTGTTTTCGAATATATTAGGAACAAAAAGTCACATACCATTTATCCTTTCCCCGTTCTTGTTTTTCTATTTTTCAATTTTTCAGTCTGTAATCCGATTAGAATGCCTGATAATCTTTTAATTGTTATTAAAGAAATATTCCTGGTAATGCTAGAGACAGTTCCCTTAATTAAGATTCATGTTATGTTTATTAAATTAATATTAATTTAGAAGGCACATTTAGATCGATAAAATGCTAGTGAAAGTAATCAGATTATGATTAAATTTTCCTAATTAAGCACGATTTCGTTCTAATTTGTGATTTAACGAAAAAAAATAATGGACTGTTTGTGAGAGACAAAAAAGTGTCTGAAGTTTTCATATTTTTTGATTTGACAAATTCTTTAACACTGAATTAAAATGGCACTATTCCATTTAATTAACATTACGGCATATTTACTATTTATTAAGAGTAAATATAATGTAAAATAATTCACTTGATATAAATTTATTATAACTTATTTTTATATAAAACTATTAGATATGTAAGTATGCAATAAATGTAATCGATAAGTTCAGATTAAATTGAGATTGTCGGACAAAAAATATAACCGTTAATGTCGAGAAAACGGGAATAAAAAATGCCAAAAAACAAATAAATAAATATTAAGTGAATTTTTAGTAAATATTCAATTTTAATATATATTTGCAGTTATGTTTGCCCTAGCACTTTGTCAACTGCTAAGTCTGTAATAAATATATGATCTGGAAGTACGCATTCCATATACAAGAAAAAGGTTATAATTCTAGTTGAAGTTCCTGCGTACTTTGTAATTGTTATCTATTATTTAAAAAGAAACTATCCAACAAACTTGTGTTGTATGTGGCAGATTGTCTATAGGATAAGTGACTGTCGCACTGAAACAATATACTCAAATACAAACCCCAAAAATGTATTTATACGTTATAATAAAACTTTTAACTGATTAAAACAAAGTCATAGATATATACTGATGAATAAAAAGCCTGACTACTTATATTTCTGCAGTCTACATGCCTATCCTTATGTTCAAAATGGACAGGATTTTATATGTTATTGACCTTTTCTACAGACGCCAGGGAAGGAAAGTAGAGGAATTCCACATCTGATTTTACCTGCAGCCGAAGAAATTTATGGTTTTTAGACCACAGAGGGTCTATTTAGCCCTAGCAAAAGATGACGATAGTGCTCCATAATCAACGAACTAACTATCCCTCGATAAAGATCAATTCTCAGATTTAGCTGCACTATAGTACACAATTTAGTATCATGCACGAGAAGCAAATTTGTTTCATTCCAAAATCCTTTCACCTTTTAAGAATTCGTATTTAAAAAAATTTAACTAATTTAAAAATTCCACTCATGCATTGTTTTATGCATTATAAGGCCAGTGGGTTCAACGCCCTTCCTGTAAAAATTCAAAATAAGGAAACAATTACACATTATTTTAGTCTTAAACATTATTTTCGAGAGCAGCAAATAATTCGGTGTCGTTAAACTAATTATTCCGCCTCTACATTAATAACTCGTATTAAATGCCGTGTTCCGTCGGGGTACAAATGACTAAGTTTTGTTGAGGGGGAAAAAAGGAAGCGTTTACCTCACCTCGATATGTGAAACCCACTTTTAGTTTCAAGTTGCCCAAATTAGGTTAGCACTCTATATTAATTGGATGGCTGTACTGAGAAGAGTTAACGGAGAAAATCTTTAACTGGCTCCACTAGAGAATTACCTTAATTAGATGCGGGAGTCAATTATATGTAGTAGTTAGCAAGAGAGAGGGACCCGGGAAGTAATTAGCTTAAATTTTGATCTTCAAAATAGAACGTTAGCTACGCTGAAAATGGAGTTTCTTTTTAGTAACCCGTTCATATTTTTCCAGAGAAGCATTTACATTAATTTTTACAGCCATACCATATCAAACTCATGGAGTAGCTTTGCTTAATATAATAGGGAATTTTGTTAACTTATTTAAAAATACCTCAATTAACAACTTTGTTTAAAATGTCATTAAGCACTTAAAAAATTTTTTTCAGCAGTTTTTTATTACCATGGTTTAATTTAATGTACTTCTTTTCGTTATTAAGTTATAAGTTCCAGTAGAGTAGTTAAATATCCGGTTAGACGTCAGCTATTTAGAATATTCAAAGAAAAATATGCGCTTTAAATATATAGGTAGGAAATATATAAAGATATTGTAGTTAGTTTTTCCGTAAAGCACAGAATGTCTGTCGAGCTATGGTCTTCTGATTTTATCACGGTTCAAAACTCATCGTTGAGTTTACACTACACGACTATCAATCAAAAATTATCTTGGATGCTCTTAGGAACTACTTTTTGTGGTTTTTGAGAATATATCGAGTGATTTAATGTTATGCGTAGAGAAGGACAATGGTATATATGCATTCTAAAAGTGTTTGGACCACACAGAAACACCTACCTATTAAAATTTTCCATTAAAATTTTCCTAGCGTAAAAATTTACTCTAATTTTTGTAATATTCTAAAACATAAAAAATAATTTCAAAGCTAAAGAAAAATATAAGCAGCTACAAAATACCTTTTAACATGAGGTATATAATAAATAGTGTACTGCTGAAAGTTTTAGAAATTATTAAAATAAATTAAATTTATTAAGATATAATAGACATCTTGTGCGTTATACCTGTATCGCTGGGATTTTCGTACATGAGTATTTAAAAAAAATCAAGTTTTATTTTAAAGAGGCATAATTTTTTTCGTTTACATAATACATTTAAATTTTTTTAGCGTTTAAGTTTTCACTTTATTAAAAATATTGAAATTCTGTTTTTGTTTCCGCAATGTCCCATTTGGCGATGAAGAGTTAAAATGTTTCATTCTAAATACCTCTGTATATATTTTTGTTGTCTATCTTCAGGGTAATAAAATGCATTATTGAAGAAAGCTGGTGCAGGAAGTCAATTGTTGTTACTCGAGGGAATGAATGCGAAAAATACCCTTTGTCGTGACTGAAACGAGAAGAGGTTGCATTTTCCCTTGTCGCGTGATTTTCTACAATATTAATTGAAACATCCACTAGAGAGATTCATTGCTGGAGATAATTTTCTTTGTTCTCTTGCCTCTTTCAGAGAACTGCAGAATTGTATACCTTAGTTAATCACGATATGCCGTTTTCTAAAGTTAGGATCAGGAAATTTACACTCTAGGGATTATAAACACAACATTACCTTTATTAATTTACCTTTTCATAGCATCCTCAATTAATTATTTCATCAACTATTTATCATTTTTAACAATTAATCTACTGTTTTATTTCCTAATTGTATTAAAGATTTTACCTTTCATAAGGAAGGTTTAATTTAAAATATGTATTAATTATAATTTCAATAAATCATAAAAACCGAAAGGTAGATAATTTAGCAATTATTAAATTGAAATCGAAAGTGTTTATTTATAGAAAACTAACCGCAAGAAATCTTGTACAATTTTAGACAAAGGAAGTATTGTTATGAAGAACATTGCAGTTTTGGGAAATGTTTAAACTACGGCTTCTCACCATTTTAAAAAATGACAATGTATTCTTGGATAAAAATTTTTAATTAATGTACTGATTTACTTGTGTAAATGAATTGTCTAGTTTTCCTTGAATGCGCCCTTTATTCATTTACAAAATGATGTATCTTACTTTATGTTGTTTATTTTTCTTGTTTTCACCGTCTCGACAGACTTTATTCATAGCAGCTGCCGAAGCTCTCTTTGAAATTATTCTGTTGATCTAACATATCGTTTTTCTTCATATCGCTAATACTTAATCTGTAATCTTTAAAAGCTATATAAAAATATTTAAAGGTGTAAAATGTATTTATCGCTGCAATGTATCATAATTCCTGTGAAGGTAAATTTCAATCTTCGGAAATAATTTAAAGGATGGTTTAGACGAAAATACACTTTTGCACAGAAGAGTGAATATTTATCAAACCACTGTAAGATTTCTTTCCCTATATAATGTTTTAAGTGCTCATTTTAAAGGTTTAACTTAGCTGTGGCATATCGGACTTTATATTTCATTTTTTAAATAAAGTAAGAGAATCAAAAAATTCCTTGCATATTTAAAATCCAAAAAATTGGATGTTTGTAATAGAGTAACATTAAACTTTGATAAATATACTGTACAATGAAAATTGTTTAAATGGACTAAAGAACAGGCAAATAAAAAAAGTTTGCCATATTCGACAGATGTGAATATTTTTTTTAAACTTCAAAATAAGTATTTAATAAACTTTATCAGGTACTTAAATTTGTCCTTTTTTTAGTAAAAGTATTTTTTTCAAGGACTTGCTCATGATAAGTTTCAGTTCATACAACTTATTAATAAAGATACATAAAGTGTCTTCCGAATTTCCAATTCCGACCATTCACCGATGGTTCATCCCGCCTTCAGGAAACTACACCAACTTTTCTGCCACCGTTACATCTAAGGCTCGGTGCACACGAGCGATCCGGTGTCGTTGCGGCACCGCAGTTGCGATCAAGCAGTACATAGAGTTGAACTAACCGACTCACACGGACGACGCTCCTTAGGGTTTCGTCGACTCACAGATTTGATGTTTTCTTCAAAATATTGTAGGCATGGCGGTTTGGGGGGAAGGATTCTCCAGATAGCTTAGTTGGAGTTAATTGGAAGAACTTCCCGCCAGCACCCTTCCTGATTAACCAAGTTTCTTGCCGTTTTCAGGTCAGACGTAATGAAGTAGAAGGGATAAGATTTCCCTGACCTGTGAATTATAAGAGCCTTGACTAGATCCAATACTGGCGGCCCCTGTAAAACCTGGGATCCTGTAAAAATACTCCCTGTCCTGGTGTGAACCACCCGCTAATTTTGTTACTTATATCTCACATTGTAAATTCGTAAACATAGGGAATTATACAAATAACTGTAAATAGTTGTAAATTTGTCATATTTTGGTGTAGATAGCCTTTTATCGACTGTCTTTGATAAAACAGAAAGTGCTGTCTAGTATCTCCTGTTTGTCAAACGCGTCAAAAGAATTTCAAAAATAATGTTATGCCAAAAGACGTTGTCAGTAATGATATATACAGAAGGTCGTTCGCACTTTATGGAAACGATTTTGTAATTTATTTTTACCGTTTGCATTTTCAGATAAAAATTTGGCAACTTCAGAATAATCGTCTGCTACAGTTTTATTTTGATTGGCATGTAAAATAGAAGATTTATTTAGAAAATAGCTCTTAAAATTGATAGATGGCTCGAAGGTTAAGTTACTGCGCTTTCCGAGGAGAAATATTCGTATCAACAAATTATAAAGAGGTGTAAAAATTGCGGTTATGGCATTTCAAAAAAAGGTATTTATGATACATTAAATTTGAAAGGAAAAAGTCTAACTAAAAGTAAAAATGAAAACATGACCTCGAAACTTCACCCTAAGACTGTTCGAACGCAGGTAATTATCAAGAAAGGGAAGTCTCTGATCCTAAAATAAAATTCGCCGACTAAAAGATCCATTGCATCGAAACTAGGAATGTCTTCTGGCACTGTTAGTAAAATCATTCATAAAGATTTGAAGTTAGAAATGATGTTTGAACCTAAAGTTCCTTTACTTTTTCCAAAGCATATTGCTGAAAGAAAAACAAATTGAAGAAATTTATATGAAAAACACCTAGCTGCTGAAAAATGGAAATTTGTGGTAACACTCGATAAGGTATGGGTATATTCAAGTGATTGTAATAAAAAAAGATTAATTTTCTATTGCTCAACTGACGGGAATGACTGTGCGAAATGGCTCCGTCAGTGTACAGAAAAGTTCCCTAAAGGATTCATGATAGTTGCAGGATTTTGTTACAACGGAAAATTAATAATAATAAAAAGTCTCAAGTAAAGCCAAAATCAATTCACTCTACTATCAGCAGAATATTTTAGAACAATTTTTTGAAGACGAAATTCCAGCCTTATATGGAAAGGACATTGATAAAGTTGAGCTTCATATGGATGAAGCCTCTAGTCACACGTCTAAATCAACTTCCCCTTATTTACCAAAGAAAGACTCAAAAACAGGAATAAAGTGTATCCCACTTAGTGAAATACCTGTAAAATCAACAGACGCTTCTCCAATGGACTTTTGCGCTTTCGGTTTATTAAAACGAGCCTTAGGAAAACAGCATCCAAGAACACTGAACAGATTTTGGAAAACGGTTCAAGACGAATGGGGTAAAATTGACATGACAGTGCTAAGATAAAATTTACCTTCATAGAAAATTCAAGCAAGAGCTATTGTCAAGAACCATGGCTATCAGATCGAAGTAAATCGTCGCAAAAGATGCTACATTTATACATAAAACTTAACTATCAAAATCGTTTCCATAAAGTGCCAACGACCTTCTGTATATATATATATATATATATATATATATATATATATATATATATATATATATATATATATATATATAATTTGTAATTGCATTAAATGTATTGTCTGTGAGTTTTGTATGATTGCAACTTGGTATGTAACGTTCTAGCATGTTTTATTGATTAATGACGATTTTTTCATCATTGTGGTAAATCGGGGTGTAAACAGTGTGGTTGGTTTTAAAGTTAGATACATGTTAAATACTAAATATCAGCTAACGTAAAAGTGACCAAATCTCTGCTGAACAACTATCCTATAATACGTTACTTTAAATGAAACAAAAGACTGATTCTTTAAAAAGTTATATTTTATTTATAACGATATGTTTAAGAGGGAAATGCCATGTTAGTAATTCTGGTGCTTGATCCTCTTATCGTTAAATTGTGTGACCCATTATTCAAATTTTCCTTCATTTGTTTGCATGCTTAAAATACATAAAAAGTATATTTATGTTATTATACTTCCTTGATGACACTGAAATATGGAAATATTGCACCAGGCGGCGAGAAAATCATGTAGGATTCACAACGGTAATTTTTTCCCTGAATTCTTGAATACGTTCCTGAATTGTGTATGCATTACTTCTTTTTTTTTTCTCTCGCATCCTTAATCACAGGCTACGGTATTCAATCTGTGCTGTTTACTGGGCGTCAGGAACTGTAAAAAAACGCATCAATCAAAATCTGTAATCTCCCTGGCTCAACTCCAAATCCAGAGTGTTCAGTCCCTGAATGTTAGCGTCAAGTTGTGATTCTTAAATCTCCGGATAACGGATTTAATATGATTTGCATGATACCGTTTACGCTCGATTTTAAGACAGGGAATCTTGAAACGGGGCCTTAAGTTTTGTATAGTATTTTTAATATATTTTACTTGTATATTGATGCTTTGTATCTGTTTGCGGACGGAAATGTATGATTCCGCTGAATTTCATTTCTTATAAAGATTCATGTGGTATTATGGAGAGCATATTTTACCATTTTTACTGTGAGGTGGGGGGAGTAAGACTTTTGAATAGGTTTAATGCTTGGTTTTAAAAATATTTTTTATCTGGTGAAACAATGTTATTATGATATTAAAAATGAAAGCGCGTTCCATAAAATCTTGGGGATTTTTTTTACATCACCAGATCGTCCTTGCTTTTTAGATTCATATAATTATAATTGCTTATAAAATGTAAGAAACGTACATGAGTTTCAACAACTTCGTGAATTGATGCACTTGTTTGAAGTTTTTTTTATTTCAAGTTTTTCATATGGTCATATACTTTCATTTATATAATTCTATTTTACGATACGATTGATTATGCTATCATCATTAACGTGGACACTTTTGTCTGTATGAATTCTTTGACAATTGTTTTGGATTCCTCGTAAGAATTCTCATTTATTACTGATGCTTGAATAATGTATAGAGATGTATATCATTACATAATTTGCTCACTCCTTTCAACAACGTCATATCTCAAAAATCAGTGTTTTTTAGTTATTCCTATTTTCAGAATGCCCTAAAAGAGTAGTATATCCCTGCAAGATCGTCAAATCTAACCCTCGATATTTAGCCGCTAGAGGGTCGAATTAAAATTTACTGTCAATACATTTTAATGTACTTTTAAACTTTAAAATCACTCTCCTGAAAAATCTTGTTTCTTGAGATATAACGTTGTTGAAAGGAGTAGGCGAATTGTTTACCAGCTTAAACAGTTTTTATGTTCTTTTTTCTTGACAATGGTAAATTTTTTTGTGTGACCTAAGGTCATAAACGCTTTGGAAAATGCGTCTGTTTAGCTCCGTGTAGGAAAAAATAACCAAAACGCTCCTAAACCTGCAAAACAACTAAATATAATGAAATATTTAGGTCTAACAGATTTTTATAACCCTACATATGTTTTTAAGAAGATATTAGCATGTTATTAAACGAGAACTATATTATTAATGATCTCGTTATAGTTTTAAAAGCACTGAGACACTTCTTAAAAAAGGCCTTCATATTTCATACAACTGAATTTAAAAGTTATTTTGTTATTTTTTTTTTACATTTTGGATGATTGTCATGTACAATAGAGACTTTATATTAAGCCATGAACCATAAACACAGTTCTAGAAATTTGTAGAGTCAGCGCTGAATATAATTTTTCCTGGGGATGGTCATCTATGGCCTGGATAGCCTTTAATGTTTAAACTGCATAAAATAATCAAAACTATGATGTTTAATATATTTAATTTTATATACTGCAGACAATAAGAGTTAAGTATTGCGTACGCTGAGAAAAACTGTCAGAACGATTTCTCAAGCCATCCCAGTTCTCTGATCTCATTTAACTCTCCCAGAATGGACTTACTGCAATAATTATCATTCATTAATTAAATATCTTAATAGATATCATGTAATTCGTTTATTAATGATATGCGGCTTTATTTCGTTTGAATGAACTTCATATCTCGTCTAATTAGATATATTTCTCACGTATTAGGTATTCATCATTCAATGTCTCATATAATATAGCTTAACTTTATTATCTCGGTAAATTAATTCTCAGGGCAAATAGTTTTTTTCAGGTTTATTTGGCTATTATCATTATGTGGGATAGTAAACATTTGTCATAGAAAATTAGAAATTATTGACAGAAAATTATTATAGAAAAGAAATGCTTTTAAAGGGTAAAGCGGGGGAAATATTTTAAATTATCGCATTATATTGCACAACAGTTTCCGAAAGCGTCACTGATAAAATCTAACACAGGAATCTATTTTTAAACATGTAGTCAGGATTATTTTTTCCGTGTATGGTGAAAATAATTTTCTGGAATGATTGCCTTATGAATGCATTTCATAATATTAAACTTTGGATCACTCCAGAGCAATGATAAACTTTTCATTTTTGATCCTATGTTGGGTTCTAGATAATAGCTGCCTAGTTCCTTAAAAAGCTGTATTACTAGGCATGAGTAGTAATCAGTATAAAAACAGTCCTGCCTCAGAATTAAAAATTTCCTGTCTCAACAGAGAAATCATAGGTTTAGCTCTAAGGATAGAGCCAGAACAAATCACCGGGATATTTAAAATAAATTTGATAGATGCATTGGTTTTAGTTTCAGATATTTATTCAGGACTTGTATTGAGGAAGGGAAATTACTGGATATTGGTGTTCTACCTTTCTTTCTAGTTGTATCGCCAGTGATGCTGTTCAGGAATACCTGGATGGTATTCTTCAACGTTTACGAAAATATTAGAAGAGGCATTGAGTAAAAATGATCTAATATCATTGGATTAGGAGATATGACATTGGTTACGGTGATGAATTTAGAACAGATCTACGAATGAATCGATATTAGAAAATAGCTCGATTAATATCTGTTCAAAGAAAACCCAAATATGAGTCGCTTTGAAAAATTTGTAGTTATACTACTTTTTTTTAAACATTAGTATGCGTAAGTGCCTTAAGCATATGGAGGAGCCGGATGATGGTCGAATGGCTAGGGCGCTGACATCGGTACCACAGTCCGTGGGTTCGAGTCCCACTCTGCATGAATGTTTGTGGCCGTTCGAAATCAACTTTAAGTGGTAGGTACCAGTTTAATTAGCCCTTGTGTAGCAAAAGTTGACCGTAGTGCTCCAAACGAAACCTAACTATGCATATGAAGGAAATGAATGAAACAAGCAGAAATTTTTATGTAGGTTGGCAACGCAACACAACCAAGCCAATTGTTTACATTGAAAATGAGAAATTAAATATGATACAAAAATTTCAGTTTTCCAAAGTGTTTCTAAAGACTATTAACCCAAGGCTAGAAGATAGTATAGACTTGTCAGTGTTATCTCCTTTATTTTAGCTCCAAGACCTTAATGAGGTAAGGACTGCAAACTTAAGTTCGATATGGTTGTATAAGGATCAGTCACTCGCAGGATAGTATGTTGCTTTAGAGTTTACTGACAAAGGCTTACGTTAAGTTTTCAGTAAATATCAGATGCCCTGTATTTTATGTCTAGTACCTCCTTTGTACCCCCTACAAAGAGAATGGTTCGTTTAAACTGGATTCTGAATCAGTGGAGCAATGATTTGATCTCTGAGTCCAGGTTTGATTTATACATAGATTCTCATCGAACCATTATCTGGAGGGAATTGAAAACCCATTTCTATCTCAATAATACGGCAGAAAAGATATTTTTTTGTGAGGAAATCATTAAAAAGGAAGTAATTTTTCAAAGTAATCTATGTTTCATTTCCCTGAAATATGAAAATTTGAAAAATTGATAGCTCTAGTTCTTTTATTTTTGTATTAAATTATATATGTTATAAAAATTTTATAATTATAATGTTGGTATTATTCAGCATTATATCTGTTTATTGTTAGTTCCGTTTCGTATCACTATAGATAATTAAATACTTGATGGTTTGCGTTTAAATGAATATAGTCACGTTTCTCTCTCTACTTTGGAGATATTACAGTAATTAGGTCTGGATATCATTTGCATGAGACCGTTGACAGCAACTAGAGATTGCTTACGTGATTTGAATTCTTCCTAGATTACGCTATTTATGGAGAGTATAATACGCTGCGAATGACAATCGGGAGTAATAAACTAATGAGCAAGGATAGGTTCCGTTTAATAAAATAATATGCTTTAATATTCATGACAAAGTTATGTATTCCTAAAATAATTACCATGAAAATATTCTGAGAAAGTGCTTTCCACCTCTAGATACGTTTCACTCAAAATCAGCAGGCCTTGCATAATTCTCTTCATAGTATATGAAAGTTCCTAAATGATAATTGAAGGATAGATATCGATATTATGAAATTAATTTGTACTTTGCACATCAGAAGCCACGGTGAGTCGATGGTCTGGACACGTGTATTATTTAAGCTAATACATACACGGACGTAAATTGAAGTTAAAATTTTTTTAAAAATTATATTGTTTAATGATACCTAAAAGATAAAGATATACAGTGACTACTAAAAATGTCCTTCTATAAGCTCCTAAATAACATGTTCCAGTTAGAAGAGAAGTAAAATATCTGATCCTGTGAAAGGAGTTTATTTTTTTTCGTCTGAGTTTTCCTGTTAATGTACCCACACTTGGAAGGACGCATCTAGAATCACGAAGTATATCTCGGCTTTTTTAAAGTTTTTGTTTGCTATTCTTGTATGTTTGTAGGTATCTATGAATCGGTTTTATTATGAAGTTAGACATTTAGTCAGTGAAGTATGTCCTTGCATTTAATTTTGCATGAAGTATGTCCTTGCATTTTATTTTGCATGTCATAATTCTTACCACCATATCCTAATACATCTGTTACATTTTTGAGTACACTGAAAATCGCTGAATTTCAGTTTCTAAATTTAGTTCTCGAAATTTCTCTTTTTATTCCTATGCAAATTCCGTCCTCTCTCGGGTATATTGAGCTTTGTAATAGTGAAAATAACCCATAAGAGGAAACGAAACTTTAGCCTATCCTCTGTTATACGGTATAAATGGATGAATACGATGATGCAATCATACTTCTCTGAACGCAACTTACGCTTTGAATAAATTTCACTGCTATTCGTCGAAATTCAACAACTTGGATTCCTCTTGTTAACTTAATTATTTCTTAACTACTATGAGCTGCGATATTGTAAGGATGCCTAAAGCAATATATTTTATAGTATTTTAATCAATTAACTTTTCTCTGTTTATTTAAGGAGATAAATTTGTAATAAATTTGTGTGCTTGCAATGTTTTGAAGACAGAATTTTTTTTTTACTCAAACGGACTTCTTATTATCGGGTTCAATTTGCACTATAAAATAATTCTTTCTGTAACCTATCTATAAACATTGGACTGTTCTGGGTAATCACCCTTTATTTTTCCAAGTGGGAGTAACCACTGTGGACATTCATTATGCAACCTCGGACACAGGTTGTCCGGGTTGAGGCATCCGGTGGTTTGTTTCTACCAAAAGCAATCGAATAATTTTGTTGAGTCGAAATGTATGTGGATATTTACTGCTAATCAATGCATATCACAAGCATTTCTCGAGATTTCTCAAATATTAATTTCGCATATATCGTTAAGACATCCATCTACGCGGGTGATTTACAGTGTTCATTCAATGAGGAAATATATTGATGAAAAGATTCACGCTTTAACGCAGTGCTTAATTTACTGAAACAAATTGAAAACTCCGCTTCTGTCCAAGTTTTTAATTTACAGCGTCTCTCCACGGGACTTCAGATTTACTGGATGGCGCAATAGGCAAAATAAATAAGTTTCTTGAAGATTTAAGAAGTACGTTCCCTTCTTGGAATTTGCTTGTATTATAAACAGAGTAAATAGTTCTCATACCACGTCTTGTTACAGTGTGGTAAAATCTAATTCGCTAACATTAGTGAAAACATGATAGATTTTAAGTTGTTTAAAATCAATTATTCTTTTCAAGTGCATATTATTACTCAGAATATATTACGTAATTATGTGTTTATTTTTAAAAATTTTTGATTGATAAAATTATTTATATATATATATATATATATATATATATATATATATATATATATATATATATATATATATATATATATATATATATATATATATATATATATATATATATATACACACACGTTTGAGGAGATAAAAAATTGCATTGAAATCTTTTTTGTGCAATATTTTACTTACAACAATTACTTAAAAACATATCTCAATGAATTCACTATTTCAGAAAACCTTTCAATCTACCAGCAGTAGAAAAACTAACGTTTACTATATTAATTCTGTTTAGTTGGAGGTTTAAAAGTTTGAAGTTATTTTAAAACGTATGTTATCAACCGCTTAGGTTAAGGTATAAACAGATTTTGCATCCTTTCCCGCAAAATTTTCTTTATTATTCCTGTATATGATTTATTTTATTATTCAGTCCATATAAATACGCTTCATCTTCCATCCCCGATATCATAAAATACTTCTCCCCCCGCAAGAAAAAGTTTTGAATAAGGCAGAAAAAACTTTTATTATAAGCATACGACGCGCGCTGTATTTTGCAAGGGATCAGCGAAATTTTCAACAAAGATATTTTCAGAACACGAATATGGGAAGATGCAAAACAATCCATCAAATATTGTGAAATAACAAAGTGCTGTCGTATTCTGCAGCTCATCATTCACTGATGATGAAGAGGGAAACTTTTTAAAAACAACAAACTTACGTTGACGAAAAAAAAATAAACGTGTTCATGAACATGAAATTTTTTCCTACCGGAAACGATAAAATGCTTTCTTTTCGATCTTCATTTTTCATTTCATTTGCACGTTTTTAAAGAATTAAAAAAATATACAGAATTCATAACAAAGAGTGTTATCCTCCAGATGTTTACTTTAAACAAGTGAACGCTGATCTCCACCCCCTTTTTTTCGGTTCGGGGCAAAAAAATTCTGTTAACACCTAATTCGACTGCTTACTATTGAAAATTCGGTTCAAAAGCAGAAATAAAATAAAATTACTACATTTTTCCAAAAATTAAAAATTAAAAATTTGTTTTTCCATTTCAGTTTTCTCTTAACTATTTTATATGCTCTTAACTTATTTAAAAAAAAATATTTGTGAAATCGGAGAAGTATTTAAAACCATTTACATTGTAATGCTGATACTTATTTTTGACTGTATATTTATTTTGAGTAATTAGCTGTATCAGTAAAAGACTGGGAAGCGTTATCTATGAATAATAAATATGCACCATAATTCATAATGTTATAATAATTACTATATATGAAGATTATTTAATGAACTGCTGCGAAAATTACTTTTTTACGCATGTAAGACAAATTAATCTCCTTATCTATCAGTTAAAGATAAAATTTTCTCCAGACATTACACTATAAAGTATTTAAAGCTTGCTTTACTTGTTAATGATTAAGCAGTTTTCTTTAAAAAGCATTAATGTACTGCCCTAAAAAATACTGTTACGCATAATGTAGAATGTTCTACATTTAATTATTTTCCCCCTCAGCCGGAAAGTCATCTTCAGGTCGAAATTACTCTTTGTTATGCTTCGTGTTACTAAAAATAATATCCTCTTTATACCTCAGCGGCAGAGTGCATGATCTCGTACAAAATTTTTTATCGAATATTGTTTCCAAATGGCAGGGAAAGAACAAACTTATTTAGAAGCTTCTGAACTATTTTTTCAGATATTATCAAATGTTTACTTGCCGTTAAATTTTGAAATTATCTGTAATGGCTAATTTAAATAGTATTACTGGCATGTAGTTATATATATATATATATGTGTGTGTCGAAGGAAGTCAATCTGGTGTAACGCATCCTCCATGTTTTCTTTTTAGCTTTCTTTTATGTGATGGCAACAGGGAGCGAGAAAGGAATGTTCAGATTTTACAGTGTAGTTGAGAAGGGAAAACGGTACGAGTATGATGTAACGACGTCTAATGTTATATCTGTTAAAGTGTATTTAAAGATAAATTTATTTAAAGTGCCAGAAAAAGAAGTCACGTGATCAGCATTTAATAAATTAAATTCTAAAAATGAATCTTTAAAAATTCACCAAAAATCAGAAAATAGAGGTAAAGATTCGAAAAAGATTTCATTTCAAAGGAATTTTTATGATCTTTCTCGTGATATAAATTTTATAACAATCAAATTATTATTTTAAATGCAAACTTAAAAAAGTTACTAAAACAGCTTAAAAATTTAATTTTAAAAAATCTAAGAATTTTTCAAAAATCTCTCTTAGTGAACCCCTACACTATAAGAAGAAACGCCATGCAAAATTTCAGCCCTTTAGGTCCAGCGGTTTGGTCTGTGCGTTGTATGTCAGTCAGTGAGTCAGTTACGGAACTGTTTTATATATATAGATGAGGCAATATTATGATGGAGAGACCTGCTATAATCTAATCACAGCGAAATAGAGATTCAAGTGTTTGTGCATATGCTTGCGTTGGTAATAATTTCGCCAAATGACCAGCTTGTGTAACAGCAGGCTATGCGTCCAACATAAGTTTCAGTAGACCATGGAGACTAAATGTCCTGCCCTGGATGTTAAAGCTAAAGACCAGTACTGGTACCACTAATGTCTGCTTAAAATAAGAAATTGCACGTGGCTCATAATCCCCAACACTGGACAACAACTAGCTGAAAGAGCGTGGCACGGTTTAAGTTAAGTAACTACATCGTTGGGAAAATGGAATATATATTTGTTCAACGATACCATAAACTAATTGAATGCATTAAAACCTTGCCTTGTCGTAAGCGAGCTGTTACAATGGGGAGGACAGGCTCAACCTTACGCTAATATTTGATTTATAATTACTTCAAACATTATAAATAATTAATACTTTCCTACAGCGTACAAGTGTTTATTTCTAAATTTTAAAAAAGTGGTGGTTTATATTCGCATGTCTGTTTTGTGTAGCAATTTATAAAAGTCTGCATATGAACACGTAAATACGATCATGTCAGCATTGGATATATGAATGTGCGAAGTTAATTTTCACAATTTCATATATATTAACTTTTTTTATTTTACTTTTAAATAAGTCAAAAACATACGTATCTTTTATTTCCTATAGGTAATATTTAATGATGCTATTAACAATTTTACGAATTTTCAAAATAAATATTATATGACTGATCTTTATGTATGTAATACTTGTTCATATCTCCATGCCTTTATGTACTGGAAATTGAGAACACGTCTTTATTATAAAAATCTTATGCAAAAACTCTAAATTTATTTGAGTACCGGAAACTCTCTCACATTTTAAGCATTTAAATAATGACTTCTTCAGAATTTAAGAAGGCATGCTGAGTTGAAGAAGAAAAAAATCTGTAAAAAGAAGCACTTGATTCGAATGATCTATCAACACTAAAGAACAACAAAAGCGTATACCCTTAACCTCGTTTGTCACTGTCTATTAAGTGAGGGAGATTAAAAATAATAAATATCACGCATAGGCTGTCAGAAAAATCTTTTTCTTCCTGATTTAGTTTTCTAGACCTCCCACAGACATTGTTTTTCTCTCCACGATGTGTGATAATATTTTTCATTCACCTTTTTTCTGTATATTTTGGGGTCTTTTTGTCTTTCCCTTAAGTTTATTTATAAATTCTTCTGGCGTGGTGTGCTGTGATATGCGGGTGTATAGATATTCTGCTACAGAGAAAAGATCCATAGGTGAATTTTTTTATTTGCTTATTGCAGCATTTAAAAAAAAATCAGATCGGGCAGTTTCGGCTAATTACTGTGCAAGATAATTGAAAAGATCAATTCTATTTGAAGGCTGTTTTGCAGATTTATTTTTTTCATATTATATTTAATTTTTTTGCAAGCAAACGGTTAAAAACTGAAATGGAAATTTAAATAACTTTCAGAAATGGAGGTTTAGTGTAACTTATTTGTGATATGTCATTTATATGGTAATTTGACTTAAGTTTCTCTTAATTAAAATGTAAATTTTTGAAGAGCAACTTCTACGATTTCCGTAGAAATAAATATGCGATATAAAACTGGCACACAGCTGTTTAAGCATATAATATTCGCTGTCGAAAGATTAAATACAAGTCAAAAGATTCAAACTTTTACATAAATTTTAATTAATGAATTTAAAAGGCACGAGGATAGTAACAATACCGAAAGAAATAATTCAATAATAAAGAGTAATTAATTTTTATCTAGAAGATGTTTAAACTATAAGAACTCTTTCAATTGCCTAATTAATGCAATCGTAGAGAAATTATCATAGTTAAGTTTTATGTAGAAGACTTTATGAGGGAAATTTTTAAAAACTTTCCTGTATAATTAATTTAATGTGTATAAAGAGGCATAAAAGAGAAATGCGAAAACATTAAATTTAATATAACTTTTTGTTTCCTATAAACGCAGTGTTTCTGTTGCATTCCAAGATAGGTTTAATATAGGTAAATTTTCACATTTAAAGTTATGAAATGGCCTATTACAGCTGTGATATACAACATAGGTTTTTTTGCTTATTTAAATGGCCAGTTATTCAACTTTATTTTATGAGTTTAAACCCTTTCATTTAAATATAAACACCTGATTTATTTTTTAAATATAAAATGGATATATCGCAGAAAACAGAGTTTAGACACTTTTCTATTGTGGCAGCATTAATGACTTACGATAGTTATTGCACATTAATCATAAAGTTTTAGGTTCATGAACAACAAAAAAAAATTTTTTTTTCGACAGAAATTATTGATGCTATACGATTTGCGTCATAATAAAATAATTAAAAAAAGGATCCTTTTAGGGATTACTCAGTTATACAACGTACACGAACACTACATTATCCATTAGAACTTCGTTAGGAAAGTTCCTCGTAGATGTAGCTTCATATCATCATCTATGACCTAACTGTCCTAATAGGTAACTAATATGTAAAGACATTCTACGTTAAATCCCCTCAAACGTCCCGTTTTTAACTATAGTCCACCAATTAGTCTCACAGCAAGGATGGAACAATTGATCTGTCTTGGTCAACTGCATCTGCCTATCTCAGTTTAAACCTTCTCTTTTACTTAATAGAATCCACTTCGTACTTAGTCGAATCCAGTCGGTTTGATGACTTTCTTCTCTATATTGTGTTTATTCATGAGATACTGAAAAATTTATATTGAACAAGTGTAAGGATTTCAAATTTATGAGGAGTCGTTTTATGCAATAGGTGTGTGGAGCATAGAGTTGAGTCAATGGCGAAGCGAGGGGGGGACAAGAGGTCTATCATGCCCTGGGCGCCAGTTATGCTCGCTACGCCACTGTTTGGGGTGTTTATAAACATAGACTCCCATCTAGACGTTTATAAAATATGACAATATACGCATAAAAACTGCTGACTCAAGAGATGCGAAATCCAGAGATGTTACGACAGGACATTGAAATGTAGGTACCTTATTTTGCAAGTCGTTAATAAAGTCGTACCACCTAGTATGTTCTTCGTCTCTTTAAGTTATCTATGACTGAAAACGCAAATACTGTGTTGCTATTTATTACGAAAATTTCGAATTTCTGAACCTACAATACTGATGAAGCCGATGTTTCTACTATTCTACATAATTTGCACATTGGGCGTATGTAACTGGTTACCTAAATTTCTTTCTTTGTGAAACACTACAGAAGTATTTATGTACCAAGTTTGTTTGCCAGACTTCTATAAATCATAGCAAAAAAGTTGGAAACATGTAAATGGGACTCACCTTTTTCGACACTGGTAAAATTGTTTAACAAACTGTCTCGAAATTCCTTATGGTGACTCTCATCTCAATCCTAAAATTCTTCCGGCTTAACTAATTCTAAAATCTATGGACAATTGTGTAAACTAATTCTAAGAAGGTCTGTAATTTTCTTCCTCTGTGGAATCATCATTTGATAAATGCAAGTGGCCATAATATCAGCTGTTAAGAAATGAGTTTTTTCAATGCACTTCAGAACCAAACCATTTCATAATACATCACTAGAAGTATTCATGAAAATTTCTAACTGTATTCATGTTGCATGCTGCCTATAAAGTTACTTGAAACTTTTAATGATTAATTACATTCTTGAAATAACAGTGTACAAATTTATGCAAAGAGTTTTTTTAGGAATCTGAGTACCTGAGGAACTTGAGTCCATACCGGGAATTCCGTCTATACTGAAATTTAAAAATTCTAAAAGTGGTATAAAATATATAGCCTGTGTTTAGAAAAATTGGCACATGTCTGAGCTTTTGATTATTAAAACACAATTTTCGATTAGTAAATCACAATTTTCGATTAGTAAAACACAATTTTCGATTAGTAAAACACAATTTCTTGATAAGTTTCAAACTGAGCATCGTCAGAATTTTCTGTCTATTTGAACCATATCAAATGTTTGAGAACTTAGGTTTGAAAACTTTTTCTTTCTATCCTATTATTTTGTTCTCTTGGTCCTTTTACTCATAACTCTTGTCATCTCGAATAGCATGAAGGAATATGGGGAGCGTACTAACGTGAGACTTTTCGCAGCTCCACTTGAACACGCAACAATAACAAAGGGGGTACAAGAATCTGATGTATGATTTTTTTTTCCAATTTTGTTGAAAAAAAAGGTGCTGTGCAGAGATATTATTTCCCAGCAGTACGGCCATTAAATTAAGCTTTTTACCCTGGCTTTTGTATTTCGCTAACGCGTCTTTGTTCCTCCTCTTTTTCAATTTTTTATGAAAGGTTGACAGAGGACGTGATCTTTTGTACGGTCGCGTGGCTTGTTTAGGAAGAGTTTTAATTTGACTTCCTGCTTTTAAATGCGTAAAAAAATGCAGTCGATTTTTGAGAGTTAATTATTTTTTTTCGGTAATTAAGAAGTGCATTGTTTTATTCAAAACTGTTTTATTTCAGAATTAAATAGAAGTGATCTTTTGGCTTAAAATCGTGTAGATAACATGTTTTTTTTTCGTACGGTTAAGATAGAAAAATATTACATGGACTCTCAAATTAAAAGATATGCTAGTAGGTACCCGTCAAAATTAGACGGCTGGATAGTAAATGAATGTACTAATACACAAATTATACTCAATACATCATTGCCAAATGTTGAAAATCATAATATTAAGAATAGAGAAACACACTTTAAAAATTTACTATTCAATGCAATAAAAAACAATATGGTTACTTAACAGCGCGAATTAAACAATTTCCGTTAGGTTTAATTCTATATCTCACAAACATAACAAAAATAAAAATGGCAGAGAGAGAGCTAGAGAGATTCTTCAGAATAAACAAATTAACGTATTTATGCAGCCTCGTGCTTATTAAATATCTAAAGCTAGATTTAAACGTCTCACTGACTATGCCCAGAAAGAAACTTTTAATTGTAAATTATCGCTAAAATACGAATTGCGGTTACAAAAACCAAATTTGACACATCTATAGATTAAAATCTTTCGTTTCAGACCAAACTGAAGTAAATTGATGCTGTAGTTTTCTCTCACGGACTTTCTAAAGAATCGACTTAGCAACTTAAATATTTAGACATTAAAATGACACAATTATACAATTGGCTTCTTGCGAAACAGTTAAACATTCTAATTTATCATGTACTAATCATTCCCCCTTTCCATCAGAAGTTTTACTCTTGCACATACATGTATTCAGCGATCACTATCATATTAACCATTGCATTTAATTTTATATAGCAAGTTTGCGTCAGTTTTATGCATATTTCATGGTAAAAATGCCAATGCAATAATCTCTGTATAATCTTCGCTAATACGGTGCACCTCACTAAAAATGCTAGCTTTTTTTTTTATATTAGACTAGCTGAATACCGTACTTCGCTACGGAATACATTCAAATTAAATACAACGATCAACGTATGCAATTGATGCAAAAAAATATATATATAGTTATAAAAAAATCGTAACGGATATTTTTATAGACAAAATAATGTAAAAGAAAATATTCAAATTAAATCTAATAGAACATACTAAAGAATATAGTACAATTTGCGGAACATATGTTTTACTGTATTTTAATATTTTTTTAGATAATGTCCAATCGTCTGACGCATTAGCAAGAAAATTTTTTTTGTCTATTTCATTGTTATGGACGTGACGATAAATTTATTTAAAGTACCAGGAAAAGAAATCACATGATCAGCATTTAATAAATTAAATTCTAAAATTTAATCTTTAAAAATTCACCAAAAATCAGAAAATGGAGGTAAAGATTCGAGAAAGATTTCATTTTAAAGGAACTTTTATGGTCTTCCTCGTGATGTAAATTTTATAACCCTCAAATTATTATTTAAAATGCAAACTTAAAAAAAGTTACTAAAATAGCTTAAAACTTCAATTTAAAAAAAATCTTTCTTAATGCACCCCTACACTATAAGAAGAATCGCTATGTAAAATTTCAGCCCTTTAGGTTCAGCGGTTTGGTTTTGTGCGTTGTATGTCAATGACTCAGTCAGTTACGGAACTGTTATATATATATAGATTATAGCCATAAAACTGATATATCGTGTAATATTGCGTGTAAATTAATTTGTAAAGCACTTGAAAGAAGTCGCTTGGATTTGCAAAATAATTATTCCATCCAACTTTCATAAAATTGTAATGAATGGGAGCTTAAAATGTATTTTATAGAGTATACAGAGGCTGTTCACACATTTTTTAGACGATGTATATTGTATTCACAAAACTGAATTACATAAAATTCTTGTGTTTTAAATGTTCTATTTGACATCCCTTATTCTGAACTACCTTTCGACACCGCAATTTCCAGGATAATAATGCCTTTTGAAGTTTCAGAAGAGGTATTCTATCCCATTCCTCCTGAACAGCTTTCCAGAGTCCTGTAAGGGTTTTGGGACGACGTTTGGATAATGCAGATTTTAAAAGCCCGAAAGCACAAAAATCCATAGGTGATACATAGGGAGATTTAGTAGGGATATCAGTGAAGGGTATGGCCTTGATACCAATTTTTTTATCCATTTCTTTTAGGAAATTTACAGTGGATTTTAATGTGTGACTGCTAGCTTTGTCCTGATGGAGTCTCACAGATTGATGGCACTATGAGTAAAGCGATGGTATTTCATTCAGAAAAATTGGCGATAAAATATGTTCCTGATAGTATTTGGAGTTAATCTTGACATTTTTTTCCACTCTCTTTATTTTTAACTTGCCATTTTAAGAAAAACCAGCAACAATCATGAATCCCTTAGAAAAACTTTCTTTCGATTCTTTGAACCATGTACTTAAATTTTTTTCTCCTTTTTTATGATAATAAATGGCTGTTTTTTTGTTGCAATCATTTAAATACACCCATGATTCATCTGTTGTGACAATTGTTTTCCATTTTTCTTTGGATAAGTGTTTCTCATATACAATTCTGCAGCGTGTCCTGCGTTCAGCGATATGATTTGGAAGATGATGCACATTGCGTTTTTTCGCTTTCTTAAGATTTAAATCAACGTTTATCATTTTGTTAACAGTGGACACCGAGCATTTTAATGATTTTGCAACTGTCCTTTGACTAGGGGGATTTTCTTTTAACATTAAACAACGTACCTTTGCAATAGTCGAAGATGTCCGTTTTTTACTTGGATACTTCTTTGGAATTTTTGTCCCACTTGAGGCTCCAATTTGACGTTTTTTTTCCTTTCTTGTTGACGATATTACCTATCGACGCTTTATATATCACAAAACCATGACTCTGATATCGTTTTTGATAACGGAGTATGCATATTTCTCTTCGGAAAGAGCATAAATGTAGCCTTCGAACCACTGCTTTGTTAAAAACGCCATTTTGAATAAAAACAAAACTTTCATGCCGCAGAAGATAATTTTGACTTTTAAAAACATAGTACAATTGCAATTATTTCTTTTGCAGCAAACGATTTTTTATTACTGCTTACCAAAATCGTTTAAAAAATGTGCGAACAGCCTCTGTATGACACAGAAATTGCCTAGATTTTTGCGAAACTACCTCTTAGTAAAGTAAATGTTTGAGGGTTAGTATATAACAGTAATTGTCCAACGAGGTGGAATATGGCGTGTTTTTCAGTCGATCATGCTAACGGTAGTCTATTTCTACTTTCTACTTACAATTAAAATTTTCAAAATATTTCGTTTAAATTATTTTTTTTACCTAGTTTTAACACTTTCAAGCAAAAGATAAATATAAATGCGAAATGCTTAAGAATAATGCATATTGGTGAAATCGCGAACTCCATGTCTTTGCTAAATTAACCATCTCTGATATTAAAACTTCATAATGTAAAGCATGACACATTAAAAATATATAGTTACACGAGAGATGGAATCGACGATTCATACTCTGACATGATTAAATGTAAGGGTGTTCTTTTGTCATTAATTAGTGAAAGTTTAAATACTAAAAACAATGGAAACAAACAAAAATTATTTGCGATATGCCAGAACGTCAATTAAAAAGGAAACGGTGACGATGCTTCGGTGCTTCAACGTAACTTGGCTTGCTTAAGGATGCCGTGTACTAATCCTATTGGATTCGCTCACCTCAATGTTAACCTCTGGAGAAAATTTGTCTACTATTTGCAGCTACATAAATGATGATAATCATCATAAATGCTGATATCAGGTATTTTCGGATAGCCTGAAACTGTCCGCACCTTGTAACAGGATTCATTTTATAAATTCCGTCCCCCAAAAGAATTTAGGAGAATTTTAAACACACTATACCATATATTTTCTTCGAATAATTTAAATTTTAGAAATATTATTTGCATTTAAAAAAATGAAAAAAAGCCCGAAGGTGTAAAATTTCTTTCTCTATTACGGAGTACAATCAAAAAAAAAATCTTTCAATCCAAGGCGGCAATCTTTAGACAAATTTTCTCCATAGGTTAACATCGAGGTGAGCTAATCCAATAGGGTTAGTACACAGCAGCCTTAACCCTTTCAGGAATAACAACCTCCCCCTTTTGCACGGTGCATATTTTTTTAATCCCGATTTTTTTAACCTAAAGAATCTTGAAAATTTTTCCAATTAAAGGTTGCAAAATTTTTTTACTTCTTTAAACTGGTACCAGATGGCAGAACCACTTTTCTGCTCATTTAATTGTAATACATTGAATGAAAGGGTAAAAAAGACTAGATTTAGGCCTTTGCACTGTGCAAACGGCGCCCCTCCGAGGGTTAAGCAAATTTGCGAATTATTCATTTCCTATGTGCATTACCCCCT
Source organism: Dolomedes plantarius (assembly GCA_907164885.2). Taxonomy (NCBI): domain Eukaryota; kingdom Metazoa; phylum Arthropoda; class Arachnida; order Araneae; family Dolomedidae; genus Dolomedes; species Dolomedes plantarius. The sequence continues at coordinate 85,512,423 of OU015492.1, forward strand.
TCCTTTACCTAACATTACCCTTTCAAGCTTGGAGGAAAACTAGCTGAATACAGCTGAATACTAAAACGCTATTATTACTGAGCGTCTTCAAAAACATCCTGAAATCAAAAACATCCTGAAGAATACAGCTAATATGTAGGATCATATTTGTTTTGTAGTTCTGAATAGACAAATCTAAAATACTTTCCTTAAAAGAATGTATAAAATATATGAAGTTATACAAGAAATATAAAGCAGCTTAAAAAAAAAGAAACAAATGAATCGAGTTTCTTTCTTTATAGCTAAAAAGTAGCAATGGGGTTTTTGCATTATTTAATTTCGTGTTTATGAAAAATTAATCAGTACACAGTAGCTACAAAAATTATTGGAAGAGAATATTGAATATTTTTCCTTCATAGATCTTTTGTTATCAGCGTTATTTAAAGTCGACTATAAATTATATTTTCAAGGATCACGCAGAAATAGCTGCCGTTGACTAAAGAGAAAAGCAAACAGAAATCATAAAAAATGTTTTTAACACAAGTAATTTGAAAGCTCTAATTAAACTCTAGCACGCAAAATTGTAAAACACATTTAATATTAACATATCTAGAAAAACAGACATGCAATGTTTCGATATTCAGCATTAGTTCTTCGGCTTTCCAAACAAAAGTTGTGAAAAATATTGTCTCGCAGACTTTATAAAAAAAACATTTTTTGTCTATCGTTTCAAGAACTGCAACCCAATAACTTATTTGCATTTTTATTGTTGCACATTTACTTTTACAACCTTCCCCGATGCTAATAAATGCATTTTAGCCCGGGGGATGAAAATTCGATGATAGGATGTATACACACAAAGGAAATGTACTCCCAGCATGCGATTCTTGCGAGAAATCGATATTTAAATGAAAGCAAAAACACTGGAGCGGAACTCTTATCAATAAGAAGTGGGGTTTTGTTGTCTCTCGGTACTGAAGTTTTGTTCTGTATTTATCTTTTTCTTGAATCATTCACACTTTCTTAACCAAAGTGGTGGTTATTAAATATCTTTTGCGTTTTTCCTTTTGCCTATATAGAAAGTATTCTATACTTAAAAGGTGTGAAATTCACTGCTTTCTTAAAGTGTCGTATTTCGGCTTTATGGTAATACCGCGACCGTGAATAAAGGAATTATAAGAAATGTTTAGAAGAATTTTCCTTTCGATCTTTATAATCTCCTTGTGTTGTTTAAAGTTATCTGAGCATATTTGATCTTAATTTTTTTTAAAGTAAAATTTTTATGAAAACTTGTAAGCTCTTACGAAATTTTACGACTGGAGAGGATCAAAGAGCTTCTTCATAAAGTTTTGTCTCTAACACTCTCCCCCCTTGAAGTACATGCAATAGTCTTTGAAATTACGCAATTTTATGTGTTTATTAAATGTCAGTTTCCTATTAGTCACCCCTTTAAAAAATCAAGAGTATTGAGCATTTTTTTTATGAGTGTCAAGATACCTTGGCGAGTGGCGAGTACACCTTGGCAAGTTTTGCATGTTTTAGTGACCAGGCTTGATGTTGAAAATAAGTATTTGTCGGTGTCATATAGAACACGTTTTTGATACGTTTTAGATTGTTTACGTTTTTGATGTGATATTTTGTACTTAAAAGTTTTATTTAAAACTACATCAAGAAATACTATATTAGAAAACTATATCAAGTAATTCTCCAAACATGTAAATTCTGGCACTGATCATCGAAATTTTGTACTTGACAGAGAGGCTTTGTAACGTCAGGTAGATCCAAAATATTCTTCTGTTAGATGTCATTTCTCCTGAGCAATCTGTATTATGACTATTTAGTCTAGAAAAGGTTTTTTTTCCGATCTTTGTGTAGTGTTTGTGTTCAGGAATTTATATGTACAAAGTTATTATACTATTCTAGTATAAACACTGCTATTCACATTATACCTCATTTAGCTCTTGGTAATTATGTTTTTTCCTCCAAAGTTTACTAGTAGCGCAGTAAATTATTTGCTACAAATTTTTCCAAAAAGGAATTTTTGCACATTTAGGTACCAACATAATTGACTCTGCTTTCAGTTGATGACAGTAACGCACAGTATGGTCTTTTCATCGTAAGGACATTTCGGTGACGTAAGTCATAACATACGAATGCAACATCATATTAGAAAAGATCAATGAATGATGTTTTCATGCGAATTATCCATCAAACGCTATGAAATTAAGCTTAGAAAGTAGAATATTTACACTATCTTGGTATTTCAATGAATAAACTTTGAATACTATTTTGTTATTTTATATATTAAACTGCTTTACATTACTATAAGCACCGTTAATTCCATTTCTAGCATAGATCAACTAAGTTCAAGTGACACGCTGTTTTTTAGTTGCATATAACTAAACTTGATGACTATGCATGCGGATTATATAATATTCCAATGCTGGAAAAAATGTGAAATATATATATATATAAATTTTCTTTTTTTTCCTTTACGAACTTTTAAATATTTTTCGGAGTATTTGCTGCATTTACTGTTATTTTTTTTACATCCTTGTTAATTTTTTCTCGCTTCATCACCTTTTACGTTTTAGATGTGATATTTTGTACTTAATACTTAGTAGATAAAGCTTTCGGTGAAGATTCGTAAATGATTTATTGAAAAGATGTTTTTCTTTAAGTGCGTGGTGAGCTTTAAACAAGCGTTTGTCTCCGCCCTAACTTATTTAAGTCTCTGATTAATTAACTGTTACGAGCAATGAATCGAAACAAATTACACCACTAGTTAAAGCTTTATAGTAAAGTATTCCAAGCAAACAAGTTTATCCTTTAATAAAAGTACGGCTGACTTAAACAACCGTTTCTCTGATGTTAAATATTTTGCTTAGCTTTTACTGTAATCTGCTTTCCGTCTAGTTCTGAAGCATTCTTCACTTAGAAACTTTGGATATAACTTCGTTAGGTCATTTACCAATATTTACAGCTATCCTGCTTTATTACATTTAGGCCTCACTTTTCCTACTAGATTATAAAAAGGTTAATTCATTGAAACCTTGAGCATAAAAAAAATGATCAATTTAAAATTTACTGTGGGGAAATTTTTTTCTTATAGGAAAAAAGTGTTTACAGTATACTAAATGAGACTAATAGATCCACAATTTTATGGATTTCAGGTGACTTGTGTTATCATATAATTAGATTTTTTTTCTTATACTGATGCATGGGACAGTAATGGCATTTCTCTTTAATTAATGTGACATCATCTTTTTTTTATTTATTATTATTATTACTATTATTATTAAACTACCCAACACGAAGTTTCACACTTGATCTATTATATAGCTTGCTGGAGATGTGTTTATCTAGGAATTATAAACTCGATTTACATGAATCAACAGATTAAAATTCTGATTACTGATAAAAATTACTTTAGCTTTAAATCTAAATTATTCTCTTAAAGCTTTTAATGTCTCTCTACTAAGGTGTAGATATATATAGGGCTACATGTTGTAGGTATCACTGAAAAAATGGTGATATTGCGCATTTTTTAGTACCCAATATAAATTAATATAAAAATCCTATCTATTTCAAAGAAAAGAAATGAAAACTGAGTAAAACAATCTTATCTTTTAAATCAGTGGAAAGCAGCACTTGTTTATCATTCTTTAGTATACAAAAATACAGAATTGATTAAATGTTCTCATTAGCATGCAATAAAATGTATTCTATTTGTTTCTTTATCATGGGTAAAAAGTGTATTCTGAAGGTGTATTTTATTCATACAGATAAAGCTATTGATTTTAATTTTCATATAAGGGAAAAATTCTCCATGTATTTTGCTAGAAAATAACAGAACTCTATCAACTACACATAAACTCTAAAAAATCAATATTTAAATGAGTTTGGGAATAAAAGACGACTTTAGTGAATAACACAGGCACATTTTTTTTCCATCTCCCAATTTCTTCTGAGATTTCTTGCCTTTTTTTTCTTATACTGCAATCTTAACGAAGGGGATTTTTATTAAAATAATATTTTTCCTTTTTTTCCCTTCAAGCATTCGTTAAAGCCTGTCGCCTCAAGTTATTTTTTTTTCCTTGAATATTGAGGGTAGGGGTCTTATACGACGATTTTTTTTATTGCACATTTTTTCCCTTCTTCCGTTTGTGGATTTGAAATCATTGGACAACAAGAAATATATTTTCTTAGAGTTGATAATCGAATCGTCTCATATCTTAATTTTCTTTTCTGGAATACGAAATAAATTTAATATTTTCAAATAACTTCTAGATTTGCTTGCAATATTTATGAATGTGTGCGCATTCATAAATATACACACAATTATACGTGGTAGGTTGAAAGTAAATAGTGTATTCTTAAAAAGATGCCAGGGATATTCGGAGGAAGTATACCATCCCATAGTTCATTACAGACATTTTCCATTAAAAAAGTAATATTTTGGGTCAGTCTAGAGGGATCCCCCAGATAGACAGATTACCCCATTCAGATTAACCCATTGTAAAAATTAAATGCCATTACAGGGTGTAATGTTTCTGGGTAGCGAAATTACCTGTTTTGGGTGTCCCATACTTGTATCTTAAGTGGTCATGTACCTTTTAAACGCTAAGAGACTCGACAAAGATATTCCTATTTTAAATCATCAGCAGTTATGAAAATATTTTATTCAGGAATTTGAAAATTTTACTGTGAGTTAAACACACTTTCTCCTTTGTAAACATGGCTCTTAATTTTTTCTAGCTTAAAGATAAATTTGACGGGGAGACAGGCAATGGAGAGAAATTAAGATCCGACGCCAGGAAAGAAGTAGCGGTTTGGTCATAGTACAGTTTTTTATTCTTGGGAGTGTTGCTGGACATCTTATACTCGAAATTTTATTACAGCAGATCAACACATCTCATTACATCGTCCAGAAATCGCCAGACATACGGGAAAATCCCGCAGCGCGAAAATCGACATGTTTGTCGGACTAGAGCAGAACACAGAAGGCCCGCGAAAGATCTAAATTTACGCCCGGAGTACGGGTGCATTGAACTCCTAATTGGTCAATTTAGGACACCTAACTCTAGCACGTCATATCGGATGATGATCTCGCCAGGCTTCTAGAACATGTCCGTTATATAACGCTTATATAAGGCTATCCGCACGTGGCTTAGGAGAAAAACTGATAGATGATTTTGGGTTAATCCCAGGTCGAATTCAAGATAATATAAAAGCATTTTGAATAGGCGTTTCTATTAATGAAAGTTATCGTTTCATACATACGTGTATATATATATATATATATATATATATATATATATATATATATATATATATATATATATATAGGCAAACTGTTTGGATGATTTAGTATCAGCGCATGCATACTGTTTTAGGTGTATTACAAAAATGGAAGTATAACTGGAAGGGTACGTATGCATGTTTAAGATGCAAAATGATATACCCAAAGCAGGTGAATTCGCCACCCAGAAACATTACACCTTAAAACAGCATTTCATTTTTACAGCGTATCTTTAGGAAACATTCTCGTCCTTCTAGTGGGGCAAGTGTTAACCTTTAGTTTTACAGTAAAGGAAATGCATTATCAGCTGTCCTATATCAACCTCATTCCATTGACGACAGTTTAGAACTTTAACATTCTACATAGAAAGTCATATCACGATGCATTATCGTTTCCTTTCTAACGATGTATTACTTGAATCATATTTTTAAAAGATGTTATGATAATTCTATAATTTCTACTACTAACAATAATACTGGTGACTTATCATACTAATAATAATTGCAATAGATTATTACGACATTGCACTAATAATAACACTACAAATTTAGATTTCAAAAGTTTTTAAAATCAGCTGTTTTAGATGTTACAAATAAACGCACTACTCAGCAGCAGTACGTATACGAAAATCTTAAATTAACTGTGTTCATTTTCAGTATTAAGATAATAATACAATATTTCAGTATTAAGATAATATTACAATAAATTAATAGATCAAATTATAAACCTTATTCATTGACCAGATCAACCTGTATGATAATATTAAGCTGTATTAGGGTTTGGGTTTAACTGTGTATAGAGCTACTTTCCAGAACAACTGATCAGTAAGTTGTTATGCTACAAAATATATTGAAATTATATATTACTTAATTCAGATTATCAAATTTTGATAGAATAATTAAGATTTTATGAAAAAGCTTGTTCAGCATGACATTTAAAACTACTTCTCTTTTAAATTTTATAGCCACAGTGTGTTTCTATTTTCATGTATATGTCTTTCATATTTTATTTAAGAATCTCTCCTTCCTAACAAATTATATAATAGTACTATAGACCGATATAAAAGATTTTCTAGTGGGAATGTTTACTCTCGATCTCTTTTATATTTTTAAGAAAGCCAGCTGCTCAAAATCAAAGCATACTTGAATATCTCAAATATTTCATCTTTTGAATTTTCCGTTTTAAGGTAAAATAAGACGAAGAGAACGTATACCATGTAAGAACAATTTTATTTTATTTTAACAAATCAAGTTATTTTTGTTTTAGATGATGTCACCAAAGTTTATGTGCAAAAATATGTTTAGATGATGTGACTGATAAGTAATTTTTTAATAAATCATTCTCTTACTTTATATTTAGTCATTGTAATTAAAAACCGATTTATTTTTCTTTGTAGGTAAGTGGGACTTTGAGTGAACAGAAGTACTGAATGTTTAGTTCTGTCATGTGCCTGACCTAATATTTCCCTTAAGAGGTAAGAAGTATTTTTCAATAAACGATTAGTGATTGTAATAAAATATTACGGATGAAAAAGGCAGTGTTGGGAAATATAAAACGTGTATTCTGTAAAAGTTTAATCAAAATACAAATATTTAAAATGTATATCCTTAATTTTGGCTGAAAAGAGTCTTGAGTTTGAGATTTTTGTTGATAAGGAAATTTTGAACAGTACTTAAATCCTTCCGATCGGCTACCAACGATTTGATTGCAGATTGATATGCAAACGCATGTACAAGCGTATTATATAATTATTCAGTAGAAAAAGAAACTTCTCAAATACACAGTAATAAGACTGGCCAAGTATGATAAACAACTCAACCGAACCCAGCAGCTGTGGAGCAATGCTTCACCTGTATTATTGGCTCCCCAACATGGCACCATCTGCAAACCCGTTGGAAGGAAGAATATTTAAAACCCTGATTTACTCTTGAACCCTGATTTACCCCTATTTTTCCAACTATTTTACAAGGTTCGCCAGACCAGGTCATCAGTTTTTTTTTCCAGTTTCTTGAGTCGGGGGATGGCCGAATGGCTAGGACGCTGACATTCGGTACCAAGTCTGTGGGTTCAATTACCACTATTGGCATGGATGTTTGTAGCCGTTCGGAATTGACTTTAAGTAAAAGGTCCCGGTCTAATTAGCCCTCGTGTAGTAAAAAATCACCGTAGGCTCTTCAAACCAAACCAGATGAAATCAGCTTCAAGAATTCACCATATATTGGGGAAAATGTAAGTTCATGACTTTGTGGACTAGTTTGATAAAGCTTCGTCTGCCACCAATAAAAATTTAGATCTATTCTGCCATTGGAAAACTTTTCTTCCCAGAATTATTGTTAGGTACGCCATGTTGGGGACCAGGGCTTCTGGATGCGCTGGAAATCTATAATTATAAATATGAATTTATCCCATACCTCAGGATTCACGGCATAAGTATTAGTTTCAGCCCGCTAATAGGCTTCCGAACATAACACAGGCAGTTAGGTAGAAAAATCAATTTTCTGCGAGCAGATTTAGTCTGCATTTTCATATCTACAGGATATGGAATTTTGCTTTTTATAGGTGAAATCTACAAGGAAGTAGCATGACTTTTTCATCATCAATTTATGTCATAATACCTTGCAGTTTCCCTTACTCTCCGCGTGTTCTGTGGATATTGCCGGATGTAAAATCCGTCATCACTAAAAATGTTCAGCCATTCAGCCTGTAGGGTTTTTTTTTCCTTCTTTCATTTACCAGTTTTGTCATACTGGAGACCGTATTAACAAGAGTGAAATGTGAAGTCAAAGACTGCCGTGAGAAACTTCTGTCTCCTCTAATTGTATAACGTGATATTTGATCGCTCGATTTTACATACGTGCGGCTTATCATGGCTATTTTGTGAATAATGCTGGGAAAGTAATAAAAAAATAAATCGCAGCAATACCTCATGAATATTGTATTTTGTCGCATTGTAAATTATTCTGTCCACGGCCGTCCGTTGTGCGACTATTTTCATGGATCCTCAAGGGATTATTCAGAACAAATAACCTTGCCCTCTGAATTACGCAGAAATAACTGTACACCAGCAAAACTAAGTTTTAGTAATTATCTGCAGTATTTTTTTCGTTAAAAAGGCCTTTTTTCTTGATATCAAAACCAAAAAACTACTTTTTTATATCAAGTGTTGTTATATTACGACTCAACTAATGCAAAAAAAAAAGGAAGTACTGAATTAAAAGAAATTTAGTATGCTATTAAATATTAAAAATATCTCGCTTACTAAAAGTTCATTTCTTGAAAGAAAGCTTTTTTTTTATTTTTCTGATAAAAATATACTTATTTTAACATTTCACTCTTATGATTTCTCTTTGTGCCTGTTTCTATGAAATAAAAAAAAGGAATTTTTTTTAAAATTGCCACGTTTTCGAGCTTCATGTAATTTTCATTCAGATATAAATGCTTAAACTTCTGCTAAACGATTTCAGGAATCATTTGGATCAATAGTTATATTCTTTTATCATTCCCCATAAATAAAATGGTAATTTCCCATTTATGGATGAATAACTCTTAAAATGTGCCTGGATAATCCCTGACTTTTGTCTCTCGCTTCAGTATCTCTAATTCGATCCAATGTCTCGAATTTACTAATTTTAGATAATTCGGGGGCTTTTATCACACTTGGTTAATTCTTTTTATTAAAACCTTATTCATTAATGACTCATTGTCTGTGCAAACGAGGAAAGCAATTGTAATGGTTCGCAAGTCACTTCCTTCCTTTCGATCGTGATTAACTTTGTCTGTTTCCTGTTTTGCATAAGTCTTGCTTGTTGATGTCATATGATAACATTATAATTGTGTCATTATGCCTTTGCGATTGTAACAAATGAAAATGAGTAAATGTGCTGTAATCAAGGAGGAGATATTTTTAAAGTTGCAGTAACTAAGTTTAATCATTAGCTTGGTCATTTCGATTTTTTTTAATCTGCGAGCAGTATGAGGATATTTTGATAGGGTTGAAAAATGCTCGCTTATATAATGAAACGAATTCTCATAATCATTAGTTTTCTATAAAATAAGTAGAACACTAAACTAAAAATATTTTCTCTATCATATAAACGACATGAAATTAAGAAAAAAAACATGGTTATATGTGCACTGAAGTAAAAATATCTACTTTCCATACGCATATTGCATGTTACAACGCCACTTTGAATATTACACTAGTTCACAATTGCTGTTGTCTCCGCAGTTTGGCATAGTTAGGCAACTTGAAAAATTCCAACTCATTTTATGAGTAGAATTGTTTCACCTTTTTAGTAGGAATATTACTGGACTTTTTTTTAAAAACTTGGTTGCTCATTTTAAAAAACCCAAAAAGCTTTACTACATCGCTGGAATCTATTCATCGGCAAAGGATTAAATTTGGCCTCTGCGTGAGTCGTAGAGTAGTGAACTGTTTTAAAACGAAGTAAACTCTCATATCCACCTCGGCCCCCTCCGCTTTCGCGTATCGGTCATGGAAAAAACCTGAAGACCAGACGCTGCGTAGCAATACTTGCAAACTCAGCCGAGGGTTTATTTCCGATGTTCGGTTTATGTTTAGTATGGGCCTGTGCGCCGGGTGGACAATACAGATCTCCCGACCAATTTCGGCATCCCGGGGCCCCTTAAGACGAAGTAAAATAAATTTACCTTTAAATCAATTAAACGAATTACCTTCAAATAAATTATTAAACATATCTGCATTTCTGCAAACGATGGCTTCTGTAAATGGGGTAATTTAAAATGTGCCTGATTTATAACCTATGCAGTATGTACAGATGCAATATATAAGTAAACGCCCCTAATGAATTGTTGATCTGGATATTTTATAACCGAAAGGTGAGGATGTGATAGATACATAAATACGCATAATACATGTTGATGACTCCAAGTTCTCAAATTTACCTCTGGAGGTGCGGGGTCAAGTGTTCCGGTCTCGTCACTTGACTCGGTTCAAAATTACGGGACCGATGTTCTTCGAGGTCAAGTCAGACTTCAGCCCTAGTGGTACCTCGCCTTAGAGTGAAGCTTCTTACTACCCATCGCCGAGGACCTAGGTCTTTTGGACTTGGTGTAGGCTTTACTACTCCAAGGGGATTGGAAACAATAACAACAAGTAACAACAACACATGTTGACTACTGGATGATTAAATAAGTACACAGGGAAAGATAAGCTTACTTTACATTTTTTGTAGGAGCATTACTGGCTTTTTTTTATTTGGTTGTACGTTTTAAAAACCAAAAAAAGTTCTGTTACGTAGTTGGAAACTATTCATCGGAAAATGATTAAATTTGTATTCTGCATGAGTCGTAGAGTAGTGAACTGTTTGAAAATGAAGTAAAATAAATTTACCTTTAAATCAATTTAACGAATTACCTTCAAATGAATTATTAAACATATCTGCATTCCTGCAAACGGTGGCTCCTGTAAATTGGAAAATTTCATATGAGCTTGATTTATAACCTGTGGTATGTACAGGAGTAATATATAAGTAGACACACCCAATGAATTGTTGATCTGGGTATTTTATAACTGAAAGGTGAGGATGTGATAGACACATGAATACGCATAATACATGTTGATGACTTTATGATTAAATAAGTACACAGCGGAAGATAAGCTTGTCTGAATGAAAAGAAAAAAGTTCAAGGGGATATATGAATGAAAGGGTCCAGAGGAAGTGTGAGTAACTTGTAAACGTGTGCAATGAAAGATCATGTAAAACTATTGACCCGCGTCAGGGATAGTCATTGCCACTGAGTAAGAGGAATTACGTCTGTTTAATACATGATTCTGAACCTTGACGCTTGTAGTTTTGAATAGGTGTTTGTTGAAAAATTTTCAATACTTTTTCCTGATCATTATGGTTATAGGTGATTGAATTGTAGCTCAATTTAAAAAAATAGAATGATTTGATCTAGACTCTCTGGGTTCATCAACCGGGTTCATTTATTTCACACTGCAGTGTTAGTTAATTAAGTGAATGTTCTTTGCATTTTATTCAACTGATTGTAGAGAGACGCGAAGCAAGTGAAAAATTGAAGTTTCTGATTGCTATTAGTTGTTTGAAATGAAGCAGCTTGTAAACGATATATAGAGCGGAATATTGATATACTATGAACGTGCAGAGTATCATTTTTGATGAAGGGATGCTGAGGAAATATCTGGGAAGTAAGTCTTTTTGACTCCTGACAAAGTGAAGACGAAAATATTATTTCTCAATAATGATTTGATATAAATATTATTCATATTGGGTTACAGGGAAAAACAATCTATAATCCCCCTCCCCCCCCATATATATATATATATATATATATATATATATATATATATATATATATATATATATATATATATATATATATATATATATATAAATGTTTCTGGAGAGAGATATAGAGCTCAGTGTTTTGTACGTGATCAAGAGACATATACACTTGATATCTTTTAAAGAACAGACTAATGAGTTCAGACAGTGTGTGTGTGTGTGTGTGTGTGTACTGAAGAATCGGGACGAGATCTACCGATACCTCTCGCATCCAATGAAGGATTTCATTGATATGTGATAAGTGTGTTTGTGTGTTAGCGATGATGAACTTTATAAGGAAAAGAAAGGAACTGATATCATTAAATGAGGTCATGGAAAATTCCCCGTCCCTTCCAAGATAGAAAAATAGGGATGGATATTCTTGTCCGCATCACAAGGTTTACTTATTTTCAGCAGTTTAAATGTGACTATAAATTTATAATATTGTAAATTTTATCCACCGTTTTACAACGTTTACCATAATCAGTATAACTTTCACGTGTTTTATTAATTTTGTTAGGTCCTTCCTTAACAGAGAGAAGGAACATGAGTTGAGGAAATGGATTAATGAAGTAACTTTCAACTTTCCCACAGCTGTGGAACGCTAGCGGCTGTGAGGTGGTATTCAATTCGTTCTCCCTGTCCCCGAGATTATCTAATGTAATGTACTTGTTACTATGAAGAACAAGAATGAAAGAGCTTTAAAATTTGTTCACCAGTCATGGGTTATAATGTATTTATTTCGGATGTGAATCTTAATCCACGTGGGCAGTTTCATATGTTATATAGCATAGATAGTACGGACTGTTCGCGAGTAGAAAAGAAATATATTCTACAATATTTACATTAAAATAGAATTCTAATAATCATATTTGAACTGAGTGACACTCATTTTTCTCGCTAGGAAATTTCCCTTTGAGTCTGCTTTCATGTAATCTCATGCAACATAGATGCCTCATATATTTTGGACACTTTTAATGGAATTTCATGCCGCGAAAACGTATCCAGTAAACTTTTACTTTCCTTAAATTTCATTCATAAATTATTTTATATGAATACATTCTTTCACTTTATAGCTATTTTAATAATTCAGCGACACTTTAAGTGTCTGCATATTTGTCATCAACGTATTTTGACGCTGCATTGTGTCACTGATGAATCCTCTCACATTAATCTGATACAAATATTTTTAGAAAATTCTCTGCATTCTCTATCTCGCTTTACACCCCAGCTCGAAACGTTGATTGCATGTCAATTTATTCATAACCCGGGCAAATGAAAAATGCTTTTACAACGCGGCTTATTACTCAGCAAACGCCGCTGCTCTGTTGTTGCCTTTTGTGAAGCCTTTTATTTCAATAAAGAGGGATATATCATCTACTGAATTGCAGAGAACAAAGTTTAGCGTCGCTCCCTCCATACGAAATGAGGTGTAAATGTAAAGAGGTTTGAGCCAGTGGCGGCTCGGTTTAAATCTAAACTTGTAGTGAATGCATGAATCATGAGTAGTACCCCATAATGCAATGCGGAACGCTATGGGGCTTTCCCTTTTCATGTCCCCCAAAGTAGTCGTCCCCTCGCTTCTAATTTGCCTTTGAGTACACACGACACCACCGACAGCGCACATTTTTTGGCGATTTATCGCTGTTTTTATATTGGTGTTTATGTACGGAAACGTGACTTTGTTTACTAATGGAAATCAAATTACTGTGTGACGGTCGATACGTCTGCAGATGCTCCGAATAATAGGCTACTGTTTAATAGCTTTTGTCTGCAAGCCGGTATGAAATATTAAAGAGACGTTATATTACTGTAAATGGGTTGAAATGAAATAGCGAAGCTAAAATTTTGAAGGTTGCAACAAGGGGAACGATTTGATAGTTAAAGGAGACTTGTGATAAATATATTTCAGTTTTCATTTTCCGTTTCCTTCGCAGATATTATACAGTAGTCTCAAACTATCTAATCTATTTTTAAATTTTTCGGTAAAATTAGATACATTTTTAGGGGAAATACATCTTAACCTGTGATATACCGAAGGATCATTTAAACGTTGCGTTTGGGTTTCGGATAAAAACGCTAAAATATAAAATTTATGTAAATAATGTTTACGTTGAACCAAAGGAAAACCAGATTAAAAATTATCTCTTTGTAAGAGCATTTGAGCATGCATTTATTCCATTTTAATTTATTTTTTACCTTTAATTAATTAACTGGGGGGAAAATCATCTAATACAACAAAAATAGCCAAATTAAAATATATTACAAATATGCTTGACACCTTGACTTAAAATAACATTTTAAAGAAACTAAACGATTTTTCCGCTTTTACTTCTTTTAAAAATGTTCATTTTGTATGTGTGGTCTTTTTTGGACTGCCGAGAGAAAATTTCATTCTTCAGTGATCGAAGTTGAGTTCTGAGTTCACTTTTAAACCAGTTTAAATCACATGCGGTTTTACAGTGGTGACGCCAAGTGCGCTTCGCTAAAACAACGTTGCTGAAGACCTAGAATGTTTTCCGTCAATATCTTCACTGCCGTTGATAATTGTACGAGTTCTCGAGTTCCGGACGATGACTTTCTCACGCTACATACTTTTTAAATGTCCCAACGGTGTAAAATCATTAGACACATTTCATTTGGTGCACTCGACGTGTTAAATTTCCTTAAATTTACTTCTAGAATGTTGGATTTTTTTAAAATTTCTTTACCCACGTGTGATAAATACGAATGTTAAATTTTGGCAGAGTTCAGTGACATGAGACTTTTTGAGACTATACCGGGTTAGGAATTTTTTTTTTTGAACAGTTTATGAATGTAAAGTGGCATCGTTCTCAATATTCTGCAGAGTCATTATGAATTATTAGTACTATCACATGGTATTTCTATAAATTACTAGCTGAAAACCCGTACTTCGCTACGAAGTACAATCAAATTAAATACAAAGGTCAATGTATGCATGTATGCAATTAATGCCAAAAAATATATCTATGTATATATTTATAATAAATACAACGATCAATGTATGTAATTGATGTAAAAAAATGGAAAAAATATATTTATAAAGAAATCGTAACGGATATTTTTATAGACAAAATAATGTTGAAGAAAATATTCAAATTAAATCTAATAGAACATACTAAAGAATATAGTACATTTTGAGGAACATTTCTTTTACTGCATTTTAATATTTTTTTTGGATAATGCCCAATCGTCTGCTGCATTAGCAAGAAGAAATTTTTAATAAATTAAATTCTAAAAATTAACATTTAAAAATTCACCAAAAATCAGAAAATGGAGGTAAAGATTCGAAAAAGATTTCATTTAAAAAAAATTTTCATGATCTTTCATGTGATTATAAATTTTATTACCCTCAAATTATTATTTTAAATGCAAACTTTAAAAAAGTTACTAGAACAGCTTAAAAATTTAATTTAATAAAATCTAAGAAGAATTTTTCAAAAATCTTTTTTAGTGCACCCTTACACTATAATAAGAATCGCCATGCAAAATTTCAGCCCTTTAGGTCCAGCGGTTTGGTCTGTGTGTTATACTTCAGTCAGTCAGTCAGTTACGGAACTGCTTTATATATATAGATAATTAATGAAACTTTTATACTGCAATTCTAATGTTCGTATGTTACATACGAGTACTAGACATGTTCCTGATTACAAGATGTTAAAAAATTAAAACTTATATGCGCTTCAAAATGATAATTTTAATAGACAGACATATTGGTGACTTATAAGCCACGTCTTATAAGCCACGCTGTTTACATGATCAAAGCTATAAATATATAAATTGTCGCATGAGATACTTTGTAAATAAAAGCTTTTTAATTTACATGTTATAGGATTTCTTCATAACTATTAACACAAATCTTATTATACTTGTCTCTCCTTTCCGCTTTTTGGAAATCAAACAAATATCTTCAAACTTGTGATGGGGAATCAATTTTTCAAACAAGTGGAAAATACATTTGATGAAAAAAAGGAAGTTTAACGATTTTTTATGTGTGCTGTTAGCCTCGTCTTGTTGACCCCGTGATTTTTTACAGTTGGTGATAATGTAAAGTGCAGCGTTAAAATAGATACTGACAGAAACTTTTGTAAGCGTTGTCATTACCTGTTAAAAATTTTGTAGTATTTAAGGGTACTAAAATGTTTTCAGTAGATGTTGAAATGATGATGATTTCATCATGAGTTTTGTTTCACATATAATTGTGCTATATTAATTTTAATTTTCCCCGGATTTTATTTTGAAATTTGACTATGTCTTCATTAAAAAAAATATATTTTTAATTAAATGTTCTGTATAAAATTTTGATATTAGAATGTTAGTTACTCTATTAATCCATCAATTATTTAGTTACTTCTAAAACTTCAAATTATTATAATACAAAAATATTACTGTAAATATATATCACTGCTTTAGTCTTATGTTTAGAACATTTATTTTGTCTCATGTGCAGAGTCATTATACTGCGTTTGTGAAAATTTTGAAAACATTCATGTGAATTTATGTTACAGAGTATTGACACTTCTTCATCTGAAAATGTTGCTAGAAAACACAAACACAATATAGACTCTGAAATGTACGACTCTAAAAATATCCTGAGAATTTCATTATCAACAAAATTTGTTTGGCTTGCAGGTAGCTTAAAATATTACCCACTACAAGAGATGAAGATTGGAAAAAAATTACCTTTTCTACCATACTATAAATATTTGCGTATGAGTAGGCATACTTTAAGAGAGTCCTGATGGAAAGGATCTTCCCTGATGGAACTGACAGTGCGTCTGGCTCTGGATAGTATTAACTAACTCTACCCTGGCTTCAGGACTATTGTCTTCAGAGCCTGTCTGCGTTATCGGCAAATCTAGTTAATGCAGTGACTTAGATGGAGAAATGTAAATTCCCATCTTTACCTGAGGTTCCATTTTTTAGTTAATACTATTTTGATAAAATACCTTAATTTCATGGGGAGGAGGCTCAGCAACTTGCAACCCCCTTCTCCTTACGTCTATGAATTTGTCTTTTTAACATAATTGGGTTATTTTTAACCGTCAAACGGTACGGCGGGAGTCGGATCCGACACAAGAGTGTGTACTCCCCCTCCCGTACTCTCCCCTCTCATTGCAAAAGACCGAGTTGACAAGGATCCCTACCAGAAAGTCTTGCAGCAGGTGTTGGAGCGTTTGCAGTAATAAGTTTGCAGTAATAAGTTTGCAGTAAATACGAGTGTCTTTAATTAAAAACTTCATCCATGATCACTATTCATTTTTGGGGGATTTTAAAATTTTTATTTCGATTTAGAAGGCCAAACATGTCAGTATATATTATTTATTGCATTTTGTGCTCGGAAATTTAGTACAGTAACTTCTAAAACTAGATACAAGACTAAATTACCTAATATATACAACTAAAAACCTAAACTCATGACGCCACAGTCCGCTGTGGACAAAGGCCGGCGGTGCCCATCTCCGCTTTCTTGATCGTGGGCTTGGGATGCCACACAGCATATGTCTCAGTCAGGTGGTCAACCTGACGTGGGACCCTCCAGAGTTTAGTTCCCAAGGGGAGATTTTCTTTGTTTTGCAAAATTGCAATTAGTTGGTCATTTTTTCTACAAAAAGGCTTTTATTTCATGAAAAATATTATCAATAAATGTTATTTTACAACAATTCTTATTGTGTACTTGATTCTACCAAAAACCTCCATTTAAAAAAAAAAAAAAAAAAAAAAAAAGAGGTCGGATCGGACCCAACCATACCATCTATTTCGTCTCAAACTGCTGTACCGATTGAGGGTTAAACATAATCAGAATAGTCTATGGTATGTCAATGGAACAATATTGTCTTTTCAAGTGCATAATTCGATTCTTTTGTTTACCTTTTTATATTTCGTAACCATGGCAACTCTTGAAATACACGAATTAGAGTTTACACATTCCAAGTGTTTCTATAACAATCTGTTTTATATTCATATTAGCCGCAAAGCTCATGGTAAAATAGAAAAAAATGTGTGTGATAAATTCAAGTATAGTGTCTTATTGTGATAGAAGATAATCTACAATTGTGCTTTCATTGTACACTAACAAGATTATAGCACAATTTAAAAAGCTATTTTTTTCTACGCTCGAAGAAATAACCCAGATTATGGCGTTACCCAGATTATATTAAATAATTCTAAGAATCAAAAGTAATACATTCCACAAGTCTGATTTCTGCATTCTGGAAAATAAATAACAGCATACACTCTAAAACAAAATCTAAAATCTCTTCAGTGGCGTGTTTTTGGCGGCGGGTCTCCCCGCCTGGCAACCCCACCCCGTGCGTGTCCCTTGCCATCAGTGGCTTGGTCACGCTAACTTGGCCACACTTCCTATTCCAGGTCCCTTCCACTCATACCGCGGGTCCATCGTAAACAGGGGCCCCGCACCTCTAATGGCAAAAAGACATTTCTCGTGTTAACCTAATAGCGTTTGCGTTTTATTATTTTCCAGCGGGCTCTGTTGCTGTCTAGGAAATGTGGCTACTTCACTTGACATGCATATTCAATTGAGCTTCTCTCTCTTGAGAGAGGAGAAAAAATCATGGTCACACACACGAATCCATTTTCAAGCAGAATGAATGAAAGGCAAATAGTTTATTGCACTTTCTTTTTAACGGAATTCTTTGAATTTATGTTTCAAGACTTTTTTTGTAGATTCTTTCTACGAAGTACATAATATTTATGGCATACGGACTACACAGTATGTACGAGTAATAGCAATACGTTAATGCGTGTTGTATGTTTTATTAATTTTTTCCCTACAAATGACGATATGTATACATGAATGTTCAGCTCATTTAACACGATAATAAAATGATACGTTTATTGAACCGGAGTGCATAAGCTAGACAGAGCTTAACACTAGAAAGACGGAAATTTTTTTCTTACTAAAAAGACTGAACGCAGTCATTTTGACGGTTAATGATTCAGAACTATACGTTTCCCGGCGACGAGCCATAAACGACCATATACTCCAAGTAACCAGTCGCTGGCGTAATTCCTGTATACGCAGCCGAAGGCCCGCTTGTTCATGTTAATTTTCGGCCTTAGGAGCCGTGTCAAGGAGTATAATTAACTCCCGACTGTTGGCCCCACCGGCCCCCATTTTGATGGTTAAATTAAAATTTAAAATATTTGATACTTTTTTTAAATGGTTAATAAAGCAAATGGTTAATAAAAACAAAAGAATAGCAGGCAAATTTAAAATAAATTTCTTAGTTATGGCTTTCAATTCATACAAAAAAAATCAACGCACAATGTTTTTATATTGTAAGAATACGTTACGACCTTTCCGAATAAATCACCCAGACAGCCGGACCTCCAATAGCAGGTGGCCTGCGAACAGTTCTATAGATCGGCGTCAAGGTGTCTGGAAGTAGAGAATAGTGTTGTTCCTATCTGCCGCCCCTGGGAGGACGTGAACTAATGTCTATTCCGACATGTACAAATAATTTTCTGATCAGCTGATTTATAAGAGCCTACCACATGGCTTCGTCGTCAAGCGAATCACAGCCAACGAACATGACATCACAAATTGGGCCAGCCAACCTAAAAATTTGCAGTCACTTGACCGGAAGCGCGAGTGTCAACGCCGGGAGAAGAAATCCAGTTTTTTGAGCAGATTTGGTCGAGACTCTCATCTAGGGAGCACCTTTCGTCTCAGAGGTCCTTGAACGACTGACTTCATCCTGAACTTAACATTTCAGAGCAGCCCGCTCTAAGCTTCTCTTCAGCTAGAATACTTCACCCTAAAGTATAGCTATCTCAGAGCATCCTGCTCTACAGGCTTCTGTTAGCACGTTACTTCATCAAGAAGTTATCTTTATATTTCATAACAGCCCGCTCTATAAGCTTCTCATTAGCTAGAACTTTCCTTACGAAGTTACTCTATTTTCAGAGCTGTATGCTTTAGAGGCTGTGTACCGACCTTATAGTTTCAGTTGTGACTGTACTTGCAGACATCTTCTCATCGAAATTATTTGGCTATTAAGAAGGCCAGTTCCCTCTATGTCTAGAGGTAGATCAACAAATTTGTAAATAGTTGTAAAAATTTCCGACTTAAATCTAATAAAATTGTATTTTAATGTAGTAGACTGACTCTGAACAATTTTAGCTACCTAGAGTCTTAAGTTATCACAATATATACGGTAAACTTATAATTAGAAAGTCAAGATTTTTAAATGATTTGGAATGTACACAGGATATTTTTGAAAATGCTATCATTTTGGAAAAAAAATTTGAAAAACATGCATTATTCTGCCAAAAAATCCTTATTTTGAGTTCTGAATGTCTTTAATGGAGTAAAAAAGAATACAAATTATTCTCATGTTGTATATAGACTTAAAAATTAATAATTAAAAATTTTGCGATTGAAGGTCATTTCTCCCCTTAACACTAGAAAGACAGAAATTTTTTTCTTACTAAAAAGACTGAAAGCCGACATTTTGACGGTTAAAAATAAATTGAATTTAAAATATTTAATATTTTTTAAATGGTCAAATACTATAAATTTTGAACTATTTCATACCAATATATAATAAATTAGCATATATTTAGATATATTTTTATGTCGAGCTGACAACCTGTTTATCCGTAAAAATATGTGCATGGTTTGTGCAGTCCTTATTTTTCAACACCAATATTTTCGAATAGCCAATATTTCTGTTATCTGCAAAAAGTGGAAGAGACGAAAAGTAACATTTTTCCGGTATTATATGAAAGATTTCTGTCTGTTTTCTATATTGCCGTCAAATTGACGGCTTTCAGTCTTGGTAGGTATAAAACACATTTCCTCCCCCTCTTTACTATCGAATATAATTTTGTAAATGTCAGTGCATATTTCGTGTAAAATTAGAAAAAGTCATAAAATTTCAGAATCCTGAGGACATAAATACAGACATAAAGCTAAATAGTATGTCCGAAACCGTCAAAATGACGGCAGCCGTCTTTCTAGTGTTAACAATAAACGCTTATCTGCCCTGTTTGGGGCACAGAATTTTTCCTCCAGATACAAAACAAAAAAATTTATTCCGATTTTGCGTTTAATGCAGTTCAGCTTTGTGACTTTCGTTAAGTGTTCAATACTTATGATGTATTCGGACACCTTTCAACTCGAGTTATAATTACACAAAATTAAAAAAATTAAAAGGTTAACACTCGATTACTAACCTTGTATCCATGACATACACGGTAACTATTTTTGCTGACTGCAAGTCCATCCGTACAGAGGGGGGCTGCTTCCCCCGCCTATCTTCCTAGCAAGAGGGGTGCTAGATATCAGTTTAGTTTTCGTTCTTATAAAGTAAAGGCTATTGACATCACAAGCCTTTTATCTCTCAGATACGACGACAGCAGATTCGTAAGTATTTTTGATCAATCTTATTTTTTGTTTTGAAGCTGTATTTTTGTGGATAGTTGTTGATTCCAAAATGTTTTATTCAACCAATTTTGAAATGTATGCAATGTTTTATAACCAATTTGGAATTTTTTGCTGGAAAGCAAACGGACGGGCCATACCAATTGAGCAACAAGAGCACGGACATAGTAGAAAGATTGATTACTCCCATCACTAACACCGGACGTAATGTCACTGCTGATAATTGGTTCAGTGATGTCTTTCTGCTCCAAACCTTATCAGAAATTTTTTCAGTAAATAAAAGGCAAAACAATGCATGCCTCTATTTATTTTCCCCCCTTTTCCTTCAAATAATAGTGTAAAAATTGATATATCATGGTTTTTATGTCATGTATCTCACAGATACGACGACCGCAATGACGTAAATTTTTTGAGGATAGCAATGGAGTGTTAAATACTGTTCGTCTTGAACTAAAATAGAAATAACTTTATGGTGTAAGGTCCCTTATATTGATAGCTTTTAAGGGTGAGATTCCTTAAATATTTATTATTTTATAATCATCCTTTTTAAATTCGCTTTCACATAAAGTCTTGATTTCAGTTGCTTTGTTCGCAGCATGGGGGAAAAATTCTGCTCGCCACATTCTGGCACATGTAGTTCGAAACTTTCGTCATTCTTCCTAATTAGGATCTGGGGGAGGGTGGAGGTTGCGGTACATCATCATCTACTGTCCCCGAATACAGTGCAAGAATTCTTGAAAGATTTGGTCCGTAGAATTTGGTAGATAAAAATGCACTCTTAAAAATAAAGCTGGTGAACACACTGGATATAATGATAATACTGTCATGATAACCTAAGCTTTATGTCTACATATTAACTTTTCTGTTATAGGCATTCTGTTCATAATAAACATAAGTTCAAAAGTGGTTTTAATATATTTTATTACTTTATACAATCCCTGTCTATCTTTTTCTCTCTGACTCTAAATAATTTTTTAAACTGTAGTTAGAAGATAATGATGATTAGTTGTATTACACAAGAAACTCTATATATTACATATTTTGTTGCATCAATATATTATATTACATGACACTGTGGCCCGAGGTGGCCTAGTGGTAGCACGTCGGCTTTTGGCTCCGACGGTGTTACGATAGAATCCCGACAAGCGCCATTAACCCTCAAACAGTACAGTGGTTTGAGACGAAATAGATGGTACGGTCGGGTCGAATCCGACCTGATCTCTTTTTTGATGAGGTTTTTGGTAGAAAGAAGTACATAATAAGCATTTTTGTTGTATCATAACATTTATTGATAATATTTTACATGAAATAAAAACTTTTTTGAAGAGAAAAGGACCAACGAATTGTAATTTTGCTAAACAAAGAATCTCTCTGGCATTTACATTGAATGTTGTATATATTAGGTCTAATATGTAATTTAGTCTTGTACCTAGTTTTCCAAGTTAGTGGAACCAACTTTCCGAGCTCAAAATTGTAAAAAAATAATATATGCTGACATTTTTTTTGCCTTGAAAATTGAAATAAAATATTAAAAAAAAATTGTTTTAATGACTTGCGATCATGCATAATGCTTTTTTTTTAACAAAGACACTTTTATTTACTTAAACTGGAAACGCTCTAACACCTGTTGCAAGACTGGCTGGTAGGGTTCCTTGTCAACTCATCTCTTGCAGTGAGAGGGGGATGTCACACCCTAGGGTCAGATCCGACCCCCACCATACTGTTTTAGGGTTAAATACCTCCGTGTTTAGGCCGGATATGGACACGTTAAATCCGTAGACCGGAAAGTCCTTCTATGTGGTTGATTCTCTGTCTCTTCTATTCTATGAGTGGGGAAGGTACGATCCCCCAGATGTCACCCCTGGGGATGCTAGATCAAAATTGTGGTAGCACCTAGCCAAGTCAGACTCTGACCCTTGTGGTGCTATTATAAACTAGAGCCGCACTACTCAGCCCGCAAAGCCTGTATAGGCTTGGTCTGGAACTTCCGGTCAGGAGTCATTAGGAACAATAACAACATGGCACTGTAGCTACCATTTCGGTCAAACTTCAATTTAACTATTAAAAGTATTCCAACAAAGAGTTTAATTGACAGCCTCATATAACAAATATTTCCTTACAGTAGATTTATTATAAATTTGCCAATGTTTTAATTGAGAGAAAATTGGTTTCATATACATACATGTTATTTATAAATCAAAAATCTCAGTTTAGGATAAAAAGGAATAATTTAATAATTTTCTCAATCATTTGGAATCCTTTTCCACGAATAGCATCCATTGAGGGCTTTGAAAAGTTTATTCTAAATTCAACATATAGGTTTAAAAGTTTTAAATCTGTATTGACAGAAGTTCAAGTTTATGTTGCTTGTATGTATTAAATTTACATATATAACATTGGTTAAACATGTGGTCTTTTGTAAAATTCAGAAGAAAAAAAAGTGTCAATATAGGTATTTAACATGAAACAGTCTGACAAAGACGTGCAAAATGTTTTAATTTTTCAGTGACGTACTAGGGAAATTCAAAGGCATACCAACTGTAAAAAAATATTTTTTATATTTCAGTGGAAATGTTTCTTTTTTTTCAGTGTGTAGATAAACATCTGTAATATCAGAAGTTCCAGAACTGCACTGTGAAAAAGCGCATACTCATGCATACGCATGTATTCACATTACAGTCTTATGTACGTAAATATGACTTGCATTTCTGTGTTATGTACCTTGCGTCATTGAATAATGAGTCACGCGATCATCTCATGCATTTTATTTGGGAGGGGGGTTTCTGTGGCAACATAATCCATATGCTGCTGGATAGTGCAAAAAAGAAGCCTTGTTAAGTTCTTATATATGCCTCAATGATTCTGCCTTATTATTTTTACGATATTTTATTATGTTCTGTCTGTGGTATGAGTACCCATTTTCAACTGCATAAAAACGATAAAAATGAGCTTATAAGCCAAAATATGTATTTCAAGTAGGATAGGAAATACATATATTTAAAATAAAAAATGGACCGTCTGAATTTTTTGGTTTATATAGTTAGAACATAGTTTTTCACCAGTTTCAGTAGAGACTTTCAAATTTCCTCCCTCAATCTTGTAATTCCTTAATAATGTTTTACGTTTATTCTTTCCTTTCTTAGATCTATGTCAGCCTTTTTACTTTTAAATATTTTTTCAAATTTTATTTCTTCAGAATTCGAGATATGCAGATCTTAAGTTCAGCCATTAATCTGTATTATATGCTGATCCAATTAAACCGAATTTTGAAAATGTTGGATAGTTTTACAAGACATTTACAATTTTGAAAGATGTATAACATTAGCAAGTACACGTAATTACAAAGAAATTTGTTCTTCATTTCGTCAAATCAAATAAAAAAACTTTTAATAAATTGTATGAATTTTATTTTATGTATTCAATTTCTTTAATACATAACTAATATATATTTTATGATAATTCCAAATATTTTTTAATTCCAAACATTTTTAATTCCAATTATGTTTTCCAAATATTTTTTAAATATTATGCATTTTTATAATGGAATTTGCATATTTTATGCAGAATGACAGCTTAAGTAAATATTTGTATACTTGCTAATTTTGTATACAGTTAAAACTGTACATATATTGCTAAACAAAAAAGTTTCCTCTTTAGCTTTTAACTCCAGTTTAATACTCGTATGCTTATACAATGAAACTTATCTAGCCGCCCACCCTTCGAAACGACCGTATTTGTTCAGAATCAATTAATGACTCCATATAGTCAAAATCACGGAAGAAACCCCTTTTCCACGGACACCCCTCAAAACAGCCACTTTTTTTCGGAACTATTAGTGACTACCACATAGAAATTATTATATAGAAATGTCACTGTAATTATATTTTTAAAACTGAATTTCAGATCATTGGAACTTTAGTAGATTTGAAAAGAACATTTTTATAGGTCTATTGGATGAAAATTAGTATTTATGCGTGTATCGATATCAATTAAAGAGTATTTTTGAAAATGTTTGATTAAAAATAATGCATAAAACTTTGAACTATTAGTCATAATACAAAAAAAAAGTTGTTTTTCTGCAAAAAACATGATTCGTTTGCTCTCCTAGTAGTTCTAAAAAGCAGGTGATACGTTGAATATTAATTAAAATTGTATGCATTTGAATGTCCATCTTGTTTCGTAAAAAAAGTTTTACTTTCTTTCTTAAAGCACGAGAAACATTCTATGAGAGTGTCACAGAGAAAATAAAAATGTCCTCTGGGATGTTAACATCGAATGTTCTCTTGCGTAAATGCAGAAAAAACATTTTTCAGAGCTGATAGTACATTGTTGAGCTTCATTGTTGATTTGAGAAGCTATTCATAAAATTTTTAATTGGCTATTGGAAAACTTGTTCTCAAAGGCTTCTCTTTTAAGTTTTCTTGTTAAAATCTTAAATCTCAAAGAGAATTTTTGTATAATAGAAGAAGAGTCTTATAGAACAATTAAGTATAAACTTTTTTTTATTTTATTTCCAATGGCAGAGAGTTGACAGAATAACAACAAATAACACACACAAGAAACAGAAATAAAATAGAACTTGAACATAAAAAGTCATTTTCTCATGAGATGTCTTCTTGCCTACCAATATCTCTCGGTGACGGAAGTTCCACGAAGAGCTCTACAGTGGAGAATGTGGTGGCTATCCATAAAAGTATAAACTATAAGATGCTGGATATTGACATAGATTATGTACCTAAGTATACCTACAGGTATAATAATTTTAAATTATTTTCGATGGAAATAGAGTTATGAATGTAAAACAATTTTAATATTCTAAAACAGTGGTTCTCAAGCTTTTATTGGGCGTGACTCAGAGTGATAATTTTTACGACCTACGAGCTGTCTTGATGAAAGAAGGCAACAATGGACCTTCAGATTGGCAAAAAAATGTCCCCAAAACGTTTTTTTTTTTTCTTTCAGAAAATGATTCTGAAACTCATCATCTTTAAATTAAAAAAAGTATGTTGATCCGATCATTATTAACCGAGATATAAGTATTTTTTTCAAACGTAAACAATGGAAATGTTAGTCAAATTAAAACTTTAAATGCCATTTTCTCAAAACAAGTTTTCATGTCGTTTCGGTAAGTTCAAAATGTTCCATGCGTCATAATTTTTCTTGAATTTTCATAAAATTTCATAAAATGATTATTTATATATGTTAGAATAAAACTTAGTAATCAGTTCATTATACTATTTTAAAACAACTTAAAATTTTTACAATAAAAAAAAAATTTGATAAATTTTGCATAAAATTACCTATTTTTATCGATTTCTTTTCTAGTTTTTATAAATATGACTGTAAATCAAATATTGCTACTAACTTTTATTATAACTATATAAAGCTAGCTTAAGAGACAAAATTAGATATCTGAGACAAAAATTAATGCGCATGGAGCATTTTTAAATAGAGTAATTAGCAAACTGATTTTAATTAATATCTTAATTACATTCAGATTTTTTTTATTTAGAATTTCCATCTCTAAACAACACTGTATAAGTATACAAAATTTCATAGCAATTGGTTAATAAATAAATTATTTTAAAAAATGATTTAAAATAAATAAATAAATAAATAAATGATTTTAAAAAGAGAAGTTTTTCATGGTCCATTGTCGCCTTAATGAACATGCACAGAACTTTCAAAGTTTGAATTATTTCGGGACCCACCTAAAATTATCTCACGACCCACAATTTGAGCACCCCTGTTCTTGAATAATGCACTTGAACCCGGCTTTCAGTTCAATCGAATATATCCTCCATTCTTTGGGGAGTAGAGCACTTCGTGGCCAGTGGAGCTATTAATGTTCAGATATCGTGTCAATATTTCATCAATCATTCATTCATTTAGAGACCAAAAATATCATCGCTATTTTTAACCTAAGATATTTGTATCAATGTTTTTAAAAACACATGTAATAGTTCAGAAGACCTCAAATAGTTCAAGAGCATTTGAAGTAACCCAATTTACATGCTATTTAACTATTTAAGCTCTCTGAAATTATTACTGCCCTTAATTGTAATTAAAATAAAACGTGTGTGTTTGTATAAAAAAATAGAATTATTTTCGCTTCTCATTTCTTGAGTACTGGTATCAAGGGCTATTGTCTGGTAAATTATCTACTTCTCGATCGATGTGTGTTTTCTACATTTCTTTTGAGATAAGTTCCATGCTATACATGAAACACGAGATTTCCTGAATAAATATGAAGAATCTGAGATGGCCTCCCGGAATATCTAATTTTTGTGATAGATTGTACGCAGATGAAAGTAACTCTCCGAATTAGATTTGAGGTATTTCGATTAAACAAAGCGAAGTTTTTCTCTTTTTTTTCAACCCGTCACATCTATTCTTAGGAACATCTTAATCACGCATTTCTCCCGCCGACCTCTCACATCACGCGAATGTTTTCTCAGTTTCGTTTTCACCATGAGATGTTCCCCCGGCCACGATATCATTTCCATGTCGAGACTATGTTCTTGTCAAAATTTAATGAAACGATATTCCCATGCCGTGCAAATTGATGTCCGCGTTATCATTTGAACAATGGTCACGTGACCACTTGTCACGAACTCGCGGGGCACGCTCTGCCATCCATTCTGTTATCTTCAGAGCTATCAATCTGTTTTCATCACTTAGTCTTTCTTTTTTTTTTATTTGACGTCGTTCGGGGGGAAGCAGTCCAGAACACAGCTGATTCTGTTACCTGCAATCTGTGATGTTTCAGATATGTCGAAACGAGGTTTAACAAATCTGTATTGCATGCCCAGTTTTGATGACGTCATTCCTCAAATACTTGCATTGCATTTTTAATTTGAAATTTCTGAAAGGGATGCAGTCTGGTAAGGTTAGTTATAGGTTACGATTGAAGCTTTACTTCAGTGGTCACCAAAATGTCTAGCGGATTCTTTTAATCAATTCAAGCTAATTTTAAATGTCTTGGGATCGAGCTTATTTCAAAATATTTTCTGAATAATTAAAGTAGTAATATAAGTGACGTATGAGTTAGCCAGGATTTTTCCTTAAAATTAGTAATAGTTTATGAACTTGATAAGTTTGCTTTATAGATTCCCTTGAACTAATATTTGTTTCAGACAATTTTTTTTAAACCTAATTCTCCTTTGTTTTTTATGTACATTCTGCATTGCACTGGACTGTCGAAGCAACATTTAGCGAATTATGTGTTGACCGTATATTAAGATTTAAGTATATTACTTCCGATTGCCTTAAAGAAACAAAAGAAACGGGTGATTATTGTTACAGGCCCCTTTTAGTCCGTGAGATTAAAACATACGTCAGAAAAATATCTGGTGTGGAAAATAATATTCATATTTTCATTTGAAAACCACCAGTTTATTAGAAAGTTTTGTAAATCTTTCTAAAACCCAAAATATATATTTCTGTAATATTAACAGTTGTGAATAAGCATCTCGCAAGTGTCGCATTTTTGTTCTACTTTGAGTGTGATAAATTTTGGGGTTAATATTACAAAAGGAGTTTATGTTAGTATTGATTTAACGCACCTTTATACTTCTGATAATTGTAAAAGCTTGTATAGCATTAAATCTGACAATAATATTGATATTTTTTTAATAATAAAAAAATGGAGATGAATGCATTATGAATCTTGATTTATCAGTGAAAAACAAAACATACCTACATACTCGTATCAGCCTATTCACTTGTAAAGGAAGATGGAAAAATTAATAAGTGCTGTATAATGTCATGTTTAAAGAATTTCTTTACACTTTAGATAATAATAAATAAACCTTCATTTAAAATTTCAATAGTTTAACCTTTATTTATCGTGTGTAGTGTTTAGCTTTCCTTTAAAGTGCAGTTGCTTAACCTTTATTCAAAGTGTATAATGTCAAATATAAAGAATTCTTTATACTGTACATAATATTAAATAAACGTTCATTTGAAGTTTCTTTTCCAATTTAAATATAAAAGAAATGACTAGATAGATTCTGTAAAGAATTACACTATTATCATGTGGCCTCCTATAAATAATATAAACCTTTTTGAAAAGTTTGCGAAAAGCAGCAACTTAACATACGAATCGTCTTCAACTATATTTAAGTTTGATTAGTAGCTAATTAAAGCACTTCGTGTTGAGATGTTAATTATATTAAAATCTTAATTTCACGTATGGAACATTTTGACGGTAAAGCAATGAGAGACTTGCGTTTGCATCCCTAGCTGCCATATTTTAGAATTGAGAATCTGTTTCACAATCTTTTCTACTTTGTTTAAATTTAAAATTCCTGTCCTGGAGCAAAAGCTGTATAATAGTGTGTGCTAAAACGTGAAATCTTTTCCTTTGCCTCTAATTGTTACTGTCATAGGTTTTCCAATTTGTAAATTAGAAAAGATCAGCATAATTATGCAGGCAGAACTCAGAACTATGTTATGAAAATGCTCATTAGTTTAGCTTGTGGGAGCATATAGGAACTAGAATGCGTATGCAGTTTTAGTAGAATGAGTTCGCGTAAATGTACCGATTCTCCATAATTGCTGTATTTTTTTCCCTTAGAATTGAAAATGTGTCTCCAATTAGACTGGTATCAAGTTTTTGCTAGTCTTGTTATACATTTATTTTAATTTCTCAACTGTCACGGTGATTTTATAACTTGTATTAAAGACAAAACAACCAATCTCTTCATTTGTTCTTTATATTTTTTTTCACGTTTTGTTTAACACAAGACTTTCCTTTAATGATATGCATTTGTAAAATATTTCTTGGTTTCTCGATAAATAACCATTTATGGATTTAAAATTTATTTTTTCCAGTTACTGAGATTAAATTCAGCATGTCGAAAATTGGGTACAAAGGCTAGCTACAAAATGTGGTCTGTTATAGGGAAGCAAAGAAATCTTTTATGGTGATAGGACAAATCATAATATTTTACCAGACTTGAGGACCCTGAAGTATTGAATATTCAGCTACCGCAGTTTTGTATTATAAGTGGATGAGAGAAGTTGTGTCTGATTAGAGCTTCTGAAAGTTCAAAATGAAATGTGTTAAGAACAGGTAGAAAAAAAAAAACAGTTTCGGGCCTTCCGAGATGACACATGCCAGGAAAGGAAGGAATTCATATAAGAGGAAAAATTAATACCAGAACACGGAAATGGTTTAAAATATTGTAGTGATGCAATTTTTCTACTGAAAAGCTGCGAGATATGTGAATAAATGTATATATGCGTATATGTATAGGAATATGTATGAATGTGTGGGTGTATATTATATATATATATATATATATATATATATATATATATACACTAGCGGACCCGACAGACGTTGTCCTGTTCAAACGTTGCAATTCTAGCTGAAGTACCATGCAATGCCCGGGATTTTAAGAATGTTTGTTAACCAAAATCAATTTAAAAATTAACACAGTATAAATAACATAGAAAAAATATATATGAAATGTTATACACATCTCAGAATTTCAGTCTTTTATCATTGTAGTACTAAAATCTGAAAACTAAAAATGTCAAATTCTCTAATGTTTGTTAACCAAAATTAATTTAAAGCTAAACACAGTATAAATAACATAGAAAAAAACATACGAAATGTTATACATATTAATACAATATGAAAACCCAATTAAAAATGTATAAATGTATAATAACTCCTCAGATTTCAACTATATTCGGTATTTCATCATAAAAAAGCTGAAAAAGAATAAAAGTAAATAAAAATAATAAAATTAAATTTAAATTAAAATTTAAAAAATAAAATAAATAATAATTAAAAAAATAATAAAATAAAAGCTGAAATAAAAAAAGGCCTTAAAAAATGCTGAAATAACAGGTCTAGCAAAATTTACACGACTCTGCATTCGAACCCGGGTCGATAGCATGGTAGTTGCGCGACAATCCGAATACGCCACAATGACACGGTATTTTACTGAGTAAAGTGAAACTTATTCGTCATTCCAAAGTTGTGGGCTGGTGATTATACATGTTAGAGGAGTTTTTAGTCAGAAATAAGTTAGCAGGATAGAAGCTTAGCTCTTCAATAGACACAAATATGTAGGCGAGGGGGATTGCAGTAGCGATTAAAAAAGATCGTGACACTTAGCGTGGTTGATTCGAAATTTCCATCGCGTGTCGAGAGTATGAATATGCCGTTGGATCTGATGTATTTTAGAGTATAAAATCTGACTTGAAAGATTATTATTTTCATTTACTATTCTGGTTTAATATATGACTTGAAACTGTTTGATTTTATTTATTTTTATCTTTTCTCTCGCTGTTTGCTAACTAAACCTAACGTGGACGCCATTATCCAGAGGGCCGATTCCACAAACTGTAACAGCTTCCATTTACCGGACGCATCCCCTTATAAATTGTTGGTTTTTTATTAATTAATTAAAAATATAAAAACATTTTCTATCGGATCAAATTGTGAATCTAAACCATTCTCGATTCAACTTAATCGCACACACAAAATTCCTAAAAAATCAGTCCAGTCGTTTAGGAGGAGTTCAGTTACATACACACGGACAGAAGAAATATATATATAAGATATATATATATATACTGCTCAAAAAAATTAGGGGAGCAAGCAAAGAAGTTAATAAAACCGTGCGAGACAGCCACATATTGGCATAAAATGGATAGTACACGCGTATCAATGCGCAATACAGAAAAAAAGACGTAAAAAAAATTTGTAATTAAGCTTTAATTTTTTGAAAATATGTAAAGAACATAAAAAGATGATTTAGGGCAACAATTTGGTTACATGTAAACGATAAAAAAAAGTATTGTTTAGAAATGATGCAAGATTTTTAATATGGCGTGTGGTCTCCTCGAACAGCTAAGACTACTGCACACCTGTTTTCCATGGATGCGATGATGTTATCGATAAGACTTTGGGGAATACTGTTCCACTCCTCAAGAGGTGCAATCTCCAAGTCTCGGAGAGTAAAAGGAGGCCTTGGTCTCGCAGCAATGCGTCGTCCGAGCATGTTCCAAACATGCTCGATTAGATTCAGGTCAGGAGAGCACGCTGGCCATTCCATACGCTGTATTGCTTCAGCTTCAAGCATGTTCTCAACAAGACGGAGCTGTATGCGGTCTGGCATTATCATGCTGGAAAACAAAGGAATCTCGAATGGCTGCAGCGTAAGGTATGACTTGAGTTCTCAGTATCTCGTCTGCATACCTTCAGGCCGTCAAAATACCATTCCGAATGATATGCAGGTCCGTACGTCCACCTATGCTGATTCCACCCCATACCATAAAACCAGCTCGTCTGTATTGTGACCTTTCACGAACGAATGTGGGGTTATTTCGAGTGCCCCTTTCCCTCCATACCAAAACACGTCGGGTGTCACACTCCAGACTGAATCGGGAGTCGTCTGTAAACAGCACTTGTCTCCAATCATGTTGCTCCCAATCTCGATGTTCAGCTGCCCATCTTCTTCGGGCCGCACGGTGGCGTGAGGTCAACGGAATGCAGACCATTGGCCTACGTGCATAGAGACCTCCCTGATGAAGCCTATTAAGTACTGTTTGGCTGGACACCCTTCCTCATGTTGCCAAGCGCAACTGTCTTTGCAACTGAGTAGCATTGTCTGTTCTGTTTCGACGAGCTGTTAATTGTATATACCGGTCATCAGGTGCTGTAGTGGCGCGTGGCCGAACTTGCCCTGGTAGACTTCTAACATTCCCTGTTTCTTGGAATCGATTCCACAGCCTTGCAACGACACTTCTGGCGACTCCAACTGCGTCCGCGACACTACGTTGTGTTTGCCCGGATTCAAGTCTGCGTATAATACGCCATGCCATGGATTCCGGTAAATCACGTTGTTGAGACATTTTCAAGTCACCTTTTCTCAAAAAGAATCACTGAGCAAACGAATTTCACAGTTAAGGCAGTGAAACAGACGTTTCTGCAACATCCCGATTTCCGCCCGTGTGTCCTTTTTCTGGTTTTTGACGTCATGAACTTTGATTTGCATATGAAGTTTTCTTCTTCTGTTTCCTGCTAGGCTTTAAATTATGGATGATTTATTTTATGTTACTTATCGGTGTAAGTATTTGCGTAATTTCGTTAAAACCATATGCTCCCCTAATTGTTTTGAGCAGTGTGTATATATATATATATATATATATATATATATATATATATATATATATATATATATATATATATATATATAAATAAAGTGATATGATGCATAAGAACCCAGTTTCTACGTTTCCAGAGAATAAAATTACTCGAGGCACAAACTAATACATATGATCCCCAAAAAGCATATTTATTGATATCCACGGATGGAACAGTGAACACGAATAGACGACATGCAATCACTCATTTACAAGGCAACGATATTCCAGCAAAAAAAAACCATTGACGTAGTTCACCTCTTTAATATAGCTACATATAAAACTGCTTGGATGACGGATTTTCGAATCGGTAGGAAAGTCCAGTGATTTCATTGTCTGTAATTATTCCACCGTAAGTTAGGGGAAAATCCCCTTAATACGTATATGTACCAAGTTAGTATCTTAAGTACCAAGTTAGATTTGATGATTGGGGTTCACTTTTATAGATGGATTTGACACTTTATAAAAAAGGTAGTTGTTTCACTCGTTATATATATATATATAAACGATAAATTTAAATAAATGAGCGTATAAAACCTTATTTCTGCAAAATTTCGGCTTGATATTCTTGCGGACATGTTAGTTTATTTTTATTAAAAATTTCGTCTAATTTTTAGCTATTTGTATAATGAAATGTATTAAAATACCACTGAAATAGCGTTGATATCCGAATGTAGAGTGGATTCCGTTGACACCTGTTCATTCATCACGCAATATCTCACTTGCGATAAAGTGTATCAACCCAGTAATCAATGATCTTACGAAGTATGTCATCCACTCAGCAATTTCTCATCGTGAACGTTACACGACATATCACTTTTGAACTGTTATTATTGTCTATTGTGACAGGGCTAGTCGTGAAAATGGAGAGTATCAGAATTCTAAAATTGTGAATCATTGAAGATGAATTTATTCCCGTTAGAATGCTTTTATTTTATGATGCCTGAATCACAATGCCTATGCACACAAAGATTTGATGGGATGATACTGAAATGATACTGAATGATACTGAAATTACTGCGAACCTCTAATACTATTTATATATATATATATATATATATATATATATATACACACATTAATTAATATTGCAACCATGCCTATTATCCTAAATTCCCGTCTTGGATGATTTTGTGCTTTGTCATAAGTATCGTGACATACTCATACTGCTGCCCTAACTAGTATATTCTACTTTAAGTTAATAGTAAAAATCTCCTAATAATGTAATTAACATACCATTTTTATAAGTAACACGTCATGTAAATTTAAAAATCAACCCAACTTATGCATTCATTACTCTTTAAATTTATCTATTTATTCAAATAAAATGATTTACATCAAAGATATTAAAAAAGGATTTACATTGTAATTAATATAGACATTTACTCTTGTTCAGTTCTCAACTTTCAGTTTCCCATCATTACATTATGTATTATGTGTATGTCTAGTTATGCACGTATAGATATGTATGAATTTGTACGTACACACACACATATATTGATAAGCCGGCCGTAACTTTTTAAATAAATGCTTCTTAGAGGCTATAACTATACATAAAAACGTTCTGCAAAAAAAAAATCATTCTTCGATGAACTGTAACTGCTAAATTATTTCTTCTATTTGTTTAACAAGTCTTTGAAACCGTATATGTAAATTTTCTTAGTAACTTCTTTTTGTGCCCGAAGCAAAACTAATTGCAATAATTATTCCTTCTCTTTCCAAAGCCGTGCAATATCTGGTTTCATCGGTCTCAGTCCGTTCTTTTAACCCATGCATCAACAGCGAAGTTCGCAGCGAACGTCTTATTTACGGCGATGTCTTCTTCCGCTGTATTGAGCAGATATTTCATTATCTTATTTTTTACTTATGCGTTTTGGGCGCCCACAGCTCATATGAAACGCAATACCCCCTGTAATTATAGTCCTCCGGGGCAAGCGGGGTATTCATTAAGTTGTCAAATTTAACCCGACGCTAGTTGTTTAAAAGCCCGTGCGGTTACAGGAGTCGGACGCTCTCTATATATGGCAGGGCATTTAAAAGGAATGCGCGTGTGGTAAATTTTGGAATGCAGAAAGTTCAAGCTGCGATTTCTCGGTGATTCTGTGCGGTTTGTATTATGAAAAATGTGTTCTGGTTTTATCGCACCCGAAGTATTTTCGGAAAAATTCTCGCTAAAGTTTGTTTTTCACGCTTGTTTTAGAGATATATCGACCCATAAAAATTATTTTGGGAATTTGCTTGTTTCTTTGTACTTTTTAAAAAGGAATGTTTAAATTATTTGGTATTAGAATTTTAATTGAATGCATCGGTTTGCCGTTTTAAAACTTGGGCATCGTTGTATCCGGCATTTTTTAGATATTTGTCGAACCCAGTATTTTTTTAAATGCACAGTAAATACCCTCAACATCCGTACATATGGGAGGATATTAATTTAAACTGTTTTTTGCGCCAGAATTTATATTTAATAGTTAATTACACAATAATATCAATACGCACTAATTTAATGTACGTTAAAGCAGTGGTGCGCAAATTGTAGGTCCCGAACCACTGGTTGGGGGGGGGGGGGAGGGTCCTGAAAAACAAACTGGAGGGGTCGTGGATAGTTTGAAGAAAATTTAAAATTTGTCATATTGAATCATTTATTTTTTTAAAAAATGGTTTAAACTTTCTAAAATTACATTTTTAATATTTTAATTATTTTTTTATATGTTAAAAACTATATGACATTGTTAAAGAAGGTGTCGATCAGTTTTACCAATAACAAGTGCAGATGGTAAGAGAAACTTTTTTTTACTGTTATTATGTTATATATATATATATATATATATATATATATATATATATATATATATATATATATATATATATATATATGACAGGCGTTTGGTTTGCCTGTTCTCACATTAATTTGCCGTCATCATCTTAATACTGGTGGCGAGTGGTATAAATGAAAATAAATCCATTCTTGAAACTAATTTAGTTTATTAATCTTCATCGAACCAAAGCTCCAAGCAGCATGCTTACTATTCGCCATTTTGCATTTAGAGACGCGGCGAAACACACATCCGACAGCATTGAAGTGTATTCCACGCTCTGACAAATCTCACTGCCAATTCCGCGCGCCAACTCTCTCTGCACATGCGCAGAGTCCAATCTAGACATCTCTCCAAGGAGAATTATATAATACTTCCTCTTCGAACGCTTAACCACAGACGCGCCAAGATTACATAATGAAAAGGAGAATTTCCCTTTCCTAATTCGCGCGTCTTGAAATATGAAAAATTAGAGGCGAATTACGCCACGAATATAATTTAATTCCCAGGCTCTCTTTAAATTTAAAGTAATAATTCTTTTCCCAGCTAAGTTCTAACATATATATATATTGTACTTATATTTTCCTTTTTTTGGTTTGTTAACATTTTCATATTTTTTTTATAGAGTTTCTACGAAAAAAGTTTCATTGTGAGTCGATGTATTTTTTTTTAAATTTGAAGAAAGTGGACCGCGGTCGAAAAAAGTTTGCGCACTCCTGCGTTAGAGAATAGTGACGATCCACTCTCCCTGTCCTTATTAGCATGATATTGTCATAGGAAAAAAATTTTAATGTACTGAGTAACATGCCAGTATAATCTTAATCATGCCAGTAAGCCGTATATTTTTATATACGTATATTTTTCTATTCCACTCTCACTGTCCTTATTAGCATGATATTGTCATAATTTTTTTAATGTAGTG
This sequence comes from Dolomedes plantarius, assembly GCA_907164885.2. Taxonomy (NCBI): domain Eukaryota; kingdom Metazoa; phylum Arthropoda; class Arachnida; order Araneae; family Dolomedidae; genus Dolomedes; species Dolomedes plantarius. The sequence continues at coordinate 85,549,363 of OU015492.1, forward strand.
TGTAACATGTTACAATAATCTTAATCATACCTGTAAGCTTATATGTATATTCTTCTATTCCACTCTCGCTATTCTTATTAGCATGATATTGTCATAGATTTTTTTTAAATGTAGTGTTTAACATGCCACTATAATCTTAATCATGCCAGTAAGCTTATATCTATATTTTTCTATCCCACTCTCGCTGTCCTTATTAGCATGATATTGTCATAGAATTTTTTTTAAATGTAGTGTGTGACATGCTAGTAAGCTTATATGTATATTTTTCTATACTGACATATGATTTAATATTTTATAAAAATTTATTCTATTTTATATAAACATGTGATACCGATATGTAAAAAATGTGCTCTTTATTTAATTTATTTAGAGTTATCACATTAATAAAATTGTATATCACATCTATAATATTGGTATCCTAATGATATTTACTGAATGAAAATTTCCACTAGAAAATTAGTCTCATGCCTAATTCGCTATATATGTTCTTAATTTAGTTATTATAAGTTGTTTTCTACGGCTAAATTGAGAGTTACCATATTTAAATTATTGAATCTATTATAGCAATTGTACGCGGCCGAAAGTGTCAAATCTGATATTTTGAATGTTAATACCATAACACGAAACTAGTCTTAACCCTTTTCCATCTGTTAATTTGTTATTAGAGGCTGTCTGTGAATGTAAGTAGAATTTTTAGTAGTAGGATATGATAAGTAGATTATTTAAAGGTAAACTGTGAAAGGAATTTTGATGAACAGCGATGCGAGAAGCATATTAGTTTGTTGCTTGACTTTAATAATTAAGTCCGACACTGTTGAATAATATGTGACTTAATCCTATGCGAATAATTCATTTAGTGTAACAGTAAATATTATGCAATTGATAGTGCATTATTGTTTCAGTATCAGGGTTTGTCATGTTTCGTACTTTATTCAGCACGACAAAAACTCATCCCTAAATCTGTTTTTGTGGTTAGTTATTTATTGGTGCTATACTTGTAATGAAATATCTTAAAAGAAAAAAAAAGTGACTATTATTGCGTTTCAGTTTTAAGAAACAGAAAAAAAATTATACGTGCATATTTTGTAATGATTATTTTTCACAAAGGTGTCTTTATATAGAAATCATTTGGGAGGAACATTCTTGAGTAACTTGAAAATTATATATTTCAATATTTATAACACGTTTAGTTTTAAATGTATCTTCTGAACCATTTCCTCAATTTCCCTAATTTTATCATTTTTGTGCGCAATATTTTTTTATTTGTCTTTAGGTTACTCATTGATAAATATTTTAAGCAAATTAAGGGGGGGGGGGGGTCCAGGACATAAAATTCTTCACATTTTCAAAAAATATTTACTGCATTAGAAATTTTTGTGTTCTTTTTCGCTTAAAATGTTTATTATCATGTTTCTATCTTAATTAGAACAGGAGATATTAATATTTTTTTGGCAACATTCTAATAGCTGCCAATCGTTGTTTAAACCTGTAAGTGCGTTTTTCTGCATTACGGGGTTTTTCTCCATTTCTCGTCTTTAAATTGTTGTAAGTCGAGAACCGTTAAAGAAAAATCGTTCAGATTTGGAATATGTCTTTTTCAATTATTTTACTTTAATTTAGATCCAGCAAATTTTTAAAAAATATTTATTTTTGAAAATAGGATTTTTAGAAATAATTTACATAACTTATTAAAAATTTTACTCTAAATATTTTTAATTTTTTTAAAAATATTTTTAAAAATGCTGAATTAAATTAAAACGTATATATTTCTGTTTAATTAAATGAAAAGATTTTGAAATTAGACAAATTATATTTCGAGTTATAACGATTTTAAATTACCCCACTTCTTTAAAAAAATTAAATTTTAAATTTTTAAAAACTTTTTGAGAAGTTTTATGATGTGATTTTGTTTACAAATTATATGGTTAACCATCACAAAAAAATTCAAAATTTTAACTCAATAAATAAAAAATTTTAAAAATGTGTCCCGGATCCCCTTAAATAAAAGAAAAATCCCTTTTTTTTCGCATTGATTTTGCTTTCGAAATAATATTTTCAGAATTTTTACTCTATATTGAAAATTTTGGAGGCAGTTTATTTAAAATAGAACTGAGGAAAGCAACAAAAATTTCATGAAGATACCGAGCAAGGAATTTTAGATATATCCTTTCAAAGATGGAAAATCATAAAAACTTCTATGCCGAGAAAAATCTGAAATTACGGATGTACAACTGCTGGGTATTGATAGAAAGTGCAGTATAAAAATGTTGCATATGGCAGCGTAATCAACACAAAAATGTATGGTTTGTGTTATTTTACTCTAAAGCTTCCGTTATATGTTGCCCAGCAAATGTTTTAAGCAAAAACGTGCTTTTCTTTAAATTTTTGTATCCCGAATCTCTTTAAAAAGAAATTAGACATTTATTTAATTAGCTGTTTGATAAGAAACAGAATGCGCTTTCAATTATATGTTTGTATAAGATTTCAGGCAAGCCGAGCAATTCATCTTCGCTACCGCAGACACCGTATAAGATGCCCGAGAGAAAAAAAAGTTTAAAAACTGTTCAAGAAAGTGTAGTTGTAATAGTTATGAGATTAGGGGACAAGTTTCACTGTAACCAAATGAATATATTAGGGTTTTTTACAGATGACTAAGAGATTAACTACTGAAATCCAGGTAGTGCTGCAAGGAATATGCATGAACTGTAAACAGCTAAATAATGGTTTGGAAAATCCTCCGTCAGACAGATGCATCTTGTAAGCTAGTAGATGATTATTAGCTTCAGGATATTAGCTTCAAGTGAAACATGAGTCGTAAATATTAGCTTATCATGAATCATATTCTGAAAAGTTTTGAAAGAAATCCAACTAATGAATAATAAATTAGTTGTAGATTTGGAGTATCGTATCAAACCGTTTCAGTCATTTTTTATATAAAATGGTATCATGATACTGTAAAAGAAATTTTCTGATTGTATTTTTCATGTTCAAATCTAGAGGGGTGGAAACAGACTTTTTGGGAATATCATCAGATAGAAGCGATGTGGATCAGCAATGTAGGATACAGAAAATCAGATTTTCTTGACCTTTCATTTAAATGTGTAACTTAAAGGGAAATTTTTCAATTATCTTTTTCAGCCAAATTGCTAATCCATGGTACATTTAAATACCAAAATCGACTTTTGTTTGAAAGCATCATCAGTGACACTTATTAAATCAATATTTTAAACAGACCTTGTAATAGCTGTTATAGAAAATCCTTTAGGTAGTCATTCAAATCCATTTAAATAATTACATCGAGAGCGAGTTGTGTTACAGTTGCTAAGTATCAGACATGCAGTGAGAGATAACACTTGATATGCAATAGGAGTATATTCGCATTGTATTAATTTAAATTAGTTGCATATTCAGTAGAGCAGAAGCCCCTTGCTTTTCAAGCACTTTCCATTCAAGCAACATGAAACAATGCCCGTCCATGTTAGTTTATGATACTCCTAGTGGAAATTGCATATATATATATATATATATATATATATATATATATATATATATATATATATATATATATATATATATATATATATATCTTTATATGGATTGCTCTGGACAACTCCTTGTCTATTCAAGCGTAACATAATAGGCTATTAAATCTACGTAAACAGTTGTAGATGATAGGCCTTCTGCAGCTATTTTTATGGCTTAAATAAAAGAAGGCTTTAATAAAATAATAGCTTTGAATAACAGCATAAACTTCCCCTGCCCTAAAATAAAGCAAACAAACCTATTAATAATAGTAGCAATTTCGTTTTCGCATTTCAGTTAATTTTAATGCATTCAAGCGTCAATTATTCCCGAACTCCACCCCAGCAGCGTCAACATAACTGGGACAGTTTTATTTACGTATAAATATATAAAGCTAATTGAAGGGGAAAAAAATGTGTGAAGGGGAAAAAATGTGTTCCCTCATCTGAAATTGGTAAGTGGGAAAAAAATCTGCATTTCAGCAACTACTTCCCGAACCATAGAAAAAAAATCCCTTGTCTTTAATGAATATATATTTGTGCCCCACGGAAAAACAAATATGAGCGTAGAGTACTATCTCATTTTTTTTTAAAATCATCCCCATCTGTAGTGGTTCAGTTAGCTTCTTTAGAATTTATAGTCATGCCTAATATTGTATTCACAGTGCTGTGAAGGTTCTTCGGTAATTTAAGAAAATGAATAGATTGTCAAATATGTAGATCGTAATATTAATTTTTATTCTATACTTTTCTCAGTCTAAAATAGATGATTATTAAAGCTATTTTGGATGCAAATATAACATAAATCTTTTATTTTTTCCCATTTTTTACCCTGTGATGACTTATGATCTGCCGGAAACTATACGAGTTAATAATTTATTTTACGTTTTCGCATAAGTTTTCGTTTCGTCTTGAAGGTAAAAAATAGAAAATAGATTCCATTTCCGAGGTGATATATAGCAAGCCTAATCTCTTGAAGCATACAAAATCAATTGGAATAGAAAATTTTTCTTCAGATTAAGAATTTCAATAATTCAATTAAACTGTTATTGTTTACTATCGCTGCATTACAGATGGAAATTTCAATATTATTCTATATTTTGTATTGGATTTTGCAATTTTAAGATATGTGTACAAATATTCTCCTATTCTTACAGAATATCTTGTGAATCATCCTTCCAGATAATTGAATAATTTTTATATCTATTTGACAGAATATTGATAGACAGCCGTAAGTACAAAATATATTGCGGTATGCTAGATTTTCAGTTGTGATGACTCCAAAGAACCAGAGTGTAAAAGAAAAATCTTGTTGAGAAACCACGCCAGTAGTGGGGCAAACCACAACAAAAAGGCAATTCGCTCACCAGTCATTTGGGCAAGCCATACAACCCACTCGCCAAAACCGTAGGGTGGATCACTTAAATCAGAAAACGAAAGCGCCCGCAGATTGTCCCAAAACAGTCAACGGGATGAGTAAATTCAAGATGGGCAGCGCTAACAAGGGCAAATACTCCAAAAGGAAACAGCCACAAAACAAGAGGCCGAAAACAGAACAAACAAAAAGCAAAGAAGGCACAACCCAAGGTGAAACGACAGTAAAATTAATGTGATGGGTAGAAAATGTGAGAGATAGAGGATAACAAGAAGGAAATAGGTGGTACCGCCACACTAAATAACCGCCTGTGCACTAACCTAAAAAAAATGAAGCCAGTTAATTTTGAGTGGGAGTAGCAGTAACCCTGAGCTAGGTATTTTGAAACTCACGAATAAAATCATATATTATGAGACACAACTCGCCCTGTGGAACCAGCATAATGTGGATGCTCATATACTTACCTTCAACCGTGGGGTAAGGTAGTAAAAAGAAAGTGGAGAAAAAAAAAGCGCTGCTTCTTTGCAGCAAGAAAATATGATAAATAAATGTAAGTCGCAACCATGACTCTTAAGTCTTCTAAATTACCTTGAATTATTGCGAACGATTGGTCAGATTCACAAATGATAGGACTGAATCTCTTAACCCAGGCATGTCCAGCTGTCTCATAACTGTAGGACCTTAATCATACCAATACCAATAATTAAGATAGATGCTTGAGATACATTTTACCATCAGGTTGCCTTGAGGAGTTTTAATCACTGAAGGATCCGGGCCAGTTAGATAAGAGGAAAATTTAAAACTAAGACTAAATAAACTCGGCAAGGGAAACAGAGAAGAAATTAAACCAAATTTATCATATGGAAAAAAACATGGGTACAGATGTCGGTAGGACAACTCTCAGGGAAAGATGAAAAATTGGCTTAAAGACCGTTGTAGAACCCTCCTCCCACCCACAAGGGAAGATTCAATAAGTTCACTGTTCATCTTATCCAGAAGTCCAAAGCTTTCAAAAGTTTTCAATTCGAGGTTAAAAACTATGAACTTGAAAAAACTTGAATATTTACGTTCTAACCAGATCCTCAATAGTACTGACTGACACATTTACCATACAGGAGAATACAGGAGAGATTTTAAAAATTTTCATCGGTTTTATATTTTTTCTTTCCGTAATGACACTGATTTTAATCGACGAGCAAGGAAACTTGCGTTAATATTTTACAGTGATATAAACGCAAATTGAGAAAAATAAATATATTTGAAAATACACTGGCATAAATATTATGTGATTAAATACATATTAATCTTTTAGTGCTTGCCAGGTGCAGTTAAAATGTGCGATGCATTACTATAGACATCAGATTTGCATTACGACGAGACTCGATTTCTACCGTTCACTATCAAAAGATTATCTACTATCTTAAAATTACTTGACTGAGTCAGAACTTAAATGCAGAATCTTCCGCGTAACGATGGGACACATTTACTACCACACTACCAAGCCATGTTATGATCACATCGAATAAGCCTCATACTCTCCTGCCCTTGAAAGAGACCGGAAAAACTCTGCTGTCTGCAGAAATAGCTTTTCATGTATAGGTTATGTCAACAATAACGAAGAAGATCCCGTAATTTAATCACATTGTATCTACCAACTTAAATTAAATTGTTTTGTTCTCCAGTCGAATGTGTTACTCACTATATAACTAAAATCTGAGCGCGATCCTTTAAAATGACCCTCCTTGCCTAAATTACTCCAACACTGCCAAGCAGAAATGGATAAATTTTAAAAATCTACCTTTTAAAAATAGATCAGAAAAACGCAGTGCATCTAATTCATATTTTTGGCTTTTTATAATGATTTTTATAATGCTTTTAATTTTAAAATTTTTATATAAAAAACGATGCAATTTTGTACTAAAGAACGAAATATAATTGCTTGTAAAACTTTCACCCTTCTGGGCTGCGTTCTTTTCTTTTAATAGCCTATCATTTTCTGCGATTTTTTAAATAGTCTAACATTTTCTTTCATTAATTCCACAACATCAGCACCGATAACAATGCCGATTAATAAAATGTTGTGCTTGAATGGTCAGTATAACACCTGCGCCAGATGTAGTAATGCTTCTTTTTGGGAGATCTTTTTTGATGGCTCATATTATAAACTGAATGCTTATAAATTTAATTGCCATCGTAAAATTTTTAAAATTTACAATTTTTTTCCATTTAAATTCTCTTTTTAAAAAATTTATTGTTTAGGAGGATCTTTTCTCTGCGAGTCTCTAGTTTTAGTATAATGCATGTGTTGTTAGACGCCTTTACAATTTCGCTGTCGATTTATAGGAAATTTAATATACTTTTTAAGGAAAGGAACTCAGAAAAATTATATCATTAAATCTATTGCTATATCATAGTTTTCTTCAAATCTCTCTTCGCAGATAAAAGCAACTTTTAAATATTAATGTAGCTGTTTAGGAGCTCTTTCCCCTACCTTTATACCATAAACTATTTCTTATTGAATGAACCTTCTTCTGAATTGACACTGTTACAATAATTGTGCATGATGTTTATACGTAATTAAAATGATGTTTATACGTAAAATAACTGATTAAATACTCTTTTTGCTGGTAATATACACCGGCACATTTTTCTTTTGTATAAACTTTTGAACGATGCTTGTTATTTTCAGTACACACTCATCTCTTTTACTGTCACACCAGAATTATTTCTCACACTAATTGACAGCTGAAGAGTCCATAAAGACTGTCAATCTCTGGGGTGGAAAAAATATAGAAATAAATTCTTTTCACCAGAAAATATTCCGTGACTGTGTTTATGTTTTTGTTGTTGTCTTGTATCAAAAATTTCTCTTATGTTTCACTGTGCAGAGCTTCTAAGGAATTTATAAACTTATATTTTTATGTGAATTAGCAAGCGTTAAAGTATTATTGAATCTCTATGCTGCACGCACCTATATTATTTTTTATTGCGCATTTTAATGCTTTAATTAACATTGTTTATATACTGTCAGTATATTCCAGTGCGTTTGGGGAATATTTCTAAGACATTTTTGAAAGATTCTTTCCACAACTATAAGGATATTCTTATATTTCCTCTCTTTTTTAATGCAGGATATTTTTTAAATGGCATGTTACTGTGCAACATATTTTTTAAAATTTATCTTGCCTATGTGATAAATAATTCAAGATCATTTATAGAACGAAATGGATAACTTAATTAACAAACAGTCGGAACAAATAGCTTCCCTTCCTCATAAGGCAGATATCCAACCCGTGCTTCTCCAATGCACCGGATCTGAGTCCAACAGAGCGAACATTTTGAACGGAGTACGACAAAAATTGAGTTATCACTAGATATCTATCACGTCACGAATGAATCCACTTCAAGCACTCATAATGGCTGTAACACAAACGGTTAAAAATCTTTCATTCGATACTGGGAGAGTTTGGTTTCTGATTTACCCCAAATGAAAGTTATTAAATAACTTTCATAACATGACAGTTCTTTCAAAACATTCAGATGATATATCGAAGCAAAAGATACTTGATATATTTTATTTCATAAGGTTAATTAAAAATATTCGAGATGTCTATCGTCACCAAGTGTGCAACAATGGGGACCACGCATAGAGTAATGGTGTCTTTATAGTTAGATACGGATTCTTTCACACTATATCCTCATACATTGTGCTGAAGTATTTTGGACCTCTTAGAAGGTTGATTATTAAAATGCACGCAATGTGTTCTCAGCAAGGAAAACTATTGTACACCTAAGGGCTGGAATATGAAGAAATAAAATGGTCATTTACAGTTTGTAATGCGAATAAGAGGAAACTTTTCTGGAAAGCAGAATATCAAATTTCGATTCTCGAGTCCACTAAGTTATTTTGAGATGAAAGGGAAAAAAATTAATCTACACGCACCAGAGGGGTGGTCTTTTCAGGACTTCATCCCAACATGGAATCATTCTAAATTTGTGAGTTCAGGGCAATAAATACTCAATCAGCACGTATTAAGAAAATTAATATTACATAAAGTGCATGAAGTTAAATTTTCAAGGTTTTTATTAATAACTTATTTTGGTTTAAAATTTCAGATTTGATTTGAAATTTCATCTCATTTTATTTGACCGCCTTTCCTGATATATTTAGGAATATTTTTATTTTCTTTTAACTTTGTTCTGGGGGCAGTCAAGTTCAAAATTTTTAAAAGTAACAATCTGAAAGTTGGAACATATTGAACGCGCTGTTATGAATATCAAATACAGGACGAAAAAAAGGAATAAGCGTCCAAGAACACGTAAGAAAATTAACATCGTAATAAAGTAAGTATCATTACAAACATGGAACTTTTACAAATCTTCAAAAGGATAAAACTTCTTCTAAATCTCTCGCATATTTTACTGAATAATAGCTATATATTATAATAATCTGCAATAAGACATTTATTTTTCCATCGATAAAACTTCCCTGGAATCTTTCATTGTAAGTATTTTATTTCTTTAAGAAATCCCTTTTTGTTTAATTTTATAACATGTGATTGGATTCTGTTGCATGACGGTCCTCAAACGTGATTAAATTTAAGACTAAAGATTTCTTTTCAATGATTCTGTTTAAATATTCTCAACATACTATGTGACTACTCTCATCTAATCATTCGAAATTTTAAATGTCTTAATACTGGACGTTATTCCTTCTTGCATTAACAGTATTTTAATTTATAATAAGTGTATTTTAAACTATATCTTTTCAAAGATATGAATTTTTACAAAAATGATGCTACAAAATATTATATTTCAAACTTTTAAAGGACATCCAAAGTTGGGCCTCTGTATGTACTTCTACCAATTATGTCTAACTTATATTTAACAAAACATATGCTATTTATTATAAATAAAAAGTCCTTTATATTTTTCTTATCTAAATACATTTATTACGCTACCAAGTGATAGTCATTAGCAATATTCAGTATTCAAACATACTATTGCACATTGTTTTTTAATTTCAAATTACATTCTAAAAATTCCGAAACATTTTTATAATTCATATTTTTGAAACCCCATTACATAAATCACTACCTCCATAAAGTGTCTATATATATTTCACTTAAAATTTATAACATATACTTTGTATACCCTATAGCCATTTAATGAAAATATTTGACGTTTTACAAGATATATGAATATATATGAATTTGTCTGTTTAGAATATTTTATTAACATTGGACTTTATCAGACAGTAAAAAAATACTTAAGAAATCATTTAAACTCAGAGATATGAGTTTTCTGTCAAAAATTCAAGCAGATATTCCCCCCCTCCGACTTACCGATATTCTCATACATCGTACATAGGAGTCAAAAAAGTGGAAAAATCAATACACACTTCCCGACCGATAAGTAATAAAACGGTGCACCATCATCATTTAATGATTGATAGCGGCAAAAAATGTGATTTATTGAGGGGGGTTGAAGCCCTTACTCTAGGGCACAAATGCATATTAGTGATTAAAAACAGATTGTAAACCCTCTCAGCGTATATGAAGATAAAATGTAGCTCGTCTATCAGTAATGCATCTGATATATTTTTTAAGTATGATTCACTGCGTATCATATTCTTGTATCCGTTGTTATACTAATGGGAAGTTGAGGAGATAAGCATAAAGAGATGACTATATTTTAGGAGGCGTGTTTTTTCTTTCTCCGTCTTGTAAACGCCATATGGCGAGTAGTATTCATAATACTTCGTGGAATATATTAGTACAAATGACTTGAGAAATCATCCGAGCATCATGGAAAAATGATGTGTTTTGTATAAGATTTACAATGTAGGAAAGGATAATTTTTTTAAATGCCTATATTATAAGTGTAAAATTTATGCACATTTATCGCATATATCTTTATCAACAATTCCTATCCTAGAGATATCATAGCATTTTTTTTCTCTAATCTGAAATATTCTGATAAAGAGATAATATAATTATATGTTTCAGAGCAATTCAGTTGATTCGAAAATAAGATAATGTATTTGGGAAACATAATTGAAATAAAAATGTAATTTATTTTAATGTACAATTTTACTCCATGTGCGGGATAATTTACTCCGCGAAGTGTGCATTTTTTATGTTGTATTACATTGTATTTGTGACACTGATTTTAGTAAATGAAGTCTTTAATAAAAAGAACATCTCCCTGAAAGATGGAACAATGAATCAGTCATTAACTAAGGGAGTTTTGATATGTTTTTCGGGGTATAAACACTGAAAAAAATGTTAAGCGTCAATAACATATACCGAAACAGAAAAGCAAAGATCAAGTGGTAGCAAAAATTTATCTTCAGAATTCTATAGCATTGTGCTGATATTCTGGAAGAATTATCTTCATTTATTGCTAAAGTTTTGCTATAACTGCTAGAAAGAGGTTAATGTTACACTGCTGGCCACCCAAATTGCAACACCAAGAAAGACAAAAGATATCACAACAAAATTTATTTTGTAGATAACATGTTGATCAAGTATCAAATGATTAAATTTATAGACTTCTGTGAAGTGTGGATCCTGCCAAAATCAGTAGCCAGAGTAGCCGCCATTCTTGGAGATCATCGCTGCCACACGGCTCGGCATTGATTCAAAGAGAGTTTGGATGAGTTCTTGTGGTACAGAGACCAAGCAGCTTCCACACGTTGTCAAAGTTGATCTACTGTGGCAGCTGGGGATGGAATCTGGGTCAATCGTAGAGCAACCATGGACCACATGTTTTCTATCGGCGAAAGATCCGGAGAGCGAGGCGGCCAGGGAAGCAATTCAATCTGGCGATTGACGAAGAATCGTTGGACAATGCGTGCCACGTGTGGTCGCGCATTATCCTGTTGAAATACGGCTGGGGCAAGCCCTGAAGGTAAGGAAGGACAACTGGCTCCAACACCTCGGAGATGTAGCGCTGGCTGTTTAACGTACCGGCAATGCGTACTAGAGGTGTGCGAGAGTGATATCCAATACCACCCCATACCATAATACCCGATGCAGGACCAGTGTGGCGGTGCATAACGCAGCTGTTCAGCATCCTCTCTTCACGGTGTATCCAGACTCGAATGCGACCATCGTGGTGTTGCAGACAGAAGCGTGACTCGTCAGTAAAGACAATTTCTTTCCATTCTGCCGTCCACATCCTTCTGTCATCGCACCATTGGCGGCGGAGACGTCTGTGGTTCTGCGTCAAGGGTAGACAAAGCAATGGACGTCTTGCGGACAGACCACTCTGCTGTAAACGGCGTCGAATGGTACGCGCAGACACTGGATGATGCGTTACAGACTGCATGTGCTGTGCTATGGTTCGTGATGTGACTGAGCGATCCGTCACTGCCATGCTCTCAATTTGCCTGTCATCACGGGAAGTGGTGCACTGAGGTGGATGCGATCGAACACGCTGGTCCGTCGAACCCTCCTGCATCCAACGATCACATATCCGCATTACAGTTGTTTGGTTTCGTCCAACACGACTACCGATTTCCCTGAAAGATAATCCACAATCTCGGTAGGCCACTATCCTTCCTCTGTCGAACTCGGATACTTGATCAAAAGATGATTGCTGTTTTCGACGAGGCATAATTGATCGTTTTTTTGAAAAAACCACAAGAAAAACACAATTGCCGAACTTGAAATCGTCGAAATCACCAAGCCTTAAATAGCGCTTTAAAGTGGCGCCACAGGCGCGCGGGATGTGCGTCGGCGCTGAAATTCTAATCATTTGCATATCTCACCTCCGCTAATGCATGTTGTAAATTTCATGTTATTTGCATGTTTCCTTCAGGGTGTTGCATTTACAGTGGCCAGCAGTGTATTTATTTGTATGATTTACAAAGTTGCTGTTATATCCCCAAAATTAGAGTAAATTAAAATTACTTCAAATCATAAGTTCTACAGTAAAAGATAAAATCATAATATTTTTTAAGAATATTAGAAAGCAAGTATTGAGGACAGCTTCTTAAATCTTTAACCGTTAAACTGTGAAAGAGGTTCAAAAATTTTTTGTTCTGTTCAAGTCTTAAAGGGATTTACAAGATAGCAATACTCTTTACCCATATATGGTATATAGTTTAGTTAAATTGTAAAATCAGAACTAGATGTTTAGGAGTATAAAGCATTTCGAGTCGTTTTGTTTTCTAAATTTCAATGAAACTCACGAAATTCACAGTTAAAATTCACGAAATCCGGCACTCAAAACCTAGTAACCCATCACGAGACTGACCTGGGAGATCTTGACTCCAAAGCATTATGTCATGTTATCTCGTCTCCCTCCTAGGACTATGCCTTTCAAAAGAAAGATAAAAACAACTGTTCTTATATTGATACATTAGGGGAAGATGTTCTTGACTGGAGCCAAGCTTGCCTACATTATGCATATCATTATTAGTGGGTATTGTAATTTGCACGTATTTCTTAAATTCCTACATGAGTGTTTATTATTGTTTGGTATTAAGAATGACGACTTCTGCGTTCATAATAAAATATGTGATAGCAAAATAACATTAAAAGTGCAGCGCATTTGTCTCTGTTCTCCGAAAATAATGGATTGATCTACTACTCGTAGGTTAGGGAACAAACATTTTTTAAACATGAAACTAAATATGCCGATCCATTCAAAAATACATTGATAAAAAAATTCAAAATGTTAGCTTTATCGCATATTGTTAGTCTATTGTAGTGAAAAATCTAGAAAGTAAAGTTATATATTATATTTAAGGAAATGAAATTAAACATAATATGTATAATTCCTATTTAGCAGGTCGCACGTTCCAATTGTTATTTTTCTTTTTTATTCTCTGAGATTTATTAAATGGATTCGGAAAAATACGGAGAGCCATTTCATTCTTGTAAACATCTCAAGATTTTCTTCAGTGTAATTACTATTCGTGCTACTTTTATTGCACCTCAAATACAGGTTGTACGGGCTAAAGGTATCCAAAAGTCCTGACTTATTTTTACGGAACTACCCACTAGAATTTAAATAAATAAATATAAATATATATATATATATATATATGTATTGTAGCGTGTTTGTGTTTTGTGGCGAAAGGAATAATTCTCTTCTTATGAAAATAAATTATATTTAACATCCATTCACCAGAAATCTTGTTGATACACAACGAGTTCAAAAAAAAAAATTATACAATCTATTAAAAATCCTCTTATATTATTTTTTGGAGTTGAGTTGAATCAGCGCGTGGGGAAAACAACACTAATAAGTGTTGCAGCTGTTACGTCACTATCTTCTACTTCATGCAGGCCACTATTGAAGTCATTACAGTCTTAAATTCCTCCCCTTTCGGAAAAACTTTTCACTACGTCACCAGTGAAAAGTTTTGGTGTAAGGCTAAGCAGTGCGGCTTAAACTATCGGCGTTTTGGTGAAATTTTCCTTTCCGGTGCACCACCTTATAGTTGAAAGGTTGCAAAATAAGGGCCCATCTTAAAAGTCTTGGATTTGTGCCGGTGTTCTTTTCTAGCCAGACCAGTGGATTATGATCAGTTTGTATAATGAAGCTCTGTTGTCCATCTAAGTAACATCTCAACTTTTGTATTGCATAAACGATAGCTGCGCATTCTTTTTCTGTAGTACTATATTTCTGTTCTGCAGGGGAAAACTTTTTACTCAAGTACATGATAGGGTGTTCTTCACCTCTTTGGTTTATTTGAGACAACACCGCACCAAGTCCAAGGTTTGAAGCATCACATTGAATGACAAATGGAATGGTGAAATCGGGGCTAAATAATACTGGTTTTTCTGAAAGTCTTTTCTTTAATTCTTTGAAAGCATCTTCACAAGAACTGTTCCAATCCACTGACGTTTTGACTTTCTTCCCTTTTAGTAGATCTGTTAATGGAGCTGCTACTACAGAAAAATCAGGAATATATCTGCGATAATAACCAGCAAGACCTAAAAATGATCTAATTTGGGTCTTGTTCAGTGGTCTGGGAAAATCTTTGATGGCTTGTATTTTAAGTTCTCCAGGTTTCCGTTCCCCTTGTCCAACTATGTGGCCTAAGTACTTGACATGTTCCTGAGCGAACTGACATTTGGAAGGCTTTATGTGGAGATGAGCTGTTTTCATCTTCATGAAGATTTGTTCTACGTGTTTCACATGCTCTTCCCAGGTATTAGAAAAAAATTGCAACATCGTCCAAGTAGGGTACAGCAAATTCTTCACAGTCTTGCAACAACCCAGCCATCATTCTACTAAAATAATATGGAGCATTCTTGAGTCCAAACGGCAACCTTAATGGCCTATAGGTGCCGAAGCTTGTCACAAAGGCAGCATAACGCTGGGCCCGTTCACTCAAAGGTATTTGCCAGTAACCTCGGGTTAAATCTAGAACAGTAATATATTTCGCTGATGACACTTTCTCTATAAGTTCCTCTATATTTGGCATAGGAAAATACTGTGTTCTCGTTACTTTGTTTAAGCGACGATAGTCTATGCATGGTCTTCCTTCTTTTCCTGGTACTTCCACCAGTATTAGTGGAGAGGTAAAGTCAGAGTCTCCTGATTCAATTATCTTTAGATCCAACATTTTTTTCACCTCCCTCTTTAGAATTTCTGTTTGTCGTGGGGACATCCTATAAGGTTTTGCAAATATTGTTTTTTTTGTCTCTAATTCAATATCGTGTTCAACCAAGTCAGTACATCCCGGCTGATTCGAAAAGATATTGGAGTAGGCAGTCAACAAATTTTCCATTTGAGTTCGTTGAGTTTCAGATAATCGCGCATTCAATCTGAGTTCTCTAAAAATTTCAGGCAGTTCAGAAATGTTTGGATTTTCTTCATGGCAAGGAATAGGAATATCTTCATCTTCTTCAGTTTCTTCCAAGCACAACAGATTTACATTTTCTGCCCTTTGGAAGTATGGTTTAAGCATATTGATGTGGTACACATGAGTTTTTTCTTTTTCAGGAAACTTGATCACATAGTTGGTTTCTGACAGTTGCTGTACTACTGCACCAGGTCCTACCCACTGTACTGATAACTTATTAGGTCTTGATGGTGCCACAACCAACACTAAATCTCCTATAGCAAACTGTCTTTTAACGGTCTTCTTATCGTACCATAGTTTCTGTTTTTCTTTGGCAACTTCCATGTTTTGCACTGCTATTTCTTGACATCTCTTCATGCGATTCATCAGTTCGAAAACATAGTCTACAACACTATCTTCTTCACGATCTTGTTTTGTTAATTTGTCATACAGTAACATAACAGGAGTCTTTAAATTTTTTCCATGGACAAGTTCTGCTGGGGAATAACCTGTACTGTCGTGAGTCACAGTTCTTAATGCAAAAAGGGCTTGAGGTAAAATTTTCTCCCAGTCCGGACCAGATTCAAGACATAGGACACGAAGAATCCTCTTTAGCGTTCTGTGCATTCTCTCAACTGGATTACTTTGTGGGTGATGTACGGAGCTTCGCACGACTTTGATTCCAAACCTTTCCAGAAATTCTGTGGTTAAAGCACTCATGAATGACGTGCCCTGGTCGGTTTGCAGTTCTTTTGGAAACCCCATGCGGCTAAAAACTTGAAGCAGGGCGTCCACTACAGTAGTTGATAGCAGATTTTCAACAGGAATGGCATCTGGATACTTGGAAGACATGCAGATCACAGTGATGAGGTATTTGTTTCCAGAAGGCGTCATCGGTAAAGGACCACAAGCATCAATGTTTAGCTTGGAAAATACTTCTGAAATAACCGGAACTATCTTTAGAGGGGCTTTCTTTTTATCCTGTGGCTTTCCTGCTCTCTGACATACGTCACAGGTCTTCACAAAATTTTCCACCTCTTTATAACAGTTCGGCCAATAGAATGTTTTGAAACAAACATCTTTAGTCTTGGTTGCACCCAAATGAGCCGCAGTTTCTTCATGGCAAATTTTCATCAGTTGTGTTCGATATCTCTCTGGTACTACAAGCAATAATCGTTCTGTCCCATCTTTTGTCTTCTTTACGGAAGAATAGTTCTTGACCTCGCACCACATACCTGGAGTTCCCAGAACTTAAGTTGCTTTCAGCCTCCTGAAACAAAGGTTTCAATTGAGCGCTTTTTCGTTGTTCTTCTAAAAAATCTTCTGGGGATAGTTTTATAAGGTCTAATTCCGGAATCTTAAAATCTGCTATAGGTAAGACATTTTCTTCCACAGGGACTTCATTATCTGGGCTACATTCCGAAATATTTTCATCCACTCCTAGACTCTGGACATCTTCAGATATTTTCTTTTGAGCACGGGTCTGAACAGCATTCACCATATGAATCTTGACATCTTCGACTTGCTTTGCTTCTTCAAACAATGCAGCGGTCTTGTTCCCCAAAAGATACCTCCCTTGATCCAAAGAGTCTCTTAAAACAGCAGCTTTGGTCACTATGTGCCCAAATTCACATTCAAGTTCTACTTTAGCTAAAGGGTAACAAGTGGGGTTTTCTTCCAGCGGAGATTTAATCCACACTGTTTCACTTGTATACATCGACGGACTGACATACTTCTTACAATCAAGTCTAAACTCGCACCCGTGTCTCGTAGTATCGGCATCTCGATCCCATTTACTTTTCCCATACTTATGTAGGGGGCAAGTGCATCATGGTATCCATACCTTGCAGTCATGTTGGAAGCAACAGTTTCAACTTTCTTTTTAAGCTTATCGCATTGTGGTCTTAAATGCGAAAGAGATCCGCACTCATAGCAACGAGGCTGTTTCCTTCTTTCGAATTCAGCTTCCTCATTTCTCTCCTTGGGAAATTCTCGCCGTGGAAAAGGCTTATCATTATAATTGTTTGTCTGGTTTTTAGGTTTATATCCACTGTTGTTACCTCCTGGTACTTTACTTGTGTTCTTCCGAGGGAATTCCTTTTTCCGGAAACTTTGTCTAATATCATCATATTCGTCTAATTTTTCCGCCAATTCGCAAGGCTTTTTCCAATTTATCCAATCATCGAGAAAGTGATCTTTTATATCAGCAGGAACTCTAAATTTGAGTTGTTCGGTTACGATTAAATCTTTCAACTCTTCAAACGTAGATACTTCTAAATCATTGACCCATTCTGTAAAATAGCTGTTCAATTCATAAGCATAATTTCTCCAAGATTTTTCTGCGTTCTTCTGATGTCTGTAAAACAACTGCTTTAATTTTTCAGGATTTAATTTGTATCTCTTCAAGATAAGACTTTTTACAGAATCGTAATTGTTGGCGGTTTCCGGTGGTTCTCTCGCCAACATATTGGAAACCTCCACTGGCAGCACTCCCAATAAATAGGCGGCCCAATCTCTTCTTGGAACCTTAGCCATTTCTGCTTTTCGTTCAAAGTTTATTAAATAGAGAGTCATTTCATCACGTTCTTCATCAAATTTTGGAGTTATATTCATTAATTGTATTTTATGCTCTTCCATACCGGTTGTTTGACGGGTTGGAGGATTTGACACACTTTGAGTCTGAAGTTCCAAACGTTTCATTTCTAGATCATACTGCATTTTTCTCCCGAGCTAACTGATCTTGGCGAGCTTGTTCTTGGCGAGCTAACTCATCTTGGCGAGCTTGATCTTGGCGAGCTTGTTCTAGGCGAGCTAACTCATCTTGGCGAGCTTGATCTTGGCGAGCTAACTCATCTTGGCGAGCTTGATCTTGGCGAACTTCTTCGGTTTTCCTGTCTTCAATTACTCTTTTCTAGAATAATCTTAACATCAGCTTCAACATAATTGCTACTGTTTAAAATTTTTGCTTTTATTTCGGGAATCTTATTCGAAGATGATATCTCTTCTCCCAATTCTTCGCAAACAAGTAATAAGTCCGCTTTCCTACCTTTGGCTAAGAAAGACATGTTAGCAACCACACGCAAATCACAACCTTCTTAAAAATTTCAAAATAAATTTTTTTAACTTGAACTTGCACCAAATTACCACAATTATAATAGGTAAAGTTTTCAACCAAAAATCTACCTTTCAAAAAGAAGTCTGTTCTAACTCCACAAACTTTTCACAATCTAAAAATACACAATAATGTTTTGCAAATACTGCACAATTTAAATTATTTTTAATAAAAATCGTTTGCTGAAATAAATCTCAAACTTTCTTGTTTCAATTCGGCTTTTTATATCACTGAAACGCACGTTCAAAACAAAATATGACTTTAATATTTCTTTTATAATCACGTGCACTTCTTTCAAAAAACAAATTCTAAGTTTATTTTCAATAATATTACGGGTATTTTCTTTCCCAAACTTCTTCTGAATTTATGTCAAATTCTATTTCATATTTATTTAAACAAGAACATATATACAGTTCCTAATAATGAACTTTCAGTCGTTCTTGAAAAAATATCGCCAAATCGCTGGCCAAACAGTTGATATAAAGTCTTCACTGAACTACTATTCCAAAACAAAAATACAATTGCTGAAATAAATAATTTCAAATTCAGACTTTACGTTAGTGAAAATGCATTCAAAACGTCATACATCAACTTTATCTAGAATTCTTCTCGGAAACTTTTTTCATGAGACTTTTCAAACGCCAAACTATCAAATTCCATTAAAGAATTATTACCCTAACACTAATACAAATGTAGAGTCAATAATTTCAAGACAGATAGTTTATATAAATCATAAACGAAATCAAAGTTTCTCAAATTCGATATTCTTCTTAAATCGCCAAACTATTTATTAGAATTCAAATCAAATTCTACTTAGCTTGCAATCGGCACTTGATAATTCCATCCCGACGCTTGCCACCAATAATACAATACAAGTCTGTAGCGTGTTTGTGTTTTGTGGCTAAAGGAATAATTCTCTTCTTATGAAAATAAATTATATTTAACATCCATTCACCAGAAATCTTGTTGATACACAACGAGTTCAAAAAAAAATTATACAATCTATTAAAAATCCTCTTATATTATTTTTTGGAGTTGAGTTGAATCAGCGCGTGGGGAAAACAACACTAATAAGTGTTGCAGCTGTTACGTCACTATCTTCTACTTCATGCAGGCCACTATTGAAGTCATTACAGTATGTATGTGTGTGTGTGTGTGTGTGTGTGTGTGTGTGTGTGTGTGTGTGTGTGTGTGTGTGTGTGTATATATGTATGTATGTATATGTATGTATGTATATGTATATATATATATGTATATATATGTATATATATATATATATATGTATATATGTATATATATATATGGTATATATATATATGTATATATATATATGTATATATATATATGTATATATATATATGTATATATATATGTATATATATATGTATATATATATATATGTATATATATATGTATATGTATATATATATGTATATATTATATATGTATGTATATATATATGTATATATTTATATATGTATATATATGTATTTATATATATATATATATGTAATATATATATATATATATATATATATATATATATATAGAAAGAACATCTCACCAAGTTTTAATATCAGTCATAGATTTCGATCATAGTATCATAGATTTCGATGTGTGCACTTTTTGTAGCACGACCAACTCCTAAATGGTAATTCAATTCTCTCCAAGTGTTTCTTAGCATATCAGGAGTTATTAAACTTTTTTGCTTGGGGGTTCATTAAATCCGTTGTGTATAAACAAACAATTGAAACTGTGGATCAGTTGAAGAAGCGTATCATTCAAGCAAACCGTGTTATAACGCCTGATATGCTACGAAACATTTGGAGAAACATCTTACCCTCTCACATCCCCCATATATTTCTATAACATTTCAACATTCCCCGGGAATAGAACCCTTCTTCCATCTGTACAGATATGCTGTACGCCACTAAGTTATCTTAACGAGGGCATCTTACTATTAACAGCTGAAGGTAAACAAATGTTAGTGTGTCAGTCAGCAGACGTGGGGACTGGCTAATCTCGCGAACCGAGCATAGCAGGATATCTCGACTGGTACCGATGGACACGGACGGACGAGACGCGTGCACTGGTGCCTTCTTCAACTTTCAAAACTTTAAACTCTTTTAATTATAAAATTAAAACCGCCGAACTCAAAAGAAGCGGACAGCAGAAACAGCTGACATTCCGGGTTGGCCAGCTCCTTTCCGTTTCTCAAATTTCTACTATTTTCATGCATGCAAAATTAATCTTTTCCGTTCACCAATCGACATTTTTTTTTTTTTTCCATGTGTTCTACAACTGTTCATCTTTAAGGATATACACATTTTTAGAAAGTTAAAGATCTTTTTCATTGCAAACGAAGCTTTTTCCCCAAAGCAGTTTTCCGAATTTCACGAAATCGACAATTTTGATGGACAAATATTTCGGTTTTCTGCACCTATTAATGTCAATTTTACGATTTATCGGCATTTTCTAGGTGTTCAGCTTCCAAAATATACCAAATACATTTAATAAAAAAAATGTTTTTATTCTAAAAGAGCGCACTTGCAAAACTCACATTTAACTGAATGCCGAGTTCGTAATTTTTCGACTTATTATTTTACTCACTAATAATTCCAGTAAGTTCGTGAAATTTGTTTCTAATTAATGAACAACTGATGAGGATTCTTCCACCATCAATTTCGAATTCGTCAGAATTGTCTTTCTATTTTTTAAGCACTTTTTCCACCCGAGATTAATATTTACATACGGCCTTACCGCGATACACCTCCCATCTGGCTCACCTGCTTGTGTGCTGCCATGGCACAGTGCTATCATGCTGACCTGGTAAACCCTCCGCTGTGGATTCGGTGCTAGGTGGTGTCGCATCTTCCAAATTTCCCTATCTTGATATTTTTTGTTTCCCCCCGCGGAACTCTGCAATCATCTCATTGCGAATTGTTTGACCCTGCACAGGGCTTTTTTTTCTTTTATTATGCAAACTTTACATCTTGTTTGCTGAGGGCCATTTTTTCCGTAACTTTATAATTAATTTCAACTTATTTTCTTTAAATTTTTTTAATTCTTCATTTTAAATTTATTTAATCTTAATATATTTCTAATTTTTAAATTTATCTTACCCTTCTACTTTTTGAAGGTTTTAAACTTAACTTTTATATTAATGTAACTGGTAACTTTAAACTTACTTTAATTTAATATTTTTTTCTATTGAGCACATATACATTGATAATAAGCATCTTGCGACAGGAGTTAAAGTCACAGACCCAGGAACTCTACTCTTGAAAAGAAATTCTGCTCAGTTGCCAAAAGGAAAAATTATTAGTTGAGAATGAGTCTGAGAACGAGTAATTTAATAACTGCAATCAAGAAATAATTTTAAAGTACCAGAAATAATTTTAGTTTTAGGAAATGAGAAGTTAAAACCTTTTAGAATTTTTTTTTTTCTAATTGAATGAATTTCTTTTTTGTCTAAAAAGCAAAATTTTAAAACGGAAATTTGAAAGAATTATTTCAAAAGCCCAAAACCGAAATTTGAGAAAGAAAATTTTTAATTATTTCCTTTTTTAAAAATTCTAATATATTTTTAAATATGATTAAACGGTTTTTAATCATTAAGAAATGAAACTATTTTATTTTATATCGAAAAAGCAACACATCGGATTGCCTTTTCAGCTAGTGTAAAAATAAAATTCGATATTGACATTTGTTTCAAAATTTTATTAATATAGTGGGTAAAAATATACTTCAAAAAGACAACTTTCTGATTATATTTTTTCCCTCGCTAGAGAGATATCCGGGATTAGACCACATCCCACTTCTCTCCGGGCAAATGTCTTAACTTTAAACCATGAAGACATATGACAAGATCCTTCCAAATTAAACTCTTTTTTAATTAAAAAGTGTTGATAGATTCTTTAAATCATTTAAATTGACTGAGCTTACAAGATATTTTAACTTGCAATTTGAGTTTTTTAAAAACGGAAGTAAAATTAAAAGTCAATAACTTATGAACGTCGTGTATACTTAACTTCTATTTGGAGTGACGGAAATGCTAATGCGTCCGTAAATTTTCCTCTTCGCAGGAAAAGAAAAATTGTAAGCGTATCTAATTTTTCCGAATCGGCATAACTTTTTTTGCTTTAAGCACACCCACACACCACAAACCGCTCTCTCTCTCTCTCTCTCTAATGGACGTGCATAAAGGTACGGTTCCACCCTCTAAACACCCCTTAATTACAGTTTTTGTCATTTACGTAAAAAGACCCCACTTTTTCCCATTTACAACCCTCATTCTCTATTACCTACTTCTTAAAACGGAAAAAAAGGGAAAAATTGCTAATTTCACAGGGCACATGTGTAGGGGATTGATTAAGTATACCCTGATACTTTTTTTTTCTCCCTATCCTCCATTTTCCCCACCACGTTGCAAAAAAATAGATGAAAAATGTGCATTTGATCCCGAGAGAAGGGAAACAGATTACTAGATGATGAATAGTATGTGCGTAACCCTTAGTCGCCAGCCCCCCTCCAAACTTTTCGTATCGCGTCTCCCTCCCACCCGCTCCACCCATATTTCATTCACTTAGCGTACTACGTGCTGTTGTCAGCTGCTCTCTGTGGTGCAGTCATTTTCTCATTATCATGCCCCGTCCGGGGATGTTGTAGTCTGAAATGTTGGTCAAGGATTACCAGACGCGATGATTTATCGCATTAGTTTTATATTAAATAACGTGTCAGTACAACACGGTGATTAATGCAAGGGAATGAATTAATTAGCGCTCTTCCAATTTGCTGGGTACTGCACTTCGAAGTAGAGGATTAAGAAAATTTAACGAGAAGTTTGTGAGCAAAAGTAACATCGAGGTAGCTTTAAGAGGTTTCAGGTACGACACCGCAACTCAGCGCATGCGCATAGTGAAAGAAAAAAGAGATGAAGACAATATGTATTGTCTATGCATACTACCTCAGGGAGTTACAACATCTTCCCTGTTAAATTTACACACACATAATACAGGGGGATTTTTATTAAATTGACACTACTCAGGGCCACCTGTAGTGCGATCTATCAGCCAGAATTCCACCAAAATTGACAGAAGGACGAAGGACGACATGGGAAAGAGTTTCCGTGAAAAAATAAAATTAGTTCCAAAAGTCGCCGATAGGGGAAGATAAGGCGCTTTTGTTGTCGGCGCACTCGAGAATTTGCATAAAACGCAAGTAAAACATCAAAATGCAAATCCATGGCTACGTAGTCGTCAGCAGAGCTAGTATTTTGGATTATAAAGATCGGCGTGGAATCTGTTGCGCTATCGCTTTACAGAAGAAAGTGTCATCAGCGGCTTTTTCCACTTGCATGACCATCTCGCTCTCCGGATCTAATTCATGAGACTTCTTTCTGTGGTTTTTTTTAAAGTCCAAGGTGTATCTTGGGGGAGTCTCGAATTTGACGGCCCTAAGGGACAACATAATCCCGGCCTGTGATGAACATTCCTGGTGACATGTTACGCTCGGCCGTTGAGAAAGTAGTGTTCAGGATGCAATGTGTCGTTCATCAGGACGGTGGTCACATTGAAGAAGGGAGAAGTGAATTTGCTGAATAATGCGGTGTTGCAGTGAAATTTCTTTGTTATTAATTTGCCTGCTTATTACAACTTTTTCGGTAGTCACCACTTATCTTTGTAGTCCGAAATTCTAGTGCTGTTACCGATTACGTAGTCGTGAATTTGCCTTTTGATGTTTTACCTGCATTTTATGCAAATTATCAAGTGCGCCGACAACAAAAGCGCCATATCTTCCCCTATCGGCGACTTTTGGAACTTTTTTTTCACGGAAACTCTTTCTCATATCGTCTATAGTCCTTCTATTAATTTTGGTGGAATTCTAGCTGATAGATCGCGCTACAGATGGCTCTGAGTGGTGTCAGTTTAATAAAAATCACCCTGTATATACATGCACTGAAACTAAATGGTGTGGGTCCGAAATATTTTTCTTCTCATTAGACGATTAGGTGTTTCAGCCGCTAAACATGACAATGTGGATGCTGCGAAGTCTTTCAGCCGCTAAACATGACAATGTGGATGCTGCGAAGTCTTTCAGCCGCTAAACATGACAATGTGGATGCTGCGAAGTCTTTCAACCCTTTAAACACGACAGTATGGACAGGTCAGTGGCTTTTCAGCCGTCAAAATACGATGGTGTGGACAAGTAAAAATAGTTTCAGCCGTTTAAACATGACGGTGTGCGCACGTGGGAAATATTTTAGTAGTTTAAACATGACGGTGTGCGTGGTAATCTCTAAAAAAACATTAAAAGCTACGTTTCGAGACATTGGGAGAAATCGATTTAACTGTGGTTGTGTTTTTGATTCGCTGACGTAATTCTTTCTGTATCAGTTGCATATAAGGGATAAAAATTAATTATATACCTTGCATAACTCTTCAACAAAGTGTTGGATTGGCTCGACAGAATTTTCTTCGGTTTTTCATACAGCTCTAACGAAGTGTAGCCTTTTTCAAACTGTCCTTCCCGCAATAATTTCCCAAAGTGGTAATTTATCTTTCAAATACCTGTAACTAATTCAAACTCTATTACATGTAAAAGTTAGTAAAAAGTAGCATTATCTGTAGAAATTTATATTTTATAATAAACATGTTTTTATCTTCTAGCATTAATATTTTAAACTGTGGTCATTATCTATCTATCTTTTCTGAATCAGTGTTTAGAGTTTAGTTAAAGGGCTTAAATAGAATAAATATTTAAGTTAACTTGTAATGTATTACATTACTATTATTTGTTCATAACTGGTTTTCATTGAATTCACTTTCCAGGGGGCCTTTTTTGGCACAATTCTTTTGCTGAACTTTTCCCGTAACGTATCTAGGTGCTAAAAAAAGTATTTTCCAACTGCTTTGTTTTACCCCCCAAAATAACTAGACTAAAGGCAAAATTTTACCCCAAGATACCAGCTTGAAGCTATGTAAGCGCATTCTTCTTTATAAAAAAAGGTAGGAATTAATGATGCTTACAATCTCACAATTGGAGAAAAAGAACTAAAAATTTTGATTATAAACATTTTTATTAGAGTTTATATTTATCTTTTATTTTTTTTAAATTGCAAGAGAAAATATTTAATTTTTCTTCTGATTTTTTACAGAAAAATTTGCTTTTTATTTTACGCGAATATAACGATTCTCAATGTGAGGTAATGTAAAAGCAATAAAAGTAGGCTTATTGAATTTGAATCGCTTTCAATATTGCATCTGGAATATTGTAATTGCAAGCATGTATCTCATTAATACATTTATAACTTCCTCAATAGTTTCGTAGGAAGTTATACTTTTTTAACATACGAATTTGGAAAATTTTCATTCCACGTACATTAGAATTTGCCATAATAATGGTATACAATCATATATATATATATATATATATATATATATATATATATATATATATATATATTAATATATTAATATATATATATTTATTAGATCCAATGGACTCGAAGACTGGGCTAACCTAAGCTGACGCCGATTGCAAAAATATTTTTCAAAACAATGACAAACTGTATTTTTTCTAATTATTCCCCCTCTTTTTATAATTCAATAAATACCCTAAATTGTATTTTTAAACATAAGTTTTATCTTATAAGGAATTTTGTTCACATCTACCTCGAAATAATTGAAAGTTCAACAGCCTTGGTCCTGATTTCAAATCCCATTCAAACCCCACATAAAGGGGCATTTCATGGCTGATGAAAACTGCTATATTCCCATTTGTAATGCTGCCGTCTATTGTCCGAGACCTTATCTGCTTTCACGCGGGGTCCGCAAGAGACAAAAGTCGACAATGGGCTGTACGTGTTAATTAACATTAATACTCTGGAAATTAAACTTCCATGTGAATAATTATATCGATAAGCAGAACAGTTCAGATGCTAGGGGGAAGGGTGATAACGGACTGGCACAATAAGGGGAGGAGGGAAAAAAGTGCGAGTGATAAGAGTATCCAAATCCACATTAGCTGCGGGGAAAGGAATCATCATGAATGTGAATCCACGTGTTCAGCCGAATGTGTATTCCGGAGATAGATTTTCGCGAGAATCCAATTGATGCGTAAATATGGGGACTCAAAGGATTTTCCCAAATGATTTACAAAGGAGAAAAAAGTTTCTGATGCTGAATGATTGAATTTCCTTTAGAGCTGAAGCTGAACTGCGTTAATTTGTTGCCGTTTTTCTGAATGTAATGATGCAAATAAAGGCGAAATACTTTCTATTTTTTTTCTCAACTGAAGAAAATTCAAATCCTTTTTTTTACGTTTTTTTATTCTTATCTGATAATGTGTTTGTATCTTTAGAGAGGTACCAACACGTTATTAAGTGCAACTGCAGCATTACCCGGGGAAATGAATTCCTTACTCTAAAAATGAATTTATTACTGACCTTTATTGTATAAAATACATACACTGCAAAAACTACAAAGCTGTTTCAGGTTTTAATGTTTCTAGGTAGTGAACTGACCTGTTTTGGGTATTCCGTAGTTATATCTTAACCATGCTTCTTTGAACCATGTACTTAAATTTTTTCTCCTTTTTTATGATAATAAATGGCTCTTTTTTTATTGCAATCATTTAAATACACTCATGATTCATCTGTTGTGACAATTGTTTTCCATTTTTCTTTGGATAAGTGTTTCTCATATAGAATTCTGCAGCGTGTCCTGCGTTCAGCGATATGATTTGGAAGAAGACGATGCACATTGCGTTTTTTTGCTTCCTTAAGATTTAAATCAACGTTTATCATTTTGTTTACAGTGGACACCGAGCATTTTAATGATTTTGCAACTGTCCTTTGACTAGGGGGATTTTCTTTTAACATTAAACAACGTACCTTTGCAATAGTCGAAGATGTCCGTTTTTTCCTTGGATATTTATTTGGAATTTGTGTCCTACTTGAGGCTCCAATTTGACGTTTTTTTCCTTTCTTGTTGACGATATTACCTATCGACGCTTTAGATGTCACAAAACCATGACTCTCACATCGTTTTTGGATAACGGAGTATGCATATTTCTCTTCGGAAAGAGCATAAATGTAGCCTTCGAACCACTGCTTTGTTAAAAACGCCATTTTGAATAAAAACAAAACTTTCAAGCCGCAGACGATAATTTTGACTTTTAAAAACATAGTACAATTGCAATTATTTCTTTTGCAGCAAACGATTTTTTATTTCCGCTCACCAAAATCGTCTAAAAAATGTGCGAACAGCCTCTGTATAACGATATTTGCTCTATGTACATCGCACTATGCTGGGTTGACTGTTAGGCGGTTTTTAAATTGTTTTTCTCTAAAAAAGTGTTCCTATTTATAGTGATTGAATTTTCAATGGATTATAACTTTCTTGTTTTACGCTATCATTGTGAAATTGAACGCCATCCATGTTTAAATATAATTACATTTTTTTCTGTATTTCATCCCGTGTATAGAAATATATTGTGTGTATGTGCTCCCTTAGTAAATCATTTATAAAAGTGCATCAGTTCTTCATCTTATGTTTTCTCTCTTTCCAGGTAAGCCTCTTTTACTGATAAATTATTGGAAACCACAAAACCTGAGGTAAGAAAGTTGTGGATTTGAACGAAAATCTCTCTTTGTTTCTCATAGTGTTATAGGTAAGATTATCTATTTGATTATTACTCAAATTACAAAGAAAAAAAACTTGAAGAATATAAGCATTTATATTTATATTTAACAGAAGAAAATGATAATTATCAATCAGCCATTAGCAATGGCAAATTGATAACTATCTTATTCTTTGTTGTGAAGTTTTATTACAGAGAATGAAATTTAGCTATAGAGATTGGACATTTCTTAAAACAATTCATATTTATATCTTTTAAATTTCTTATAAACTGTTCATTTACAAAAATCATCGGAATCATGTTATTTTCTGACTAGTAGATGATTTACGTTTATTAATTATAGTTCATAAATTTAATATGCTGCAAAGTATAACATTTATAAACTTTTTCAATGTTTATGAAAAGGGTTTAGTCTATCCGTCATATATTTAGAAAAAATAATTTCTATATCGCACATATGCGCTTAACATTCTTAGAAGATATTTTCATTGTAAATAAAATTATGTATGAAACACAGAATCTGTAAAAATATACAACATAAGTACTGTAAAATTATCCAATATAAGCACAAAACCTTTAATAATTATTTTAGATCCCCCCCCCCTTCCCAAATTAATTCCACATAACATCTAACATAAAGAAATAGCAGAATGGGGTGTTATAAACCTTAAGATTACAGAATGGAAATTAGATATCCTTTCTTAAAGCTAAAAATTTTTAACCAAACTTTTTCTCTTTAACAATCATTACTAACAGTGTTTCCCGTCTCCCGAATTAAAAAAGAATTAAACGAGTATAGGGTCGCAAATTGCGACGATTAACAAACAGGATGGAGTGATTCATCCTCTGGCACAGCTATAGCCTCTTCCTTCTAATGAAAAACCTTGATTTAAACTATGATTCAGTTCTATCAGAATCAAACGCTCTGAGTATCTCTTGAAAAACAAGTAAATTTTAACAAGCAATGAGTTCTGCCTATGGGACGAATATTTCCTTTCCGTTAAATAATCTCTTCTCCCCGGAAGAAAGTAATTTTGCTGGTCGTGTGAGTTTGTACTCTGCCACTTCAGAAATTCCCTCTCTTTATGAAACTGGACACTTGATCCATGAAGACAATAATACCATCCTAGGTTCCGAACAAAGAGGAGAAACATTCTAGGAGATAGATGTGATCTTCAGTTCACAGAGATAAATGAATGTTTGGCGTAAAATCTAATGAAAGCTAGAATTTACCTGTTTCCTTATTTGCTTAAGAGGGGTAAATGTCTGAAAGATTAATTCAGATTTACACAGTAATATGAAACTCCGCTAATGGCATCTATAATTACGGCTGATTTCTGTACTACTGAATTGTCATGTCCTATAATATATCTTTATAAATTCGAAAACTGACAAGATATAGACTTCACATAAATCTAATATTTAATACTTTTTAAGCTAACGTTAACATCTGTGTAGGAATTAGCAATGCTAACCCTTTATTGTACTATAGAAATTGGAAAAAATTATAGATTATATACTAATTTCCGTTCCAAATTATAATGGTTCTGAGTATTTTATTGCATATATATATATATATATATATATATATATATATTGTGTTTGTTTTTTTTATAGCAAAAAGTTTTTGACAAATATGAAAAGAAATTATAAAAAAGAAGAAAAAAGAAGACAATTCTTCTATTTGCTACTTTTACAAGGATCTCATACCCTGTTCTTTCTGTACAGATAGTTAAATATATTCGTCGTTTTTAAAATTTCAATACCTGATAATGCAGGGACTCAATCTATTCAAAACCACCAATTCCTGTTACTGTGAATGTAATTAAGTATAAAACAAAAGAACTTTCCTTAGATAATAAATGAGTGAGAAGAATGTAATATCTAGCATTGTCTTACCGGATGACTGTGACTGCAAACACGGCTCAATAGTAATGTGGATTTTAAATGACTGATTAAATTTATTTCCTGAAAGAAGGATGTCCAAAGATCCTGATTAGATGACACTCCAGCTGGAGGCTCTTTCTTTGATCTATCATAATTGGCTTGACATATCACATTGTCTCAGAGCTCGCCATCCCTTGCGAGTGATTTTATAGCGTTTATCAGAATAGTATTGTAAAAATTTCTGATGTCATGTCGCTGACACTTTTCACATAATTGTTATCTTCAGTGCTTCATACCTCGCGAGCATTATATCTCCTGAAATGTCCCTCCTTGTTTTGTTTAAAGGCGGAAGTCCTTATGGTATCAAGTTCGAGCTGCAAGGTGGACGGTTTAAAGTAAGGTTTCAACACGTAGTCCAAGGGCCATTTAGGGCTTAAAGTCTATATTCATGTCGCTCGCTCGTCCAGTTCACGTTACTTTGAGTGAAAATGGTGACTAAAATGTTCTTAAAAAGGTTATTTACCTGCAGTTTGAAAATGAAGAAAGAAGAAAGACCATCAGCTACAGAGAAAAATCTTTAGAAAGGAAAATTTGTACCCTATTCCTTATTGTCTTGTTTGTTACTTAATCAATCGATGCTATTATGTGTAAGAAGTTCGTAGTGTTTTACAGTTTTACTCTATAGCTTTACAAACTCTTCCTTTTTTTATAGCTGCAGTTATATCTGGTAGCGATTCTGAATTCAAAAATCCTTAACCAGAATTAGCTCTAAATATGGTGTTTAAAGAACATAAAATAAAAAACACCTCGTATTTTGCAGAAAAACATAAGGACACTTCAATTGCATCTGTTTCAAATCGCAAAATATATTTCTTTTTGTAGAATTTGCTGAATAAAATAAAGCCCAAGACTGTAACATGTATCCCTTCTCCAATGTTAGTATTTTATAAGCAACAAATTTTATACTGTATTTATTTATAGTTCATGAAGTACAAAGAACATTGCTACAGAATATGCTTTTAACTGACCTAAAGCCTTGTTGATGTGTATCGTGTATGCTTGTTAATTTATTGATGTGACCTTCGTAAGTATACGAATTTATTATGCTGTCCCCGGTCCTGAAAGATTGATTATCCCTAAACCAACTGAAACTTTCCACTAATTTCAATTTCTTGGCATAGTTATGGCATTCTTGTGGAGGAAAATCGCAGCGCTGATTAATAGACATGCCCTGTCATAGGTTGTAATAGGTATGCCGCAAATATTTCTGTATTTGGAATATGTGTCAAAATGTCACTCCTTAAGGCATGAACATAAAAAACAGAATCACTTTCTTTGGCTTTTTTCTACTACTGATTGACTGTAGGGTTGTTCTAAATGTTCCGATGCTGTTTTGCTTTAGAGATTATATCTGTGCTCAGATGGCAAAATGTTATAAGGATTTTTTCCTAAAAATATTGAGTTTTTAACATTCCGGATTCTCGTTCTGCAATATTTTATATTTACTGTAACTACTGTAAGTAATAACCAACTATTTTTCTGAAACATTGGTACCACGTTTGCTCACGTAAAACAAATTACTGATTTTTCCTGACATCTTGAATCTTAGAATTGCTGTCACGTAAATTTCTTATAACGTTTTGCCATCTGAGCACAGATATTTTGTGGCTATTAGAGGATGAAAGTCGTGTGACATTTAACCTGGCGTGCACACTTTTGGGTTGAAAAGAGAGGGACAGTTTTTACCTAGGATTTCTTTTCTGTCCTATTAGAAAGACAATGGATGAGTTAAACCTTCCATGTTTGGGAGTAGTAGTGGGGGGGGGGGAGGGATCAAACGACCATGTCATGTCTACAGGTTGGTGATTGCAGTAGCACCATATCAAGAAATGGACTTTTCAGTGGTGCTAGTAGACGGATCTTTTAACTTTTTTTGTTTTGGATGATGAACAAGTATGATGCCATTACACGACATGAGTCCATTGTTCAGTTCAAAAAGAAACCCTGAAAAAGCTACTTACGTCACAAAACTTCATTAGAATTTCAAAATAAAATGTGATTGAGGCTGTCTAATTTAGACAGTTTTATTTCTATCTTGAGTCCGATACGCAAACGGGTACTGCTTACACACGACCCGAGCTAAAATTTAAATTTAACACATATACACATATGTGTGTGTGTGTGTGTGCGCGCACGTATGTAAAATATAAAATTAATCACATGGTAAATAAAAATACACACGGGAATCCCAAAATTCATTTATGTAAATAAATCTAATATTTTACTCGAATTAAAGGAAACAGAATTCTAAAATCATGGTGAACTTTATTGTAGTTTAAAATGTTTGCTTTATAATACCTTTTTCTAGTTTTGAATCTTCATCACCATATATTATACTTTTAGAACTGTGTCATTAATTTATAGAAAATTATAATTCAGTCCCTGGATATTGACACAAATTTGTATAATATGTGAGAACAAATTATTGCAGTATCCTTACTTTTCCACGAAGTAAGCATGTATTAAAATTATCTGAAAGTTTATTCCCAGACTATTTATCATTGTTTGTAATTAATCTTTTCCTATCTCGGAACGAGCATAAAACCCACCACTGACTAACGATACCCTAATGTACCTTATTCTCACCTTCCTGAAACGATTCTAATTAATCAGATCGAGTTTCTTTCAGTATCTTTACTCCCTTGTACAATACTTAGCTTGTAGAAAGTTATTTTCTATGCTTACTACTGATGGTTAAATTAATGGTCCTTCTAGGAATGTAGAAATGTGAGTAACTTTATGAATGATCACTTATAATCGTAGTTCTCTTGATATTCTAATCTCTTTTAATATGGAACGCAATGATAAATGAAGTCCAGATGGGAAAGGTTTTATCATCATAAATTTAAGCTGTTTGCAGTGCATAGGATCCATTATAACATAAAAATACCTTTTAGTGGAAAAGGGGTATTTCGCGCTAATCCTTTCGCTCGATGATCAATTCAACATATTCTCCCCATCAACGTTATCAATGGTTAAAACATTTGATAATATTTTCTGCTTTGAAGATAAAAGAAAATTGCCTGAGTAACACGCAATAACGGTCGTTTCTTATAATTTTCATGCAAACGGGGAAAACATTTCTGGGACACATTAAAGTTTTGTTGTGGTAATACTTTCCTCTTATTAATTTACTATTTACTAATAAAGGGAATAGAGTTAACAGTATGCGAAACATTTTGCAATTTTACTAACTGCCGTTTTTATAAATCTAGTCTAGTGCCTTTTTAAAAATATTCCGTGATTAGAAAAGAAAAGGCAAAACCTTTGGGCTCAAGGAATAAACAGGAAATTCAACGCAAATAAAGCACAAATGGCAGTAAGGTGCAATTTTGCATACGGCCGTTTCGAAGCTGCAAAGGACCTTCTTCAGTTTTCGGCTTTTGGAGCTGCCACTAAGTTCTTTGCACTGTTGAAGAAGCTCCTTTGCAGCTTCGAAACGGCCGTATGCAAAATTGCACCTTACTGCTATTTGTGCTTTATTTACGTTGGATTTCCTGTTTATTCTGCGATTAATTGGGAGTTGAAAAACAGTTCAGTGAAATATATAAAATCTTTTCATATCATGCTAATAATACAGGAGAATGATTTTTTAAAATTTATTTCAGCGATTTTGTCTGACACTGCGCTAATGTAATTGCTGATACATTACCTCATGATCTACTTTCCTTACAGCTTGTACGTGACGTATTAAACCTCTTGGATGCTGTTAATAATTGCAGTGCTATGTTAAATTTATATGTAAAATTTCAGGTAAACTAGCACTAAGGGCCTGTTCACAAAAAATACGTCACCA
This sequence comes from Dolomedes plantarius, assembly GCA_907164885.2. Classification (NCBI taxonomy): domain Eukaryota; kingdom Metazoa; phylum Arthropoda; class Arachnida; order Araneae; family Dolomedidae; genus Dolomedes; species Dolomedes plantarius. The sequence goes on from OU015492.1 coordinate 85,583,560, forward strand.
TTAGAGTTAACGATTCCGTTGTCACTCATTGGTTAAATGGGTCAATTATTGGTATATGATTGGTTAAAAAATTTTACGCTTTCGCTGACGGACTCAATGTAAAGAGGCCTTAACTAAACCGTTTATTCACCTACTAAAATAGGTTGCGTAATAGCACTAGATATTGCTGATCTTAAAGATCAATATAATTGATACTTACCGAATGTTACGTTTATGACAAAATAATTAAATATTTCAATGTTTTGGATATTTTTAAGATACCTGTACTATACCGATCAGAGTGTTATTTGTCAGTTTACGTTCTAAAATATTTATTTCTGATCACACTTAAAGTTACTACCTCGATTGAATTGTAGGTAGTTTAAACGTTACGATTTTGCTGCCACTGGCTAGAACTTATTTATGAGTCATCAAGGGTGTATGCATCTTTAGAAAGCTCCAAAAGTAAAATGTTTTACTGTTTTGGGAGCAAATGTCAAAATCACTTGGGAATTACATTTACTCTAATGTCAAAATTGTGGTAACCGGAGCGTAATTTTGACGTAAAGTCAAATTGTTCCGCCAAAATCAATACTAACTCAAATCTTAAAAGAGGCGTACCAAATCTAATTTCTGTTGTCTTAAAAAGGCTTCAAACTGTAGGGCTAATAGGAAAAGCATCAAGTATTAACTATGGAGCATTAGAACAATATAGTTCAATTAAAACTTTCGCATAAAATTTTAACCGTCGTTTGAAAATTTTCTCATGTCGTGCAGTGTTCTGTAAGATTATATGAACTACTTGTATTTTGCACAGATTTTCGCATTTAATCGAGGAGTACTATAAAATAAATATAACACTTTTATAGTGATCCTCGATAAAATAAATATAACATTTTGAACATTTAAAAAAGTTTTCATATTTTAAAGAATCTAGGAAATGGTGCCTAGATTCTTTAAAATATGAAATCTTAGAAAATACTTCATACTTCTTTGAAATATGATAGGATTTTTTAATGGAAAATCCTATCATAATTTCTGTGCCGGTGTTACCTTTCTTTATTAAATTTTTGACGAGAGTTTTATATAACTTTTTAGAATATTTTAGAAACTGACCCTGTCAATTAAGTTAGTATTTCCCATCTTGCAGTTTTGTTAATTTCAACCTTTTTAATTACTAATTTTGAATACTTCAAATGAATTACATAAATGTTGAAAAGAATTAATTCTCTTTTTTTTTCAAAGTAAATCTTTAAAAAAACCTATCATTGTTCATAAAACAACTGCAAACATTAAGGCTTAACGCAAATTAGAATTTACTCTGAAGATTTACATCTAATACTCCAAGAATATCAGTGTAACAGTACAAAGTAAATTGTTTTAATAATTTGTAAAGAATTCTATTAATGGTGCTAAACCAAAACTGTTTTCAAAATTTTTGAATCTTTTATTAATTATATTTTTGAAACTGATAAATTGCTTCCCATTTATGTAACTACTGTAATTGCTAGAAAGGAAATTACATACATTATATAAAGTTTAAAAGGAGAGTATGTTTCGAGCCTAATTAATTTCAAAACGCTGAAAATTGTGAGCGTTATAAGAAACTCATATGTGAAAACTATTATACAAAGTTTGTTTTACTCAAATGTTTGGTGAGCAAAATTTATGATCTGATAAAATATTGCAATACTGCTTATGTGTCCGTTCATTTAATAGGGGCTCGTATTTTTCTGAAAAATCAAAGTGTCAGAGAATATTAAATTGCTTTTGAAAGTTTGCGGAAACATACAATGTTCCCTGAAAAATAAAATTGTCTGGGAATATCTCACTGGATTCATGTGGCTTGCTTTGAAATTGCAGTGATTTATCTTTTACTGCGATTGGGATCTAAATATTCATGGATTGTCAGTTATTGTCTACGGAACAAAATGTTTCACTCTGTTATTTAGAAAAATGAAGTTATAAATTTTCGAATTTTTATTCTAGTTTTCATACCATTTCCATTCAAGTGAAATAAGGTTAAAAAAATGTAGATTATACATTATCCAAACAAATAGACAGCTAGAGTTTGTATTATATTTTCATTTAATTGAAACGGGATTGAGCATGTTTTTTATATTATTTAGCATAATTTCTTCACATTGTTTACACGGGTGTGAGAACTATATAATTTTACATGACAAGTATGTAGATGCTGTATTACATTCTTTGAATTAACATTTATTAACAGCCATGAACACATTTTGTGAGATGAACGAGATAATTTTTTTGTCTTGTTTTGAAACTTGGTATGGTCATTCACGATATGCATTTGATAGACTACCTAGACAACGATGGCCAACTCGATTATTCAGGCAGCCATCATTGTCTGGGTGTTCAGTAATTTAATAGTTTACGTAGATTAAAATTGATGCTGTGTATATTGTCAATGTATTTTGTCAAGTTTTATGTCCGAATAAGTTAAAAAGTAAATATAATAAAATAAATGCTTTTAACTTAAGAATTTTTTTGAAATATTGTGCTTGGATTTTAAGCCAAATCACATGGAAAAAGTAAAAAGAGTCACGTTAAAAATCTGTTTTTTTTAACTATGAACCCAGATTATGGGTTTATACGAAATGTCTACGAGATGGCTTAGTGGTGTGATGGTTAACCACGGAAAGCAGACGGTCCAAGACTCGATTTTTCCGGCAGCCATCGTTGTCTAGGTGTCAAATAAAAATGTCCGAAAATGTGTTAGCATATTCAGAGTCATTAATTACTTCGATAAATAAAAAAATAATTTGGTGACAATCGACGATCATGAAATTTTTTGAAAGAAATAATGCTGTAGGTCAGTATTCTTTAAAACCAGGGGTGAGTGAAGAAAACAGACAACTATCTTCAGAAAATTTTTTAATAATGACCTCGTTTGGAAGTAAGGTTGATATCTAATTTTAATAACCTTATGAAATCTAAAATTTAGAACTGAAAATCAGACCAAGAAATTTTATTTCTAAAATAATTAGTCAATTGTAACAACAATATATATTTGTCTATAATTTAGCGTCGAAGTTAATTTGTTACTTTTACTGGTTAGTAATACAATTAAGTGTTTTTAAACTTTTATAACCTTTTGGGAATTTTAAATTTTGTAAATAAATATGAATAAAATGTCTAAGTAATATTGCCTTTTTGTCATCTCAGTTGAGAGTTAAATTCCTGCGAGAAACAGTTTCTCAGATTTATAAACTTGAAACTGTGTAGTGCTTCTTTGTTCTCACTGATAAGCTGCGTTAGTTATTAGGATTTACTACAAAATAAAATATTTATTTCTTAAAAGGATTTTTCGAAATACTTTTGTTCCAGAGCTAAAATATATCATTTGCCTATCATCAGATATTACTGAATATTGAGATTGCAGTTGCTTAAAAATTTACTGATTATGCTAAAATTTAGCTAAAGATAATATTAGTAGTATTTCATGTTTTCAGTGAAAAAGCTTTAAACTGCACAAATATTTAATCCAAACAAATTTTCGCATTCTTTAAGTAACTGCTATGCCATCCATCCATTTGAAATATCCTGCAAAATACAGTATCCTTTCATGTGTTCCTATTAATGATCCGTAATATTTCATTAACGAGGTATTTTCTACTCCTGAAGTATGCCCAAAAGAAACATTAATATGAAGGAAAAGTATTGGAATTTGCAAGAGCGAAACGTAAGGGCGAGAAACTGAATGGGCTCATAAACGAAAAATCGAAACGCCTCTCGTTACAGAAAGCAGGTTATTTCATTAATGTTATTTCAGTAACTGCAACAGTTACCCCATTTCCGAACACATATGGGAGGTAAAAACCAAACGACTACCCACATAAAAAAGAACCATAAACTCCTTGCTTTAATGCTTAATAATAATAGTTAATGTTTCCTTCTTTTTACGTTTTTTTCCCCGAGGTAAATTATGATGAGTATGAAATACATGGATATAATTTACTTAATTCTTATATGACTCTGCTTAGACATATATATCTTAAGTAAGAAAAACTAGGAGATCGAATGCATAGCATCATTAACAAATTTTATAACAATTTTCAGTTTAAATTTAAAAAGAATTGTAATGTATGATTTAATAATCTATCTGAGAAACTTTTCTTATAGTTCACTCAATATCGATATATGGAGATTACAATTACAGATCTGTAGAGTTATAAACATGTGAAATGTGCATCTTTAATTACTCTTTGTGTAACTACAACGCTTTCGCTAACGCTATTGGATGCCACGTAGGCTGTCAGTAAACCAGTGTCTTGCCGTTCAAAAGCAGTTTTAACAATTTGGTGGGAAAAGAAATGATATCGTTAAAAGTTTCGTACTGTGCTTTAAATATTATGAACCATTTATGATATTTCATACGCATAGTTAAAATAAAAGTATTTTTAATCCATTTTCTTTTTATTAATTATATTTAAAGCTACAAGATTGTAAATCGTATCTTAGAAACTTGTATAATAAATATAATAATGTAGACATTTGGTGGATCATGTGGTATGAATTGAAATTTCGGTGAAACTAACACGGTAGTCATAACCTATTAAATTTAAGTAAATTGTGTAGACTAAATACTCAACAAACCATACCTTTCGAAGTTCTTTAACTGATATCAGGAAACCTTTTAACGTAGGATTACTTTCCTCAATAACGGTCCTCCGGAAAGAAAAAAAAATCAGTCTATCATCAGGCCTAAATCTAGTCTTCTTTTCACTTGCATTCAATGTATTTCAGTTAAATGAGCAGAAAAATGGCTAGTGCTTCCATCTGTTATCAGTTAAAAGAATTAAAAACAATTTGCAACCTTTAATTGGAAATTTTTCAAGATTTTTTAGGTTAAAAAAATCTGCACCGTGCAAACGATGGAGGTTGTTGCCCCTGAAAGTGTTAAGCAGAAAAGTACCAAAATGCGTCAAAAAAAAAAGGTGGTAAGCAACGATAAGTAATTCTACGTTAACAACCCGCGATAGTTTCGTTAGAAGAGACTACCTGAAATATTTTTTCTTTTCTCAGAACTTTCCTAGCAAGTAAAGAAAAATTTTTTTTATTAAGCATTTATGAAAAATATTTTTTCATAATGGTATCAGTGCTAACGCATGCTTGTTGACGCATTTTTAACTTTTATTAATGCATGCAGTCCAAACACAGTTCATGGACATTTATGTATGTTGTCAAAAATTGAAATGTAGAGCGTGAAGTTAAGTTCGTAAGAAGCTATTTGGTTCTTCTGTAAGCATAATCAAAATGTCATTCTGCATTTTTTAAATGCTCTGGTCGGGATTCTTAACCATAGCTTTTGTAGTGACTGTCGCACTGTTTAAGGCAGACATTTCACTCATATAATAGAATTTTGCGTATGTTTACAGGGCTTTATACGCGAGTCCTTAATCATTGTACAACAATTATCACTTAATTGTTTTGGCTGTCGAAGGTAGGTTTTTTTAGATAGCTTGGATTGTAGGGATCTAACATGGATATTTTTGGAGTATGTCCCCAGTTCACATTATGGGCGATACAAGAAAGATTTAATACATGCTTTCTAATCCATAAAATGTCTAGCAAATGTATTTGATGAGTAACTTGCATACATCGACAAACAGTTTACACATGATAAAAATTCTACTCTGATTTAAAAAAATTTCGAACCATTTTAGTGTTTTAAAAGTTTTTCTGTAAAATCTTTTAGTATGCTGATTAATGGTGTGTGAGGAAGAGGGGTGATTCATATATTATGAAAGCATTTTAATGTTTGTATAACACGATACATAAATAAAAATCTTTCGGTTTATATCAAGTTAGAAATATAATAGATTCCAGCATCTGTTTCACATATGCAATTCACACACACGCACGTATACACACACACACATTGTCAGTCAGTGTGTGTATAAAATTCTCAAATTACACTTATTTATTTGCACTATTGTGGTTTCATGGTTTAGAAAACACTATTCAGTTCTTCCCCATGATTTATTTGTTTCAAACATAGCTCAAAAGGCTTTTGCGAAAAAATTTCTATTGGAATTTCATACGGAAAAATATTTCTAATCTATGAAAAAATTCATAGAATTTCCATTTACAACAAAAATACCTCTTTCACTGTCACATTTTTAGAAAAAATATGTAGATTTGGGGTACAAAATCAGTGCATTTTCAAATCTCTCCATAAAAAGAAAAATTCGTTGATGGATGCACCCGACACGTTTTCTATTATTTATTCTGTATTTCTAGATTGTATGTGCTAGTTTGAGAATTATCGGAATAAAATGTTAACACCGAGTTTCATGAATTCTTTCCAATATCTCCTCATTTCTTCTCGTGTCCTGTTCAAAGAGTTAAAATGTTGAATAGATTAAATTCAAAAATTTATTTTTGCTTTGTTCGTGTAACATGAATTTATGAAATTTTTCATCTGATTTGTAACAACATTTCAAATGACTTTTTCGAACCTTACCATAAACTAAAAGTAGGAGAATGGTGTCCCTTATAATACTACGATATGAATTGTCTTGAAAATTGAATCGCTTTGCAATTTGAGTGTTCAACATCTTTGCCTACATAGTCTGTTCTGATACCATCATAATATAAATAAATGTCAATGAAATATTTAACAAAGGATTTTGATATCACTTGCTTGAGAACAACATGTTATTTGAATATAAGTCTTTCACATCTGGGATCAATCTTTCAATTTTTTTATACGTTTTGTATATTTCATGCATTTTTTATTAGGAAACCGATTAACCGTTTTGAAATAGAACTGGTTGTATATTAGATATAGAATTGATTGTATATTGAATTGTATATAATAGAACTGATTGACCATTGTATGTATGTATACAAATTTTATTTTGTTAGATTTAGCTTTGTGTCTAATATTTGTAATTTTAAAATGTTTTAGCTTTTTCGCTTATAACCTTGTTTTCAATATTCCAAATCACTATGCTGTGGAATTTTATTTTTTTTAATAAATGTGGAGACACATGTAGTGAAGACATTCGCCTATAATACACCGCAGTTTTACTGGCCATTTTATTATGGGGGCACCATATAAGCGGACAAGTATTACACTCTATGAAGGGACGGTACAACCGGGGGGCATTTTAATGGTGCGGCGCCGGGATTCTATCCGAGCACCATCAGCACCGAAAGATAGCTCACTGTACCACAAGACCACCACAGGCCCATGCTTTGGATATATATATATATATATATATATATATATATATATATATATATATATATATATGGATAATTTTCACAATGCTATAGATAGATCACTGCTAGATAGAAACTAAAAAAAATCAAAACTCTGGGTTGAGGCAGGTGACCTGCTTCAAACAAAGCGAAAAGTGGTTTCATCAGCAGGAAAGATTATGGAAAATTTTTTGGGGGGATGCCCATGGCATAATATTTATTGAATACTTGCAAGGTATACATAAGATTCGATTCACAAGAATCGAACATTTGAGTGAATGAATTAAAGAAGCTGCTTGAGATATGCTAATTTCGGCATACGCTCTTGGTATAAATACCAAGCAGCTTGATTAAAAGAGGAGGTGTTGTTAAAGTTGATAGATAAGCGAGAGGGAGCTACGAGGTAAGCAGTTCTAGGTGCTATCCTGCGCTAGTGCTTAGGGGGCCCAAAGTTTACGTGGCAGTACTGCTGGTTTGACTCTCTGCTGGTTTGTGACTATGGCAAAGTGTACTTTTATTGAATGCTAATATATATATATTCCGTACAAGTAGTACGTATGCTTATTGCTGTAAAAGCAAATTCTATATGTGCAATGTATTCAATAAACATTGTTTCATGTATAAACTGTGTTTGTATCAAATTCATTTAGAGTGCCACTTCAAATTATATTCACCCAAGTCCGGGTAGAAGTTAGTTATAAAACTCTATATACTTAGTGAAGAGCAAATTGCCCACCCCATATTTCTATGCCTTTTTACTGTATCAGAGAAATTAAGACAAAAAAGCCACGTTTAACGAAATAAAAAAGCCTTTCCATCATGACAATGCTCATTCATGTGAGATTACCGCTGCAAAACTATTAGAATTCCCTCCATATTCTCCATATTTGGCTCCCATGGACCACTACTTGTTCCCAAATTAAAAAAAAAAGGCTGGCAAAGCAGAGATTTGTATCATGTTTGGAAGTGATTAGTGAAAAAAAAACTATAATCTTGCGAGTTTTAGTTTATCTAGGGGATAAAAAAGCTCAATAGTCTTGAGTCGAATGCATCGACCTTAAAAGGAGATTATGCAGAAAAAGAAATAAAAAATTTTTTAAAAAGAAGTCATTGTCACGGAGAGTGGCAATATGACAGAGTCTGCAGTTGTTTGGCATGGGGTGTGTTCATGAATAAGCAAGACTTAAGTTAAAAATATAAAGTTTATTCAGAAACTCAATAAACGTTAAAAATATTAAAAGTAATAAACTTAGAACATTTGTATAACCAAAATAATCTCACACAGAGGCTTCTAACACACGAATCTCACTAGCTCGTGAGTCCGACTGTGTGTGCTGCTAGGGGCACCTTTTCTCTAACCCGAACGGCATTTATATCCCCTAACAGTTGCCGTGTTCTGTGTATGGATCTGTCATGTAACGCTTCCGGAGCAACCGTTTCAAAAAAATATCAGCCTATAGCATCCATTTTGTTCTGTGAGTTAGGCTTAACAAGTTAAAAGTAATGTTCAAAATGATTATTTGCTATCTAAACCCAAATAATTTATTAGAAATACGTAATATCGACACAAATCAACTTTATTTCGATTTTTAGACGGCTGTAATAATCGGTTAAGACAGTTAAAAAACAGCTCGTCACCGTTTATAAATGTTCTCAGCATAAAATATCCTTTCATTGTAATGTATTTTCATTGCGATTTTCATATTCATTAGAGAATTATCTCTTTACCGCCACGTTTCGCGTTATCATAGTATTTCAATTAAATTAATAACAAGTATTCGTTTTATATACTCAGAACTTGAAAATGTAAACACGAGTGAGTCATTCATTCACTGTGATTCATTCATCGTCGTCAATTTAAGAAAAATTGAATCAGAATTTTTTTCAAGGTAAAACAGTTTTAAAAGTGTTTAATTGAATATTTCTTAATTGCCAACATACGTGACTTTCATGTGCTCACATGTGGTTTTCATGTGATTTTTGGTAAAGAATTCTATTATTGTATTTTTAATATTTATTATTGTATTTTTAATATTACTTTTAATAGTACTTTTATAACTATCCCGCCACCTTTCGCGTTATCATAGTGTTTCAATTAAATTAATAACAAGTATTCATTTTATATACTCAGAACTTGAAAATGTAAACGAGTGAGTCATTCATTCACCGTGATTCATTCATCGTCGTTCATTTAAGAAAATTTGAATCTGAGAATTTTTTTCACTGTCAAACAGTTTTTCATTATATTATTTTTTTAATATATATATTTATATTTTAACCATATAATATATATATTTTAACCAGATATTACAATAATGTCAAATTTAGTATTTTCGGAAAGTTGTAAACTCGACGCATGCGTAGTGATATGTTCAAAATTGTCTGTACGGTAGAGTGCTTTTCAAAGCGAATGCCTAACATAACCGCAAAAATTTTTTAAATTTTTAAAAGTGTTTAATCGAATATTTCTAAATTGCCAACACACGTGTCGTTCATGTGATTTTTCGTAAAGCATTCTATTACGATGATAATGTTTTTAATTTCTGTTTATTATTGTATTTTTAATATTACTTTTAATGGTACTTTTATAACGATTTGTATTTTACTTTCAAGTTTTGACGGGTACTATCTAGTTAACATATATTTCCATAACATACACTGGAAAGGAAAACTAATAAACCGTGGGGAAAATAGTAGTTAACATATATTTGCATAAAATACACTGGATAGGAAAAATAATGGGGAAAATAAATGAAAAAACCCATTTCTCAGATGCATGACGTCAAAGTTGCCGTAACGCCATTAGCGCCCTTTACACGTACGCTCTTTCGCGAGTGCTTGGAGCGTACGGGACTGATAAACTGATGTTTAGATAGCCCTTTTAGGGTTCATTTGCCCAACAGTCATCTTCATAATATTTATACGGTCTTATGAAACAACCCTCGTAGTATATTCATTTTTAAATTTTTTTATTTTATTCCATTAAAATTATACTCGCTATAATTTTTATATATTGAAGTTTTTTAATGGGAACGACTGGGTTCCATAACAATAAAATTTATATTGCAATCATAAAAACTAGTTTCTAGGTATTCAGTCTTTCTTGAATTTGTTTATTTTATTTTAACAAGCGTGTCAGCATTGATTTTGACTATAGCGTTTTATTTCTTACTGAAAGGCTTTTAATTCAAAATTGAAACCAAAGATGAAAGTTTACTCTTTGAAACCATGGAGAAAATAATTCAGTAGAAACTTTATTTTAATACACTCATAATGAAAACGAAACCCGATATCTTGACTATTAAGACTCTATGAATTCAATGGATTGCAATACTTTGTGTACTAAATATTTACTTACCAGACATATTTCTAATCTCGCATTCTGTTTCGGAAGTTGATTTCATGACTACAAATGTCATGCGATCCGTATTTTAATTTAACGAGTGATTTCGGTTCAATTAAACACTTGGATGCAATGACAGAAAATAACGGGAATCTGGAAGGCCTAAGTAATTGTTTACAGACAGTTCGAAGTATATGTATGCTACCATAATCAATGCGAATTCCAGAAGTTTTGAGAGCGGTGATTCTCCTGTGGCATTTCTATTAGAGAGTGTTTACAGAGTTTCATGTTTCGTTTGCTAATTTCAAAGGTTCACTAGGACATTTCTAGAGCCAACTTTCAGAGTTGCATTAGAGATCGAATTTTTTTTTAAATTTAAAATATTTAACTTAGAAATTATTGTTGAAAATCCTGCTTTATGGATTTCAAATGTATGGTCATTTTCCATTTTATCGCCTAACTTGTAAAACTTGGGTGTAATTACCTATTTTATTACTTTGGTAACTCCTAAATATGGGATTCAACAGGAATCGCCTCAAAAAGAAATACTTTTGCAGGCACATATTTTCTACTGACCATTTTTGCAAGAAACTAATGATTCGCGAACTTTTTACATTCATACCTGATTATATCTAGTTTCTTTACGCTCCTGATATTGTTTATACTACCTATATAGAACCCTTAATGGTCGCAATGGCCCAGTTGGCAAGAGCAGCAGGCTAGTGATCTGAAAGTAACTGGTTCGATGCTCGTCGCTGACAAATCCATTACCGTGTACGCTAGTGGCGGTTGGTGCACGTAAAACCTGTCGTGACTGTAATCTCTTCCAAGTTCTCTAAATTACCTCTAGAGGTACGGAACGAATTGTTCTGGTCTTGTCACTTAACTCGGTTCAAAATTACGGGACTGGTCCTTTGGCCAAGTCTGACTCCGACCCTTGTGGTGCCAGTCAAAACATTAGCCGCACCTTCATCGCTCAGAGCCTTCTGGACTTGATCTGATGTTGCTGTCGGTCAAGTGGCATAAGCAAAAACAACACAACAACATATAGACCCCTTAGAAAGTGTCGGCAACAAGCTATCGGCTAAGCATTTGAAGATGAAAGAAGCAGAGTTGTATATAAAATATATGGTCTTAAGTCACGTCCTCTATTTTTCTTTCCCTGTATCTTGCTCATGCGCAGCTGGGGGTTCGTTGTACAGCAACCATTCTAATACGGATATCCTACTGATACAAACTAATATATGTGCTTGCAATAGTAGGATATCCAGGTGTTCATTCAACATTAAGCTGCAGGTTCCGATAAGTAGAGCCCCCTTGTTTCAAAAGATTACTCCATCACTATAAATCAGCCAATCGTTAGGTCGAACCAGTATTTCCACTATCATTCGTGCAACTCATTTGAAGCCCGATGACCCATCTGTAAAAGAAGCATTGTTACGAACTTTTTTTTCCCCCGGTAATACTTTTCTTATAAATTTCTCCAATATTTTTTTTATTTCGATACCTACAAATCTTAATCAACCAAAAGAGTTAACGTTTAATTTTGATACCCAAACATATCTTGATCAACAAAACGTATCATAACTAACGTTGTTATCGAGATACTCTTACCCATGAAACTGTTCATACCGGCCGAATGAAATTACACAAAAATTTCAGTAAGTGTGCGAATAAATAGCTTAGAGCAGTGGTTTTGTATCTTTGAATTTTGGAACACTCTGTTAACCACGGGTACATGTTGGTAGATCCCAAATTTGCTGCTTTTTTTAAGCTAGTCATTAATACTCTAAAATAATAAATTTTTATCATGAAAAAACTTTGTAAACGGACACACTAATCAATAATCTCAACATAAAATTTTTCCACTATTTTCTCCGATCTGTTCGACTAATAATTTAGGGGTACACACTTTTAGTTGTCAATGTTTGAGAGGTACAAAGGTTATTTCATTCATATATATATATATATATATATGTATGTATGTATGTTTAGATGTGTAGTTATGTATATGTGTAGATATGTATATGTATATATGTGTATATATATGTATATATGTGGGTGGGTGTGGGCAAGCAGGCAGGCAGTGACACTTTTTAAATAGTATAGGAAGAAATATGAACGAGTGAAGTTAAAAAAATGATAAATCTTTAGAACGTTCTCCTGTCATTTAAAAGTAAAAAATCTAGTCAAGCTGTCAGCGTTATATAAAGACACGGCTTCTTTAAACTCCGACGGCATTTATGTTTGTTTTTTAATCCCTTTGTGAAATGAAGATGTTTCTTAAACATATTCAAAACGAGGAAAGGCAAAATCTGCATTTATTTACAGAGTTAATAATGTATGGAAACAAATAAAAAATTATGTATTCTTACTCTATACAAAGACCGGAAAGTGCTTTAGGAATATAAGTTATGTTTAGTTGAAAATAACTAATAATAATAGCCTCATTTGCATTGTAAAGAACATTTGAAAATGAAACTGGAATCTTATAGATGAATTTTCTCGGAGACTCTTTATTTCATTACAAAGTATTTCATCGCTGCGTAAATTGGATTTAAGCCTTTTATTTATGTCTAGGGAGCTTACCGGTATAAATGTATTTTGACTGTCTGGAAGATGTTATTTTTGCGCGGAGATTGTCTGAAAAAGAATAAAATTGGCTTTTAATAAAGGCATTGTGCTAGATTCCGTAGCTCGCTGATTACACTTGGTAATGTTAATAAATTTCTTATGTCGTTTAATTTGAAGGAAAATACAATTTGCGTAGTTTTTCAGTGCTTTTATTTTATTGTAGACAAATAAGTTATATGAATAATGTTTTGCAATTTTTTGAAGCATGTCATGATACAGTTCAGCATAACATGAATTACTGCTACCAAAATGCTATTAAATTTATATCAAGGGTAATTAAATTGTCATTTTTAATTAATTTCTTAGTACTTTAACGTGGAATTCAGTATGTAAACAACTACACTTATGTATGATTCTGAATTGTAGTAATTAACTGCATGAATGTTTGATGATGGATAGGAACTTGATGTGTGAAATAACATTAGAAACATTTTGAAGACTTTTCTGGGTTTCTGTGTTCAAATATAATTGTCTTTTACAACATGATTTGTTTAATTTGTTTCCCTTAAAGGGATCTGATCAAATCATTGCGACTGCAATGAATCTCAATATTTTTCGGCCTCAAGGAACTAAAGGGACTTTTGCTATTTTGAATGTCAATGTTAGTGCATTACAAGGTCAAACTGTATATTTTATTCTATATTAAGGTCTTTACAATTATTTTTGTCGTTCTTCTGCCCAGAATGTGTAGATAAGAAAATAATTCTACGAAAGAAACGACCTAAACATTCGGCGTTTTCCCTGTTCTACTTTACCGTGATAATTAGTTTATTTTGTTCACTTTTGTTAAATGTTTCCTCTCAATTCGGAAACTTAGAAGCATGTACTTTCGCCCGTCTTCTTGTCGTTTTTTAAAATTATTGATTTTAGCTTAATGTGGGAAATGTCTCACATTCAAGTACGTAATTATTTTATGGAGTATATATTTATGTAAGTATATTTACTGTGGTAGGTTATGGATTGTTAAGGAAGTTAACGGAGGCAGTTGGGTGTATTCATATTATGATAGATATTTTTTTCATGCTTAGGAAACACCCAGAACACCTAGCTGGACATTAAGAGATTTATAGAAAGTTTTCTCTGTTATGTGCGTAAAATCTGATTCTTTCTCAATTTCTGTTGTAATGGGCAAATTACTATTTTTTTCAATGCCTGAAAGCTGAGCGATACTCTTTTTTCCCGGGAGAAGCGAGGAGTGTGTGACCATGCATGCGTTGCCCCGGGTGCACCACAAGGGGTGGGTCCACGGTACACCTGTTTGGTCCCGTAATTTTGAACCGAGTCAAGTAACGAGACCGGAACACTTGACCCCTGAACCTGCAGAGGTAATGTTTGGGAACTTGGAGGACATTGCAGCTACGACAGATTTTTTCCGTGCACCAGCCGCCATTAGTGTACACGTCGGCGGTTTTCTCAGAGTCGGGTATCGATCCAGCAACTTGCAGATCACTGGCTCAACGCCTTCTCTGACAGGGCCACCGCGCCCGTAATGGGTAAATTATTTCAGGGTTTATAAAGTTCTCTGTTCATTTCATATAATTTTTTTCCTCTTTCTCTCCACATATGTTACGAGATATGTAGAAAAAACTACTTTTCCTAATATTCAACAGCGATCTGGTCTACACGGCGCCGAATGACCTTGATGGCAAGAGTATGCGTTGGATAAACTAAACTGAACTAAACTAAGAACGTTAATATAAAAATTGTTTTCATGTAGTTTAAAGAATCAGTGTCTAATGCTTATTAGTGTACCTTTTTGTCTGTTCTCCTGAATCAGTGTAATCAAAAATAATAAAGTAATTAAAAACATGGAAAGACTAATTATTTTAGAACAATAATTTCATTTCTAAAGATGAATTTCTTAACTAAACTAATTTACCTCAAAAACGCAAATGATACTCGCATTACCTTTCTTATTGAATCCCGAAATAGAAATTTTTAATTCTAATTATCTCTAAGTGTTGTTATTTTAATGAAACATTTTAAATAATTTGATTATGTTTCTTTGTTTTCAGTATTTAGCCTTGTTTAGTGTGGCAACGTGTGTTCCTCGTAAGTAATTTGAACTTTTTGGAGTTTGATTACATATACGAGGGAGTTTAAGTATTTTTATTAGAGTTAATTAAAAATATTTTAGCATTTTCTGAAGTGTTTTAACGTATGATGCAATGGGTATGATAGTTCAAAATATTGATTTCAACCACTACATTTTTTTTTTGCTTCAAAGTAGATAAGCACGAGATACTAATATATGTTAACTAAAATAAACGTTTTTACTAAAATTTGTTAAAGAAATCCTCATAAACAGAGCACAGAAAACAGCTACCTTTATGTCTAATCCTGATAGCTGAAGTTAAAATTTTTCGTTCATAGGCACACACGTTTCCTCGTATAGCTGAAAAGGCAAACGAATTTTCATTTTCCTTAAGTTTGTTAAAAATACAGGATCATACCTAATGTGTCGAAATTCTAATTTCTGGATTATGATTCTGGATGAATGATTAACCGGTTATTGTCTAAATATATAGTCCAATGGGAAAATATAATTTTATTCTTGTCTCGGTTTTAAAATTTAAATGGACATTTTTTTGTACTGAAACTCAAAAGTACGTATTTAAACAAAGAATGCAAGTGAAACAGTTTTGGAATGACATAAAATATTTTTTTGTTTAGAGCGAAAATTTTTATAAAAATTCTATATATCTTGGATGTATTTTGCATGATATTAAAAAGGTAAATTACGGTGCTTTTTAAACTTCTTAAAAATACCTAAAATTAGAATTTTACTGTGAATAGCCCTTACAAAGTCCTTAATTTTCTCCTGAAACTTTCCCATTAAGTATAAAAGGGATTATATTATATTCTTTTAAAACTATCTACATATATACTTACAGAGTGTCTCTGAAGAATATACGTGATATCGTAGGATTCGTCAAATATCAGGCCTCATGTAACTAATCCATTAGTATATTTTGATTAATTAGAAGTGGTCATTACCACACATCCAAAGCAGAGTGTATAACGAAATTCAATTTCTGCCATCGATTTGTCGACATGCATCAACTTTTGTAAGCTGTTCCGGACCAACCAATAAAAGTTAAGGAACTTCTTTTTTAATTTTTTGATTCGGTAAAATGAGGATGATTTAAAAAACAAAGTACTTGACGAAGTGATTCCTCCTAAAACGTAGATCTGTAATTTCGATCGCATATTTCGATGTCCTTGTCTTTAATCGTCGATCCGAAGTCTTTTTAATTGTTTTATTGTGAAACTTGTTTTTTAAATGATTCGGTGATGTTTAGATCAACAAAGTTATAGCTGTAATAGTTGAATTAAAAGTTTTAACGAGTAATTTTGTTTACGTAACAAAATTGAATCTCGGGGTGTTTGAAGTAATAAATCTATTTTAATTGCATAAATGTCTTGCAACTGTTTGTTTTTTATAGAAAAGTTCACTTAAAGTGCAAAATTTCTTTATGCTATTTAATAGATTAAAGATACAGATTTTAACTCGAAATTTTAAAACTGTACGCTGAAAAATATCATAAATAACAATTATGTATTGAAAAACATGTTTCATTTCATTACGTAATGTAATCAGTAAAAAAATATTTTACTTGGTCCTTAAAAGTGCTATTAAAAACACATTAAAAACCTTCTAATTTGACTGCATAAATACGATTCTAAAGCACGTGTAAAACAGTATTTTATAGCTTCGGGGCAGTGACTATCATTGCACTCTAAAGAGCCCTTAAATTCAGCAGTCATTTATGTATTCTAGAATCCTACCCTCTATCTTACACTATCACATTCCTGTGACCTGGTATGTTCATCTCATTAATGTAATCTCATACACATTCCTGGATAGGTAATCTATTTTCCAAATAAGCAAGCATAAATTACGCATGGACATAACTTGCGTATAAACATTATACAATCATAATATTTATATGTATGTATAAACATTACACACATATAAACATCATGATTTGTAAAGAAAATATATAACCTTTGTGCTCGAGGAATAAACAGGAAATCCAACGTAAATGAAGCACAAATAGCATAAAGCCAAAGACTAAGCCCATTATGGGCTTAGTCTGGCTTTTTTGAGCTGCCACTAAGTTTGTCGTACTGATGAAGGAGCTCCTTTGTAGCTTCGAAACGGCCGTATGCAAAATAATTGCATCTTATTGCTATTTGTGCTTCATTTACGTTGGATTTCCTGTTTATTATCATGATTTGTGTTTCTGCATGTGATCCTTTATTTTGTTTTAGAAAGTATGTGATGTCACAGAAGAAATGGAACGTTTTATAATAAGTTATGATCACAAGAAATTATCATTTTTTTTCAAACAATCTCGAAAATTTATTTTCACTCATAACGTCAATAACTTGGCAGGTTTGATTTCAAAGGACCATGAAATAAAATAATTTCACATATTAAAGATGAATTTTTTTCATATTTGTGCACCTCCCCATGGATAAGATTAATTATTTTCTCATTTCTTACGGTAATTTTTGCAAATCCCAGAATCAAAACTACTTTTAACTCCTTAATTCCTCGACTTAGAACAAGTACAACAGTATAAGACTCCTCCACGTCAGATTGATCCGAAAACCAGCCATGCAGAAACTATTCCAAACAAAGGCTTAGGCATTATGAAACTCGAAATCAAAAACTATCCTTCATTTATCCTGCTTAGTAATTGAAACTCTAAGCTCTGTAATCATAAGACTCCAAAGTGCTACTCATTACGAGAAAAGATATTTTAAACACGGCTCGCAAACAATTACTTTGATTCGAGTTTTCTCCATTGTGCACCGAAATTTTCTATCATTATGACAGACTCTTTAATTGAACCGGCATCATTTTCCGAATTAAAAGCACGGCCTTGCATGACATCTAAAGTTTATAACGGGATGTATGAAAGCTGGCGTTTGGGTTTAGAATTCGTAAGGCAGCGTTATTAATTCTGGAAAATTCGCAGGTTTGGAGATATTTGATCTTTTCCAATAACTGCGATTTTAATTCAAAATTTGGAAGTGAACCTTTGCATGTCGTCCCGTATTGTGCATTTACTTCCCAAAATGTAAAGTTATTAGATTCTAGCATATGCAGCGTCTGCTTGTTCTTCACTGCAAATTCAATTTCATACGTTTAGCTTGTTTGGTTTAATGTCTGTATGCCAACGTATTTGTTGATCTATTTATCAGATTCTAAAAAATGTGTACTTTAAATAATATAAATATCTTTAGAAAATATTTTACTATTATACAAATATTCAAGTAACGTATAGTTTAAATAGTAGTAAAATAGTAGTAAAAAATATAGTTTAAATAATATAAATATTTTTTAGAAAATATTTTAGCATTATACAAATATTAAAGTATTTATTCAAACGGTTTGAAAACTTACAAATCCAAAAAATCGTTCTTGGTTACGCAATTATTTGTTCATAATAATATACGTATATTTTCTTTTTATTTCATATTCTTATTAAATTTAAGTAATTTTTCTGAAAAATTGAATTATTTTTTGAAGAACGTTTATCGGCAATAAAAAAGCAAGAACCAAAGAAAATATTAACTGCATGTCTGCTTGATAAGTGTTCATTGTTCCTGGGCAGCAATGAAGGGAAAATGATCCAGAATTCAGTTCTTAGCCTATTAGCAGTTTCTGAACTGTAAGCAATTGTTTAGTTCCATTTAACCGGGGTCGTCCTGTCGAATTATTCGTTATTAGATCATTGCCCATGTTGCTTCAGGGATATTTAAATATAATGTTTAATCCAAAGAAATTTACCTAACTTATAGTTAAATAGTCCATGCATCTGAAATTGGATGGAATTAGACACTTGACGGTAGGCGAAAATTATCAACTCTTTCACCTATAATAAAAGGGTTCGGGCTTATGAATATTATTTATTGTTGCCTACTGGTCCTCTTGTAATTTTATGAAACTCATTTAAAGAGTTTCGGGAAAGTTATTGGTAAAAAGCTCTAAATTTCAAATACAACTACTTCTAAAACACTTTCTTGGCAGCAATCATTTATAACATTAGGATGTGCAGTTAGTAAAATCGATGTGTTTTTTACAAACTAGCATGGTCAAAATATTTATAATATTTGTATTTAAAAAATAAGTAATATTTTACTGCAAATTTTATTCCTCCCATCTTGTTGTATAATGTTTATATTTTATTCACGAGCCAAGCAATACGTCACAATTCAATTATTGGGATGTCAACCAAACGTATCCATCCCATTGTGTACTTTTCTCGCTGTCTTTCGTATACCTGTCCCCCTGAAAATCCATCGTATGTATCCAAAATTTGTGTTAAGGAAATAAAGACAACTTCAATCTAGGTAATGGCTTCTGAGACACTGTTCAAAGGAGTGATTTTTTTTCAACGAAACCCCCAAAGGTCCGATGTTCCGCGCAAAGAAAGAAAACTTCATGTAATAGTAGCAATAACTCCAATCCATGGAGTATTGGTGTCTTTTCTGGAGCGAGTGTTCCGGTCTCAGGAACTAGAATTTAAAAATGCATGTTCCCGCGATCTTGTACGTAGTTACGTGTCCTGCTTTTATACTTGCAAATAGTTGGAATATTAGATTTTAAGGCAGTTCTAGGATAAAAACAAGCTGGATAAGGATACATAATTCTTTAAAGGTCATCCTCAGAGGATTCTGAAAGAGTAAAAGAAAAAAATAAGTAAAAGAGAAATTTGCTATAAAATAAGTAGCAAATTTTTTAGATATTTAAGGTTAGAACTTTCCCTTAAAATATCGGGGAACACACAAAAAATTAAATTTTCAGTGAAATTGGGAACTTGATCAGATTTGCTGGGCTTTTAGAATTTTAAATTATCATGCATTCTGAATGAGCTACGGAAATTTATAAACGCTGTTAAAGTCACGTTTAGCATTATTTCGCAAAGTTTCCCTTACATTACCAAAATATATTGCTACAAAAACTTTAGCACGATTTTGTAACTTCTAGGTTTTTTTAAATACATGAGAGAGATATGCCAGTGCTTTTTAAATAAGTGATAGATATTAATGAATAATATTTCGATATGATACATTTCCAGATTGAAAAATTACGAGGTTTAAATATTTAAAATAAAATGCTGGAATCATCTTGTATAGAACCTAATAAACCACCTAAACACTGAAATGAATAGCAAATTTCGATGATAAATTTCATTAAAAATAATTTTTCTCCTGTAATATTTAATGCATAAATTACATTTTTTTAATCATTATGGCCATCTCTTGCTACCTATAGGCTAAATAGAAATTATTTTTTATGTAATAATTTGAGAAAGGAGATTAAAAGTGATAGATTTTAATATCAATGGAACTTTTCACACAGTCAGGTCCTTGGTAGCTGTAACACTGATGACATTTTTGTTTGTATTTTCAGTCGCTGAGTAAGTGTGAAAGTCTGAATAACGAAAAAAGAATCAACTGATGTGTTTTAGGGTCTTGATTTGGAGTTTATTCAAAATTTAAGTTTTCATTAACATTAAAGTTGAAAAATTTTGTTAATGTTATTTTCTAATGCGGTCAACCTCTGAGGAACTGTGCTAAAGAGTGATCCTATATTCCTCGGTATCAAGTTTCCCTAGTAATAATCAAGTTTTCCCAGTCAATTTTAAAACCCTCCCAAACACTTCAAATCATACCAAAAAATAGTAAATAATTCAGGCCAGAAATAATGCTTCATAACTTATTGCATTTTTAATTCGATATGTACTTCTTTTTCGTAGTTCGAAATTAATAAAAAATTTCCTTTTCTCAAAAATAAACAGTTTTGCTGCAAATTGTGTACAACATCAGGCCTTACAAGTCAAGTTTAAATAACGCATGTCAATGACACATATGGAGAGCTCGTAGGTTGCGATTGATATTTTCAAACGTCATCGTGTAACTCTTGACTCAATGACAGATGACGTAGAATAATCGAAAAACAAACGAAGGATTAATTCTAGTCAGGGTCGGATTTAGACTTGCTAAGGTCCTAAGATATTCAAACCCCAGAGGCCCCCTACTGTTTTAAATTACATCAGCTGGTCTCGGAAACATTTTAAATATATATGCCTTTTCAATATTTGAAAATATATTTTTTTTAAAATTTTTATTTAAAAAATATAAAGGTTGTCTTTACAAAATCGCAGAAATAATTATATAATTAAAGGGTTTTAAGAACGAAAAATAAGACTCCTTAAACAGAAAGTTTTAAATTAAAATATGAAAATAAAAGGTAACAATTAAATTAATATAACAACATAATTTGCAAATCTCTTATTCGGGTAAATCTTTTATTAGGGTGAAAATTTGACAGTACACATCAGAAAAAATTGGAAACCTAAAATTTTAAAGTAATACACGTACACACACACATATATAGTGGAATCTCGATCTATCGTTTTCGAAGGGACTGACTGAACGAAACGATGGATGCGGGAAAACGATAGATGCGGGAACATACAAATAAGTATTAACATTCCTTAAAGTTTGATATCCTTAAAATATATTTACTCACATACATAAATGCATACATATCTGTAGTGTAATTAAAGATAAAATTACAAAGTTGTACTGAAATACAAGATAATAATAATAAAAAAAGAAATACACTTAGGTACACAGGAATTTTAATTCTAATAAAAGTATTTAATCTTCGTTTGTTTTTTGGTGGTTTTCTCTCCACAAGTAAACAATTTTTCTGTGTTGCAATTTGCATTTCTTTCAGTATCGGTTATTGTGTGAGAGTATAAAGAATAGTCATCCGTGAATGGTTTGTAACTAGAACACTTCCATTGCATTGGATGGGGTCCGACATAAGACCACCAGGAAGTTCTGCTTCCGGTTGAAACCCTCATCGGCCAGTGTAGAACTGCAGCAATCAAAAACTTTTCACACCCTCCCTAGACCAAACACCAGGGCGCCTCCATCCCAAGGCCAAGAAAAAAGCCAGAGGACAGCACGAACCGCTCATATCGGCTGACTGTGAGCCATTGCTGATAAGAACAGAAATGTTGAATAGTCGGAGAATTTGGAAGGAGTTTCCGAAAATATAATACTTCAGGAGCTAAAAAATTAAGGAATACCAACGACGAACAAATAATGGGAGTGGTACGATTATGCGAAACCAGGCTAAACACGACAGAACAAAAATACGAGACCGTGCATCTCAAATGTTCTGCTCATTGTTAAATTAGAGCGTCATTCTAGCTCAATCCAAACATTTATATTTCAGGTTCAGTTATTATGAAAAAACGATCGATCCGATAAATTAATGTAAAACTGCGATATTCTGGGCGAATATTGCGGGAAAACGATGTATCGAGGAACGATCCGTGCGGTCTGTTTTTGCTTCTTTTCCATGGAATTTATTCAGGACTGGATGAAATAAACGTTGCATACGGGAAAACGATCGTTCGGGGAACGATCGATCGAGATCCCATTTTATATATATATATATATATATATATATATATATATATATATATATATATATATATATATATATATATATATATATATATATATATATATATATATATATATATATAATAAATTAATATTGAGAATATTGTAATGTCATATCTTGCATTATTTTAATGTTATATTTTGTATATTTAAAATTATTTAGAAATTATCATCGTGATATGTCTGAATTAATTTGAGTGATTTTTCTAAGAGATTTTTTTTATTCTTTTGTCTTTTTATTTGAAGTCCCGCCAGATTGCGAGGCCATAAGCTGTAGCTTTTTTAGCTTATACGTAAATCCGCACTCATTCTAGTTAATCAATAACCTAATTCTAGAAACAACTTTGCTATTTTAAACGATTTTCAACAAAAATTAACTAAGCATGACTTAAATGAAAATGCGAAAGTGTATTAAATATGACAATGATTTGAAAAAACAATGAATTGCTAGCAATTATAAGCAGAAAGTGCGAACCAAATCAAAATTAACAACATCAAGAAAATTTTATAATAGGGAGTTTTACCTTTTTAGGTAATAATTAATCAAAATACTCAATATTTAGGAATGATTTAAATGAGAAAAATTTAGAAATAATAGCTACATAAAACAAATTGACTTATTATCGTTAGAGTATAATAAGGCAACAAATTTGTTTTATGTAGCTCATAAACTTTATAAACTGGAAAAACAAGTCAACTATGAAATAGAATGTGCTTTATCAATGCTATGATTATTTTTCAATAAATTAATTTTTTTATGTATTTAAATGCCATCGTATTTAGTACGGTTTTTCGCTTTTCCTACTGTAATTTCATTTACACGTAATTTTTTTTATGATTATACGCTATACTTTTTCTTTTCTCTGGACCCAACAATAACATATAAAGGATGCTTTTCTTCATACTTTCTGTGGAAAATTGTGTGGATATTTAAAAACTTATCACGATTCCTGATCAAGATTACTAATTCATGATCATGGTCCATTCATACTTCATGATCAATATTTTTAATTGGATACATCTGATTTATTTCTATGAAGCAATTAGTAGTTATTTCTTTGGATTTGGTGCAGCCTTTTTCGTCACACTAAAAGCAAGAACGTAGGACTTTGAAAATTTAATCCATGAAAATAAAGATTTAGCTCTTCTAAAAATAGGTAGTAACCTAATTTATTAATTATCTGCTGAAGTATATTTTATTTTTGTAACTATTATTAAACTCTCATTATAAAGAGGGGAAAAGTTATACTTATAAAAATGCGATTCTGCAAAAGTTTAAAATACAGAAAAATTATATTGTAGGCGTATATTTTTGTACGGGATTATCTGATTAGTTGTTTTATTCATTGAAATTCGAAAATTGATAAAATCCCGTGTTTTGCAATATTTGTTTCAGGAATAAATTCTTTATACTTGAAGAAAAAAATCGAACGTTTTCTCTACAGTCTTAATTAAATTTCTTTACTTTTCTGGGAAAAGTTCAAAATAATTTTCCAGTTAGGAAAAAAAAATTCACCTGCATACATTTTACTATCATATGTAAAATGTATACAGATAGATACATAATCCTTTATCCTTAACGCATCTTCCATCTGTAACTATTCCAGTTGGACAATTTGATCCTTTTTTACTAGCCATTGACTTTTTCCCACACAGAAATATTCTCCTCTCTTTTACAACATCTTATCTGTCCTGCAGCATTTTTCCTCTTCAAAGGACCAGCACACGCATACATTCACGATAGATACGCCGTCCAAAAACAAGCAGAAAAAAACTCCAATCCCTCTAATGGTACTAAGGTCCGTTTCTAGAAGAAAATAAAGTTCCCTGGGAAACCCCGGGTCTCTGATACTTGAGAAAATAAGAAAACAAACAAAAAGAAAAGACGGTTTTTCTTGACTCCTGGTATCGTTTGCAGTGGACTGAAGCAAAACGGTCGGGATATTTATTAAATCTAAGCCATGGGTTGACTTTTTCTCCCCGCTCGTGTCAATAAGTGAATATATTAGATTCTTTACATTTGTATTTCAACACGTTAAGGGGACAAATCAGTTTAACTTTTTTTTAAATATTTTATATTCATTATTTTACTCTATACACAAAATAGGGATACTTATTTCTACAATATTGAAGACAATTAAAATTCACAAATACGTATTTTGTGGAAGAATAAGACCTGTTTTTTAAAAAGTTATTCAAAAATGCTAGAATTTTTCAAAATGCTCCAGTTACATTAATTTTCTTCTTACTTCTTCCAAATTTCTCAGGATGGTTAATTGATATGTTTGCCACAAAACTGTGCAAAGTTCTTTGAAACCACAAATATTTTTCGTATTTATAGACCATGAAATAAAGCAAAAACATAAAATATAGCAGGCAAGTTAAAAAAAAATTGTTATTTATGGCTTTAAATTCACACAAAAAAATCAAGCTACAATAATGTTTTTATATATACGGTAAACTTATATTTAAAAAAGATTTTTATAAATGATTAAAAATGCACACGGAGTATTTTTAAAAGTGCTCGTATTTTTTAAAACAAATTTTGAAAAATAGGTATTATTCTGCCAAAATAATATTTTTTTGAATTCTAAATTTCTGCAATGGAGTAAAAAAGAATACAAATTATTCTCAATTGGAATATAGACTTAAAAACTGATAATGGAAAATTTTGTGATTGAAGGTCATTTCTCCCACTTAAAGAATTTGTATTGGTATGTTACTTAGTCAAAAAAGGACCGTTCTTAAACTTCTTGCGTTCACACACAAAAACACGCACATACGTGCGTGTGTGCAAAAACATGGAAAAAAAAGCTCAAAATAAAGTCACAGTATAAAAAAATTGTTTATTTTACGAGGAGGTGTGCACTTCGTTCTATACATCTGATTTTTATTTAAGGCATTTGTTGACTACAGTAAGAAGAAGGCTCAAATACCTGGAGATCTATTCTAAAAAATCGCAGTATGTATCTTTAATATGGCCTAATATTTTAATAGTCAAATATCATCCTGCTATCGAATAAAGCAGTATTAAGGATTAAAAAGGTATTACACTTTACTACATTTTATATTTATTCTTTACTGTGCCATTGTTGTAGCTTATTAATTTTTATTAATACTCTATAAATTAAAATCTTTAGTTATGTTTTTCTATAATTCTAAATGATGATGATGCAATATGAACAAACATAGCAGCTCATACGTTGAGAGATAATGTAATAGTTTTAAAATGTTTGCTGAATTTGATATAAACTTCAGCCGTTTTGAGTATTTATATTTCAAATTTCCCAGAAAAAACCAGTCTTATTGTCTATATCGTAGGTTTTATGAACTCCGTAGTTGATACGCAAAATTGCACCTACCATTTTATTATTCCGTTGCTAAGGTTACTATAATAGTTCAAAAGACTTAAACGGCAACATTAACAAATTATATAGATTTTTTTTTACCTTTTAAAACTTGTAACGTCTTTGGGTTGAGAGAAGGAAAAATTCCTCATCAAATGAATTTAAAAGTATCTTCAGTGAAAAAATATTTTTCTTTTGCTTGTCTACATCATAAGCAAGGCACAATATAATGCTTCTTGCCTTTTAAGACTGCTGTGTTCTAACCCTATTGTATTCGTTCACCTCAATGTTAACCTAAAGAGAAAAGTTGTCCAAGCATTGCCGACTTAGATTTAAAGATTTAAAAAAAAATTGTACTTCTCAAAGGAGTAAAATTGCCTTCCCTAAGTAAAATTTTTTTTTAATGCAAATAATATTTGAAAATTTAAATTATTTGCGGGAGAAATCTGGTATAGTGTGTTTTAAACGCTCCTAAATTCCTTTGGTGGACGAAATTTATAAAACGAATCCCGTTTCAAGGTGCAGAAAAGTTCGGGCTATCTGAAACCATTAGGGCATTCAGGCTATCTATACCATTTTCTTGGATTATCAGTATTTTTGTAGCTGTCAATAGTAGATAAATTTTCTACATATCTTGACATTGAGGTGAACGAATCCAATCGGTTTAGTTCACAGCAGCCTTAAGATCTAGAACTTAATCTTACGTTGCACATTTCTAAAATGTGACTCTAAAATGTAATTAATAATTGCATATATCTGAAACTTAATTATGTTACACATTGTGTCACTCACCATGATGCAATTATGAAGAATTAAAGCTAATTTCAATATTGAGCCGATAAGATTTATTTTTACGCCATGTAATTGAAATATTTTAACTCGTGTTATTCGAAAGCTAGAATTATTTTTTCTCAATTATTTTGCAAAATATCTAAAATAGCTGTACGTAAATATACTGAGGGCAAATAATAATGCTGATATGTTATTATTCTAAGTGCTCCAACAATTTTTTTTTCTGGCTTCGAACCGCATAGTCCTATATGTGCATTAGTGCCCATTATGTATATATAAATGTTGGGCTATAAACAAAAGTTTATCGTCACAATTTACAGACTAGCAATAAAATTTGATTTGAGCCTCTGTGTATGCTAAGTTTATGAACCTAACGGTTATGCTAATAAATGCAATCAAATATACTTGTAACATAGGAAAAAAAATTCAGGTAGTCTCTTCTGACGAAACTACCACGGGTTATTAGCGTAGGATTACTTATCGTTGCTTACCTCTTTTGTATGTATGTATATATGTATGTATGTGTTATGTATATATGTAGTCAAAATTTTAACGCATTTAGGTACTTTTCTGTTTAACTGTTTACTGCTTGCCCAAGCGATACAGACTAGGTTTGGCGCGCTGCCAGAATTATAAATCGCGACGACGGACGGTTATACCGTCTGAAATTGTTTTCCGGAGGACCGTTATAGAGGAACGCAATCCTACATTAAAAGTTGCCCTATTTTAACTGCCCAATTTCATTTTAGTAATGCCGTTTTCTCGTAGATAAGGTGTTATTGGGCGCTGTTTGTCCTTAAAGTTACCGTTAAACTAACTCCGAGTTTCTGTGTTAGGCAGATAACAACGCTATCTATATTGCAACAGTTAAATTTGAATGGTATTTGTTCATATAATTATGGGACTCAGTACACAAATTATTAGTTTTTAGAGATGTTAATAGTTTTTACTTTGTAACAATTTTATTTCCCACTTTTGTCATCAGAGGCATTCAAAATGAAATTGCTAATAAAATTGACACATATTAATGGAGAATTGTACACATATTATTGGGGCATTTCTAAATCCTCCATTGCTTCGATGGTATCAATTATCATCGAAATATCAGATCATTAATTTGTCAATAGATTACCTAATGCATTAAATGAGATGATATGTGGAGACAGCTACATCAACATGCAGATTATTGCTGTCAGCTTTAGTCAATTACAGTAGAAATCGTTGTCAAGTTTGTCCGGACAAAAGTTAAATATTTCCTAGTTCATGATAATCATTTTTCATTTCACACATTTAAGTTGTGTGAAATTAAATATGTTTTCTGAAATTAAATTCGTAATTGCACATTAAGTTATATAAGCGTATAGATTACTTTGATATTATAAAAATCAATTGTTTCATCCAAAAGTTTAGGTTGCAGAGATGATTTGAGTTATATAACATGTTTTAAAAATAATTGAAAAAACTCGATAGAGAACGTCATTATACAACAGCTAACACAGACCTATGGGTTTGATTTCCAATTACAGTGGAATCTCGATCTATCGTTTTTCAAGGGACCGACTGAAATGAACGAAAAATGGGGAAAAACGATAGATGCGGAAACATAACAAAGTAATATGATCGATGGGACTGGATAAAATGAACGATACATACGGAAAAACGATGGATCCGAAAACGATCGATCGAGATTCCACTGTAATTACTTAATTATTTCTTAAAATTATAGAATTGTTTTCTTAAAACATAAACGAAACTGTAGTATAAGTGTTTGTGTACATATGTATACAAATAAATATATATATACGTGTGTGTATGTTTATGTACATTTATGAACGTATGGGTATGTGTGTGTGCTAGCTTTCTTCATTTTTTCGTTTAAGTATTCTTGTTCAACATGATCAATTATAAATGCTTGAATTATGATGTAATAGTATAGTGATTTAGTATCAGCATGAAATTAGAGAAAAATTACAAACGTGCCCTGTACGTTTATTATTTACTTAGCTTCAGTTTGTATTAACGCAAAAAGCAAATACTTTTTAAAGCCTTTCTTAGTATATTTTAAAGCCTTTTAAGTAAAAACCTAAGAGAACTAGATAATATCGTATTATTTTTATTCTGGAATATCATTAGAACGCTTGCAGCTCATTAAAATTTTCTGATGCCGTGAGGCAACATTTCTGTTGATAAAAGCGCTTAAACACAGTCCATTGAAATATAATTCCTTGCTGACGCATCTAGAAATTATTAATCTAAATATATAATCCATACTGTCAGCTGAAGTACACCCTAGAAGACCGTGAATCATCGATGAATTCCTCCATCAGCTAACACTGCAAACTCTATCATTCACCTTATGACAGCTCTTTTTTCATATCTACTGGACAGACGTGAATACAGATATATATATATAAAGATGTAAGGCTTATAAGTATGCAACCAGTTCGATTACGATTAAAAATCTCATCAAAAAGGCACTGTTCTTATGGGGCAGAAAACTGTTCCTGTCAAAGAAATTTTCTTTTCTAATTTCTCTCTTTATTCTCATCCCTGCATGTAACAGATAATTTAATCTCTTACAAATAGATAACACATAATTTAATCTGTTACATGTATGTAACAGATTGAATTATGTAAGAGATAATTTAATCTGTTCCATGTTTGTACTAGAAACAAACTTGTGAATGTTTGATCCCCTTTGTTGCTACACCAATATGAAAGAATCCGAATTAGTTGAATTAGTATTTCCAATGATTACCCGATTTACCACTGCAATAAACGCACCTCAGATAGTCTCTACCTGTCCGATAACACTTCAGAAATGCAACACATGTTTTCACATGGTGAAGGGGAAAAAATCTCCAATCTACTAATGGTATCAGAAGCGGCTCAGTTAGGAGAGTAAGTGTGCAGGTTATCTACTGGAGAACCTGACCGCCTGACAGATGAGAAAAAAAAAAAGTTACGACCCGTCTCCAAAGTGTATTGAAGCTTTTTTTTTCCTAACGTTATGTTCAGTTACAGACCAAAGTGGGATCGTGTTTAAAAATGCATAAGGCTGAAAACATTATTAGTTCTTCTACTCCGAATGAACGTAAAGCTATCGCTAATGATGACTTATGATGCATTTTATCTGCCGCAACGGAACTAATGTCGTTATCTACTAGTAATTAAAAACGTAACCACACACAATTCATAGCGGAATTTTGCCTGCAACAAGAAAACTAACGCTATTTTCTTCTAGTAGTTAAAAATTAAAATTTAACGCCATTCATATCTAATAATTTTTTGCATGGTATTTCTGAGTTAAGTGATGTTTAGCGTTTTTCTCAAACATTGTGATGTGCAGAATACAAAGCATCCAATTAAAACAAAATGATAGGTGGAGTTTAGCCTCTTTCAAGGCATAGACTCAGCAGTCGTAAATGAATGTTTGGGTAAAATGTATAAAATAAATCCCGAAATAAGTCAAAGCTCATAAATATTTTAACTTGAAAATTTTCTTAGAAAAGAATTATTTTGAAATATTTATATTTTCTAAACTGTTTCATGCTTCGTGAATGAAAACATACTTCAAACATAGGTCCGTATTTCTAGTACCATTCTGTTAAATTAGAAATAATCGTTAATTTGCGAAAATAACACTTATTAATATTAACGGAAATGCAGCTGATTTTCATGCGATTTAATTATATCGAAGGAGTCAGATCTGTTACGTTTTATATCTTTAAAACGGGTAGAATTAAGTTAAAATAATTTGTTAAAACTGCTAAAGCTTGCATACACTCTTAGAGGTGATAAAAAGAAAATCAGTTACATGAAACATATTAATTCACTTACGTTATGGTTAGTACATTTTAAAGACGCGGTTTGTGATAAGCAATAACTCATAAAATAAAATATCTGGTTCACCTGCTGATGCCCCTATTGTAGAGGGTTGAATCACGAAAAATATTTTAATTAACTTGATAATAGTTCACTGAAAAAGAAAGCTGAAATAAAATTTACCTAAAAGGGAACGAATAAAAACTACGAGGCAACTGAATGACATGACTAGATTTTACAAATAAAATAACATGGTTTATTAATGTATTATATTATTCACAATTACAAATCCTTTAGCCATTTAGGCCAATTTCGTTAATCGAGGAAACAATAACCTCTCATTATTTCTTGTTACAAAACTCATTATATAAAAACTTAAATAAATGACTCATCGATAAAGTGGCTGGCGAAAAGAATTAAAAAAATAACTAAAAAACTAAATCATAATTTAATGATATTTTTAACAAATAAAAAAAAGGGAATCATTAAATTTACCGTCTGCAGACAAGAAGGATTATTGGGGAATGGGCGAGGGCAAAGTTGTGGACGAGGCAAGGCATATCGCAAGGAGATCCCTTCTTTTCATCTCGGATATATCTGAGGCAGGCTGCTCGCACCAAGGGCCCAGAGTCTCTCTGTCCGGTCCAGCTCCAACCCCTCACTTCAAAAAAAAAAAATCCTCCCCCGACTAAAGGCAATTCGCCCTTTTTGTAGTAATCCACTCGCAATATGGTAAGAAAGGAGATTTTCCCGGCGCCGAGGATTTAGGAATGTAGATCCTTCCACAACAGCTTGTGAGAGGTGATTTAACATATTTGATGTTGAATACAATCGTATGTTGACCCTTCATCTTCGTTAGTGATATAATTTGAAACTCGTAGAGCAGTTTGAAATTTGTGGATCAGGCTCGGTGATGCTGTTGGTCTTCATGTATTCATGCGCGTCTGCAGGCGTTCCCGTGACGGAGAGCTGAGTTGCGCTTAAAAACATTTGAATGTCTGTTTTAGAGATGTTTCTTGAAATCGATACTTTTTCTAATCCCTTTATCCGGTGTAGAGTCTGGGAATGTGCAAAAATGGCGATGATCTTGTGGATAGATTGTATTGCCTTACCAGCCCAGTGCCAAACATGGGGATTGAATAGGGTACGAAAATTTCTTATAAGAAAAAACAAAATATTATACATTAAAACTTAATATTTTATGATGATTATTTAATCACCAGCCACACAAAACTATTATATATAACAGCCACTTTTACAAACTAAAGAATAAAATGCAAATAAATGTCACAGTCATATGTAGTTATTTAAAGTTAAGGAATCAAATATTAGTGCTTGCCGTGGTCCAATATTTTAATATACTATCATGCTAACTCCCATTATCAAAAAGATTGCGCATCTTTTTCTAATAATCTTCAGTAATAATCAAGAAATTAAAAATTGGATCGCCGCTAGTTGGAACAAGTTGAGTAGAGGCTTACAGAGTTTTAACAATGCAAATATATTTAAAGACAGACATTACAACGCACGTTATTTATTAATTATATCCTATAATCTTATTTATTAAGTGTATTTTATCTACATAACAGATCCGCAAAATTTCAAGTCGGAAGGTATTTCATGTAGCAACCTCAAAAGAAATTTTACTAGTGCTATTCGAAATTATATATCATATAGTTTAGAAAAGTAGAGCTTCTATTATTATTCAGTAAATTTTAATAAAATGTTCTGCGTTAATTGAAAGAATTTTTTTTGTCCTATTACGAATTAGACTGTATTAGAAGATAGTATATATAAAGGTAATATACAACTGAAGCATTGTCACAGAAGGTGTTAGCTACAGTCTTGTTACACATTAAAGAAAGTTTATTGATTTATGTACTCCAATAAGTTGTTTCAAATGTCGACCATTTAAGTGCTGAACTATAATCTTATATTTTAACACATCTGTACAAACATCATCTGCAATTTATTTCTGATCTAATTTTATTTGCTGAAAGAAGTGATCTCTTACGTATTTTTTTTTGTCTTGAGAAAGAAGCTATTTCCGTAAGCAGGAATCGAACCTATTAATTCAGTATTAATAGAAGAAGTAAAAGCTGACGTACCGTTTTCTTCCCAAAATTTAGATGGTTATTTCCTCATAACATGTGACTATGGACGGTTCATTTGTCTATGTATCTAAAACACACGCACACATATTGAATGTAAATGGAGGACCTTAAGTACACTTGGGTTTCTCAAATAACGCTTGAGCTTGTAAGACCGCAGGCATCACTCAGGCATCACCGAACATCCGTCAGGCATGCCTGAGCACGTCAAGTAAGTTCCAGAAATTGAACTTACGACGTTTGACATCCCGGGCCAGTATTTTAATTAATGAAATCAAGTGATAAGCTGTTCATCGACCTTACTTTCGTTCCTCTGTAAAAGTGGCCAAAGACTAACCCTTAGTGGAAAATCGTTCAATATCCCTTTGATAGATCTGGAACGAATCTAGGCCATTTTTATTGAAAAAATGAACCAGTCGGGAATTAAATTTACCATATTTGGTATAGGGGATCGATATTCTAATCTCTGAACTATTGTACCATGTTGATGATAGTAAGGTTTGGACTCACAAGTGGAAGGGTCGTCACGCCTTAGATTTATCGCATTTGCAAAGCTTGTGTGTCTACAGGGTATTGCGGATCTAGTTGAATTTTTGTGTATTCACCACATAACGGATGTGATGAGGTTTGCGCGCGAAAAGTGTTAAAAGAAGATCATTCCGAGAGATATTGTCTTAGGGTGAGATCGTGTCAGACCATTCGCCCTCCTGTTATGTTATTTTTATTGTGATTTCGTTTTGTAACTATGTGTATTTCTTTATATAATTAAATATGTTTGATTAAATTAAGACTTCGTTTTTATTTGGCAAAGCAAGAATGTTTATATTTTAATGATAATTAAAATTCGACCACGAAGAAATTTACTATGATCAACCTTAAAAGGTAATTAATAAGTTGATTAAAAAAATCTCTTGAGATTAAAGTCAACAAGATCATCACTTCAAAAATTAACCGGTGAGATATGTGTTAACTTATATAAATGTATAAAATCCCCCTTATGTAAAAGGTAAAACTTTTCTTCGCTGTTGTAAAATTTTTTGTGCAGTGTCTCAAAGCTATTTCTGCAAAAAAACGATCTACAAATAGCCATAAAACTGTAACACTTCCCCTTTTAAACACGCGAAACTATGTTTTCAGTTTAAATTCCATTTATTTACTTTACGATCTCTACACACAGCGACACAAAGGAATACATTACATAAAAATGAGATTTCTGACTTAAAACCCTGTCGAAAAAACGTGAGATGACTCAAGTCTGCGAAGATTAATTTTCACACTCTATATCACGTTTCGCGACCTTCTGCTGATACATTTCGAGTACCATCGATTGAGTGTTGGAGATGAATTTCCAGCTGCTCGCAAAAATAGTTTTAAACATTGTCGTTAAATGTATTACACACAAACACACAGTATATATATATATATATATATATATATATATATATATATATATATATATATATATATATATATATATATATATATATACACACACACACACACAATTAATTACTAGGGCCCCCAGCGAGAAAAATGTAGTAAACTCAGATTGGACCTAAAACACTCAGCTTTTTTAAAAATATATATTTTTAAAAGATTTTTTTTTGTTATAAAGAGTGACTCCAATCAATATAAGTATTTAAGTTTCAAAAATGTAGTGGGTTTTTATGGTCAAAAGTTAATTTTATCTTTTAAAGTCAATTTTTTGAAAACAGTAATTTTGTTCATTGCACGCACAATTTCTCAGAAATGGTTGGTCAGAATGTAATGGAAATTTGACTGAATGTATCAACCTTACAGATGCACTGAATGACGAAGAATCAAGTAAGAAATTTAAGAATTACGAATATTTTTATGTGAAAAAAAATCAAAATTTCAAATTTTTCAAAAATTATTTTTTTCTCAGACACTAAACATTTTTTTTTCTGTAATTCGTCATTCATAACACATATCTCTATTAATTAAAAAAATTGACTCATTGTGACAGTTCAAAGGTAAATTATGCTGCGCGCAATGTCAGTAAGAATATTTCCTTTAAAATAAAAGCATTGTACTTTAAATTACATTTTAAAATATTTTATATGTCTAGATTCTTTTTCATAACTTCATCCAAAAGTGTAATTCTCTTTTAATGTGTGTTATAAATTTCATATCCACAAGGCTATTAGATTTGGAGTTATTGCAATCGAACCAAAGTTCACTTTTCCCCTCAATTTGTTATTTCAAAAGGTACCTAACCCCTTAAAAAGGAAAAAAACACAAATAATATAATACACACACCTTTTTCTAACATTACTTAAAGTTATACTATTTAATTGTCAAATTTTTATAACAATAAATCCCTCTAAGCTCTTTTTATTTAGAATTTAACTAAATTTTAAAGTGCATTAAATTGAACACATAAATGTTTTATGCAGATACGATTTATTTCTAAACGTACCAGTGCGAATAATATGTAAACATGAAACAATGCTCAGTGGTCTTTTATTATGGACAAACAGCTCAAAAATGTTATATTAAATAATTTCAATAAAACATTTTTCTTTGGGAGAGAGTATCATAGATACGCTCAACTGCCTATAGTTCCAAGCATTATTTCTAAAAAAAAATGTCTATAGTACCTACAATAAAAAAGACATCAAATATATCCCACATTAAAATAATGTACTAATGGCGAGTAGAGCAGCAATTTGATTTCATTTAGTGAGGGACAGGAGAAGACAAAGATTCTTGCAGTCAAAATCTTCGATTCTCTGTGCATATCTGCATATTCTTTGAATAGGGAGATGGGTTTAACCTTCCAATGATGTGAAATTTAATACCCCTCAGTGTGTGCCCCTTTTTAACCACGTAAGACATTCATTTTAAAACAGCAGAGCAATGATAATAGATGCTTATTTGTATAGTTAAATAAGGCGATACTGAAAATGTGCTCTCTAATTCTAAAATGCCTCCCTCCTCAAAAAATATATAATTAATTAAATAACTGGAACTACCTTGTGCATATCTGGATTATTTTACTTTTTTAATTATAGGCATGCTTTCGGGGCTCAGGGTGGACCAAATTGGTTGGCAGATCTGTACTGTCCGTCCGGCGCCCAGGCCTATAAAAATAAGCTGCTCCGTACTTGGGAAATCAACCCTCCGTTTCCGTTAAAAACCGTTTCCCTCACAAACAAGCCACTAAAACTGTCAACTTAACTTTTCGGAATGTAATAAAGTTCGGCTTCTCCAGAAGAACTGTCAGCCGATAATCTGGCGGCTCCTCCACCCTTTCTGAAAAATCCAGACATTGAGAGAGATACGTTTCATAGATTCCGCACGGTGTAGACGTGTTTTTCCTAGGCTCCTGGGTATTTGGGCTGAGAATGGGCCTGGAGCGTGGGTTTGTGAATCGGCACGTAGAAATGAAGTGATTACATCGGAAGTGTTTAATGTTTAATTCTTTTTGTAAATAAATCTTTTTGTTATGTTTTGTTTTAAAAATTTGGCTTTCGTTTTAATCAGAACTCTGTCTTTTTTTGGTACGGATCAATAGTAGTAAAAATTTTAAAAATGCCTCAGAGAGTTAACAGCCTTGTCGTGATGCCACAGCCGCTTTTGGTGATCAGCGGTCGGATCCGTACCCGGTTCTGAAAGCAGAGTTCAGTATGCCAAATTGCTGGTCATTGTCTCGGACCCATAGAAGTATAGATTTTATTACGCCACCGTAGCGAGGAGTGTTCAGAGGAAAACCTCCCCTTTTTCGAGGGAGTGATGTTTGAAGAATAGCAGTGCTTCGCGAAAGAAGAGGTCATCGACCCAGGAACGGAAGGAGTTTCCCTCGATGCTCAAGTGTTTTTCATGGTGCGTCCAAGAAGAGGGTGTGTTTTCAAGAGGGATCTGGCCCGTGTTTCCCCGCCGCAATGAAAATTGGGTGTTTCGCGTCTGATGGAGAGTTTCGTTTTCTGCGTATTGTGTGTGGTGTGCCATCCGTGTTGTGGAGAGTGTCTGCGAGTGACCGATGACGTTTCTGCGGTGGCCTGAAAAAAGGGATGAGTACTGCTTTTAGATACTCAAAGTTGCATTTTTTTTTTCGGAAATGATTTTAAGTTTTAAGTTGTGATGAATTGCTGGAAAATACATCAGTGCAATTGTTTTGTGGGGACAAAAGTAGTGTATTTTGCAACCGTAGTGTGTTATATGTAACGTGTGAATGGCTAAGCTAGCCATGAAGTGGTTGTAATTCTTGTGGAGGGTAAGAACTACCCTGGTTGTATTGCCTAAAAGGTTTTTAAAAAAATAGATACAAGTGGTATTTTTTTCTCAATAATTTTTTTAAACAGTTATTATTTGAGTTTTTGTTTTTTGTTTGGGTAAGCTACCTGTCGCAAACTGTTAAAAAAATAAATACAGTGGTATTTTTTTTTTGTTTCTCTCGATAATTTTTTTAAAGCATGTATTGAGAGTTTTTGAACGTTAACTAACGTTGTTAATTAGAAGCTTCTAATTTTTTTCAAAGGTTAACTAAGCTAGTGCCTTTGTGGTTTGGATATACAAGCTGTATATTCCGGTAAATGCTTGTAGCGGTATAAGTGTTGATTAATGTTTGCTACTTGGTTATGAATTGAGTTGTTTTATATAAAGGTTGACTAAACTAGTGCCTTTGTGGAAAATATACAAGCTGTATATCTCAATTATAGTAGCGGGATAAACGTTTATTCAACGACTTGCTATGTAGAAGTATTGTTTTTGGTGTGTTATCGAATGTTAAAAAGGTTAATCTAATGTTTTGATGTTGAAAAAGTTATTATTGCAATTTGGAAAAGTTAAGCTAAAGTGTTATATATGAAATTTTTGCTATTTTGTTTGTTTATGTGTATGATCCCATGGTGAAATACATGGTTTCACGAAGAAAATTTAATTGAAGGTGTTTTAGTTATTTTGAGATTTTTTTAAATTTTCCTGACCTGTGCTTATAAATTTGTGATTAATTTTGTGTGTAAAAATGGCTTTCCTCAGTAAAGGGAGAAAG
Organism: Dolomedes plantarius; assembly: GCA_907164885.2. Classification (NCBI taxonomy): domain Eukaryota; kingdom Metazoa; phylum Arthropoda; class Arachnida; order Araneae; family Dolomedidae; genus Dolomedes; species Dolomedes plantarius. The sequence continues at coordinate 85,621,339 of OU015492.1, forward strand.
GCGGATTTGAAAATTTTGGCGATGAGGTTGGGTCAACAGCCCGCCCCAGATGCATTAATAATCCATCTAAAAAATTTAATAGAGAGTAGTCCAAATTACGAGGAGAAATTAGTTAGGGGTCTTCTTGAAACCATTATGCAAGACAGATTACAACAGGAAAAAGCGGCTAGGGAAAGGGAGGAGACAGAAAGAGATAGGATTTTTGCTATAGAAGAGGCGGAAAGAGATAGGATTTTTGCTATGGAGAAAGCTAAAATAGATAGGATTTTTGAATTAGAAAAATCGCGAATTATATCTCAAGCCCGTTTGGCGACCCCAGAATACGGTAAAGGAAACAGGGAATTTTGATTCTGAGCAAATAGAAGAGGGGAAGAAGACTCAAGTAGACTCTGCGGATATGCCGCAAGCGAAAAGGCTGTCCGGGGGAAAAATAGGTTCTCAGTCCGAGAAGAAAGAGGTAGATTTTTACTGTGAAAACAGTCGGAGGGCGGACCATGCTCCGCGAATTTGGGTGAAGGCGAAAGGGGAAAATCTAGAAGAGTCTTCGTTGGCTCAAATTACGACAGAGGAAAATGAGGGAGAAATCTTGCGGTGTTCTGAAAACTTTCGGGGGGCATCGGAGAAAGGCCAGCAGAGTTGCGGGGATGGGAAGAAAGAGTTAATGTTAGGGCAGGAGGTCGATGAACCCGATGAACCCGACTCGCGTTTGAAAGATAAGAACGAAGACATTGGGGGAGAGTTAGGAAATTTCGGAATTGAAAAAGGGATAAGGGATATGAGAGGAGGTGAAGAGCATGAAGGTAAAAGGATGTTAAGTTTGGAAAGGAATGTGAGAGAGGAGATAGGGATTGAGATAGAGATGGCGAATTCTGTGGTCGGTTCAGAAGCTGGAATTTCGGTTAAGAGATCAAGGTTACCTGCAAGGGCCAAATTGTCCTATTCTGAGAGTTCCGGTTTTTCTTTCGGGTTAGGAAGTAAACATCTGGCGTCGGGAGAGGTGATGAGAAAGAGTAAAGGGTTAATTTCGGAGGTAGATCGGTCGGGAGAGGTGATGAGAAAGAGTAAAGGGTTGATTTCGGAGGTAGATCGGTCGGGAGAGAGCTTGATTGACTTGTATTTCGTTTCGGGTGGTAAGCCTATGCATCTACCTGTGGTTCACATGGGTATCACGTTTTTGTATTTTATAATTATTAGTAAGTGGATAGCCCATGTTGAAAATCCAGATTAAATACACAGGAGGTTGATTTACCTTGTATTGCTTGTTTGTGTTATTAAATTGATTTTTTTTTGTTCATGCAATAGAAAGGTATATGATTGTTGTATTTTGGTATGTGTATTTAAGTGTTTATTAGTATTATTTTTGTTTCTTATCAGTGAATGAATATTGATTTATGGAAATTAAGTGTTTTCCCGTACAAAATAAATGCACTGAACGCGAATTTAATAAATAAATAAATTTTCAAAATTTTGGTTATGTGCTTTGTTAAAATTTGGTTGCAACTTGAGTGTTAAAGGTGGTGCTGACTATGTGTTTTTGTTTCAACTCCTCTGTATGCCGGTGCACAAACTGTGCTATTTGCAGGTGCACAAACTGTGCTATTGGTGGTGTAGGTGTGATCGACAGACAAACTTTTTCCTCTGCGAAGAAAAAGTTTCCTGGAGCGTGGAGGAGCTGTAGCGTACTGGAAATAGAGGTTATTTTTCCCGAAACCCCACAAGCTCTTGGAAAACACAGCTGCGTGTTTTCAAGGAATGTGTTGTTCGGTTCCACCAGTTTCGGAACCCGTGGGGGAATTAAAGACCTTTTCCCTCACAAACAAGCCACTAAAGCTGTCAACTTAACTTTTCGGAATGTAATAAAGTTCGGCTTCTCCAGAAGAACTGTCAGCCGATAATCTGGCGGCTCCTCCACCCTTTCTGAAAAATCCAGACATTGAGAGAGAGACGTTTCATAGATTCCGCACGGTGTAGACGTGTTTTTCCTAGGCTCCTGGGTATTTGGGCTGAGAATGGGCCTGGAGCGTGGGTTTGTGAATCGGCACGTAGAAATGAAGTGATTACATCGGAAGTGTTTAATGTTTAATTCTTTTTGTAAATAAATCTTTTTGTTATGTTTTGTTTTAAAAATTTGGCTTTCGTTTTAATCCGAACTCTGTCTTTTTTTGGTCCGGATCAATAGTAGTAAAAATTTTAAAAATTCCTCAGAGAGTTAACAGCCTTGTCGTGATGCCACAGTAGTGACCGGTCTTCAGTTTGACAGGGCGTATAGGCGAGAGTCGTGGTCGCCGTAATTTTCGAAACTCATAGACATTATAGAGTATTGACATTTCTACCCTACCTTGGGTGTATATAGTGTGAAGTGGCACTCTAATGAACTAGATTCACAGTTCTAAATTAATTAAAATGTTTAGTTAAGCTTTGCACATAAATTTGCTTTTCAACATAACTATTGCGTACTACTAGTACGAGTATGTATAACATTCATGCAAGGGATTTTACTCACGTATATATACTTCGCAATAAAATACAGTTTGCAATACTCACAATACTTGAAAAGTCAACCAGCAATGCTGCCATATAAACTTTGGGCCTAACAAGAACTCGCGTAGTTTCGAAGCAACCTAGCTCCTCCCTCAACACTTCGTCTCACTTCGTCGACCCTTCTTTAATCTAGCTGCTTGGTATTTATACCAACCGCGTATGCCGCAATTAGCATATCTTAAGCGGCTTCTTTAACTTTATTCACCTAAAAGTTCGATTATTGTGAATCGAATCTTATGTAATCCTTACAACATGCATAGGTGGTGGCAGAGTTTCGACGTGTTTATTCAAATCCCAGATTTTTTTCGTCTAGATTCACATTAGTCCTTTTCCAAGATTTCAATGGGGGTGGGATGGTACAACAATTTCTCAAATACTTTTCTACTACACGTTTATAAGCATTCGGTATGGTTTCACGTCTAAGCTATCTGTTTAGGGAACCATTTGTGAAAATGATCGCTCACATATTTCCAAAATCACCTTCACAGTTTCAGCCCAATGAATTCTAGTATCGCCGATCCGCCTGGGAAGAAAACCCCTTGATGGGAGAGCCTAATCATTTAGTCGAATCAGGTCCTCATCCGGAGTCATTCAGTTACTGTAACATGTAGCGGAGCGTAAACCACACCAGTAAAAGCATATCAAACATCTAGTGACTAGAACACATAACGGGATTGTGGTTCATGTTTTTTTTCTTCACGTTCGTTGTACTGCAGTGAGGTAAATCTGGTCATATCGGATCTCCTGGCAGTTTCCTATCGCTTCACAGTCCAATCGCAATGCACCCTAATGAAACGGAATCATTGATTTCGATTTCTCTCACTAAAAAGTAATTTCTCCGTACAGAACAGTCATTCAGTACCAATTCTTACATCTGTTCATGTGAATGAATATGTTTTTCCTTCCTCTATTTAAGAGAATAAGTACTCTGAATATTTAAGTTTTTCCCTGCACGTTTTTACTTAATACTTTCATAAATACTTTCAGGTTAAAATAATACGATAGAAATTGCTAAACTTTCTGAATTTCAGTTAAGAGAATTCCTTAGTGTTACACTTCCCCAATGTAAGCTAACAGCTTGGTGCTTTTGATACTCAGTAACATCTTCATGCGGCCATGTAAAACGCACAGTCAGACAAGAATATTTATGAAACCATAAACTAACATGTTGTATCAGTTTTACTAGCAGATGCCTCAGCGAAAAACATCCAAATTTTTTCACTATTAATCCAGATATTAGTTGTTTAATTCTAACCTATTTTAAAGCAAACGGCAACTTTATTTGTGGTCCGGCTTGTATTTTATTTGATATTGCAGAAGTGATACATCCCAGTCTTTAACAACTTTTGCAGTGTAATTATTTACGTATGTTACAGTTACCGAAAAATATGCTGTTACTCTTGTTATTTTGCTTATTCTGTGAAACAATTTTTCCTTTTCATTAAAATTAATTTCAATCGAACGGTATCTTCCGGTGTATACGTGTATCGTATTTTATGGATATATGTTTCAGCAAAAAAATTTCGATTTACTTTTTAAAACCTGTAGCTTTGGTTATAATAATTAATTGTACTTATAAGTAAAAAATTTTTAAGAAAATATTTTGACATTGTTATAGATAAGTCATTTCAGTATTTATTACAGTCCCCACATTTATATTTCTTGTTCAATTATTAATCTTCCAAAACTGAAAATGTTCACTGAAAATAAGTTCCTTATATCTAAATTTATTGAAGATGTTTTAAATTTAAAAAGACAAAAGGTTTATTTTTAGTCCTAAGTTTTGTAAAATTCTCAACCCAAAAAACCACAGCGATCTGCCATAAATTACCATTTAGAAAGCTTGCGTTAAAAGTTTTACTAATTTTGGAGTATAAAAGCGCAAAATTAATTCCTCACAGGATAAGCTACCTCAAAATAGATCTATAAAAACATATTTATCTTGGTAACCTCATTATTTTCCCCCTTTTTGCGTGAAAATTCCATTTACTCGCGAAGAATAGCTGCACAAGAGGGAAGATGCAGAGAGGGAAGGCGGTTGAGACGCGAAGCTTCTCGAAAATCATGCCAAGGGAACGTGAGACGACTTGCTCTGCTCCCGAGCAGAGATTAATTTGGGAACCAACGGGTTCTGGCCGCGACACTTCCTGCTCGAAATGCATGCCCTCTGTTGCTGATTGTGATTTCTAGATGCTCCAGTGAAAAATGGACTTGTGTCGAATATTTATTATGCCGTTAAAAAGGCGTAATTGGGTTTTCTGACGATTTTCGAAATAAACGGGGGAAGGGATGTTAAATTATACAGTTGTGGAACGGAGCTCGGTTACTGGTAATTGCTGGCACTTCGGTACTGGTTCTTTCCCAATTCACTTGATTTGACGGTGTGGGTGAAGCTGTTTTGTTGATCATAAATTTATTATCTTAAAATGAAACCTTTTACCCATTGCCAAAAGTGTCTAAAATATTTCGTTTAAAAGAACTAGGTATGCATTCATGCACTTTAAAATTCCCGAATACATAAATATGCTAAATGTAACTTGTCTGCTTATGAAATGAAAATTTGCATTCTTTATTTTCAATTGAACGAGAGTGTATCCATAGCTAACGTGTTAAGTGAATTTATAATGTATACATATTTAGTCAACAGTGAACTAATGATTAAATGACTGATTGTCAAAGACTACAAACTTCTTTTCGTGGATTTCCATTTAGAAACCATTAGTTACAGTTGTGACTGCAATTTTCCCTAAATTCATGTTCTATTTCTTTCTCTTATTGCGTGAAAAAAATTTCACCATCCTTCAGGTTCAAGAGCCTATCCTGTGTTTAAAATCGGCCAAGTAGTACGTTCCATCAAAATCTATTAAGTTTCTTTACAAAGAAGTTTTAATGATATATATTTGTGTGTATTTGTGTGTCCGTGTGAAAGAGAGAGAGATATTATTAGTGAGCTAGTTATACTAGAATGAGCTTGAGTATGTTAGTAAATAAGATTCTCCCAGGCGTATCTCCCCCTCCCTTTCTTCTTTTTGAACATCAACATATTCTCATTGCTCATCAACTTGAAATTTCAGTTGATGAGCAATAATAGATTCACCAAAATTAATTAAAATTTCATTTGCAGTGACCCATTTACTAAGCAGCATAATTAATAATTGTAATTCCAGTAATAAATAAGTAATGTATAAGTAATAATTGTAATATATAAGTAATAATAGTAATGTATAAGTAATAATGTATAAGTAATAATTGTAATTCCAGTGAGTTACTTAAATACTGTTTTAAATGTACATATAAAAAAATGCAAACACTAAAAATTTATTCCTTCAAATATCTGATAACAACATACAAATATTGTTTTTATGCTATCACATATTTCTGAAATATACTGCATAATAAAATAATTTCAAAACTTCTCCATTGAAAACTATATAAATCTTTGTTAGATTAATATCATTACGCTTTATAAAACTCTACAGTAGAAAAGTAGTTCATTTTCAAAATTTACTAAATTTTATGAAACCAGTGGTTTCCTTAAATGTACACTTTTGATAATGAAAATCTCAGATTCGAATCTCCTTAATTCAACCCTAAATAAATTTTACCTTTAAAGCACTTTTTATAATGAAAATTTAGGAATTTTTAAGATCTGTGGGGTTGTAGGAATCATCATTTTTGGCGGCAGGGAATTTTTGTAAAATTAAATGCCTGTGTTGAGTGCATAGTACTGAATATATAAAGTTAAAATAGTATAGTTTCTAAACTTCTTTATCTGTTTTAAATTTCAATATCAAATTAAACATAGGTCATTATATTTTATTTAAGTCTAGACATGTTGATAATACTCCTTTAAACAACTCGTTTCTTTAGAGGGAAATTTTATGTTGTCTCCTTAAAATTTCCAAGCATTTCTCTATTATGTATTATGTAGTAATGGAGAAGTTTTTGAATGATGAAACTGAAATTAAGTTTTAGAAGTAGTTGAAACAAACTGCTTCGTAGCATTCTTCCCAGTCCTGTGCATGCCAGTGAGTAATACGAATGACGTGAACTCTAGAAGTTAGATAAACACTGGAAAAGGGCAAACAGTTAATAAGAACTGGACATATATTTGAAAAGAAAAAAAATATGTATTCAGTGTATGGAATTTTGTGTTCATGATAAAACAAACGAAGTACGTACCTCGGCAAATAAATTGTCTGAATGCTACATCGTTGTTGTTAATAGGATATCGAATATCTTATTACTATTATAACGGCTGTTAATTTTTTTTACGTTTTATTTTGATAAACTGCCGGGTAAAAGTTATAGTAAGTTGCTAATGTAGCAATGCAAACAGTTTTTTAAAAGCTTCAAACTTTTCAGATGCCTCAGTAACGTTTAATATATTCATAATGTTATTTGGTGAAACATAAAATGTAATGAATAACGTACTCTTGCCATTTATGGTGCTTTTGTACGCGTACATATATCATCACATTCTTCACTGACATCCATACTTCTACACATTTTCAATGTGTAGAAGCACGGCTATCTTAAAGTTCAAGAGGATGTAGCGAATGGAAAATAAGAAACAAATTCAACTCTCCCAGATGTGACAGTGGCAGATCGCGGTTCTTTGAGTGACGCATTTTCGTTCCGCAACGATTTTGATGGGAAATCTCAGCAAAAAAAGTACGATGCTAAACATTTGTAGTGTGTATGTTTGTTTTATTTGCATGCAGGTACTGTCCGTTCGTGTTTGACGCGACCATCAACGCAAGTGCGCGGGCCCTAACTGATTGAGTCTAAGGGCCTGTTCTCATAGAATCCGTCAGCTTCCGCGTTACTCGTACTGAAACATATTTAACCAATTACAAACATCCAAACGATTAGCGACGAAATTGTTAAGGTCTGTGATTGGTTGAAAATATGTCAATATGAGTAACGCTGACGCTGGCGGATTCTATGTTCACATAGAATCCGTCAGCGTTACATTACTCGTATTGAAATATATTTAACCAATTACAAACCTCCAAATGATTATCCATGAAATTGTTAAGGTCTGTGATTGGTTGAAAATATGTCAATATGAATAATGCTGACTCTGATGGATTCTATGTGAACAGGCCCTAATGGTATCTGGATGATTAGACTGGCGTTAGGAAAAAATGTTAACGCTTTGGAATAAAACCCAAAGCGGTTTTCCGCGCATCTTCCTGCTTACTTATCCGTTTACGTTTGGATTCCAGTAATTCAGCTAGAATTGCGGTCGCTTGAAAGTTGTACTTGATTAGATAAATATTTTTAAAGATTTACTTGCTTACTTTTAAATTGGAAGTGTAAGATACAGAGGTGACTTCGGGTTAATTTAAATTTTCCCTGTTTTTTTCTTTTTGAAATTTAAATAGTTGATAATACCCAGGTTCAGAATTTATATACAACTATGAATACTCTGAGCAAAGTTTATTCAAAATAAATATTGTTGCGTTCAGTAATTACGCTATTTATTTCTTTAGTTCTGGCAGTCTTTATAAATAGTAAGAGTTCAAGAGGATATAAACGCATTTTGTTTCGTACGAGTTCCTTTCCAATATGTGTAGTTCTCTGGAGCAAAATTTGTTAATTTCCAACTTGCGAAGCCAAATAAAGCAGAAAAGTTACTAATTTTGCAGTCTTTCAAGAAAATAGTTTTAATATTATTTTCCTTCAACTAAAACTCGTTCCTGAGAGTATTTAATTTTGGCATATCAGGTTTAAACACTCGTTCGGGAAATTGATGGCTTTCTGCCCGATAGGCATTCATAATACACGTTTATTCATTTTACATCAGGGTGGAGTTCTTAAGCTCCAGCTTGTAAATCAGCGCCCATTTCTGAATAATGAATGTAAACTGCGCATTTGGAAAAAGTTTTCACAAACCATAACAGTGATTTACGGGAGAGATCAGTCTTAAGTTTTCATGATTTAAATTTGTTAGTTAGGGAAATAGAATAAATATTGTGGACGTTTAAGAGTAGAGTACTTCTCAGAATAATGTAATACTGTTTGTGTTGTTTCCATAGATGCGTTCCATATTTAAAGAGGTTTCAAATTAATATCTAAAATTGAGAAAATTAGTTAATGTCGTATTTTTTTTCCTAAATACTGCATATTCTACATATTGTAGAGTTATTTTAAAGTACAAACATTTATATTATTCCAATCTTTCTTTATGCCACATACTTAGATTGCCTTTGAACATCACATTTTTTTATTGATTGCTTCTTGTACAGTTAGAGATTTCTGACAATAAACTAATGTTTCCAATCCATTTACTAGTTGGAACCTCCTCATCATGTATTCTGTATGTTTTTCTCTCGATCCCCCACAAAGGAGAAGCAAAAATGTACAATAATTTCCTACAATAATTTATCAGCATTAGTTCACATTCAGCAGACACATGTTATATTTATTGTGATATTCGTATAATATATGATAATAGGAGCTCAAAATTAGTGAAAAAGATATTAAAACAAAGCTAATAGGTGTACTAACTAGTGAACGGGAGTAACACACCTCTTCACTTAAAGATGCCTACATCGTATAGAGGTTAGCACCTCGAGCTTCAAATGCGTGGGCTCCGGTTTGAATCCCGACAAAGACTCTGACCTTTTTGAGCTTTGCCCTGATAGTGACTGATACTGGTTCACTTATACGGCGCGTCCATGATAAAGAAGCCAATGAATTCGCGGTGTGGGATGGGCGAATGTCGAAAAGAAAGTGTCTACCGTGATTGGAAAAAAAATATATATTTATAGTTAGCTAGGTGTAGAGGAGACATGCAAAATTTGTGTAATAGATGCAAAATTAAGTGAAATGAATGCAAACTTAAATTAACGAGGAAAAAATTAGGGTGAGTTAAACATATTGTACATAATGTCTGACTTTTATAACCTATTAAAATTACCGGAGTCATAGAACTCCATGCATCAAAATATATAAAAATTCTGAAATTATGTAATTTTAAGTAAATTTTATTTTTTAATTTATAGTAAATTCGAAACAAAACTCTGTAATTGATAAATATATATATATATATATAGTTAATTGTTATATGTTCAATTCTTGAGCACTTACTTGTTTCAGATAAAAATAAGATTTTTATCTGATTTTTATCTTGTCCCGGGTTCGGTGGCCCAGTTGGCAAGAGCAGCGGGCCTGTGATCTGAACGTCCCTGGTTCGATGCTCGTCGCTGCAAATCCACCGCCGTGTTCATTAATGGTGGCCGAGGCACGTAAAATAGGTCGTGGCTACAATGTCCTTCAAGTTATCAAATTCACATCTGGACGTGCGGGGTCAAGTGTTCCGGTCTCGTCACTTGACTCGGTTCAAAATTATGTTCTTCGAGGTCTTTAGCCCTAGTGGTATCTAGGGTTTTTGACCCGGGTTTCCCCGAACCCGAAAACCCGGGTTTTTCAAAGATTTTACAAACCCGAAACCCGGGGAATTTTTAATGTAAACCCGGGGAATTAGTTATTTATCTAATACAATAGAATACCAATTATATTCCTTAATTTAGAACCACGACCGAATTTAACAAGTCGGACTCGGTACGGCTCTCAAACAAAGGGATATAAAAGCAATGAGACGGAGTGAGATGGAGATATATTGGCGGCGGCGGACGCCATAGCTTTATTTCACTCAAGTTTATGAGATGGGGATTCCCAGCAGCACATGCGTTATGCCGTGTGAATTGGCAATACTTCAGCTACACGACCATGCCTGCTTTCTGTGGTTTGTGTTTGTTTAGTCTAGTTATATATCTCGTTGTGTTGTGTTCTCGCTGCTCTTTATTGCGTAGTTAAACAATATTCTGTGGACCCACCTTTATAGAAAGCGCTTTGCCTGCAATAGAAGGAAGTTTTTTTGTAACGTCCTAGATTGACGCACTCGACTTGGATCTCTCACCTGATAACGATCTAACATGCTGCTCTCGAAATTAATATTTAGTTTTATATTTTTATGTAAATAGTAAATAAACTTAGATAGTTTAGATAGCTCTCCCACTCTCGATTTTAACTGGACTCTTCGATTATTTGGAATTGCTCTGATTTGAAATTTCTTCGACCTTTTTTTTCTTGGATATACACGTTGGATTTCGATCAGCTTCAAATATTATCATTTTTGCAGTTATTATTCTTTTATTAGGTACGTATTTATTTGTTTAAAATAACTTTTTAATGTGGGTATACGCCACCGTATAATTAAGTGCATGTTTGCGCACTTTTCTGATGATGTGTAGCTTAGCTGTGTTAATTACAAATTTTAATTATTCGATTTTATTACAGTTTAAAATCCCTAAAATGAATATTTTTGAGGACGTAAGCTCGAAGCGCAAATCTGGAGTATGGAAACATTTTCTGCTTAACAAACCACAAGAAACAGCAAAATTCAATATTTTTTCATCAATCCTAAAGGCTTCGGGTTCAAGTACAAAAAGTTTGATAAGCCACATGAAGACAAAACATCAAATTGAAGTATTAGCATGTTCTAAATTTGGTGATGACGACGAGCCCAAATTGAAATCTCGAAAAATTGATGACTGTTTTACAAAAAATGTACAGTCTGTTGAAGAGATTATAGCAAAATTAGTTGCTGTAGATGGTATGACATTTCAACAGCTTCCCAATAGTTCATTGATAAGACGAGCTTTTAAAGCATCTAGTGTGCTCCTTCCTAGTAGTCCTAGCCAAACAAAAATTTTATTTATGAAACATTTTCAAACTGTGTAGAGCAAAATCATTAAAAAAATCAGAGAAATCAAAGAGGACAATGGTCGGTTTCCAATTAGTTTCAATGAAACCACACCAATACAAAACCGTAGATTTATCAACCTGAATATACACTATTCCACCGGCTTCCAATCTCTTGGTCTAATTAGAGTTATAGGAAGCGTAAATGCAGAAAAAGTAATTCAGATTGTAAAAGAAACCTCAGCGAGTATGATATTTTATTGGATAATGATATGGTAGCTTCAATAACTGATGGTGCAAGCATAATGTTGAAGTATGGCCGTTATACTAGCCCATTCCATATTGTTTGCATGGCACATGCTATTCATTTGGTAGTCTGTGATGTTCTGTATAAAAGTTCAGAAATTAGATCAGAAGAACAGACTGACCAAGAAAATGAGCAAACTGAAGAATGTGACTCTGACTATGAAGATGAAAATGAGGATTCTGTTGAAGAACCCACCGAGTACAAGGACAACCAAACAATATTTATTCCTGAACTTCAGAAGATTGTTGTAAAAGTCAGGAAAATGCTCAAAATGTTCCGAAAGTCCCCTGTTCGTAATGATACAAATCTGCAACCACAGAATTTGGAAACCTTTGGTAAAGAGAAGAATCTTTTGCTGTACTGTAAAACCCGATGGAATTCTCTTTTTAAAATGCTGCAACGTTTTTATGAGATGAGGAAAGAAGTTAAAATTGCAATGTTTCAACTAAATTATCAATTTGATCTTAATAATCAGGAATTAGACAAGATTAAAAAATTGTGTGATGCGCTTACTCCCCTTGAAGTCACAGTGCAATATTTATGTAAAGAAGATGCCGATTTTACTCTCTCTGATAAAGTATTAGCATTTACAGTGAATAAGCTAAGAAATCTAAACACTCCTATCGCGAATGCTCTACTTCAAAAATTTTAAATTCGATTCAAAGAGCGTCGAAACCCAGAGCTGGCTCATCTCATTAAATTTTTGAAAAATCCCGATTTCGTCAATGAATCATATGATGAGTTTGGTAGTAAAATTTTTAAAACAAAATATTTGATCTGGCAACAACCTCAATAAAACGACTATTCAACGTAAATGATAATGGCTCAGAGTCTGAACCAGAAGTAGCAGTTGAGGTGAGATTTAAAGATGGAGTTGAAGGTGATGCTACGGGTAATGGTGCTTGTACTAAACAGATGTCCCTATATGATGAGCTTAGTATGTTTCTGCAGGAGAATGATAATAAGGAAAATCATAAAAAATCCAAAATCTGGTGCATATATCATAAGAAGAGAAATTGAGTTGTTTCGGGCAACAAAAAGCTGACCTGAAATGCTAGATAAACTTTACAGGTCTTTAACAACAATTCGACCAACTTCGGTGGAAGCAGAACGAGCATTTTCTGTAATGGGTCTCTTTGCTAATAAACTCAGAAGCCGACTCAATGATGATACGTTGAGTGCAATGATGATTTTAAGGCAGTTTTATAAAAAATTAGATATTTGTACCACTTTTATGTATGTTATACATATATGTATGTTAATTAACTTTAAATTTATTTACTGTTATATTTTATATTTGAAATTCCGAAATAAATTAAATGCCTCTAATAAACTATGTATTATTTTAGTTCTTTGCTATTGACCCTCTGGAACCAACTAGGTAAACCCGGGTTTTAAATAAAAAAAACCCGGTCAAACCCGAAACCCGGGTTTTTAAAAAATTGCTCAAAATCGAAAACCCTACTGGTATCTCGCCTTAAAGTGAACCTGCTTACTACCCTTCGCCAATTACCTAGGATTTGAAGACCTAGATCCTTTGGACTTCGTGTAAGCTTTCCTACACCAAGGGGATTGGAAACAACAGATAAAAATATAATTAAAGAATAATAACCCCAAAAACGTGACTTAATGCTATGCACAAAAATATTGTATAGAAACTTTTTTTTAGAATTCAAATGCAAAATGGAGCTTATTTTATTTTCTTTAGCATCTTCATAACAATTACCGTAAAATAAATTATTTTCAGTTCCTATATTGCGGTTTAATTTACACAGGAATAGTAAGCTTTAATTTTCCCCGAAAATTATTATTGTTTTTTTGTAAATTATAACACGTCAAAGCGTGGGGGGGGATCCATTAATTCTGCGCTTGGATGAAAATAGAATTAAAAATTGATTGAAGGTCATTTTCAGATGATATATCTGTTATTTAATGATTAATAAAATTTAGTAACTAATATTTCAGTATTTAACCACATCATATATTTTATTTATCATAATAAAATATTTCTGCACCCGTCCAAGAACATTTAGTTCCACTAAACAAAAGAATGTTTTCTTCATATCTTGCCGACATGAATTGACTTAATTCTTCTCCAACTTCCTTAATCTAATAACAGTTCTTATGAGAAAGTAATAATTCCGGAATGTGAAGGGCTTGAACTCTCGAGATGGATAGAATAAGAACATATTTCTTTTTTTTTTACTAATACTGTATCTAGTAGCATTGAATTTCTTTTTTGTATCTAGATTAATATCCTTTTCTCGTTCTCTCCAAATTACTGTACATATGCTGAAATAGGAGCTAATGCACAAAGAATTTTCGTTATGCTGAGTATAGTTTTGGTTGTGAATATAAATAGAAAAGGAATTAAATACTATTTCATACGCCAGTAATTTTCGTTAATTTTTTCTTTTTACTGCACTTATATAAAATGAATTGTCTGACGCGTCAAAACAGCACTGATTTCTTATTGATATAATCTTTGTAGCGAAATTATGATTAAAGTAGTGTATATCTTACAATTATATTAATTTTTTACGACAGACATAATCTATAGCAAGCACTGCTTTGTTTCCTAGAATATTTTTCGTATCTAGGCAATGTAATTTGAAAGTATATAGGGACTTGAAAACTCAGATGGAATTTTAAAGTTTATTAGAACACCAGTGGCCCAAATAACCCGTGATTCACAGGTTATGGAGATCTTAAATGAATTTCAATACTGTACTGAATAAGATTGTTTTAATGGTTAATTTAATTGCCTATTATAATCCATTCGTGTGTTTTATGAATAAAAAATTGTAATTCAACGGAAATGTTAAGGAATAGCTTCTGTGTTCATCAAAAAATGCTCTTCATTACATTATGTTCGTAATACTTGCCATTTTTCAAAATATTAAGACCATTTTTCATCATGTTACCATGTCGGATTTGTTTTTATAAAAATATTTAAAATGTATCAAAAAATCCTCTCTCCGAAGACAGATGGCAACAAGGAAACATAAAATTAACTTCACGTATATTGTTTACTTTTATTTATGAATGCAATGACATATAGTTGAAAATACCTATATCTCCGAAATATTCTGTCTAATTTTAACTAAACATTTTTTATTCTGCTGCAAGTAATTTAATAGGTGGTTATCCTACTAATACTACGCTGTTGTGCACCACTTTTATTCTTTTTGTATTGTATCGATCACTTGAAGTGTAAATAAAATGTCACTTGGTACCTCAGAATTCTCTGAACTTAAGTTAAACAAGTGGCTGATTTATGTAATTCATATAAATATAATATATAATTTTTGCAAATTCAATACTTAGGTTTTCTTTTTAATTTAGCATCCTCATGCCACCTGTTTTGCATAATATAATAGGGCGAAAACGAAAATTTATTTGATAGGAATTAATCATGTTATAGTAAATGTTTATGCTTGGGAGCAGTAACACAGATTTCTGGATAATGAACACTACTGGAAGAATTGAGTATTATAAAAATAATAGTCTTTGGCACAAAACCAATTATTTTCTGTTAAAAATGGAAAACGCTCTTTTCTATTAACATTTCAAGCGTTTTATATTTATTTCCCAACAACCCTCGCATTTATATACTGTGTGTGTGTGTGTGTGTGTGTGTGTGAGAGAGAGAGAGAGAGAGAGAGAGAGAGAGAGAGAGAGAGAGAGAGAGAGAGAGAGAGAGAGAGAGAGAGAGAGAGAGAGAGAGAGAGAGAGAGAGAGAGAGAGAGAGAGAGAGAGAGTCAGTCAGACACACAGCCATTCCATTTATACTCTACCTTTAATATTGTCGTTCCCTTTATGTTTCTGTATGGTATCTTTGCTTTGGTGTTAAAGTCAAACTACACGCTGACTTAACGTTTGGATATGGACGCTAAATACTCTCTCCTGTATTCAGTGAAAAATGTTAATAGCGTTTTTCTTTATAAATCTTATCTATGTTAATCAATTAAATATCAAAAATGTTCTAGAGTTAATAAATTTATTAACCCCATTGTCTGGACTTCTTTATTGATTTTGGTGCCGCTCAACCCAACTACAAATTTTCAGTTGAAGATGTCATCTCCAGCCGTAAATTCCCATTCTTCTGTTTCCGAATATCATTATAATGTCTTCCAGAGAACTTTGTGATATATATAATGAGAGGGGTTTGGATTCCCTATGTGTCTGTATAAGTGTTTCCTGTCAATCTGTGCTCTTCGTTTTTTGCTTCAAAATACCTTTCCAACTTGGAAAACCCTACTACAGTTCATGCGATAAAAAAATGGTTACGGCTAAATAGTAGATAGGAATTAACCGTATAAACGAATAAAAGAAATCCAGGACTCGAGACATGGGGGAAAAAGTTTTAATCAATCGATTTAATTTGTCAAATTATGCAAATATGGAAAGATAAGAAGCAATAAATAGAACAAAATTTACTGCATGGGAAATTCTTTTCCTTCATTAGGAATATTTAGCCTAATTATGTTGGGCTAGTACAGTTAAATTGAATAATGTGAATTTTTGCATATTCAGGAACATTATTAGTTCTTTAGAATCTAATGATGGAAAAAGATTCAAATTTATAATATTTTAGTTCATGAGCTAACGAACTATGTTATCATTCGTTGAAAAGGTTTTTTTATTTATTTTTTGCAACTTTATTGTTGTGAGCTTCTTTTGAAAATTCTTGTCTTTTTTTAAATTTAGCCAAGTCAAAAATAAGTACCGTACTTTTGACAAGGGAACTAGAAGACGCATTTCATGTTTACCGCAGTATTAGCAGAACTCCATTACAAGAAGGGAGGCTAAGCTTGTTTTACAAGAATTTTTGACATTTCAGTAATTCTTTGCTCATCATTTTTCTGTAGCGTTGTGTAAAAATAAAACTACTGCAAGTTTGACGATGTTTTCATGAATATCTTATACTTATTACTGTAAAAATAATAGATTTTGGTACCCATGTTGAACTTTTGAATGCTCTGGTACTTGAGAGAATTAATATGAACAAATGAGACTTCAAATATTAAGGTAAGCGGGCGTGAGACTTCATTTATATTAATAGATTTTACCCAAGTGTAAGAACTTTAATCTTATCTCACTCTATTTGCAAACTTTGCTGCTTAAAACACAAAATAGAACTCGTTTTCTCTAGAGTACCTTTAGCTTCAGCGAAGCCTAATCTTAGTTCATTATTGAAATGAGGAGGTTACTTCCTGTAAAGAAGTGCGAATTGAACAAAGAAAAGATCTTATTCTAACTTGTGAACCTATGCGGGCCAGTTTAATTAGTTTTAGTAAAAGAATGTGCCTCCATTTGGCGGAAGTTTCTTTCAGGAGATTCCTGAAAGAACTGCTCCATAAAATTTCTTGTTTAAGACGGTTACTCACTAATATGATGGGACATACTCCAGAATTTGAGGGTTATGTTTATATTAAATCTAGATTTAGCGCATTTAAGATCATTTTCTGCTTTCTTGTACGCTGATTTAAATAAGGAAGCTAGTTACTGATTTTTTAGACATTAAACATTAAATTTGCAATTTTGAGATGCTCAAAGTAGATTAATAACATGTTTTGAATGCATTATTCACAATTTTTTAGAATCCCGAAATATTCTTTACAATTGGATAAAACAATATATTGTAGTTCATAAAGAAAGAGAAGACCAGTATATAGATCAATTTATTTTCGTTCCGACAAAATTTCCTAGATAAAATAAAATTTCGGATATTTATCATGGTAATTACTAAAATAATTGGCAGATTCTTGTATCATCTGTTATACTGCTCTTTGTATTTATATATGTGTTAATTTTCGCTTAACTATTTGACATAAAGAAATAATGTAACAATAATTTTATCTTTATCATAGATATCTGTAAATAGTTATATAAGAATTATATTTTTCATGGTTAATGTTAATTTGAAGTCTTTGTTAATTCATATTTAGTATATCTGCATACATTCATCCGTGTACTTTTTTGAATCCAAACTATGGATTAATTTCAAAAACATATGAGACTCTTGAATCTAAAAGTCAAATTTTCTGAAAGTTTAATTGCAATATTAATAATACACATGCAAATGTGAAAAAATATATTTCTTCTTTGTAACATCGCTTAATTCCTATGAGGAGAATTTAATTCATTCATGGTATGAAATTTCATTTGATTGATTACTGGCTTGAGATTGGGAGGACCGTGTCGAATACGCTTCTGGCAGAAATGTTCGATTCTGTGATATCTGTCAGTCAGATAGAACAATTTGGACCTCTAGGAAGCATGTAAGAAGGCATACATTTACAAAAACCAGAATAACTGTAAAAAATTAAAATTAGCTAGCTAATATCCTGTAGCCTAGCATCAAGCAGGAACCGAGAGATATGTGAGAAAAAACTAATTATTCAAAATCAAAATTTTGTGAATACCCAGTCCATCTGATAAAATGTCAGCTTTGACATTGGAGACCCGAGTTCTATTACTTATCAAGACAGATTATAAGTCATGATTTTTATAGTATTACCAATGTACGGAATGATGCGTATCCCATAAATTTTACCTATATTAACAGCCATTGTAACTACCCGGTTGTATTAATTTTACCAAGTTCAGAAATTATACGCTCACTTGCTATGAAACGTTTTTAAACTTGTGTACAGAAAGGTTAGGTCCTGCTAGACTACTAGAAATTTGAAATTTCTATAAATGTTCACTAACGTAAACATATTTGCGCGCATTTCTCCGTTCTTACATTCTTACATTTTGCGTTACCTTTTAATAGCACTCTTGTTTATTTTCATCTGTATTTATGCATTTTCTAAAAAATAAGCCCATATTTGAATCATTAAAAAAGTGTTTATTTTTCGCTCTTACGATCAGAAAACGGTAAATATTTTCCAAATTCTTATATTTTCCCTTATTCTACATTTTATAAAATTATTGGTTATGGAACAAAATTCAATCGTACACATAAACAAAAATATACAAAATGTGGCCAATAGGGAAATATTAAGAAAATGTTTCACGTGCTTCAATGAGCTGTCAAAAATGGTTTAAATGTTCTTAAGACATGCTTTGACTGTTTATGAAAGTGCAAGCCTGAATTAAGAGCCATTAACATTTTAAAAGACACTCCAAAAAAAAGTTTTTTTATGTTAATGCTGCTCGCTTAGAGCAGATTTGTTTTTTGTTTTTTTTAGTAGAGAGATGTGCTTATAATTAAACCAAGTTGTGCTGTTTTCGTTTTATCTAATTTCACTGTTTAAACAATGCATTAAATAAGCATTAAATATGCAGCATGTATAGGCCAATTAAAATGGCAAAGCATTACTTATGTATGGCCTGTCATGAATTTTAATGCTTTTATTTAAAGCAGTACTGAAATGACGTAATAGAATGATATTCCCTTTATTTCCTTAGACATATCTGCAGTTTTAAATCCCTAAAAGGATGAATAATGCACCATCACCAGTCAATATATATGCGTATATTTCTTCCCCTTAACATAACTTAATTCCTATCAGGCTTGAAACCCGTAAGCTATCTTCAAACTAGCGTCTCGTCACATTTTCTTGAAGTTATGTCAGATAAATTCCTTTAATAAAGCACCAAGTATCGAAAATTATTTTCATATAACACTCCATCAAAAATCTTGTCCGCCTAAAATTCTCGATAATAATGCAGGCGTAAAATGCGAAGTAATTTCATTCGAATATTTTTCTATTGCAGATTTATCATTTTCTAAACACTGCCGTATCAAAAACACATTTAATAGCTCTGAGTGGAAGGGGGGGGGGGGGAGCTGGAAAGCACTTTTAAAGATGCGGCGGCCGAAGTCCTTTATACGGAAGATGATGAATTAAATCGCAAAAGAACGTCGCAAATATAGCCCACAGGGGGGCGTTTGCAAATTGAATTTAAATAGTTTTAGATTATGGCACCGAGGACAACTGTACGACATGCAAGGCTTTGACACGAATTAATTTACATCTCTCATTTATCAGTAAGATGGGAAACAGTATTGAGGAATTACCGAAAATTCGGTTGCAATATGTGACACAGATGATGTCAGTTTCAAAGTACGTTGCACGTCATAGGAAATAAAGTACTTTTAACTGCTTAATAATTTAGTACTACTAAGTTTTCATAAGACGTAACTCCCCATCAACAAAAATTTAATTTCTCTCCAGAACGTTTCTTGAGTGTATTTAGACGTCTTTCGGATGTATTTAGACGTAACGATTAAAGGATTACATTTTTTATTTCATTATAGTAATTTAAGGTTTTCTAAAAGTAAGATAGACTGGAAAATAAAAGAACTTCCTCTCCTTAAAACAACGAAAACATACAGGAAAATATAATATCTATAGTGAATGACCGAAAACAAAGATAATATCTTAGAGGTAGTTAATTTAAACTATCTCATTGTTGTATTTAGAAAGAAATTTGTTAATAACATGTTTAGTACATTTTATTGTAGCACTTTGGAATGTTTAGTTAGTAAAGCTGATTGTAACAGGGAGTGTGATCCAGTGGTTGCCTATCGGTAGCATGTCGACTTTCGGTACTGATGGTGCTCGGATCAAATGCCGACACGCTCTGTTAAATTCTTTCGTGGCTAAGCCAGATATAGGCACGTTAAATCCGTAGACCTGAAAGTCCTATGAGATCAGTGGATGGGGAATGTACGATCCACCCATATGTCGTCCCTGGTGGTGCTCGGACAAAATTGCGGTGGCACCTAGCCAAAACGGACTCCAACCCTTGTAGTGCTATTATAAACCGGAGCCGCTCTATTCAACCCAAAGCATGGGCCCGGTCTGGCACTTCCGGCAAGGAGGCATTATGAACAACAACACAGCAAGGAGTGTAAAGTAAAAAAAAAATCCGTCACTTTAAATACTGTTCAATTTCATCTTGGAATCTGGGCCTTCAGCAATTTACCTTTTTTAAACCACTCGTGCACTAGTCAACAAATATACTTATTGCAAATTTCGAGGACCACCAATTAGAAGCAAAATGAATTAAATATTGCAGTTACAAATGAATATATGTTAACATTATTGTATGACATCCAGTGCATTAAACGTAATTCAGTTAATTTCGTAGATAGAAGACACATGCGCGTAAAAACTCCATTTCTTTACAAACCATGTAAATTTTAATTTTCATTAATCCAGGAACGACTGGAAAAGTTTTTTAAAAATCCCATAATTTAATAACTAATGAAAAATTTTTTTCTAATACAAAAACCTCCATTTTTCAACTAGAAAGCTGTAAAACACAAAAAACTTTACTATAACTTTAATTCCCGTTAACCCCCCCCCCCCCACCTTTAATTTAGTCATACTGTGTAGCTAAGTTTTATTTAGAGTTTTAAATGTAAAAATAAATTACTACGATTGTAGTAATTTATTTTTACATGTAATTTAATTGTAGATTTCAGTTAATATAGCTCATGTAAATACACGTTCCCGAGTTTATTGTATTCACAGAATAAACAGACATCACACATTATTAGATGTAAATGCACTAAAAAGTTTTACAAACAAAAAATCCTTTAAAATTTCCTTTAAAAATCTTTTAACTTGCTAAATATTATTAAATTACTGAATAACCACATCAAATTGCTGTGGTTATTCAGTAATTAAATAAATCTAAATTCAGCAGATTAAATAAACTCTTATTTACTCTACTGAGTCTACTGAGTGATCTCTACTGAGTGTTCTACTGAGTGGTCTCTAATTAAATCTTACTCAGTAGATTAAATAAATCTAAAATATTTTTAAAAATTTCCTGGATAAGTCATAAAAGTGCTAGACATATATATTTTTAACTACGCTATTTTAGTTAACACATTTGTTATACTTTCCCTCAAAGCCAAGAAGTAAGCTGAACTTGTATCAGAAATCCTGAAAATTTATACCGATATTTATTATGACGATACTTACCTGTATGTTCCGTTTTAAAGTTCATACAAAATAACTTTCGAAAATTCTCTTTTATGTTCTTAATATATATAGCGTCTCATCAATATTTATACAAACAGATACTCAACGTGTATGCTCCATTTTAATGCTTATGCAAAATGCCTTTCAAAAATTCTATTCCGTGATCTTAAATAGACTCCGAGGAGTACTAGTGTGTGCTGAATGATTAATTCCACGCGCGGCATAAATCAAAACTGTCATTTTTTAATGTCTACGCTATATATCACTGGCGTTTCCTATTACACTTATCGATTTCGAAAACCAGAATGTGCAGCATTCCCCCCTTCCACCTCCACCCAATGACTTAAAAGTGAAAACAATCGATTTGCATTCGATTCATTGTTTGGAATAGAAACCCTGAGTTTCTCTCTGTTCGAGGTAAAATCTATATTTCATCGTTATTCAAAATATCCAAATGTGAAATTTTTTTTTTAGTGTCTACTCCTGCAAACTCAAAGGTGAAACTGAACAATTAGTGAGGTAATAATAAGCATGCCTAGAGTTTATTCTTCCGTGCCAGCAAACGATTATTACAAGTGAAAATTCTCTACGGTCAAAACTTAAAGTTAACTGTGTATTGGGAGATGCGACAAAAAGTATTTCGTATTGATATAACTGTAAGCTACGTAAAAAAATTACAAAAACCGAAAAAAAAATTATTACAAAGTAAATCGTGTGTTTATATATCTGGGAATTTAGTCCGGTCAGAGACCAAAATTTGGAAAATTGTGTACAGTGGAGTAGTTTAGTAAATTATCCTTTAAAAATTTAAATACCCTTTTGGGGTATTATAAATTAAGAGTGAATTAAATGAAAAAGACTAACTGGGCGTATTTGGTTATTTGTATATGATCTATGTATATATTAAACAGTTCCGTAACTGACTGACTGAAAGACAGATAACGCACAAACCAAACCGCTGGACGTAAAGGGCTGATATTTTGCATGATAGTGTAGGGGTGCACTAAGAAAGATTTTTGAAAATTTCCTTAGATTTTTTTAAATTAAATTTTTAACCTGTTTTTGCAACTTTTTTAAGTTTGCATTTTAAATAATGATTTGAGGGTTATAAAATTTATATCACAAGAAAGATCATAAAAATTCCTTTAAAAGGAAATCTTTTTCAAATCTCTACCTCCATTTTCTGATTTTTGGTGAATTTTTAAAGATTATTTTTTAGAATTTAATTTATTAAATGCTGATCACGGGGTTTCTTTTCTTTTTGTAATACTTGTAGCTAATTTTGCGTTACGTACATAACAACGAAATAATTTGGCCAAAAAAAATATTTTTTTTCTTTTTAATGTGGCAGACGATTGGACCTTATCCAAAAAAAATATTAAAATACAGTAAAAGAAATGTTCCTCAAACTTTACTTTATAAACTGTACTATATTCTTTAGTATGTTCTATTAGATTTAATTTTAATATTTTCTTTTACAATATTTTGTCTACAAAAATATCCGTTACGGTTTTTTTATAAATATATTATTTTGGCATTAATTGCCTACATTGATCGTATTTAATTTGATTGTACTCTGTAGGGAAGCACGGGTACATTCATGGGTACATTTTAACAATACACGATTCAGGATTTATAGGTTTGGTTTGGAGCACTACAGTTAACTTTTCGCCACACGAGGGTTAATTAGACCGAGACCTACAGTTTAAAGGCATTTCGAACAGCTACAAACATTCTTGCCAACAGTGGGACTCAAACCCACAGGATCTGAACCGAATGCCAGCGCCTTAGCCATTCGGCCATTAACTGACTCAGAGTTTATAACTGATTGTAGAATAGAGGATTGTTGTTAACTTGCAAATTTTAAAAATATTTAGCTTATTTTTAACCTGGGTATATTTTTCTCAGTAGAACTAGCAATAACATAGTAAAAGCTGAAACTAGACATTTCTAAAAAAACATTTGTTTATTTTAAAAATCGAAGTCCAAAGTAGCATTTATTTGTTCTTTATACGTCACTAATATTATTTAATATATTACGTGTAAAATTATTTAGATAAAACTTTCGCTGAAAAGGATTAATTTCAAATTTATCTAAAAAAAATCGTAGAAAATTTTTATTAAGGTCGTTTTATAACCCATTCCTAACAAATGACTCATCTGCTAAATGTGTATGTTGTGAATACAGGTTGTTTGTGTGCGCTAAAAAAATTAATCTTTTGTGATCGTCTTTTCAGTCATTAAATCAGACTCTGGGGAGCAGTTTACCTACAGTTTATAAAAAGGAAAGGAGAGTACTCTGGAAGTTTTCGGGCCTGCGTTAGATATGCAAATGATGCTGAAACTATTTTGTCAGCAGAAGTTTTAGGGACGCTTTCCTTGGAGACCGAAATTGATTTTTTTCCCCCGCCAACGTTAGCTTTAGGTTTTATTTTTTCGGGGGAAGAAAATTAAATGCATGATGATAGTTCTGATTCAAAGATTCTAATCTCGAGATTTGAGAAGAGGATTTTTCTTCAAAACTTATTAATATTTTTGCTTGTTTATTCAAGCGTTAATTTTTTAATTTGCTACAGATAAATGTTTATGAACTTGATTATGTCTATAAATATTTTGACCGTGTGATCTTTCGGTGAGGGAAAAATATATCAATCGTTTTTGCGAAATTTCTTTTTTAAATTTCTATTTTTAAAGGCTGTTTAAGAATTTCTTAGAAGTTAAGTGGTGTTACTAATACAAAATTTGTGAAGGATGGTACATTAGAAACTTACAGCTTACTATATATTTTTTTAAATTTCCAATGGCAAAGGAAAATGACAAACTCTTACAAGTTAACAAGATTAACAAGGAACAAGAAATATAAAATAAGGAACAGTAAGAGAAAAAAGTCAATGCCCCATCAGCAGATGTCTTGCTTTCCAATGTCGCTTTACCTCGGAGTCTCCACGCAGAGCCGAGCATCCCAACAAATGGTTCCTGTCCATGATTTCATCTTTCCCACAAAGTGGGCAATTAGGACTCGCAAAAATGCCAATTCGGTGAAGGTGGTTCGCCAGACAGTCATGGCCCACCCTAAATATGAATTCCGCAACAGCCTTTTCACGGGACTTATCTGAAATGTTTTGACCCAAGCTATTCCTCCAACTTCTTGAAGAAATGCGAGAAGTGAGCAATGCTTTCCAGTTTTGTCTCATTAGATTTTTGATATAAAGTTTTATGGAATGGAAAGAGTTAGAATTATTTGGCTGTTGTAATATTTGAGTGTCCTTCTTAGCCAATATATCTGCCTGTTCGTTGCCATAAATATCACAGTGTCCTGGAATCCATTGGAGTGTTATTTGTCGTCCCTCTGCCTTCAACGTATCCAGAAGAACCCGACAATCTAGGATATTTTTAGAGATGGGTATTTCCCTAGCTCCGATAGCCTAAATGGCAGCCTTGGAGTCAGATAGGACAACCACCTTATTATAAAGGTGTCTGGGGACAAGTTGCTCCAGTGCCACATAGATAGCCAAAACTTCCCCGACAAAGGCGGTTTTTGTTTTTCAACAGGCAGATAAAAGGAAAAGATAGAAGAATATATTCCTGCTCCGACAAATGGTGAGAGTTCAGTCAAAAAACCATCGGTGTAAATATGTAGCCATTCAGGCTCAGGGTTGAGGTTATGGATGGTCTCAAGTGCAAGGATCTTTAAGCTGCTTTGAGGCAATTGGCTCTTAAGGAATGGTTGGGCAAGGTCCAGCCTGGTAGTTATTTCAACATATGTCACAGGGTTAGGGGATCTCAAGAAACCCTGGGCAATTCCATCATCGAGTTCCAGCTCTGCTCTTAATTCTAGGACTCTCTGTAAAAAACCACTTTGGGTCTTTAGCTGTCTTGGTACATTTTCATAACAGTTCCAAAACGGTACATTTAGTCTGATTAACTTTTCATAAAGTATAAGAGCCCTCTCTTCGATAATTGACTTAATGGGTCTAGTATTAGTCTGGAGTAGCAGTGAATCGATGGGAGAAGTCTTCACTGCACCAACGATCAGCCTGAGGGCCTGGTTTTGTATTAATTCCAGTTTATCGATCAGGTTATCTGGGGCAGAGATAAGAACCTCATAACAATAAGTGATAACAGGTAAAATAAATGTTTTATAGGTGTTTTCCAATGTAGTGCGCGCGCACCCCCAATGACAACCAGCCAGGGTTTAAGGATGTATAGGCGTTTTTCAACCTTTTTGATCACACTTTCAATATGCAGTTTCCAGCTGAACCTATTGTCAAAGACAATTCCCAGGTATGAGAATCTATCTGTATGCAACAACTCTTGGTCTCTGTAAACCAACTTTGGTCGGATGTTTTGATACATCAGTGAAAAAGTCTGCACTGCAGACTTCCCAAGGTTCACTATCATGTTATTCTCTTCACACCATTCAGATAGAGCCCTAAGAGCTCTATTCAAGAGCTTTTCCATCTCCTGCTTTGCATTTTTCTTTGCAGCTTGGGTCCACATAACCAGATCATCTGCAAACAGGAGGCACTCCACTCCGATTGTCCTCAGGGCCAAAATCAGATCATTTATGTAAACATCAAAGAGTGAGCAGCTACTCACTGCTCCTTGGGGCAATCCGGTCTGGAGAATAAAGCTCTTGGAGGTTGAATGTCCGAAACGGACTTTACAGCTTCTCTGGCCCAGGAATGAAGAAAACCAGCGTAGCATTTTACCTTCTACTCCAATTTCCTGGAGTTTCCAAATCATATTTTCTCTCCATACGGAGTCGTATGCAGATTTAAAATCAATATAAATTGCTGACAAGACTTCCCTTCCATCAAGAGAATCTTTAACCTTTTGGCTCAAATGAGCTATTTGATCAGCCGTGGACCTATTCTTACGAAAACCAGCTTGTTCATGTCTGAGTAAATCATTAGTTTCAAGGAACCAGTTCAGCCTATTCACAACCATGCGTTCCATTAATTTGGCCATAGTGCTAGTGAGTGAAATGGGCCTGTAGCTTCCAGTATTAGAAGCATCTTTGTCTTTTTTCAAGATAGGAACTACCGTAGCCCCTTTCCAATTTCCAGGCACTATTCCTGTCCTCAAAATGTGATTGAAAATCTTTAGAAGAGTTGATTTTGCATTATTACCAAGATGTTTAAGGAACTCAGAATGAATTCCATCCTGTCCTATAGATCTTTTGGTTTTCAGGTAATTCAGACAAAAGATGAACTCCTCTTCAGTGAAAGGTAAATCAAAAATATTCTCTGTGTCTGCCAAACGATGAGTCTGAGGTGGAGACAGTTTGCATGTGTCCCTTTTAAGAACTCTTGATGTCTTTCTAGCGTAAGCTCCTTTTTTCTGTGATTGGCAGTAAGATTTTGCAAAGGTATTAGCAATATCTCGATCAGAAAAGAATTCTCTGCCTTGTTAAAGGATTGGTATCCTCTTAGGGGTAGCTTTTTTGTTCGTTAAATTAGAAATAAATCTATAAGTCTTTAAACTGTCTTCTTTATAAATTATATTTTCTATGAAGTTGTTAAAAGTCTTTCGTTTTGCCACGAGGAGGTTTCTCTTAAATATTGCAGCCTGTCTCCTCCACATTTGAACATCGACCGGCCTCTTCGTGATCTCAGCTTTTTTCCTCAGCCGATCTCTCTTCTCCTTCATTGCTTTGAGTTCCTCGGACCAAAAGCACTTGTAATTTCCAACTCTACCTCTGGGTATGCACTTTTTTGCACAATTAATCATCAACTTGTTAAACCTTTTTATCAGTTTATCGGGTGGCTCGTGAAAATCATAAGCTCTATCCCTCAGTGATTCTTCAATCATAGATGTAAAATTATGCCACTTAGCTTTCTTGAAATTCCAAGATATCTTTAGCAATCGCTGGTTGGTTCGATTGAGTGAGGTCATTTCAAATGTGGCGATAACCTGTCTATGACTCGAACCTGGATCCTCAATAACATTTCGATGAGTGAACTGGACAAGTTCACTCGAGACACAGAGTAGATCAGGGGTGTTTCCAGTCCCATTGTAATGCAGGTACGTATGTGGGTCAGAAGATTGGTAAACAAGATCTAAAGGGCTGGAGTTCAAAGGTCTATTACTTCCTTGCCGGCTGCATTAGTATCCTGGTAGCCCCATCTGGGAGAGTGTGCATTAAAATCACCAATAAGTATTGTTTTCTTAGAAATGGGTATTAGAGAAAGGTCAGGCTTAGTGTCCGGTGGAATGTACAGAGCATATATGTCAAAAACGTGTCCAGAGCTCCAAACCCTTATTCCCACAATTTCAGATTTGTCCTGGGTGTCCCCCATCTCTTTAATGTTCTTAATATCCGCAGTGAGGTCGTTCTTGACACCAACAAGAATTCCACTCGCGACTGTATTTCGGGAGAAGATGTAAAGAGTATCCTGGAAATCCAAAGAAGTCCAGGATCTCTTGTGTGAGATTTGCCTCCATGATCGTGAAAATATCAACATCGTGGCTGGCAAGAGAATGTAGGATCTCAGATTTCTTATATTGTGACAGGCCACCCGCATTCCATTGTAGAACACTCAGCCTACATGAAGCCCCACATAGGTGATCACGCTTAGAATGAAGCTGCATGCCGAAAAGTTGTAGATCTTTTAGCCGTAAAAAACGTTGTCCGGGGTGCACCACGTGGAGGTAGATCTACATTCGCACCCCACAGCTTACTATATTACACCATAAAAATCAAAGAGGCAGCTTCTTTTGAACTAATAACATAGTTCTCAGACGGGAATCATGCGATGTCATTGTCTTGATGAATGACATTTTTTGAATTCATCGGTGAGATAATCACACCTAATGCTCTTCGGCTTAGCAAAAAACAATAATTATTAATTTAAAACTAATTATAAATATAAACAAACTTTTCGTTTTTTAATCAATACAAGCCCAATTAATTAATTTTATGTACTTCAAAATATAAAGTCATAAATGTTCAGAGAGACCTATTAGGGGACTCACTACCCTTAAATCTTTAAAAAATTCGATATTTTGAAAAAAAAATGTATCTTAAGCCTGATCATTTCTGAACAAAATAAAGCAATTCCAAATATTTAATTACTCATGAAGTTTATGGTAAGTAAAATTTTAAATTCATTTTTCTCAAAATGTAATATTGCATCATTCCGCAATTGATATCTCAAAAACTATGAAACATAATACCATGAAATTTTTATCACTGCACAATCATGTTATTTTATTGTGTCTGAACTAGAATTATCCAATCGCTGCACATTTTGTTACTTTTTCAAGGGTAAATTAATGCAAAAATTTAAGGAATTTAAGTATATTTTGAACATTTTTAAAAAACTAAAAAACTATTTTAATAGTGAACGTTTTATGTTCAATTGTATTTTAAATTATTTATTTTTAAAATAAAACAGGAATTATACATTTAGATGTAAAATTAATTTCATAGTTCTGCGCGCAAGCCAGTATAAATAAAAATACTTAAAAAACAAGGTATTTCTAAAGCATTTTTAAAAAAAATATTTTAAATGATTTCGATAGTTGAAAATTTGTTTATTAAAGTAGATATATATCAATTTATCATATATATAAAATTTGGAAAAATTGGGGGTAAATTGAAATAATTACAAAGAGTCAAAAAATATGAAAATATGACTTATTTCCTTGATTTAAAGGTCGTGAGTGCCCTTAAACGTTTCGCACTTTTACTTTTTAACAATTTTTGTGCATTTCTACCCAAATATGAGTCTCTCTGATTTTGAGGGGAGAAGGGATTATACATGTTTCTGATTTTTTGAAATAAAGTTTTAATTTCTTCCATTAAATCCAATTGAGATTATAAAGAAATATACATCCATTTTCTTATGAATTCTAATCATCATATAATTAAATGCTCAGACAAAGTTATCGTAGCAAAAGAAGTAAAATTCAGATTTCCCATTTGATTTAAATATAATGCTTTTGAAAAGTATTATATTTATAAGTTGAAAAGAAATAATTCATAATTACCATTTGTTCTCAAAAACTTATTAGCACCAACCTCAAAATTCCAAGCTAATCATCTCTACTTCCATTTCGACCATACAGAGATAATTAAAAAATAATTGTATAAAAGCCTCTTTGAATTATTAGGTTAGTTACAGCAAAATGTTAGAAAGTAAAACTTAATTGGATCCTTCCATACTTGCAATATACTTTAATTGCAAAATGCAGCTAAAAATGCTCCCTGTAGACCTTCTGGAATTGTTTCAATGGGTACTTACATTAGGTTTTACTTCAGTTAAAACTCGTACATAATAGTTTCAACGAAACCTAATTTTTTTTATCAAAATTGGCTTCAAGCATAACACAGTTATAGATTTTTTTAAAAATCTTATCTATGAAGAGCCTTAACGTATGTGTGAGAACAGTAATAAATGGACTTTAACTGATTGTCGTATAATTACTTCTAATATATTTTTGGGGATGTTTAAATGCATGAATTTAAAGAGAAAATGGTATAAGATTGTAAAAATGATTAAATAAATTACTAAAACAAATACGTCATACATACGTTTATAGTAAAGTTATTAAGATACTTTCATATCGGAATCAAATTCAACACACAAAGCTTAGATATCAAAGCTATCAGTACCATGGTATCTCGAGTCATGATTGTTATCTTATCTGATCTCGAATGTTATATATGACAACAATCATGACACTGTATCCTACCCCTTGAAATCTAGTAATTCAAACAGGTGTCCAATAGTTTAAATGATCATTATAAATATTTATTACGTATTACATGGTAAATGTATGTCCTAAATTTATCATTAAAAAAGGGTTTTATAAAGAAATAACTTTAAATTTCAAAAACAGGCATACAAATATACAAATTGTTATTGAAATTTTCTGATGTAAGATGCTTGCAGGATGTTTAATTTCAATAACAGGAACATAAGATTGTGGCTATAAATACTGGATATGTAAAACTTTAAGTATTAGTAGATAGACTAATTTTCGATATGTTTTATTGAATATATTTCTTTGTAATTTACATTCTACGTTTATTAGATAATGGTGTATCAACGCTAAAAATAGTTTGCAAATATGTAGAATTTGATCCTTCAAAATCAAATTTTGTTTCCGCGTTACAAGTACTCAGTTGACTTATAAATAGTTTGAATCTCTTAGATGATACTAGAAATGTGTTGAAAAAATAATGTATTCTATTTTGCATATTGAAAATAACTTTATGGTACTTAGAACTAATCGCATGTTCGTTATGCAACGCTTCACAGCTGAAAGTCGTGAGAAATTTCAATTTTCCTTAATGATCGAATTTGATAGGAGTAAAATAGATCATGGACATATGTTATGAAAATTCTCTTAGAGGAACACAAATTTTTCTCCGTGACACATTTAAAATCTGTGGAAAGATGTCTTCGCCAGCCCAAGGTATGGGAACCTTTAAATTGTAGATTACAGTGTAACATCCCCAATGGTCTAAAAGCTATTTACCAAGAACACAAAATTTTCCCATCTCTGTGTGTAAAATAAATCTCTCCAAAAAGAGAATGATTTGAATAATTTTGGAATATTATTGTCTTTTATTTTTAATTGCTCCACTGCAGCTTAATAAAACTATTCATAGCTAAATATAGGATGGTATCAATACCGTGAATAGTATAATCTTGTTAAAATGGTATTCACGAAGAAGCTTTATTTCGAACATATGTAGTGCGAGATATTGATGCGTGCCCAGTTGCACACACATCGCATGTGCAACACATATCTTTTATAATCACACAAGATTGTTATCATATATTTTTAAAAAGTACGAAACGTGATAGGTTATTTACTAGAACAGTCGGAAGATATGTGGTCCAAGTTTCACCAACTTGTAAAATTAAAATTAGAATAGTAGGTGGTCGAAACTCAACGGAAGATCATTAATATTTTTGGATACCATGTGGGAGTGAAAAATTACCTCATTGAAAGGTGACATGATGGAAAGTGAGAGTTTTTCGTGAAAATCGGAAAAGTGCTGAAGAGGTGGCTCGTCTCGTTCAGATGATCCAGACATCCTAGATCATCAGATAACGTTATTGCAATTACTGCTTGAGTTACATTGACGATGAACTAGTAGGAGATTAGTAATAGAAGTTCGAATATGCCATGCAATAGTTTTTATGGTTTTAAAAGAGACGTGCTTGACTATCCCAAAATTCTAGTGCAGTGGGTGCAACATTAAACTACC
This sequence comes from Dolomedes plantarius, assembly GCA_907164885.2. Lineage (NCBI taxonomy): Eukaryota > Metazoa > Arthropoda > Arachnida > Araneae > Dolomedidae > Dolomedes > Dolomedes plantarius. Next base: position 85,653,080 of record OU015492.1, read on the forward strand.
GTGTGAATAAGGTGCTCCTCTATTTCTTTCCTATGGATAATTTTTAAAAAAATTCAAATACTGAAGTTAACGCTTTTAACGATATATCGTTTGAGTGGGAGTTGCTCAAAATCTAGCATGTTCCCCCGACATGAGGACCAAAATGTTTGATTTCTGAAACATTATGGAAAAGCAAACAACTAAGAAATCATTTTCACAAAAGAAGCGGTATTCTAGGTTGAATAATAATGTTCTATAGATGGCGTGTATTCCTTCAATGTGTGTGATGATAGCCCAATAATACAGTATATTTTTTTCAAGTACCAAGAATTTAGAAATTGAGCCGTTAGCCAATAATACTCATGAAGAGTGTCCATATTTTGTGTTCTTTTATCTTCAGAAAGGCCACCATCATTCTATTGTTGAATTCTTAAATTATGTTTTACTTTAAAAGTAATCAAAATTTAGGTGAATTCATGTACGCAAGGCAAGCTAAGTCCCAGCAAGTGTCAACCAAAGTGCACACCACATTACACCCCTTAATACAAGATACGACAGTATTTAAGATGTATTATCATTTTTCTTGGCATGCGACTTTATAGTTTACTGATCATGCATCTTACTTCTATTTTAAATTAGTTTTCCGGGCATGAATGCTTTATCACCACAATAAAAATTAAATCTTTAATATTTGCATAAAAATCTTTAATCAAATGCATGAGTGTTACTGCAGATGATGATGACGAGAAATATGATATGACAAGTATAGAGAATAAATATGTCCTGTACCATTTTATAAATATATAAGGCATTTATGCATTCTTCCGAAAAGTAAATGCACCAAAAATCAGATTTCAGTGAATGCGGTCATGTGTTTCAGGTGGTTTCGCTAATTTGAAAATGTATATGTATATATATATATATTTCGAAAACAGTTTATTTCTTTTGTTATTTTGATTACATTGATGTAGGTAGCGATTGAAAATAAATTTAGTATTGATGCACCAAAAAAAGTTGAAAATCAAGCAATAGCTGTGAAGTATTGTTGTGAGAAATTAATTCTGTTTCGCGAACATGAATAGTTTTGACGGATAATTACAATGCATAATGGAACCTTTTTTTTTTTGCATTTAAAAAAAAGTGAAAAAAAATAAAGCTTGATTCGGCATTTAAAGATAAAATTAGATATTTTTCTTACTCGAAATAAAATCTTTTTCTTCTTCTAGTTTTCAGATTAAATATATAGGCACAATGAAAATAAAAACCTGGAGAGATGTAACGTATAGATCACCGCACCGCTATTGTTTAATGTTACCCTTGGGAAAAAGAGCAAAGAAAATCGACGGAGATTCGGTCTTGCATTAGATATGCAAATGGGGGCGAAACTTTTTTGCCAGTTGAAGCGCTTTCTTCAGTGAGCGTAATTGATTTTTTCGCCAACATTAGCTTTACTTTTATTTATTCTTCAGAAGAACGAATTAAATACGCCGTGATTGTTTTGAATGGGAAGTAGATCGAAAGCTCCGAAGCTTGGGAGGCTTCCAAAAATAGAAGATTTCTGCATTTTGAAAACCGTAAAGTGCGGTCATGGATTTCGGAGAGAAATATACTAATATTAATCATTTAGTTTATTTCCGATTTAATGCATATCTTAGCAGAAGCTAATAAAGACTTCCGAGGTCTTTTTGATGATCTAATTAGATTGAAAGTAAACAGTATTTTAGCATTAATGTGTCGAATGTTCGGTATATTTAAGATTTAGAAATTTATATTGATAATGTTTAAGAATAGATTTTAAAAAGTAATTTCCTAAAAACGGTTTTTCAAGACTGTTTATTATAATTGCCCAAACAGCAGTTTATTAGGTATTTATTGAAAAATATTAAGTTATATATTTAGAATTTACTATGATTTTGTTTACCGTTATTAATTTTGAAAAGTTTGCTAGATCAGTGTTTCTAAAAGTTTGTTCGACAAAAACCTAGGATTACTGGAGATAAGAAGTCTTTTAAAGAGACTTAAAAAATAGCTTTGGAGCATAAAACTTTAGTTTTTTTTCAGATTCTCGGTGACTTTAAGTATCTGAATTTGATTTAGATAACAAAGTCCGCAATAATATTAAAAAACGCTTGCCGCTAACTATAATCTTAAAACATAATAGCTAAATTATTGTTAGGTACAAAATCCTTACAGCGCCATAGGAAAGTAATTTTTTTTCTGCCAGAAAAGGATTTTAGTCATTGAATTTTGGGGGTTTAATTTAAATAACACCTAATAGAGGTTTCTTGCAATGAAAGGAGAAGTTGCAACCTAGATAGCTTTTTTTATGAAAAAGTAAATAACATATATTTAAAGTTTGCTAATTATTCTCTTATGTTTACGGTTTTAAACTCACTAGGTAAAGTCTCTTTCAGTGTGTGTGTTACTTATGCCCCCTGGATGGAACATTCCAGACTAAGTCCATAGAATGGCTGATGAATGCGGCTTCGGTTTTTAATACCACCACCAGGGTCAAACTCCGACTTTGCCAGGTGCCTCCCCAATTTTAACCGAGCGATCCCAGAGGCGAGAACGTGTTCAATAGATTTAAAAGGTTCCATGAGATAAGCTATCTTTTTAGTAAAATTCAATAAATAACTGTGGTACAAAACATTTTTGACTGGTTTCAGATTCTTAGGGACTTTCTTCAAGCATACAATTTTCAATGATATAAAAAGTAGTGGCCGCTTACTGCATTCTTAGTATTTTTAGATTATGAATAACAAAAATAATTATTTGGTACAAAATCTTTGAAGCCTGAGAGAAATTTCCAGTAATAGATTATGAAAATATATTTGAAATCCTCGCAGGAACTTATTTAAAGCTAAGTTCATAGGGGCGCCGGTTATAATTTTTTTTTGTCTGATGTCCGGATCTACTGATTGGTTTGGTTTTGTCCGTCACAGTTATCGTTTTTTAACGCGAGACCTAAACTGAATTTTGACGCGCACCTTTTAAAGCTCATTCGATGGACTACAAACCGACAGTGAGCTATACGCAGATTATGATGTCGAAAGTTAGCCCTAGCCATTCAGTCATTGTTCGGTACTGGATTTACTGATGCAGACTGCTCGATGTCCGATACTGTGATGTAGGTAAAATACACTTAATAATTAAGATGATGGCATATAATTAATATATAACGCGCGTAGTAATGTCTGTCTTGAAATATATTTGCATTGTTAAAACTCTGTAAGCCTCTACTCAACTTGTTCCAACTAGCAGCGATCCAATTTTTTAATTGCTTGATTATTACTGAAGATTATTAGAAAAAGGTGCGCAATTTTTTTGATAATAGGAGGTAGCATGAGAGTATATTAAAATATTGGATCATGGCTAGCACTAATATTTGATTCCTTAACTTTACTAATAATTTATAATTAAATAACTAAATATGACTGTAACATTTATGTGCATTATATTCTTTTACTTGTTAAAGTGGCTGGTATATTGTTTTTTATTAGTTTTTTTTTGGTGGCTGGTATGTATTCAACATAGTTAATTATTAATTTTAGAGTGTTTTATTTTTGTTTTTTCAATTAATAGTAAATTTTGGATTATGAACCCAAACCCTTGTGTAAGCTGGGCTGGTAGGCAATGTAACGAGATCTCCTCCATTTTCACAGTATTTTCACAGCACATACCCAGGACTACACCGGATAAAGGGATTAACAGAAGTATCCATTTCAAGAAACAACCCCTTTTTGCAGCTGGCCAAGAGATAAGCGAAACAACCGTTTTGATGAGGGGTAGGCGCATGAATACGCCTGAGATCGCCAAACGCCGAGTTAGTTCCAGAGTTTAGAAAAAAATAATAAATCCTGATTTGATGCAAGATCAAAGTTTGAAAATAAAATACTATACTGCCTATCAAATTATAATTCAAGCCCCTCAAATTCTGTTGGTCCGAATTTCCCTGTTAAAATCAAGGAGCGAAGACGCACTCATTTTCACCCACGAGTAGCCATACAAAGGGGTGAGAGGGTCATGGAATGGAGATTTTTTTTGGAGGGGGGAGTGAGTTTTTTGTCTGCAGGCTCTCTCTCGACCGACGACTTTGAAAAAGTGGGGAGCCTTGAACTCTACTAGCCGAGAGATGCAAGTTGGATCTGGAGATGATTCGATTTTAGCCCGAGCGTGCCCTAGATGTCTGAGGAAGGGAAGATTGACTATAAGACCTGCTGGCCCATTCCCTTTTAAATTCTGCTATTGAAGACGGTACCGTCCCCCTTTTTTTAAATTTATTCGCTGGAGCTTTAAGCATGTTTTTCCTTAAATATTTTTTTTATTTTATTTAACTTAACTATCAATGAATTAAAATTTTTGGTTACCAGCCACTTACGCGAACTTGTTTAAATTAAATTATATTGTGAAAGGTGCTGTTGATGAAAATTAGAGGAGAGTAGATCCTCAGTGTGTAATCTGCCTATAGGCAGAGTAATCGTAATGGCCGTACAACGTTCAAATAAATTATGTTATTTTTTTTGGTATAGATTTTGTCATGTCGTTCAGTTGCCTCGTAGTTTTCTTCGTTCCTTTTAGGTAATTTTTATTTCCGCTTTCTTTTCAGTGAACTAATTTCAAGTTAATTTAAAATAATTTTCATGATTCAGCCCTCTACAGCAGGGGCATCAGCAGTGAACCAAACATTGTATTTTTAATGGGTTATTGCTTATCACAACCCGCATCTTTAAAAGGTACTAACCACGACGCAAGTGAATTAATAGGTTTCATGTAACTTTTTTTAAACGCCTCTAAGAGTGTATGTAAGCTTAACAATCTTAATAAATTATTTTAATTTAACTGTCCCCGTTATAACGTTTTAAAAACGTAACAATACCACTTTCGACAACATGTTTGTGTAAATCTGATTTTTCTGAATATGTTAGTACAAAATACCACTACAAACTGTGCGATGCATCAGATAAGCGAATTCAATAATGCAGTATAAGCAAATTTTTCAGAGGGTACTAGAATCTGAAAAGCAACCTATAATTCATTAAATAGTTTATTTTTTAACAACTTTTGCAAATTTATAACTATTAAAACAGTCTTTTTTATTTTAATCTTTTACTTATCGAATTTTTGAATAAATAGATTGGTACTTTAAAACTTTGTTTCCTTTAATATATTAGTAAAATTCGGGCGACGTACGTTGTCAATAAAATATACGAGTTCCTCAACAAAGCTAATTTGGGCACTATCGGCCCATTGTATAAATCTTTCCATTTCGTGTAACATATAAGATTTTAATGTTTTTGATGTGTAAATAGAGGGAATTTGTTAAACATAAGCTTTCGAAACCAATATATAATGCATTCCTTTCCTTTATATTATCTTCTATCATCCATTATTACCTAGGAAATTTTGTAAGATTAGGATTATTAAATTAAATAAGACCACATTGAAAATGAATTATTCATAAGATTTAAAATGACCAATGCTATTAATACATATTTTTATCATACATTCTTGTGATATTGTACACATAAAAATTTCATATATATATATATATATATATATATATATATATATATATATATATATATATATATATATATATATATTATGGAAATTGTCACTTTGTATGGTCGAGATTCGCATTATTTATTTATGGAATCACAAACTAACTTTTTCTCGGATATGAGTAAACTTGGTCGATTTTTCTTATTTTGATGCTAAAGGATTTCTTTTACCGGCAGATGTTTTTGCAAAAGGAAAAAATATTAGAAAAAAAAACCTTTCAGACGCGTGAATAAGGTATGCTAACGAAGTTGAAACTATTTACAGAAACATCCGTAAGAAAAATATATTGGTTTTTCTAGAGCTTCAGGTATTCTTTTATTGACTTTTCTTGGATAAAAAAAGTGGAATTAGCTAAAAGATTTTTAAAGAAATCCATCCTTTCAAATGAGGTTTCTTAGCATTTTCTATATAAGAGCTGTTATCAATTTCGTGTCCTTGATATGTAAAGTTTAGTTATAATTAATCGGAGGTATTCTTGTTTATGAAAATAAGGAAATGTGTTTATAAGGAACTCTATATCATTCTTTATAAAAAACTTTATATAATTTGTTATAAAATAAATATATTTACCTTAAAACCCCAACTTAAAATTTTAATGTAGAATATTTCTATTCGTCTAGGAGATGATTTTAATCTCGCCGAAGATTTTACCTTTTAAATAAAAAATATTAACTATAGAAAACACCCACAGTCTACTGTTTTTCATCGTATTCATAAAATTTCTTTCAGCTGCCGCATGCCTTTTCACAGTTTATGCAGAATTATGAGGTCATTTTGTTTAATTGTGACTTGAGAAAGTGTGTTAATTTATTTTATTTGACTACCGTCTTCCAACACAAAATATGTCTAGTATCTACTAAAGAATATCCATAATTAATGTCGTCAGATGGTTCAATTATATAAGTGCTTAATGAATCGCTTTTTAAAATATACTCTAAATTACTATCCTTTACTCGTGAAACTTAAGGATATGGTAAAATATGTAACTAAGCCTGGCGAAACTCAAATATTTCTAATAAATTACTGCATATTTGAACTCAATTAATTATCAGAATTCGCTCATTCCAGTTTTAAAATTCTGATTCTTCTTTAATGTCTGTATATTGAAAATTTGGTAGGAATTAAATAATTTTAAATATGAATGGCAGAATCTTATGTGAAACTATTTCATTTTCTATCAAAAATACAGATGAATGTTTCAGAACCTTTTGTGCTTCGGAGATACAGTTGAAGATGATCTTTATATTAACACTTTTTATATTTGTGTGCTAGGATAAAGAAGATTAATTTTCTGCTGAAAGGTAGAAAATGCAGATCGAAGTCATGTCGCGAATGCAGAATCTTCAGTCTCGAAATTACATTCTGCTTAGAAAGTTAAACTATTTTTTAAAATTTCTTAAGACACTGTTTTTTCAAAAGTTGGCTTTTAGCATCAGCATTATCGCAATATTACGAAAACGTTAGGATATATCAAGAACTGGGCACGTTAAAGAACTTTTTTTTGTACATAAAACCTAAAATGTAACTATGCCACTGAAACTTATGCAAAAACTGAAATTTCATCTCTAATAATATTGATTTTAATGATAAACAATTCGAAAAACCTAAGAACACTTCTGAGTTTTATGTAGAAGTAAGATGGGTAAATAAAGCTTTTGATGTATGTACGCCCTTTTGTTGCAATAGACGTGTGCGGGGCAAGCCTATTGCATAATCAGCCTCTAAGATTATTGTTTAGGTATTGTATAAGTTATTTTGAATGGGCGACACTAATTCCACGTGTATCAATGTACTAGATATGTTACTTTGAGACTTTTTTTATACGATTTACTTCTGAAAACTGCTTACCGTGGAGGTACCTGAAAACTCCGTTCAGTGGAGTCTTATTTTAAAAAGAATTTTGTTTCCATGAAAATATTGACAATCTTAAAAGTAAAGTGTTTATATTCTATTTGTTCGATTAGTATTTTTGCATAATAAAGGGGGCTCGAGGTAGCCTAGTGGTAGCACGTCGACTTTTGGTGCTGAGGATGCTAGGATTAAATCCCGACAAGCGCCATTGCTCGGTCAAAATTGCGGTGGCACCTGGCTAAATCAGACTCCGGCCTTTGTGGTGCCATTATAAACTGGAGCCGCACCCTTCAGCCCTCTGGCCTATATAGAACTGGTTTGGTATAAATTCCGTCCAGGGAGCATTATAAACAGAAACAACATTATAATAATCAAGTAATTTTACCAGTAATAGTTCAGAAATATATAAATTACTTGAACTACAACCTGATTATTTTACCATCTGAAGACAAATTTCTGTAGTCTAATTATTTCAAAATGTATATTTTGACTTAGGTTTACAAGTTATATTTTAGCAAAATTCTTCTGTATGTAAAGATATTTAAATGCAACTTTTCTTTCATAATGTATCTTAATTATTTCTTACTTTACGGTAGATGTCAATAACATTCAAATAATTTAAGAATGTCATAGAAAATCTATATTTCCTCACGCAACGTAATCCCCTGTTCTTAAAAGAAAGATCTCACTTCTCGAGAGGGACATATCTATTCAGATATCTTGAGCGGTATGATTAATTTAATAATTCGGTTTTAACAAGAACTGTGTTTGATATCCTCGTTGGCAAGCAGCGGGTTTATGAGATAATGGTAGCTCTCACTGCGGTAATGAATTTGTTGGTATTGACGTTTAAAATCACGTCCGAAGCGCAGATTACTAACTCGGTAAATAATGCATAATTTATTGAAACTGCGTTACAAAGGATTTTGATCTCTTAAGGCCACATAAGAGTTAATTCAATTTTGGTCGACGGTTTTGAACGGTGAGAAATTCTGATGAATCTTTGATGTTTGCGGCTGTGGATTCATCTTCACACGTTGCTAATCGGTTTAAGTCAAGAGAAATGTGGTGCGGAGTTTGAGTTCCCTGCATCTGAAATATTTATTAATCTGTGGAGGTATCTTTCCATTCTTCTATGCATATAAATAATGTATAGAAAGGATGATATTTAATGAGGTGGATGGAAATTTCCTTTTTAGAAGATATTGTTGTCTAAATGTTATATTAAAATACTGAACGTAGTATTTATTTAATTTGAAACTCTAATTTTCTGCACATCAGATATGCAGTGAACACATATTAGGTGAATTTTCTTCTGCATGAAAGTGATGTAATATAATATTTATGGTTTAATGAACACAATATAGTTTCACGCACATAGTTGACTTTAACTACCTGATGTTAAATCGAGAACATAAATGTTTTTAAAATTGGCATTAGTTACAATGGCGCGGACATTCCGTATCCATTTCCCAGACTTTAATCTACGACATCTGTTGGTGAAGCCAACCATCTCTGTGCATTCCCGCGAGAAAGTTCTTAAAAGGTTCTCCTTTTGGGACTCGAGCGAGTTTTGCCAATCATATTCGGCGCCGCTTTACGTCACTCTTGGCTAATTCCAATCAGCGGCCATCCCACTCTTTTCGCTCCTACTTGGCTATTTGTTTTGGCGGTGAATCGCCGTTTTTCTAGTTACGAAGGTTTGTTCGTTTCAGCATTTACCGATGAGTTCCGGTATTACTCGCTGCGGCACACCAGGCGGCACACCGGTAGGCTTTCCTCGTATTTGACGATACTTAGTTTAAAATTAAGTTAATACAATCCTTGCCTGTGTTTCGCTTTGTCCAGAATTAAAAGAGATTACTCAGTTAGATTCATATAGAGCTACATTTTTTGCTAGCCTTGCCGACTGTTGGGGGGAGCTAATCTTCTTGATATTTTTGCTCTCATTAGTTACAATGGCGCGGACATTCCGTATCCATTTCCCAGACTTTAATCTACGACATCTGTTGGTGAAGCCAACCATCTCTGTGCATTCCCGCGAGAAAGTTCTTAAAAGGTTCTCCTTTTGGGACTCGAGCGAGTTTTGCCAATCATATTCGGCGCCGCTTTACGTCACTCTTGGCTAATTCCAATCAGCGGCCATCCCACTCTTTTCGCTCCTACTTGGCTATTTGTTTTGGCGGTGAATCGCCGTTTTTCTAGTTACGAAGGTTTGTTCGTTTCAGCATTTACCGATGAGTTCCGGTATTACTCGCTGCGGCACACCAGGCGGCACACCGGTAGGCTTTCCTCGTATTTGACGATACTTAGTTTAAAATTAAGTTAATACAATCCTTGCCTGTGTTTCGCTTTGTCCAGAATTAAAAGAGATTACTCAGTTAGATTCATATAGAGCTACATTTTTTGCTAGCCTTGCCGACTGTTGGGGGGAGCTAATCTTCTTGATATTTTTGCTCTCATTAGTTACAATGGCGCGGACATTCCGTATCCATTTCCCAGACTTTAATCTACGACATCTGTTGGTGAAGCCAACCATCTCTGTGCATTCCCGCGAGAAAGTTCTTAAAAGGTTCTCCTTTTGGGACTCGAGCGAGTTTTGCCAATCATATTCGGCGCCGCTTTACGTCACTCTTGGCTAATTCCAATCAGCGGCCATCCCACTCTTTTCGCTCCTACTTGGCTATTTGTTTTGGCGGTGAATCGCCGTTTTTCTAGTTACGAAGGTTTGTTCGTTTCAGCATTTACCGATGAGTTCCGGTATTACTCGCTGCGGCACACCAGGCGGCACACCGGTAGGCTTTCCTCGTATTTGACGATACTTAGTTTAAAATTAAGTTAATACAATCCTTGCCTGTGTTCCGCTTTGTCCAGAATTAAAAGAGATTACTCAGTTAGATTCATATAGAGCTACATTTTTTGCTAGCCTTGCCGACTGTTGGGGGGAGCTAATCTTCTTGATATTTTTGCTCTCATTTTTTATTTACTACTGTTAGCATTGACTTGAGTGGTCGTCATGTTTTGAGCTCATGTTAACCGGAGCTTTTCATCGCCCATGTATATAGATTATTATAGCCCTTGTATTTTTGTATTCAAGAGATTTAGTCAACGATTGTTGCTATAATAAAATAATTTTTTTTCGTAATTAAGTCTAGTTTTATTTAAATACTACTACTAGAAAGTTGACAGTGGAGAATCTAGGTATTTGCGGTTAATCTACACCACTACGCTTCGACGATCCGGTCTGTATGCATTCGTTTACCGAATGGTGTCTCAAGGTATACCACTACATGTTCTTACTTCCGACCTCCAGCTTTTTCAGCGTCGCAGAGCTGTATCATACCTTCCATTGTGCTAATTAGAGAATGAGAACTTTCTTAGTCCCAAGAACTGTTCCTGAATTCGTACTCACTACCTTCCTTTTTAAAAGTATTCTTATGCAGAACGATTTAATAGTACTTTCACATGTGCTGAACTCTCCTTGGAAGTGTCTTCAATTCTTCAGTACAGAACTTTTATTTTTACTCACCAGGTAGTCTTCCCTCAGCTTAGACATCGTTATAGACACTAAGACTGTAAGAACTGTGTAACAAGTTAATTTAATTTAAGTTTCCACATCACAGAAGCGTGCTGAAATCATTAATCCTGTAGCCAAATCACGTTTGTACACACACACACACACACACACACGCACACGCACACGCACACACGCGCGCACACGCACACGCACACGCACGCACGCGCACGCGCCCTCTGACAAAGTTCGGTGAATTAAGTCAGAACGGCCGATCTGGCAACACTGGCGAAACAAAACGCTGCACCTTCGTAGCGGTAGGTGAAGACCATCTGCCCCCACCGTTGTTCAGTTGAGCGTCGTTTGTGTTCCGTGTAAGACTTGTTTTACAAAGTGCTTGTTTAGTGCGTTTGTTCCGTGCGACAAATCGTTACCCAGAATTTAGGGATGAGAAATACGTGTTGTCGTCTTGTGCCACATCACTTGGATGACGATCACAAGCAGGCACGTTTAGAGGCTTCACAGGATTTTGTCGAAACGATGGATGCGACACCAAACTTCTTGGACTGTATTGTCACTGAGGATGAGTCCTGGTGTCTCCGGTACGACCCTGAAATGAAACGGCAAAGCATGGAATGGCGTTCTGCTGCATCACCTCGTCGGAAAAAGTTTAGAGCAGAAAAATCACGCATCAAAACGATGCTCATCACCTTTTTTGATAGTCAAGGCATTATCCACAAGGAATTTCTACCTGAGGACACAACGATGAATGCTGAAGTGTACATTGAAATTTTGACCCGTTTAATGAAACGTCTACGCAGGGTACGACCCCAGTACGCACAGCAAGGTTCATGGTTTTTTGTTCACGACAATGCTCTCCCTCACACAGCCAATATCGTCAAACAGTTCCTGACAAAAAAGGGGGTGGTGCAAATTGAACATCCACCATACTCGCCAGATCTCAATCCTGCAGACTTCTTCCTATTCCCACAACTCAAACTCGCTTTGAAAGGAAAGAGATTTGACGACATTCCTGACATCCAACGAAACGGGATGAGACTTTTGAACTTCATCCCAAAAGAAGGCTTCTTGCAAAGTTTCCAGAACATGTATAGCAGATGTCAGGGGTGCATAGTTATGGGAGGTGAATATTTAGAAGGACAGTAAGGTAATTTTCGTTAATATTTCATCTACGTTAATGTTACAAGACTATTCACCGAACTTTATTGACTGACCTTGTATATATATATATATATATATATATATATATATATATAATGCGACAGGCACTTGTCTCTGCCATTGGCCCATGAAAATCCTTAAAGTTTTTCTGTCTTTATTATGGGAGCACCATTTATGTTAGCCAGCACTGCTCCCTATGAGGGGATAACACAGAATCGACCAAACCTTACTCGGGATTTGAACCCAAGCCCACTGCTGGTATAGTGGACGCTCAGAACGCTAACCACTATATCGCATGAATGGCATTATAAAAATATAAATGTTATATTAATATTATTTAAAATAATATTTTACAAAACCCAATTATGTATAACTTTTTATTTCAGCGACACTTAGTGCATACATGTATTGCTGGTACGTGAATAATTAACTCTTAAATACGTTATTTTTCGCTTGCCCTTTCTCGGCCAAACAGAAAATTTATTTTATCTCACCTTCTGCAAAATAAGAACACATAATTGACCTCCAAAACCCAATCCTTTTGATGAACAATAACAAAAATTCTTACAAATGGAAACAAATTGTAAAACAAGATTTAAGTCACAGTGAGGATTTGATAAGGTTACCACAAAATGTCTATCGATTCAAAATAGATTTAAAATAAATAGATACTCCCATACCATCCCCAAAAGGAGAAAAGAAGTAAGATTATGTTTGTGGTAACCTATACATTCTTCTTTTGTGTGAGTGTTGGAAGGGGGATGGGGATTGTTTGAGGCTAAAATTATTTTTCCAACATTTAGAAATCGGTTAAAGTTTTAAGAATTGCATGAGAGACAGGCAGACTGAGTTTGTATTTTATGAATGATTGTTCCTAATGTTTACGCTTGCTTAAAGAAGTTTTAATTCATTTTATATAGCTACGAAAATACTTCTTGAGTACCCAAAAGACAAAATAAGGGAATCATTATTAGCATAAAATATACAGTACAAATTAGATAGTTAATTATATGAGGTTTTAAGATTCATGTGTAGTTAAAATAAACCAGATAATTTACAAAAATAAGTAAATAAATAAAATATCTTTTGCATATGAGGTACAGTCACCAGCATCGTTAAGTTTTTGGCTCCACATATATAATGGACAAATGCGAAATATAATCTAGTTTTTATATCAAGTGTTTCTACAACTAAAATATACTCAATTACTGAAAACAAAATATCTTTTCCCAATCTTAATTTTTATATGTGGACCATAGTAACGAATTCATACATAAATGTATCGTTAAGCAGAGAATTATCAAAATATTTTCCTCAATCATACACTTGTCACTAGAGAGTAAGTCTAGTTTCTGTACAAGCTTCCCCTTTAAATTCTGTTAAAATCTCAGTATAACTGATTACACGATATATCTTGGAAATTTATGTCCCTTTTTAACCAGATTCAGTTCTTTGGACGTCCATGTTTTTCAATACCATAACAAAATCCTAAATGTTTCAAACTCACACTCCGTAAATGCGGCAAAACTTCTAACTTGAGTTCACATTTTATCCCTTTTTTGGTATAAGGCGTGAACTGACGTCTGTTTTTGAGGTATTAATGATGAAAAATGGCAGTTCACGTTATGGACATTTAATGCAGTATTATTAAGTACATGCTTTATGCGATAATTAGGGGCCGGCTGTTGGCCGAATGGTTAGGGCGCAGGCATTTGGTACTCAGTCTGTGGGTTCGAGTCCTACTTTTGACACTGACGTTTTTATCCATTCGGAATCGGCTTTAAGCAGGAGGTCCCGCTGTAGCCCTCGTGTAGCCAAACATGCCTGTAGCGCCACAAACCAAAACCAAACCAAACTGATAATCAGGGGTAATTGCAAACTAATGAAAGAATATCGGTTTAAAAAAAAGTAAAAATTTTGCCAATATGAGCATGTAGCAAACTTCGCTGACTCTTAAGTTCATACTCAATTCACAGAAAAATGAATTTAGCTGATATAACATAAAGTTTGATTTTCCTGCTCTAAGATTCTAACTTTAATTTTTTTGGCCTAGCTCAAATCTAATTTTCCTGAAGAAACAAATTTAAATTTCCCATACTTAAAAAGTCACATGTATGCAACACCTATATTTTTATCATTTTAATATTGACTTACCATTTTAATATTTACTTTTAACTGCAACGAGATGAAAATAATTGAAATAAAAAATTTTCTTTTAGTCTTAAATAAAATTTAAAACAAAAATTTTTCCTTAAAAATTTGCTAATTGCATTTTTCGTGAAAACATTTTCCAAATTACGATAATTCATTTCTTTTTATGTGCCAAAATTAAATAGTACTTTATAGGGAAACAAAATCAGTTTATCATAATTTAATCCACTGAAAAACGAAACTTTGACGGGAACTTAAAATTTACCGAATCAAAGCTCTGTAAACTTTTATCAGCATCATGATTAATTGAACTGATATCGCTCAAACTCTCCGGCATTCATTACTGGAGACGATTACGTATTGTACCCTTTGAATTTACTGAAACTTCTCATTTCTAGGGATTAACTGGTAGATGCGTTTGGACATTCCGTTTTGGTTAAGATAGTTGCTAAAATTTTATGCTTGTGCAATAGTAACTTAAATAGTTGAGGCCAAATATCTAGTACACAATTTATATTTATACATGGGAACACTCCTTGTTTTGGACTATCATTAAATATAACCCGTGTTTTTGAATACATCTATAGTTATCTGAAAAGACACTAACTTAAGCATTGATTTTTGTGTTTTAATGCTAAGACATATCAGTTAAAAAACAAGATAAAAGTTGCTTAAAATACCAAATATAGTTGTGAATTGGGTATCGCAAAGGGGACACTCGGGGTTATGGACAGTTATAGTATAACCTGTGTCATGGATAGTTGGAACTGCATAGTTGTCTGTAGAGATACGTACCATTACCGTTCATTTTTTTTTATAATTATTGAGAGCAGTCTGTTTAAGACATGTTAAAATGTATATAAAATGCTTCCCTTAGACCTTTATAAAGTTACTAATTACAGAATTACAGCACAATAAAAATTTCAAGCAAAAATTTCCATTGAGAAAACATTTTAATAGTAGTTCCTAAGTACCACATACTATGTTTCATAGTAAAAATGTACAAACAACATTACATTAAAAATGGCAGTATATGTCCTATGTATACAAAAATTCTGGAACACCTCTTATCTCCGTGTTATATGTCATATTATAGGGATACATGAGACCAAAGATATGCATGGTCCACATTTACAATCGTAAGTATGTTTTGCTGTTTTTTATCTTTGCTATGAATCTTATCAGCTTAGCACTTACTTTTGAAAGAAAATTGGCAGTTTGTGGCTTTGCAGGTGGCATTGTTGTAGCATCGTGGCATGTGTAGGTTTTTATAGGCAGTATCGTAAGGAGAAACTCTCGTGGTGATGTTGGTGAGAAGATCGATTTCTACTGACGGGTTTTTATAACGAAGAACACTAGAATATTTTTTCTATCCACTTTTTAACCTTTGGTTCCGCTGCACCATTGTTAACTGGTATTAATTGTATCGACGGTAATGCTTGTGAGAGGTGTTCCGATTGGTGCATGTATCTCAAGAAACTGAGTTTACTACAACTCGACCGGTTTCTATTTGTGCAATACATAAAAATTAGTCCAGCCCATCTTCTCTTCAAATGTCTGCAATTTCTAGATTTTCTGTTTCATCCTAGACTTTCAAGTAGTTACTCATTTTATCTCATAAATAAAACACGTTAGAAATGAGTGATATATGGACACATTAGAAATGAGTGATATATGGACACATTAGAAATGAGTGATAAAAGAGTATGAAACCTCATTACCGTAAGGAAGTCTGACGTCACTCAGTGAAAGGACTATTGTATAAAATATTTAATTCTTCTTTTTAAATTACCTGAGATGGGTCAATTTTAATAAAGTAACCATTGAGAAAATATATTTGTAATAAAAAATTCATTTTTGTATTTATCTTTCTACAAATACTTAAACTGTAGTATATATAGATAATTTACTGTCTGAAAGAATTCTTCGCTAGCAAAGTGCGTTCAAAGAAAAAAAAACACAGGCGACACATTCTTTTCTTTGTTCTTAGCAGCTGGCA
The DNA here is from genome assembly GCA_907164885.2 of Dolomedes plantarius. Classification (NCBI taxonomy): domain Eukaryota; kingdom Metazoa; phylum Arthropoda; class Arachnida; order Araneae; family Dolomedidae; genus Dolomedes; species Dolomedes plantarius. Next base: position 85,669,321 of record OU015492.1, read on the forward strand.
GTCTGTCAAAGAATGATGTTAATTGGCCAGTGCTTTGCAGTCACAGTTGCGGTCAATAAGAGAATTGTGAGTTGATTAGACCGAGAAATGACTCTCCCTCGTGCCCTAGTGGTAGCTGCTAACGTCTTACTCTATCGAAACAGTTCAATTGGCAGCATGTAAATGGTTTCGATGTGAGAACTGGGCTGTTTATTTAATCTCTGCCACAGTTACAGAATAAACATTGGTAAATGACATGATGAAGCTCAGGTGTGATGATTCAGGTTGCAGTAAAATCTTGCAATTGAATAAATTAATGTAAGAAATAGTTTCAGACAGAGTGCATTCAATTCAACCGGTGAATAAGATTAGGATAAGCTTATAAATTTGCAATGGGACTGTACATTTTTGTTTACATTACACATCATGATAATGGAGTACAGTTTGAGTACTAAATGTGGATAGTTTAAACATTATAGTTTAAACAATGATAAAAACTTAATGACAACATTATCTGTCCTTTGTATACTTGTTTAAAATTGTATTTTGACAATTCTTGGCATTATATATTTTTTAAAACTACAGTTGCATTTTCTAGTTTTAAATTATCTTAATTTAAAATTCAAGCTAATTTAAAATAACTTATAATATTTTAAATTAGCTTATATTTTAACAAAATAGCTTTATATTTTTTTCAGATATCTAAATACGTACCTATTAATGATTTTTAAGACATTAGGGCATTCGTGAGCATTACTGGATTTCATAGTATAGTATGCAAATGGTATTAAAATTTTATATTTAAATGGAAAGGAAGTTTCTTTCGAGTTAAATAACTCATTAATTAGTTTCCAGGTAAAGGAAAAAAAGGAAACATTATGCATATCGGGTCATGTTTTTTTGTTCTTGATATGAAGCGTGTATGTCACACATCGAACGGATGCAATTGCTACGCAATGCGACACTCAACACTCCTAGGGACATGCGACAAGGCAGAGATATATCCTCCTTTTACCACGTGTTAGAATGAAATTGAGTGGACCTCAGAACTTATTAGTACAAGGTGTCATTGTTAACATAAGGCTGGCTGGTGCATCTGTGGTCAGAGCTGTTAACATAGCTCTAGTTAGTCAAAAAAGTTAGACTTTTAGTCATGGGATATATTTGAATTGCTGTTGGCAGGAAAATCCTCGTAAAATTTCGATACTAAATAAAATCGCTTACTGCAAGAGAGAAATTATCCTGCGGTAGTGTGATGTACTAGGATATAGACGGACAACTACTTAGCTTGTAGTTTCCTTGTTAAAACTTTGCATCGGAAACTTTACTGAGCTTAATATAGCAACCGCATTGCCATGCACAAGAACTTTTGATCATTTTTGTAAACGCTTATGGTCATTCCCTATGGTACAAAGATCGCAGGCTATTTGTTGTAAAATAGTTGAGGGGGATACAAAATACTGCAAAACTAATCAACATTAACACATTTTACTGAAAGCTTTTGAATACGTGTAGAACGTCAGCCTAAAGAAAATTCGTTTTTACGTCCCCAGTATCAATGGTAAAATTGTTTTCTACTGATTTACCACACTCTAAAAAAGGATCACTTCGAGTCTTCATCGATTTTTCACCTGAAATCGGGGAAAACGGGGTTTATTTTCTTTTGAGATGGATTCGAGGTTTATGGATAAATTAGTAATTTCTAACCACTAGTAAAATTTCAAAGAACTTTAACTTAGCACTTCTGTCTCTTCCAGCGCTCTCGCTGGTTGTGTCGTGCTTAAGAGCCAATGATGAGAACGAAAATCTTGCGATCTCCTGCTCTAAAGGTACGTTTAGGCTGCGCGATGGACGAATGGAGCGACAATCGGTAACAGAATCTAAACGTTCTAGCCCTTTGGAAATTTCGCAAACTTTCTTAAGTAGTTCCCACATTTATCTTCGGTCTCCACATTATCTACTATAAGAGAATTTTCTTCTGCAGCCACATCCATAAACTTACCTACTTTTTGAGTCAAGTTGCAAAATTTTCGTTGCTTGGTCTTATTTGAACCAGTTTCAGCTGTCTTGATTTGCTTGGAACCAATATTTTGTATACTGCTTTTTATTTCCCTCTCTTGGGGATTGCCTGTATGCTCTTTCATTTTAATTTCCTATTTTAAATTGTATGGGTAATTTTCAAGTATGTATTCTAAAATGACGTTAAGATCATTATAATCGTTGTACAATCTTTCATATATTTTGCGCTTCCCAATCTCTAACAGGTTGTATGTATTCTTCACGAAAAATCGGGAGAAATGACAAAAATTGTTTCTTTCCCCGTACCCCTACCCTAAGAAAAAACATTTATGTAAATACAGTGATATCAATAATAAGTCTGACTGTTTAAAATTTTTTTTTTCATCCATCTTTTTCATTTTGAAGGTTTTATTTTCTCAAGCTACCGTTTTGCAAAAGAATAAGTTTATTAGAGTGCTTTGAGTTAAATTTGCATTGGCGCGAATTCCCAATCAGATTCATTCCGCAAAGTTCATTTATCAAATGCCAGCCTGTGGACTATTAGGTCATCGTGCTCTCCAATATTTTCTACAACACAATTACAATAAGATAATGCAGGGCATTCGTCTATGTGCGCAGCAGTCATATCTTGTCCGGTTGAATATAAAATACACACAGGTGTGTTGGCAATATTAAAACGGAAGTGATGAGCACGGAGGCAATTGGTGCCCAGTTAACCCTTTGAGGGGCGCGGTTTGCACAGTGCAAACACCTAAATCTGATCTCTTTTTTCACTTGTATTCAATGTATTCCAGTTAAATGAGTAGAAAATTGTCTAGTGCTGCCATCTGTTATCAGTTTAAAGAAGTAAAAAAATTTTGCAACCTTTATTTGGAAAAATTTTAAAGATCTTTTAGGTTAAAAAATATAAAAAAAATCTGCACCGTGTAAACGGTGGAGGTTGTTGCCCTTGGAAAGGGTTAAAAGTCTAAAAGTGGCAGTCGCAGCCGCGCGAGGAGCATCAGGAACATAATGGGAATTGGTGCTGATAACACTCCAGGACTTTGCACGAGAAGAGTGAACAGGCGCGCTGTATAGATGGAATGTCTAAAGACAATATTTATATCTTATTTTTGATGAATGAAAGGGCAAATTTCTGTTTAATTTCTGAAATATATTGCCCCCTCTCTTTGCCCAAAAGTCTGTTTTCTCATTTCCTTCGACACCGCAGTGGAAGGGCACCCACTGCAGAGACACTATGAGTTGAAACATTCCGTAAAGTCAACGATATTAATTTCCTCCTTAACAAAATGATCACGCTGGCAATTGTTGCTGGCAGTTTCGGTAGCAGAAATGCACTTGCGCCGATGCAATTTCGACCGTAAATTTAATGAAAATGTATAATTGCCCATATCCCAGACTGTAGTGATTTACCTCAGGACCTGTGCGGAAAGAGAATAGAAATTCCAGTTAATTCTTGTCTAGCATTATGTGTTTTTTTGGGGGGGATATAAAGAAACATCTTTTTACAGTACATTTCGCATACTATATATGTATATGACTGTATGATATATTAAATACATATAGTCATATATTTACCGTGAAGTAAAGATAAGCCATTCTAATTATTTGGCTTTTACAAGTAGAAAATTGTTTGCATTTTTAATAACTCTTTAAAACCGATTATTTGATCCCAAATTTTTTTCCCGGTTTATACGAGTAACGGTTAAAACGAGTATTTTCAGTGACTCTAAGTATCTCGTGTTAACCGAGTTCCACTGTATATGAATCCATAACAATAGCAACTGACAATCATTTTCTCTCAAACGTTTTCTATTATACTCGTAACACCAGCAATTTTTTATTCTAGTCTATCCATGTGGATTCATTTTTTTTTTTTAAGTGGAGGGGGAGTAGTTCTATTTTCAACTTCAAATAATGTCCCTAGATGGGATTCTATTCAATGTTGTGAACTTTTTAAATAGTGCCCGACTCTATATGGGGTGATATCCTGAAAGCAAGGGTTTGAAATACGTTGATAATAATGAATTCCAACAAGAAAATTTTTATGTTCGTATTTTAAAGGTTTAATTTTATTTTAAATGAAAATATCCATACATTAAGCATTTATTTCAGTTAGCAAGGGCCTTGATTAGGAAGCATTTCATTATAGAAATTTTTTATATATATATATGATCGATAGATGTGTGTGTGTATGTATGTGTATAAGTATGTATGTATGTAATCCACTAAGGCTCAATCTCATTATTTTTATATATCCCAGTTAATAGTAAATATGATTAAAGTTAATAGTAAATATGAATTTCTCTTAAAATTATTTATTATTATCAAAAACCTAAATTAACGTTGCTAGACTTTCCTCCTGAATCAATGACTAAATCCCTCTTGCTGACTATTAATTGAATAAAAATAAAAGAGAGAAGCTGTCACGTACCATAAAGCTGGAATAGAATCCAGATCTTGGTGTGCTAGTTACGAATCCGTCAATCTGCTGAAGCGACACTAATTGGCCTGCGCTTCGCAGTCACGGTTGTGGTCAATAAGTGAATTGCGAGCTGATTATAGAGAGAGAAAAGAGAAAGGCTATTTTCTCATGCAGCTGTTAACTATACTTACGCGATACTTTTAATCAAGAGCGGGATCTGTGTGATGGCAGCATGAAATCGAAATATTTTAATATGTTTGGAATGTTAAGACACACGTAATGAGTTGTATTTACGAAACAAGTCATTTTTCGCATGGTCAGGTCTATATTTTTTAGGAAAATATTAGGTAATCATTTTTATTAATTTCATATTTTTCTAACATTTTATGTAAAGGCCTTGAGAAACATATATTAAGGTGAGTTTTGCGTCTATTCTGTCAAATTTAAAAAATAAAATTTAAATCTTTGACAACTGGCTTATTGAGTACTATTATTATTTCCTGAAACGTTCGTTTTTATAATTGGGAGAATTTTTATATATTTACCTATTTCGAAAGAGTGTAATAGTTTCAAGAAGCATTTTGCACTACAGAGTTTCTCTATTTTCTTTCTCTGTCTCTCTTTATATGCAGTGAAACTACTCTACCCGGCCACCCCTCTGAAGACCTTTTTCTGTTCAGAATCGATTCAAAACTCCATAGAGCCAATGTATGGAAGAAACCTCTTTTCGAGATCACCCCAGCCTTGGAACCATGACTGGTCCCCACAGAAAGTTTTGCTGCATATAATATAAGGAATTCCTCTTGTAAACACTATAACGATATTCCGGAATATAAGAAGGGCATTTACGGCTGGTGATGCATCTTGAACTTAAAAGTTGTAGCCAGGTTGAGCGACATGAAAATCAATCAAGCAGTCCAGTCGATGAGATTAATAAATTTATTAACTGTAAGGGGAAAGCCAATATTTAAGTTAGAGAATTAATGGAATAGAATTAAAGCTGGTGGGGCGGTATTATATATATATATATGAAATGACCCGAATGGTCATCTCCTGAAAGTGATGCAATCGAGGCCTTAAAAAAGGGATACCAAATCATAACGAAGTTTATTTCCCAAAAACAGCAACACATCTTATTCGCTTCGAGCCGGCCCCGCGTCTGAAGTTGCTCGCGAAAATAGAATTAGGGCAAAGAGGGGTTGCCAGAAATTGGCGGAGAAAGTTAATATATGGGAAGGCGGAGCGTTTCGCCAAGGTGTCAGAAAGGTTACCACATGAGAAAGAAAGTTCAGAAAGGGCGATTAAAGATTATTAATAATATTATCACATATATATTTCAAATCTTCACGTACATTCTATTAAATAATCATATTAATATATTATTTATATTAATTAATCTATATTTATCCATATAATATATATGAAATATAGTTTTCTGTGGCATCACATACATACTTTTAAATACTTATTACTGGGCATTCATTCTGTGGTTAAAGAGATGATTAGATGCAATCAAAGCATACATTTAGGAAATCATAATCAAGACTATCAGTGCGACTTTGCTAATGATCATCTAATGATCATTTTCTTTCAGAAGGAGGAAATTCTAATTTCCTGTCTTAAGGATCACGTGAGATCGAAATGAAATTATATCTATCATTAATAGAAATATTCCTTATCTTGATATTTTTTAGCCTTTTTTTAATAAATGAAATTTATTCTCTTTCACAGATTGTTGTCTATTAAAAACATTGTCCTATGTAGCTTTAAGACATAATCACCAATTATCGGGTTATATGTTGAGAAGTTTTATGAATTTCTGTTTAAATCTGTAGCGTAAAAGAAATTTTATTTATTGTTGGAATATGCTAGTTTCTTTTTGCTTCAACATACGGTATTTTTTATAAAAGAACTTGTATTAGGAGATTTAAGACCATCAAAACATTTTCTAAATCATCCTGAATATTAGATAAAAAAATCCCTAAAAAATGGGTTTAGTATGTATTTCAATTCGAGTTTAATCCTTTGGTGTGATCGTTATTATAATACATCACTTTCCTTAGCTATCCTATTTGTTGTCCACTGAAATCGAATGAAATGTAAAGCCAAACAAGTTTCATGAATTCTAGTGCTACAAATCTATATACCGATTTATATTGAGACTAGCTGAATACCCGTGCTTCGCTACAGAGTACATTCAAATTAAATACAACGGTCAATAAATCCAATTAATTCCCCAAAAAAATTATAAAAAAATTTGTAACGTATATTTTTATAGACAAAATAATGTAGAAAAAAATATTAAAATTAAATAGAACGGTCAATGTATACAGTTAATTGTATGTTTAATATCCATAAAACATTCTAATTTGAATTAAATTTCTAAACAATTTCCATATCCATTTCTCTAGTGGTTAAATTTTATATATCACTGAATTTTAATATTTTTTTGTCAATTTATTTCATTGTTATGCACGTGACCGAAAAAAAATTTAAAGTATCACACAAAGAAAAGAAATTCCGTGATCAGCATGTAATAAATTAAATTCTAAACATTAATATATAAAAATTCACCAAAAATCAGAAAATGGACGTACAGATTCGAAAAAGGTTTCATTTTAAAGGAATTTTTATGATCTTTCTTGTGATATAAATTTTATAACCATCCGATTAATATTTTAAATTCAAACTTTAAAAAGTTACAAAAACAGCTTAAAAATTAAATTAAAAATTTCTAAGAAGAATTTTTCAAAAATCTTTCTTTGTGCACCCCTACACTATAAGAAGAATTGCCATGCAAGATTTCAGCCCTTTAGGTCCAGCGGTTTGATCTGTGCGTTATTTGTCACTCAGTTACGGAATTGTTTTATGTACTTTGTACGAGCTGAAAACTCGCACCTTGCTACGGAGTACATTCAAATTAAATACAACGGTCAATGTATGCAATTAATGCCATATAATAAATACGGCGATCAATATATACAAATGATGTAAATATATATATATATATATATTTATTTATTTCTAAAAACATCGTAAGGGATATTTTTAAAGACAAAATAATGTAGAAGAAAATATTCAAATTAAATCTAATAGGACATACTAAAGAATATAGTACAGTTTGAGGAACATTTCTTTTACTGTATTTCAATATTTTTTTGGATAATGTCCAATCGTCTGCCGCATTAGCAAAAAAAAAAGAATTTTTTTTTGTCTATTTAGTTTTTATGCACGTGACGATAAATTTATTTAAAGTATCAGAAAAAGAAAATGAATCTTTAAAAATTCTCCAAAAATCAGAAATGGAGGTAAAGAAAATGGAGGAAAAAGATTTCATTTTAAAGGAATTTTTAGGATCTTTCTCGTGATATAAATTTTATAACCCTCAAATTATTTTAAGTACATACTTAAAAAAAGTTACGAAAACTGCTTAAAAATTTAATTTAAAAAAATCTAAAAAGTATTTTTCAAAAATATTTCTTAGTGCACCCCTACACTATAAGAAGAAACGTCATGCAACATTTCAACCCTTTAGGTCCACCGGTTTGGTCTGTGCGGTCTCTGTCAGTCAGTTACGGTACTATTTTATATATAGAGAGATTATTGAATTTTGTATCAATATATTTTAGCATGCCCTGAATCCGTTACTTAATAATTTAAGCCAATCACGGAGGCACATTTACTAATTACTGGCCATTTAAATATACTCTGAAAACTGTATAAATGTATATTTTAATATCCTTGCTATAACATTCCCCTGAACAGATATTGACTTTTACAATCCCATCACCATTACAAATTTAGGGTAAAAATACTTTTTTTTTTTAAATGTTGACGATTCGCAGTTGAAATTTCCGAGAATTTAATTTTTCCTCAGTGAGCGGTGTCATTTCAGTCCTTATATGTACACCAAAGATGACTGTAATGCTCCAGATTTTTCAACTCTTATGATGTCGATTTCGGCAGAGTGATAAACTGCCTTCCACTGAGTGGGAAGACTATGTGAATGTCTTTATTGTAGCATAAATATGTTTATTGCGCATCATGCAGTCATGATTATGTGTAACATGAGTTAATAAACATTTTATAAATTTTACAATTTTCACTGTGTTAGTGATATTAAAATGATTTACTATTCTCTCGAAATAGATATTTCGTAATCGTCTACAATATACATCAGAATAATTCTATAGAAAAATTTATCCCTCAATTTCCGGTAGAGTACAAATGTATCTCTGCATTCCATCTGAATTGTTCCGAATGGCCAGAGCACTTGTATATCCTTCTGGAAGCTGACAAAGTGCGGATGATTAAAGAAATAATGAGTCAACAAATCTTGATCCTCTTTTGCCCTGATCCGGAAACCCTTCTCTGTCCGAAACTCCAGAGTTACCCAGGAAATTAATATCTATATTTTATCGCGCAAGACGGTGCTCTGGATTGCTTTTATCCGGGAGGAGAGATTGGAATTACTTTGTGATAAAAATAGGGGAGTTTTGTTCGTATTTTACCTCACGTTAGCGCTAAAATGCGGTTGAATCTCGTTTTATCGAAGCCATATTGTTTGTTCACATTGAAAAAAAATTCGTTGAAAAAATAATTAATCAGTAAAATTATAACTGATTAAAAGGGAAGAGGTTGAAGAGGCTTAAAAAAACCTCATTTTTTAAAATTAAAATGAAACTTTACAGGGATTCGGAAGTGGTGAGTCGTGGCTCTTTAGAGTGCCGTGAGATCAGCCAGCAGTGCCACGAGATTTTTTTTAGATAAACAAAAAATATTAATAAGGCCCACTTAAAATAATTATTAAGTTGAATTAATTACTCTCCCGGCCGACAGACTGTGACATAAATCGATGAGCTTGTTCCTCAGGATTAATTAGCTACCCTAACGCTCTCAACTGTTGTGCCTGCTATCAAACATTTGTGATCTAAGCATCCATCGCAAGTCTCACATTAATAAAACAAAACTCTTTTTAGCGATTTCCCCTGTAGTCTTCCAGTGTAATACGATACTGAATCTGATGGCTATTAATGAAACTGTGTTAATACATCATGTTCCAGTGTTCGTTACTTATATCTTTAAATAAATGAATAAAATCAGCAATGGAGTAAGTATTTATTTGAACGTAAATTCAGTATGTTCCTGAAATATATTCCACTTTAATCTAATATTAAAAAACAAATTAATTCTAACAGGAGTGCTCCAAGTTTCTAATCTCATTCCTGAGGGTGCCGCAAACATAAAAAAGGTTGGGAATCCCTGCATTAATAATTAAGTATATTTCTAATTCACAACCTCATTTAACGTAGGATTACGTTCCTCCATAACAGTCCTCCGGAAAGCAAAATTTCAGACGCTAAAACCGTCCGTCCGTTCCTCGCTAGTTATAATTTTGGAAGCGCGCCAAACCCAGTATGTATCACTAGGCAATAAATAGTTAAATAGAAAAGTACCAAAATGCGACAAAATCTTTACACACATATATATATATATATATATATATATATATATATATATATATATATATATATATATACACACATACATACATAACACATACATACATATATACATACAAAAGAGGTAAGCAAAGATAAGTAATCCTATGTTAATAACCCGAGGTAGTTTCGTTAGGAGAGACTACCTGGATTTTTTTTTTCTATAATGTGGCAAACACTTGTCTTTTCGAAATGCACCCACCTACCTCCGGTAATTTGTTTGCTTCTTTATTATGGGAACGCCAAATATGTGATCTAACATTACGACCGAAGAGGGGCTAGAACACGAATATCCGTCGGACAGCACAAAAATTTCCGGACGAAAATGCGTTAGTCAGGGGATTTGAACCCAAGCACATTCCATGGAAGCTCACGACGACTACCCACTACACGATGCGGGCGACGTGTTTCTTGTATTTTAAAATGAGTTTAGAAGATTGTATTTTATTATACGATGTAAATAAAACAATTTGGACTTTTAAAATGCATAGGAATATATATTTATAAAAAATTCGGGACAAACGTAAATTCTTCTTATAATTTAAATTATGCAAATGGTTTTCAAAAATTTTTTTACGATAATTTTAAATAGTCATAGTACATTTTTCATATGAATTCCTAAACTCTAAAATATCTGTATTCCTGGTTTGTGTAGATTTACCGTAAAAAACATCTTGTTCGTAATAATTTTCCCATTATGAGTAAAATTACGATTGTTGTCACTCCACCCAACTTTCAAATTAAATATTTCGAAGTGACTCTTCGAACTTAATAGGTAAGCAAAATTCCTAACTGAATTGTCCGGGGATCTCCTTAGAGGAGATAGATCCTTTATAATTCTCATGCTCTTCCTTGATGCAATCAAATAGTCTCGATACATATCAAAATATTTAATCCTGTTTACATATTACACACATACACTCACTATAGTTACAAATTTTGAGAAAAGTTACATTCTTCCCGTCATGAAAACGGGACCAAAAAAAAAGGCTCACCGACAGGCGCCGTATCTTGACTAAAATATAAGAAAAAAGAAAAGAATAAACTCAAAACTTGCGTGTTGCCAAACATCAAAAAATTATCTCGTGGAATGTGGGAGGAGTCAATAAAGTGAAACCATGTAATCAAAACAGGTAAACCATGGAGTCTGCGACAACGGTATTAAAAGGAAAAAAGCAACTCAATATTTTAAAACTCAAAAATGTGCATAAAAAATTTAAAACTGACAGAAGAAAATATAAAATAACAAAAGCAACCGTAAAATTTGGGAAATGCAAATTCGTCTGAAATGTATGAGAAAAGGAAGAAACATGGCACATTTTAATATGATATTGAATTAATAACTTTCTGTAAATATTCAGGGATTCTGCAAGCGATATCTATTCATTAACATCAGAATTTAACATTACCCATCTTTAAAAATCTATGTGTTGAATAAAAATGTTTCAAAAAACATGCTTTTATTTGTAGAATGTTTTTGTTATTTCGTCATGCATTCGAAGAAATTTCAAAAAATAAACCTGAACACATAAATTTCTGTTAATAATTTTTAACCTTATATATTACTAGAGCCAGGAATTCTCAATAATTTTTTTCAAAGGGCATATGCCTGCATAACTCCCTTATTTTTTATGTCTGGTTCTCCTAATAAAACTTTCAAATGCAGGATCAGACGCCCTGTTCAGCCTCTAAAAACTCTAATTACTGTAACTAACTCATGAATGAAAACTCGAATTACTTTTAACTGACTTTTTGATGTAAAACAAGTCTTCAATAACAACACAGGAGACAAAAGAGAAAGCGATGGAGTGTGTGTTGTTTACTACTGAGAAAAGAAATCATTATAGTTATTTGTGGTAGTTAAAAAAATTAGAATAAAATTAATAAGAATTAAAAGTATAAAAGAAAAATTATGAAAAAGAGTCTCTAATTTGTTTTTTTTTTAATATTAAATGATACTTGGCCAAGGCTATCATTATAGGAATATCTCTTCTTTTGTTTTATTATTATTATTCAATTTTTTAATTTTTCCCCTCGTCGCGAAACGCCTAAAAGTCTTACAAGAACTATCACAGGTACGCATACCACAGCTTGGAAAAGACTAGTCTTAAGTTTTTTTCCAACAGTTTAAAAGAAAACTACTCTCAAAAATTTTTTCCAACACTTTGAAAAAAAATACTGTTAGTTAGTAGTTTTTTTCCAACAGCTTAAAATGACTACCGTCAATAATGTTTGTTTGGGTTTTTTTTGGCAATATTTGGATAGCCTGTTCTTCCCACTTTTCCGTCCTCAGCTGTGTGTCAATTAGCACTCATAATCGAGAGTTCAGTGTGTTACTTTTACGTTTAAAACAGCATCAACCAAAAAAAAATTATCGTCTTTGTCTCATATAACATGGAAACAAATTGGCCGATTTTGTAGCTCAAATAGAATAAAACGTCATTTATAAGATGTCTATTATTTTCCATTGCAAAGCTCCGAGGATTTGCTAATTTAGGTACAAGCGAGAAACGTACAAACGACAAGTAATAAGTATTATATACTGTACAAGGAGTATATAATAATTATTACGAAAAATTTCTATCAAATGAATAACTACCCGCAAAAGTGATTCGAGTTATAAGCACGAATTTTTTTAGATTAAAAACTGCTGAGAAAAATTACGAACTTTTCTGTATCACTTCAAACATGTTAAGTTTTTTTTCGTAGTTGTAGTAAAGTTCCACGTTGCAACAATAGATAGGAAAACTGAATGTGCGTATAAAAATGTTGATCTCTTAGAACTGAACCTTAGTGAATGTTCATATTTTAAAATATCAATCGTTTTCGCGAAAATTTCTATCAATTTGCAAACTAGTTTAACTTTGTCTTGTTTTCCTGGGAATCTTTAAAAAAAAAACATTGAATGCATAAATTCAGCTTCATTTCTAAGTATCATTAAAAGTTAAGCCAAGTTTATAGTTAGCAAGTTCTTTAGATTTATTCTCTTTACTTTCTTGATTTAAGTATTTGACATCATTTTTGGCAATCTCTTGATAATCCGAAACAAAGTAGTTTTCAAATTGCTTTGATATTAATGTAGCGCCATCTGTTGTGGAGTCAAAATATTAAAATGGTAGAACTGATCTGATGTATATTGTATGTTAAATGTTTTATATATTTCCTTCCCAGCTTTACTTAACAACAATAAAACACAACAAAAGGGTAAAGATCTCCATTTTTACTTTTTTTCATGCACATTGCATTGCAGGCTTTTAATAACCTCAGAAAAAATGGTTTTAGTTATAATTGAAGATATTTTCCAAAAACATTGAATGCAAAACTCAATATACAGTGGTAATGGATGTAAAATAATATTTCTATCTGGTATAATTCAATGATTAAAGTATAAATATTGTGAATAATAGTTATTATTTAATTGCATTTTTACATTATCTATCTCATAGTTATAAAATATCAAAATTATTAAAAGAAAAAAATGTATTTGGTATATGCATACGTATGCTATATATAAAATTTGCTGTATGTGGTAACCAGAAATGTGAAATTTTATTTAATGTAAGGAATGCTCTAATTGAATTTCCCATACTTCGTACGCTGAATATTTGTATGCTTTCAATTGACAAGATTAACATGTGGAGCAGCGGAGCTTAAATGGATATATTTTTAGCTGAAAATATATCCAAACGGCTACCTAAGAGAATTTCTGTTCTTATGTAATACATTAGAAAGCAGTCAAAACTTACAATTAAAAATGCATGTCAGTTAATTGTTCAAAATATCTAAATAAGTTTTAACATTAATTTGCTAGTGTGTAAGCCCAGGAAAGAACAAACGAATTATGTAGATTGCATTTAAAAAGAAATTAGATATAAATGCCTCCTTTTTTTAGTGACCGAAAAACAATTTAATGAAAAATATTCCTTTATTTTTTTATTTAGAGAAAAATATCAAAATTCAAGTGAACAGCATTTTTGTAAACAAATAAGGTTAAAATATAAACAATGTAAACAAACAGTACTAAAGCAGATTTTTTTTTTCAGTAAATGTTTGTTTTCCCATAGCTGAGAAAATTCGGCCAGAAATTCGTTTCAGAATTCAGAAAAAGATTTCTCACGCTCTTGTACTCTACATAAGTGCAATGTCCACATAAATGAAATCTGCCGGACGATGGCCGAATGGCCAGGTCGCTGCCTTTCGGTACCAGTCTGTGGGTTCGAATCCCACTCTTGGCATGGACATTTGTAGCCGTTCGAAATCGGCATTAAGCAGTAGGTCCCGGTCAAATTAGCCTTCGTGTAGCAAAAAAATGACCGTAGCTCTCCAAACCAAACCAAACTAAATGAAATCTACAATGTAATGTGACAGATTTGGAGAATATTACCTGAACGGTAGTCAGCGTGTAAGCAGTCCTCCCAATAGATTCAAAGCTGGTCCCATAAATGGACGATTGGGGGGGGGGGAGGCTTCATTTTCAAATATAGTAGAAATCAATATCTCCGCTTACTGATATTTCCAGTATTCATCTTTCCAGTATATGTTTGGAGATATTCTCATAACTGCAAAACCAGCATCGTTAACTGGGTGTTAAATCTAAATTATAATCCGAACCACCCGAAGATATGTGGTAATTGGCTAAAAATGCATGGTTGCTACATGCAGTCCCGCACATACAGAAGTCCTACAGACTCAGAAATTAATTTAGGGTCATTATAACCCTTTGGTACTTACTCCATAATAAGTAAGACTAGGTCACTAACTCATGTCCTTCTCAGGACTTGGGTTGTCTAGTTACCAGCCGAAACTACGCGGAAGGGAGGGGGGCATTCGATAGTAAGCAGAGTGCATCCTACAGCTCCCATAGAGGATGCAACTCCCCAAAGAGAGTCGAAGTTACTCCCACCATTACCGCATTCATGTGAAGTTCATCGCGGAACTTGGTTACGACCTTTTCCCCCATCACACTAGCAGATTTTAGCGCAGTGGCCAGGTGTAGATTATCCAATCAGCCCCTAAAGAAACTCCTAATTTTGGACTTTAACTGTCCGAGAACAATTGCTCTTACAATAGCTAGACAAAGAATTTAATCACTTTAAGGGTATGGAAATCACTTTAAGGGTATGAGATCCTTTATCAACTGTATAAATTGTCCAGAAACCCAGCTTTCTCCAAAACATGTCTTTGAGTGCCCAGCCATTGTTGTTGTTGCTAATGCCCCCTGGTTTGAGGTTCCATTCACCAGATGGACTGAAAGGGGTAACTCCTGTTTTGAATTAGCACCACAAGGGTCGGAGTCCGACTTGGCTAAATGATCGGTCCCGTAATTTAGAACCAAGTCAAGTGACGAGACCGAAACACTTGACCCTGCACATCCAGAGTCAAATTTGAGAACTTGGAGGACATTGCAGCCACCACCTATTTTACGTGCACCAGCCGACTATTAGTGAGCATGGCGGTGGATTTGCAGCGACGAGCATAGAACCAGGGAAGTTCAGATCACTGACCCACTGCTCCTGCCAACTGGGCCCCCGCGCCTGTGCCTAGCCATTGTGGCTGCCTTTTTCAAACTCGTTTTGTCACCACAAGAACTCCTCTACAGCCGACAGACACCTGATCGGGCATCTGCTATTATCCAGGCTATCAATTCTATCTGGACTTTTTTTCTTCTGCACTATTCGTAGACACGACAACAACAACAACAACAACATATGAAGTTCATTACTTTTGAAATTTAGTACTGCGGAATGAGTCACACTGCCGTGACGCCGGAATTCGTACAATTAGGTGTTAAATCAGTCCCAAAAATAGTCTGCCCCGTTGTGCAAATGCAGAAAAGCAAACTCTGAGAATGCGTTGTTGTCAATGCAGGAAAACAAACTTTGAGAATGCCGCAAATTCCTGCATAGTACTAAGAACAGCTGTTGCTATTCCCGGAAAGGAAGCTACTTGCTGCAACTGCTGATATCATACCTAATAATATAAGTTTATTCAAATCAGGAAAGCAGTACCCTTTCATAAGTCCCTGACAAAAATGAATCAATAAATTCGAAATTTCGAAGAAAAACTCTCCTTGACGACACAGTTAGAGTTCTGTTTAATTAAAAAAATTATTACTCTCAGACCCTACTCCTTTTATAATTCTGTTTCATGTGGGAAAGAATTGTTTAAAAATATTTAAAAACCTGACTGCGGAAGATAAGATTTCATTTTAGGAGTACTAGATAAACTGAAATTAAATTACTTTAATTCGGGCAGAATAGGAATTTCCTCATAGAATGCTTACCAACAAAACGCTGTCACGTGTTCAGCTGTATCTAAAAAGCACACGTCATTGTATATATATATATATATATATATATATATATATATATATATATAAATAAATGAATTAGCTTTAATCTGTTACGGTCATCTATTACATTATTATATAACTTTTTTTTCGGCTAATCTTTCATTATACCTTTTCATATGCACAAAATATTAATAAATAGAAATAAGACTGATCTGACAACGCGTGGGGTTTGGGAACGAAAACAAACAAATAAACAAACGCGCGCACACACACACACATACACATACATACATACATACATACATACATAAGAATTTAAATAAAAATTATTTAAATAGAAAGAACATCTTACCAAGTTTTAATATCAATCATATATTTTGATCATAGTGTCAGGGATTTCGATCTGTGCACCTTTTATAGCACGACAAACGTCTAAATGGTAATCCAGTTCTTTCCAAGTGTTTCGTAGCGTATCAGGTTATATTACACGAATTGCTCGAATGATACGTGTCAACACATCCACAGTTTCAATTTTTTGTTTATACACAACGGATTTAATGAATCCCCAAGCAAAAAAGCCTAATAACTCCTGGTATGGTACGAAACACTTGTAGAGAACATCTATGATTGATATTGAGACTTGGTGAGATGTTCTTTCTATTCAAATATATTTTTTAAAATTCTAATGGGTAGTTCCGTAAAAATAAGCCATGACTTTTGGATACCTTTAGCCCGGACACCCTGTGTGTGTGTGTTTGTGTGTGTGTGTGTGTGTGTGTGTGTGTGTGTGTGTATGTATGTATGTATGTATGTATGTATGTATGTATGTATGTATGTATGTATGCATATATATATATATATATGTGTGTGTGTGTGTGTGTGTTAGTTAGTTAGTTATTTGGTGACAATTAAATATGTATTACTGAGACACAACTGGTCCAAATATTTGTCTAAAGAATAACCTTTCGGGGAATGTCATCTTTTGTGATCTCAGTAGTTTTCGAAATATTTTCATACCTGAAAGGGCAATTCATATAGCATCTTCCTTCTGCAATATTCGTAGATAAGAAGAAAAATGAGAGGAAGAAAAAAGCGCAGAAAGAGAGAAACGGTGCAATGAAGCAACAAATCTTAATCCTATTTTCCTTGTTCCAAAAACATTTCTCTGTCCGGGTAAGATGTTACCAAGGAAATCAATGTTTATTCTTTATGTAATAACCTGCGAAGCAAGAGTCTGATGCTCAAACTCAGCCGTCTCCCGTAAAGGAGAGGAAATCTTTTATTAAATGATGTTGAGGGGGGAAAATGCATAGAACGGAACTCTCTTCTTAGATTAGATTTCTCTTCTTAATTATACACGGATTCTTTCGATTGTATGTACTGCCGTAGTCGGAATAAAATATATATATATATATATATATATATATATATATATATATATATATATATATATATATATATTTATAGTATATAATTCCTTCCTGAAATATAATTGCTTTCGCATGTCTCTCTGCCTTATATGATTATTAAATTAATTAGTAAATTGTCAAAATGCGTGGTCACTGAAGACAGAGAAAGATTTTAGAAGAGTTTATTCATGCAAATAGAACGTTTTCATACTTTTAGTAAAGATTAAAAGTAAATTTATGCATAAAATCGAAATTTCCTATCATCATATGAAGAAAAGAACCAGTCATAGTTTTGGAAAATGTAAAGCTGCTATGTTTATTCTGTACCTACTTTATTTTACCGCATGAAATTTTTCCTGCTACAGAAAATTCACGACTTACATACTTGTGACGTGTTCTTTAATTCTGGGTCCGAGATATATTTTTCATTGTGAGAAAATAATACTGAAATGAACATTGCTTAGTATTCACATAAATTGTGTTGTTCGTAATGCCCCCTGGCTGGAAGTTCCAGACCAGGTCCATATAGGCATCGGACTGAGTAGTGCGACTCCGGTTTAAAATAGTACCACAAGGGCTGCAGTCCGACTTGGCTAGGTGCCACCACAATTTTAGCCGATCACCCCAGGGGAGACATCTGGGGGAGATGGTACCTTTCCCACCCGCTGACCTCATAGGACTTTCCGGGTCTTCAATTTCCGGTCTATCGGTATAACATTCCCATATTCGGCCTAGACACGAATTACCCCAATTGTTCACTGACCAATGTAGTTTTATTATCCTCAAATGGTGAAAAAAAATTCTATTAAAATGCAATTAATATTGCCTCACGAAATTCAACCAACCTATCACGTCCCTCTGATTTACTTACTGTGTGGGGAATTGTTCTCAGTTTGTAACCTGAATCCGATTAATTTTGTTCTTCTGAACGTTGGAAAATTTTGCTTTTCCTTATGAAGGTTCACTTGGGTTGATCACTCGGAACAATGGAATGAGTGCCGCATATGAAAACACAATTATTTAAAGTAATATCATGATAATTATATCTTTAATAGAGATATTTTAGTTCTGCAAAGTAAATCGAAAATAATTTCATAGTGTTTACTGCAATTATTACTTTAAGAATTTTTTTTTTCAATTACTTCACTGTGTTCTTGTACATTTTAAAATCCCTTGGCAATTGATAGCTGTTCGACTAACAGACTGTTTTTGATGTAATGCTACTATCCGCAAGTGAAACGTGAAGATTTGTTTCTGTATTTTGAATGTGAAATTGAAACATAATAGATCAACATTTGCTAACATTAATTTAAGTAACAGCTTATTTTTAAATATATTTTTAAAATATATATTTCTTCATATTTTTTCTCTAAATGTAAATATAATGTTTGTAAAACCTAATAACTGTTATAATCGTTTTGATTTTAAAAAAATAATAAAAGTACAAAAAATTTTATCATTCTCTACAAGTTTTAGACCTCAAAATATAATTTATATCGATTTTACTGATAAAAACTAATAAAATAAAAATAATTTAACTGTATTAATGTATCAATTTAAAACATTATGCTAATAAAGTATTACCATATATTTCGTTTATGAAATATTAAATTTACAGTTGATCTATTAGACTGAAATCATCAATACATAAAAGTAACGTTATCTTTGAAATGTGGAAAAAAATATTTAACTCAGCTAAAATAACGAATAAAAAGATTCCTTAGCAGTTTAAAAAGCATTGCAATTGCAAATTCAATTAGTAATTAAACCCTTAACTATTTATGCAGTGGTTTGCTACGTCCTCGGAGAAAAGACTCTCTTAATCAACAAAATATTTTTTTTATATAAGCTTCTAATTTTTATCACATTCGGTAATTCTTTATGACAGCGCAAGATAGATGCAAGAGGACTTTTTTTAAAAAGGTCAGAATGTTCTAAAAAAATTTAAGGTAAAAACAATCAAAAGTGACATTTTCTTACACTTTTGTGAATGTAAGAAACAAAATTCAAACTCAGCATAGGCAACTTTTATAGGAAGCACCTGAGGTATTCCAGGACTAACGCGTTAGGCTTAGAACTGGGAGTGTTTGGTTCGAATCCTGACGACGCTATTAAATACCTTCGTGTCTAGGCCGGATATGGGTACGTTGAATCCGTATATCAGAAAGTCCTTCTATGAAGTTAGAGAGGTGGGAGCGTGTACGACCTAGTACGACCACCCTAGATTTTGCCCCTGGGATGGTCGGTCGAAATTGAGGTGACCCCAGGGGGTGGTCTCATCTAAGGGGTAGTCGGTTCATCGATACGGTGCCATCATTGAAAGCAACCAATGGTTCCCGCAGTTTAAGTGCTAATTTCTCAACAGGCAAGTGCTCCTCATTTGAAAACAACACTTTTAAATGAAAGCAGAGTCTTTCTATGTAAAGAGACTAGATCATACAACCCAAACATAAATGAAATCATTACTATATGGAAATGAAACTATTTCATTTGTCCATACATCTTTACGAACGGCTTCTTTCGTAGAGTATATGCGAAAATGAAAGACAACCACAAGAAGTCTATATAATATACAGATATCACAATGAGAGCCATTACAGGCCTATCTGAGAGACAGCCCCAATAATAATGCAATAAGATGCTAACAGATATAAAGTGGAGATATGGATTTATAGACAGAGATATACAGTTTTAGCAAGTGAGTAGATGAATCTCAGAAGATATGTTACCTGCAACAATTTCGTGAAACGAAAAATTGTCAATATCGTGGAACTAATGAATCGGTAAATCCGGATCTTTTCACTTGATCCCGAAACCTATCTTGGATTTGGTCATAAGGGAAGTTTGTTGTGCTACCACGAAGTATTTATTCTAGAACTAATAAAAACTTAGTTCTTCTTGTTCCTTTCATGTCGTTTATTCCGTGAAAAAGGGAGGCTTTTGTTACCAGAGACAACCGAGGGGCGGAAATGCATGTGTACCAGCAATCTAGGAAGACAATGCGGCAGAATTAACTAATGGCAGGAAAGTAATGTTTCGGAGGTAGAATATCGTGTGTGCCCGTGTTTTATTGTGGTCAGTATCGGTGAAAATGTTTTTCGATGTTTATCGAGGATTTTGTTTTTTCACAAACAATTATAATTATAGATTTTTCTGCTGCTGCTTCAGAACTACTTCATTACTTTTCAACTACATCAAATATACTTTTAAATACTATTATTACTTAGTGCTAAGTAATGTTTGGAATAGTTAGTTAAATTGCTCTTATTGATATCTGTTGATTTAGTATGGAATTTATTTTTTGTATGGCTTAATATTTTATGAAACAAACTTTGTATCTGCTTGCAGCATGCGTTATTCATAAAACTGTTTTGACGAGCTTATACTGAGTCACATTTTTCTTTCGTACTAGATGTTTCGAGGACAATATCGTCGAACCCATTCGTGAACTCACGTCACACTTACAAGTATCTTTCCAGACACACTGTTCTTCAAACCTTTTAGTCAGCTATTCTAGTCCTTTTAGTCCTTTTCACATTGTGGGTTGTGGGAAAACTCATGCTATTTATTAAACATAGTAGGAGATAACGTGAAGTAAATTTTTTACGGTTGGTAATTCAAGCCTTACTTTTTATGTCACTAAATACTTGGTAGATTCAAAAATTTTTTATGATAAAACTAAAATTATAAAGTCTATTTTGAAAAGGTTTTATAAACTTCTCTTCTTGAGTGCACTGCAACAGAATATTTTACAAATATTTTTAATTTCTAAATTAACAACTCTCATATCAACTTGGATATTAAGTAGGATGTTGACAATACCGCTTTCACTGATTTCTTTTTTTTTTTTTTTTTTTAGAATCCACTCACGACAATAAAATTGGACATATATCACTGCATTGCACTAATTCATTCAATTTTGATATCTTCTCCGATCTTTTCTATCCTCGACAGTACTTTGAATTCCACGAAGCATTGTCCAGCTTCTTTGAACGTGACCTATGGTCACAGAATATTTGTCCGGGTCCAACTTTATCTCCTAATTTTAATCTGCTCTATGGATTCTCACAGCTCACCGCCCGATTAAGAAACATTTTGAATCTTCATCAGTCTTTCGTTTGTATGAAGTCTGTGTGAGACGTTTGTGTCCAAATTTGTCAGCTAATGGAACACGAGACAGCTTATGGAACACGGGCAATATAAAAATGGATCAGAAAATAAAAATCATAATTTGATTCCTCGCAACTTTGCTAAGTGGTTCAGGAAATTGCTCTCAAGATTATTCAAGTGATTTCCTGATTACTTTATTAGTTTTTCTTTAAAGTCATTTTCACCCCTGTTCTTGCAGATTTTTATGAAATTACACGCTATACATAGTACATTGGACAAGTCGAAGCTTAACACAAATAATTTCCAAAGTCTTTCTTATATAAAAAACCTTAAATGGTTTCCATTCTTTGATGCAAGCTAATAATTTTGCTCTTTTTTTCTCTAAAACCAGGTAATATCTTGCAAAATTATTATTATAAACCCACGATATTAAATGGCAATAAATATTCAAAACTATCAGTTTAAAAGTCAAAATTTGCTAAAAGTATGACTTGCGGCTAAAACTTTTTAACAGCTCGGACCATAAATTCTTGTTTTGTTTTTAATTTGTAATCTATCGGCATCTATTCCACTTTATCATTCCTTTTTTTTCATATCGAGTAAATGTATCGCGTTGTTCTCTAACAAGTTTAAATATGAAAGGAAATTTCTCAATAACATTGTTCCTCGCATTCAGTAAGTTTTCTTTTTATAAAAAAATACGAGATTTACTTTTCTGTCTCTGATTCTCTCATTACAAAGCATTTTTCTCGCTCTGCAAACGCTAGCTGATATCACTTGATCAAAACGAATTGCTGGGCAAAACATCCTATTTCTTCCACTTCGGCTGGAAGCACTCCTCCAATTCAACTTTACGAATGGTTCTGAGAGAAAATCTCGAATGCTTTTTCATCTAACAATCTTCGCATTCTACTCTGTGAACTTCTTTAGAATTTATTGTGCAAGCTGAATTTTCAAACTTTTCTTATGTTTGATTATAGCTATACCAATATTTTATAATAATGTCTGATTGTGTATATAAAGCCATACGGTTATCTAGAAAAATTACTACAGCTAGACTAAAAAATACATGTAATTTTACTTAACCAAATTCATTTTTTTTAAAATTGATACTCAGAATAAATATAATTTTATGTGGGAAGTATGCTTAGGAAGGGATTTTTTATTTCTTACCAAAAATATATATCCTACATGCAGAATTTGCTTTCCACGGTGCATATAGTGAGAAGTTTTTCTCATTTTACAGTGAGGAACGTATGAGCCTGCATATTTTATTTTGTAAGATTTGTTAAATAGAAATAGATTTGGTAAATTCAATTGAGTTCTTTACTCTTAAGTGTTTCTCTTAACTTTTGTGCACAGTCAACAATATCAGTACCGAAAGTTGTAGGAAAAATATCCAAACTGTGTAAAAATTTAGAAATAATCATGCGTATATAAATGAAATAAATAACGCAAGCTTAAAGTGTGACTGTAAATAGTTTTAAACAGGCTGAAACGATGAAAAAGAGCTTTCGACTTTCATGTCGCTTAATGTATGAAAAACTGAAGTCAGTGTCAGCAATTAGTAAATTTGGTTGTAATTCATTATTCAGATTAACTTCATTTGGGTCAATTATATCATACGCAATAACTTATTGTTGAAACACTTACATATGATCTGATGTTGAATGGATTTTAGATACTTAAAATAACTCAAGCATGATAAGCATGTTGCTTTGAAGTCATTGTGTAACTGAAAATAAAGAAAACACATCGTCTATAAACTGATGCATGTTTTTCTACTGATTTGAGAGTTCATTCATGCTTTTGAATTCCATTATGAAACTATTTCTAAACCAGCGACCTATCAATCCATTCAGACTGATGACCCAAGTTTTTGGAATGGACGAAGAATTATCAAAAAAAGTGGAAAGGAAGTGTGTTCTGAAATTATAGCTTTAATACGCCGCAATATTACTACTAATCATTTCCATCAGCATACATTTTAAAATTATCTTCTTCATTACCAACCAATCTCGTCTTACCAAATTCCTTTAATGTTCCTCTTTTCTTAAAGGGTTACCTCTTTTTTTAATGCTTCTCTTAAACAATAAGAACTCCTTTCCTCTTGTTGAGCATCACAAACCCCTGGTTATGTGATATCACAGAATTTGACCTTGGATCGGCAGCTCTTGCGATTCAGTTGTACTGTAGAAACAGTGTGAAGTTTTGATGGCTTAATAGGGGTTTCATTTTCGGTTTGGTGTGAATTTTTTCTGTTTTAGGAGCATTACGTGGAGTTTAATTTGATTGAACATAGATTTTGGTGTTAGGTTTTATTTTTTCAACAATTATTTATTCTTAAATTTGCAACCTTGAATTTTAATGTATAAACCTTAGAATGTAGGAAGATTTATCGGGGGAGTGGAGAGAGCTATTTTGTTCTTGGATCAACATGGGTCAAATTGATCAATGGACAGACAAAGTAAGGTTCAGGAATGGGCATGTTTCAAAATAATATTTAATGAACCACTAGCAACAGCAAGAGTCCTTTCTTAATCATAAAAATTAATCTATAATTAGCGGAGGAATTGATGTTAAACCACCAGGCTATAATTTAAATTAACAATTATATTTAAACGGATAATTGTTGGATGTAATTCTTGCCTCTTACCTTGGCTCATTTAAATAAAATTCTTTACACACCAATAGTTCTACATCGGAAATATGTGAATAATTTCTCGAAATTCATAATCTAGTTCTTGTTAATCAGTATCGTAACACCAAATTTAAATATAATCTAGAGCTGTCTTTTATTTCTGTACGGAGGAAAATTTTGTGCCAATACTTCAATCCCTAAAGACATCAATTACGTTTGTGCTTGCTACGTATGTTATTTAAACGCACAATGACGAAACATAGCAGCAGTTGGATTCATTACTTAAGTCACGTTTCATATGTTATGTTTGTATCCTTTAAATAATACCCAGAAATATCTTACTTATTAAGCGTAATTTTACGCAATCCAAGTGAATGTTATTCATCGATTGACGTAAATGAAATTGCTAATCGAAAAGCCCCCTCGAGTGTTTCGCAAATACACGGCTAATACACTCCCTTCGCTTTCTCGCAAAATTAGAAATTAAAATAAATATTATGAAAGAATCACGATTAGAGAAGGAAACGCGTACGTCTCGAAGTAATATTTAATGAACGTTTTTATCTTCGTTTCTTTTGCGAACACCGTTGGGTCATTATACTCATTCTTACAGACTCTGGTTGAATCATTAAGGGAAATAAGTTGTCGAGTAATTTTTAAAACAATCTGTTAAATTTTCAATAACATCTTGGGGCCATTATATTTACCTTCCCTTGCGATTCCAGTGACGGAGTTATATCATTATTTTTCCTCTTCTGGGGGACCGTATAGCTGTTGAAGCATTGTGTTTCTCTTACGAAAATGAGAGGTGGTTTTGCCAATGTACTTGTGGTCTGTAAGGCTGATATTTTGGTCGGACAAAACGAGCACACTTACTGTTTATCAAAAGTATTCGGATGCTCTCTCGAGATAAAGACGACGTGATTAAAAAAATAGTCTAAATTAAAGGACCTGAGAAGGAAAACTATGCGAAATGAAGTTCTGTCGTGTTATCTGCAACTTTAACGGGGGCATGCCACATTGACATTTACCGTTTGAACTCAGTTGTTATATGATGTCTTTTGAGGGGCGTTCTTGGAACGGGATACGGAAAGCTAAACGTCAAATGTAGACGTACTTAAATTGAATAACCAAGAATGGTTTCTTGAAGAAAATGAGACTGAAAAAAGCGTCAGGAGAAGGGCATAAAACTTATGAACGTGACTGAAGATCCCATGGTAACCTGTAGCAGAATTCTGCTCCATTTCTGCTACTTGCTTCGTCCCAGCAGACGGAAATTCAAGTTGTAACTCAGTTAGAACCCCAAATAGAAGAATTGAACAATTTATGTTTCAGTCAGATTCTGTCCTTACTCTCGTAAAAGCATAGTTTCGTTCGAATTGGCGTGTCTTCCGTCTTTTCTGGAATACAGGCAACGGCAAAGTTCTTTGAAATAATGATTCAATCTTTTCGCTTTTTTAACTAATGCGCATGCTTGGATCTTAGGCAGCCTTTTTTTTGGACTGAGTAATTTCACTTCTAAGGGCTAACAATGTCACTATCACATAAAAGACCCTGCAAATCTATTGAGGTCACTGCCATACTGCTCAGCCTGTGCAGAACAGCTTACTTGAAAGTCAGGTGAGATTGATTTGTTTGCTTGTTCAGAGATTTGACGTCAATCCAATAGACACCAAAATTCTGAAATGGACTGATGGATATTAATTCTTTAACAATTTCTGCTTTATAATGATTTTTTGTAGTTTTGTTCATTGCTTATCTTTTAAGTTACACCTGAAACAGAAAATGATTCGTAGTGAAGCTTTTGCAGGAAAATTCATATTCTGTCCTGAACTTATTTCAGAACTTATTTCAGAAATGAACTTATTTCAGATCAAAAATTCTTTTAAAAGAAAGAAAAATATTTTCTTTTGTGTCATGATTTTAATATAAATTAAATGTGTTGTTGTCAAGCAAAACGAAATTTAAAAAGGTGTGAGGGTCTCTTAGAAATAAAATTTTTAATCAGACCAGAATTAGTGAATTACTACACTGTGTACAAGAGTTTTTATTTTAAATTTTCTAATTTAACGACTAATTTTTCACCATGACTTTTAAAATAGGTCCTTTTTTCTAAATTAAACTGCTTTTTACAATTTACGAAACTCTGAACATTAGCAAAAATTTATCGGATAATACGAACACATATTAAAGGTCTGTTTTATCACCTTAAGCATAAAGTTACGCCTTCTTCTCGTCTTTTATTGAATAACTTTAATACCAGATTTTCTCATCTCAATACAGTTATTTTTACTTCGGAAGATTAAGCGATTCGTTCCACTGATAAAAAGATTAAATAATTGCAAATTGAAATGTTTTACCTGTTTTTATCTATGCCTTTAAGTTTTCGTTCCGAAAGCTATGATTATTTTTAGGTTATTGACGAGCTCTTACGAGTGTAAAGAGAGAACCCGTAAAACGAAAAGTGAGGGAGGTTTTGGTAATTAAATGCATTAATGTTTATTGTTTGTTCAGCGTAAGGGAAATTTGAATAATGAATTATTCATGAATCTGAGAAAAGTCTTAATATTCTTTTGGGCATTCATATTTGATTTCATTTAATAATAGAAAGTTATCGCTAAGATGAACTGCATTGTTTGAGTTCAATTTATATTCTAAAAATAACTCACACTTTTGATTAAGGGTGGGAATTAATGAATAAAATTATAATCCGTTAGAAAACTGTTGGACGCATAAAATAATATTAATCTTTAATATATTGTAAGAATTTAATAGATTCACTCTCACCTACTAATTTGCTTTAGTTTTAGATCTTGTTCACATTGCTTCCGTAGCGGAATGGAGCGTTAGCATTACTCGCATCGAAATATTTTTAACGAATCTCAGGCCTTAAAGCTGCTTAAGTGTACTAACACTATTGGGTTCTCTCACCTCAATGTTAACCTATGGAGAAAATGTGTCCAGAGATTCACGACTTGGATTTAAAGATTTTTTTTTAATTGTACTCCGTAATAGAGAAAGAAATTGTACACATTGGGGCATTTTTTCAGAAATGGAAATAATACTTAAAAATTTAAATTACGTCTGGTGTAGTGTGTTTTAAACGTTCATACATTCCTTTGGGGGTACGCAGTTTATAAAATGAATCATGTTGCAGAGGGTGCAGAAAAGTTCATGCTATCTGAAAATGCCATTTTTATTAGATTATCAGCATTTACGTAGCTGTCAATTGTAGACATATTATTTGCATAGGTTAACATTTAGGTGACCGAATCCAATAGGGTTAGTACACAACAGCTTTGACAGTTTCGTGACAAATTGTTTAGAGATCTGTAATTTGTAAATAATATTGAATGCAAGTAACGCTCACGCTCCGGACGCTTACTCATTATGTTTCGTTATTCATTATCACTACTCATCACAATATACTAAATGGTTTAAATTGGATCTAAATTGCTTATCTGTATCTGAGGATCATTGCATGGTATTGCCGAGATAAACTTTCCCCTGCCTCAGTGGATTCACGATCACTTTATTCTAATGGCCAAGTAACAACGACGGCGATGAAAAGTGTTTCCATGAGTTTAAAAAAAAGACATTTGAAATAAATAACTGCGGTTACCCTCCAGAGGACAATTTGCAACGAACGTGGCACAAAACTGCGACGAACGTGGAATGATTGGTTAAGAACCTGGGGTTTAGACTGTACCGTTATGAGGAATACTAAATGATTTGAATATGCACATTGATGTAAAATAGTCCATGAAATTGTTTATTGACAACTAGTGTTAAAAGAAATCCATTAAAATATGAACAGGCGTAGCATCATCTGTACGTATATTAAAAGGATATTTACAAGAACGGGACGTATCATATTCCATTCTTATAGGGTTTAGATTAATAATGCGTCAGGGTTGTTAGAACAGTTATGGATAGTGCTGAACGAGTCACTAAGCATATGAATATAGCTTATCAAAATTCAGGAACAAGAGCTGAGCTTCACATGTTAATGGCAAGCATTATCAAGTTTAATGTCCTTCATTCATTCTGCCTTCATTTTCATGATGGAATATTGTTCCTATTCAAATACTTTGCCCTGCAAAATATGATTAATTGAGTAATAAAAGGTGGAATATTCAGATTTTGAATAGAAAAACCAACTAAAAATTTGTGAGAGCTAAATAATTTTTTTTTCGTTTCCAAAGTAGATTGGAAACATTATTCACTCTAATAATATTTTCTACGAATTTTTGCTGTCTTGCTGTAAATTGTGTTTTATTTTTTTTCCCTGCTGCTATGGTTCTTGAATTTTGCAGAAAATGCCCTTTAAACGTACTTTATTCATACTTTGTCCTAACACAATGTCTGCGTTTCTGTCAATTATCCAATACAATTTCTTGGGAATAATGTATTCTACGTATTTCCTTCCAACCACGAATTGTTATTCTTGCAAAAGGCCATTTTTGTTCCCTTAGAAAAGAAGTTCCTGACTGACAATTTTTTTTTCAAGGTTGGGAGAAAGGGTAAAATATTGACTATTCCTTTCTTTCGCCCTTTCTTTCTTTTTTCTCTCCAGTCTAACCTAACGGCTAGACCTTGCGTTACAAAATACACGAGCTAAACTTGCTATTTTTATCACTAAATCTAGTTTACGGAGCATAGAAAAAGGTTAAAATTCTCTGAATTGCATTGTATTTGACACACACAACCCACTGAATCACTATATTTAATTTCTGAAGAAGTCAAACTAATTTTGATATTGCATTTTAAATGAAGATAAGTCTTTGGCTAATTTAATTTAATATTAAAATGTATTGGTTTCTTTCAAGATATAAAAGAACATAATTAACTATTCTTCCTTAATTTGAGAAGTAAGTTGTTTAGTTTACAATAAATAGGGTTTTAAGGATAATTTTCTTAATCAGCCATCTTTTAAAATATTGAAGTATACTTTTTTCTCCCCTCAGCTTTGAGTTTGATTTCGGAGAGACGTCTTTTTCATCCTAAAAGTAAAATAGTTTTTGTGTTAGGCAAAATTTTTCTTTCGGCCGACAAAAGTGGATAATGGAATTTTAATTAAATCCGTATGTTTTATCCGACACTTATGGAATTTGAAATATTATTAAACGTGGTTACAGTTTCAAGTGTTTTATCATTCAAGTTGTATCATTCTTTGGGTAACTCCTAGCTAAATCTGGCAACCTATTAATTTTGTTTTTTAAGGACTATCAATAAGTGTCACATTTTTATCAGGCATCCGATAAATATTGTAAAAGCCTTTAAAAATCTCTTAAGTGATAGCTAATCTGATAATCGGCCTTAAAAATATTTACATTTGGACATCCCCAAGCCTAATTTTTTAAAGCTTCTTTTATCCCGTATCTAATATTTTAAAGGTATTTCAACGAATATGGTTTTATACTAAACTCCCTGGTCAGTTTCTACTTCCAACCAGCTCCAAAGATGGTTGCAGGACGTAGGGTTTGGTTTTGAGCGCTACGGTCGACATTTGCTACACGAGGGCTAATTATACCGGGACCTACTGCTTAAAGCTGATTCCGAACGACTACACGCCAAGGGTGGGACTCGAACCCACATATTTTGGTACCGAATGCCAGCGCCCTAGCCATTCGGCCAAACCGGCTGCAGGATGGAGGGAAGCGGATCTGTTTTTTATTGCTTACTCCACATCAACGGCGACAGCAACGAAAGACAGACACATTTCGCCACCTGTCTCTGTGGCTGTCATAAAAGCCTCCACACCGCTAGGAGACGTAGAGAAGAGGTAATTTGTTTGGGCATGCACACAATCTTCTCTTTCTATTCTGATTGGCTGTCGAGCATGGCGGCAGAGACAAAAGTTGAACTTTTACCAACTTGAAACCGCAGAGACCAGAGACGGAGACGAATCGGGGGAGTGATTTTTTTTTCTTTTTTTTTTTTTGGTAATACGCAAGCGCAACAACGAAGATACATGATTTTCATCTCGTCGCCGTTGGTGTGGAGTAAGCATAAGGGTCGAAGCCCGTACCACCACAATTTTGGACTGAGGACCCCCCAGAAGCGATATCAACGACGCTAGTTTCCTCCTCTCACCTCACTACAAACCTTATGGAAGGACTTCCAGACCTACAGATTTAACATACCGGTGCAAGACGTAGACACGAGAGCAATTCAGTGGCGCTTGTTAGGACTTGAACCAAGCTCCTTCAGTATCGAATCCCGACGCTCTAACCACTAGGATATTCCGGGCCTATAGTTCGATTTGGTGAGAATATGGTTTTTTGTTCAGTGTCTTTCTGCATTGAATTACAGGCAAACTATAGTATTAGCGTAAAATCTTGAGTAAAATACGCACTTCTTTTACCCATTTTAGTCCGCAAAAATGAGGGTGCGTCATACTCGTGTACAAAAAACCTAGTTTTAAACACTGAATAAACGACAAACAATAGATGATCTGTATTCTAGTGAAACTGATTAAGACTCATAATATGACAGTATTATTTATTTTGAATTAAAAATTTAAATTTTATTTTGCTACCGAATTTGACGTTTTCGTTTATTTTTATTACAAATTTTATTTATGTTAATAAGTATTTGTGCAATTTTTAAATAAAATATTGAAAAGTTATGGGTGCGTATTATAGTCGAATTTTAATTTTTTCCGAAAATTTCGAGCAAAATCAAGTATGCATATTATACACGTGTTCGTATTACAGTCAAGATTTTACGGTATATGAATTTACAAAAGTAGTTAGAATGTGAAATGTTTATCAGTTAGGAAGATGGAGTTTGAGGTAATGTTTTCTTTTTTCACCATTTCTAGACATTTAGATTTCAATTATGTTCAAAACATGTGTTTCATTTACAGAAAATTAATTTTCACTCGAAATGAATTTAAAATATGTAATAGTAAAAGCTCATTTTATTTTAAACACTTTTATTGCCTCTTAAAAATCTATTCTAAGCAACGACTTTACTAGTAGAAATTACCTGATAACTTTTCATTGAAATTCCTGAAAGCTTTCTTAATGTTCAAAAAGTTAGTAAATCGATTGCATTTATGGTACTCGTTTTCCGTACAATCCTTCTCTTGGGGGCTTATGCAGACTAGACTAATCTTTTTCGTGACATTAGTGTCTGATTAAAATTCATCTCTCTTTTGCGGAAGAAATGAAAAATGACTTCCCTGAGTAAAATATAACACGTGATGGTCTTCCCTTATTATTCGGGGTATTATCACGAGGCAAAAGGGCAATTAATGTTTTCGGCACGTTTCTCCTCTTCATGCCTGGTCTAGTGTTTACCGCTTAAGGCTTATGATATTGATGGGGGAAAAAAAACAAAATGACAATCCTTGAAAAAGGTGAAAGAAATTGTCTGAGACTGACCCATCACGAGGCACTTGGATTAAATAAATGTTTCCAATCTTATTTTGTTTGTCTATGATATTTTGCCCTCCAGTGACATGTGAATCAAATTTTAATACATATTTTACGTACTCTAATTATATTTTTTGTTGAAAAAGTATTGAAACTTGGTTAAATTATTTATCAATGTGACAAAATTAATGGTGATAAGTTAAGTTGTAATTGGAATTTTAGAACTTTAATCTCAAATACTTTTATATCAGTACTCTGTATATGTGATATCAATTTTGAGTATTATGACGCGATATTATGATTCAGGCTTATCCTAATTGTATATTGATGGAAATATAGTATAAATTCTGATTAAAAGCAATTTTCAGTCTTAAGTTTTACTAATACTGAGTAAATGTATGTATAAACATTAAAATATAAACAGATGGTCTCCGTCTTACGATGGCTCGATTTACATTTTTGCGATGTAACAATAATGGTAAACTAGCATTGTGTAAACACTGTTTTCCAACGTTGACCTTTTCATTGGCTGGAGATGTGCAGTATGACATTAGCATGTTATATGCATGTTTTAATTATAAATGTACTTCATTTTTCATGAGCTTTTACCTATTGTGCTTATAATGAGTACAAAAACAATTATACTATTTTTCTCTTCCAGTTCACTGTTCTGTAAATTACTACATAAGCTAATTAAAATTTTATCATAAAGTAAGCTTTTGTTAGCTAACTTCACCCGATCGTACAGTTGGTTTAATTAAGTTTTAGTAAGCTAGACGTTTTATTAACTTCTAGATAAAGTATGCTTAGTGCGTAAAACATCTGTTGAAAGAGATTTATTCAGTTGTTAAGGAACGAACTTGCAGTTTAATAGTATAGTCATTTTTTTATACGTTAGAAAGAAAATTTTGAGAATTTGCAAAAATAATAGTTTATAAGCATCATGCAGGTATTTATGTTTTGAGTAAAAAATTACGTATTGTTGAATTTAAAATTTTTATGCTTTTTATTTTTCAATATTTATCTTCTAAAGACCTGAATGAAGAGATCTTTGTTAATATTTATAACTGATGATAGTATATTTCGACTAGAAACTTTTCAAAACTCCTAATTAAAGGTCAAGTAATTTAAGGTCAAATTAAGGCCTAATTAAAGTAATAATTTAAGGCCTAATTAAGGCAATAATTTAAGGCCTAATTTAAGTTCAAGTAAGTGAGGCATCGTTGGTGTTATCCATAAAATGTGGAGAATTTAGAAGATGTAAGAATAAAAATGTTAAATACACATGTTGCAGTGCAATTATCTTTTCTCACATCGTTTTTAGTATGTATCATGTTATAAAATTTAGTATTATGAACTAAAAAAATATTTCTCTCTTAAAACATAAACTATAATTATTTTCACATTTTAAACAATTAGAAACTGCTCTTTCAAGCAGTATCATGTATTCTTAGCATGTATGCTAAAAATTTTGAAAATTCTGCAGACTCACCCATGCCCATGTGTAGCATAAAATAACCGAAATGATTTCAACGAATCAATCAACCAACCAACCAACCAACCAACCAACCAACCAATCAATTTATATAGCATCAAGTTTTAAAATAAGAATAAGTATAAAAATGTTTCTTACATTTAAGTGCTCTAAAGATTTTAGGCTTAATTTTAAATATATATTAAAAATGAAATTTTAGAACGAAACCCATGTATTTCTGTTTTTTCGAAACATTTCCTTCCTGCGTTTTTAAGACAAATCTAACCCCAAAATGTTTTTAAAAAATATCTAGAGCACTTTTAGAATAAATAGTTTTAACTGCAGATTAGACTACAAGGAATAAACAAGTTTATTTCAAATGAAATTACAAGATTTAATTTATTTTCTTACTTCATTATTCCATTCACTATATGAATGGCTAAAATACTTTATAATTCGATCTGTATGGGCTTAGTCTCAATATCTGCATCCATTCTGTCATAGGAGAAAC
Organism: Dolomedes plantarius; assembly: GCA_907164885.2. Classification (NCBI taxonomy): domain Eukaryota; kingdom Metazoa; phylum Arthropoda; class Arachnida; order Araneae; family Dolomedidae; genus Dolomedes; species Dolomedes plantarius. The sequence continues at coordinate 85,703,064 of OU015492.1, forward strand.
TCTCGAAATCAATTCCTTCTTTTGTTTTATGTGCTCTCTATTTAATATATTTCTAATTATCAAAATATTTGCTTTTGGTATTTTTTTAAAACTGGAATTCAACCACAAACAGAAAAAAAAATTTCGCATACAATACTTTTAGAATACACAATTTTAACTTCAAATAAGCTTATACAAATTTTGTGAATGAACTAGTAAATAATTTAAACCTTGGAATTTTATTCCAAAATATTTTTTTTTATACTTATTTCATTCACTATATGACTGGCTCTAAGATTTTGTTAATAATGTCTGCATACGACCAAGCCTCAGCATCTGCAAGATTTTCCATTATACGAGCTTCTCTCTGAAATTAATTTCTGTGTTTGTTTTCTGTCCTCTCCATTCCCCGATTAAAACTCGCTGTTACCATCCTAATCGTGTCAAGGAAGCGTAAACGATTTCAGCCGCTGAGTGGTTGAGCGGACGTTATCTGCCATTTTCCCCGAACAGGTACTTAGCTTGAAAAAGATGACTCCGCGGAATGCAGTATTTGTCCTGCCGACCGTAAGCAATGTCTTCCCAGATAATATATATATATATACTTCTTTTTTTGCGTGAGTATGGTCTGTGTTCTCTAACTTATCCTAGGGCGCCTTCTAATGCTACTGTTTTGCGTGATAGGGGTATGTATGTCCTGATTTTATGACAGTGAATGTTCGAAAGATTTTCTCTAGATGTTAACATCAAGTGGGTATACAGCCTTACATTTAAATACTAGCTGAAAACCCGCGCTTCGCTACGGAGTACATTCAAATTAAATACAACGATCAATGTATGCAATTAATGCCAAAAAAATAAATATATATATTTATAATAAATGCGACGATCAATGTATACAATTGATGTTATATATATATATATATATATATAAATCGTAAGGGATATTTATTTTTTTGGATAATATCCAATCGTCTGCTGCATTAGAAAGAAAAAAATATTTTTTTTGTCTATTTAGTTGTTATGCACGTGACGATAAATTTATTTAAAGTACCACAAAAAGAAATCACGTGATCAGCATTTAATAAATTAAATTCTAATAATTAATCTTTAAAAATTCACTAAAAATCAGAAAAACGAGGTAAAGGTTCGAAAAAGATTTCATTATAAAGGAATTTTTATGATCTTTCTCGTGATATAAATTTTATAACCCTCAAATTATTATTTTAAATGCAAACTTAAAAAAAATTAAAAAATCAGCTTAAAAATTTAATTTTAAAAAAAATCTAAGAAGAATTTTTCAAAAATCTTTCTTAGTGCACCCCTACACCATAAGAAGAATCGCCATGCAAAATTTCAGTCTTTTAGGTCTAGCGGTTTGGTCTGTGCGTTGTATGTCAGTGAGTCAGTCAGTCAGTCACGAACTGTTTTATACATATAGATAATCAAATTTTGGTCTACAGTGAGGCTAAATGTGTCGTAATATAAATAGCTGTCTTTATATTTTTAATATACTTAAATATCAGGCTTGTGTCATATATAAGGCCGACCAAGATAAAAAATTTAACTTTATTTTAGATTGTTGCATGTTATACGTAAAAGACAATTTTATTAACCTTTAAAGCGAGGTAATATTTACCCTCATAGCAATGCTAAAAACTGATAAGATGTGACTTTTATATATTTTAAATATATATCTTCAAAAACTGAAACTGAACTATAACACCTTTAGCAATATTTAAAATCTAGTCTTTCAAAATTCGTCTCAGATGCACAAATTCTGATTATCTATGTTTTTACTCCTCCTTTACCTGAAGATGTCACACAACAATTTAATCTGACACTTTTATACTAACTTTTCCACTGTAACTTATAGTATTGAAAATAAAATTCAACTATACGCTTTACCCCTGTTTTGTATTTTAAGCGAAAATAATTAACAGATAAATAAATATGCGAGAACAAATTCCTTTTTATTGTTGTACATTTCAAATACTGAACTTTTGATAAAAGACCTGTTACAACGTATTTAGTTTCAGAATTTATCACAGTGTCTTCAATTAGCTCATGAGGTGTATTGGCACTTATATAACTCAGAGGCCGCCAGAAATAAATAATTTAGACACTCCTGCCCTTAGAAAATAGTAGTCTAAAGGAAGATTTCTCAAGATGTTCCGCCTCTAGAGAGTTCAGATTTTAAAACGAACTGATCAATTACGTTATGCTAATGCAATAACACCGTTTTCTGAGAGACACTCAATTTACTATCTTGCATTACAGCGTTTCTCAACCTGGGGGCCACGACCTCAAAGGGGAGTCGCGGTGACTTGTAATTGTGTAATTACAATAGTTTGAACTAGTCTCTTCGGTAATTTATTATTTCTGATATTATGTTTTGGTCTGGGAGGTCGCGAAGTGTTCATATTATTTTTCTTATATTTGGGCTTTTGGGGGTCTTGCTAAAAAGGTTGAGAACCGCTGTTCTAATATAACTGTAATCTAGAAGTAATACTATAATACTATTATTTTCATATGTTGCTTGTTTCATTATTAAATAGCTAGATATATATTTTTTTATTTCAAAACTATTAGAGAAAAATGTAATATAAATTCATAGTATGAGAGTTTGATCGTCCTTTTTAGAGTAATATTTTTGACACATTTTAAAAAACATGGAAAATATAAATGATATAAATTTTTTTCTCATTTCTTTGTTGAATACGTTATCTTTTATAAAAATTCTATACTTTACTTCTGTAATACTTGTTTGTTAATATTACTTCTGCCCTATAAATTCGATCGGAAGTCCGATTTGATAACGAAATGGATATTGTGTCACAAATTGCTAGCGTTTAGATATTATATCAAGGATTAAAATTTTTATTGACCTTTCTCTCTAACACTAGGAATTATACATTTGTGAAATTAACGTTATGTTACTTTAAAAATTTACTTGAAAAGAATAAATAAGTTCCTAATAGAAACTTCTCATGATTCCCAATCATGACTGAGATTTGCGACTAGTTCCTGATTATCTGGTATTTGTCACTTGTCTTTCGAGATAAGTACCTCTATTATTGTCCTGCTAACAACGGCTTGATAAATTAGTCCGAAACTAGTTGCAAATCTTTTGCATCATTGTGGATTATAAGAAACTTTTATTTTCAGCTTTAACTTGGCTTTATTATGCCTTACAAATTTGTATATATATATATATATATATATATATATATATATATATATATATATATTATCAAATACTCTTTATTTGGATAATGCCTTATGTCTATGTATATTTAGAAAATTCTCATTACTTTTTATCTATTACTACCTAATTCTCTGATTCCTTGTCAGCCGTTATATATGTTTGAATATTTTGAATTACAATAGAATATCTTATGTATTGAATTTATAACATGTGTAATAGAGTATAACCCTTTCAATCGTCTTACCATAGTTTGACCCAAACCTACCATCCATGTTGGGAAAATTTAATTTTTACTCCATCCCCTGATAGATCCGTGTTTACCTAAAGAAGAGCGTGGAATTGCAGTTATGGTAGTGACCAAAGAAATTTTCCCCTTCAGAGGGGTGGGTGATTAATCACATCCAAGAACTCCTTCAATACACCGGAAAATAAAAACGTTACTTGGCCCCAAATCTTTATTTCTGCACTCATTCAATACTCCAGCATTCGCACTCGTTTCGAGCTCATCTTTCCTTAGATGAGTAATTGCAGCACCTCCAGAAGGATAGGAAAATTCTGGAAAGAAAAATTGTGGTACGGAATAGAAAAATTCAGCATAAAACTATTATTTTTTGGAGTTATTTTCTAACACTTCATGCTTTTACCCTTTTATAACTCTTCAATATGCGATATAATGAAATGAGACAATCTGTTGGACCAAGGGTTTTCAATCTTTTTTCACTTACTGCTCTCTTAGGAGCTTCATAAATTTCAGTCGGCTCTTAAATATACAAAAATGGGCAAATTATTTGATGTATGTCTTTACTTTTATGAATTTGTTTTCGTTTACATTTCTTCAGTCGTCGATCCCAAACTGTAAATAAATGTTATATTTATTAAAAGCCTATGGAGGAAAAGAAAAGGTATTATGGGACACTTATTGGAAATACTTTTTATTTAAACATCAAGCGTAATCAAATTGCAATTTCACTCCTGATATCACACTATAAGCAGGACAAAACACTTAGTAAGCAAAAAAATTTCTTCTTCTACATTAGACATTTAAATTTTAACAAAATTTGGGTGTTGCAGTTATCCTTCTCAATGTCTACTCTGGACTGTATCTGGATTTGATGATAGGCACTGTCGTAAACCTTGTAATCATGAATCATGTTCTAAATTCAAAGTTGAAAAGGGCATTAAAATTTTCAAGCTAATTCAGGATTCTAATCTTTCCACATTATTTAAAATTCTAGTAAGAAATTTGATGCAAACTAAATACCGTCAAAATTTGTAACCTTCATTAGCCAATTCAGGATTCTACTTCTTGAAAAAAGTTTAAAATTATGGTAAAGAACATGATAATAACTTTAATTTAGATATCGAATTACAGGAAAGGGGTCAGTAACTTCATCGAAATCTGTAATTAGGATTGTTATAGGGAAAATTATCATGTTAAGGGAACGATTCTTCAATACTGCTGTAGTACAAAACCTCATATCCACACGGCTTATCAAAGTAAACAATTACATTTTGCTTATGGTCTGGAAGTATTACCAACTTCTCGGTCGTTTTCAATTTTAAAGCATTTTTTAAAAAATTTTAGTTTCTATTGAAAAAAAAAACAGTTATTTAAAAATTTCTCCTCACTCCTTTTTTTCATTCATAAGAGAAATTCTCGAAAGGAAAAAAATTTGACCGTTACCTTCAAAATCTGGAACCCATTACCTTGCAGAGATATGTTTAATAAATTGAGCTTTTCTAAAATTTCACTCAAGTATGACAGTTTTGAAAGAAAGTCGTTATTCTGAAACTTCTGTGAAAAATTCTGATCAAAAAGATAAGACTGTAGTTTCCTCCTAAGTTCAAATACTCTTGACGAGACATTTCCCCCCAAAAGCCAGCGAGAATTTAAGAAGTAAAATCGAAAAGGGTATTCAACTTCCCAGTCTGCACACATTTGTTCAAAATCTCTAGATCACTGAATATCAAACTTTTCTTTTGTTTGTACCCATGTTAGGGACTAAAATTCTAATATATCCACACTAAGAAATTTACAGAAGTCGCATGTTTTAAAAATATTGAGGCAGTTTTTCAACGTATTAAAGAAAGATATATATATATATATATATATATATATATATATATATATATATATATATATATATATATATATATATATATATATATATATATATATATATAGCTTGTTTGTAATGCAATTAGAAAAGAATACATTTATGATGATTATATATACTTTTGCAATTCCTTATTTTAAGTAACGAGCCAACATGTGATGAAACTGCAATAACAAAAATTTTTGGGTCAGCTTTTAAACTAGGGATTGTGGGATTTGCTGATCATTGCATTATCCTTTTATACTACCCGGTACGGTATGAGAAAAACTCATTTTGAATGACATTCCTGAAATATTTTCTCCATAATTCTTTAAGCCAATGACAAGGGAAAATTGCCCTTTATATTTAATTTTATTTTCGGCAGTGCTAAGACTTTTTCAACCATGAATCGTAATGTCTTTTCCTAACGGTCCATTATCTTTCTCTCTAATGGCCGGGCTTCCCTGGTAGCGACCGATTGTGTGAACTGGATCTCGCACCACAGATTATCTGATCAGTAGGTGTCCATTATTCAGTTCTAGCAATGTGAGAGTCTCGTTTTAAATTCCCTTTATTTCAAATGAATGCATTTTCCCAAAAAATTTTGGATTTTATGTAGTTGCCTTTTTTATTATATTACTGTGTCTAAAAATACAGTCAAAATAGCTTGAATTAAATCCCAGTTTAAATTAACTTAAGTAGATATATTTGATGTGTAAACACAAATATCAGGGATAAATCTGTAACTTTAAGCCCAAGAACTTTCATAAGGTTGGGTTTTGTAGTACTTTTGGAAGAGAATTATTCAACTCATTTTTTTTCTTACTCAAATAGGTTACATTAGGTGATTTTAAGATCTGTGCTCTCTTAAGTGTGTAAAAGTAAATCCCAGTTCGATATTTCTTGTTATCCGCCGTTTTGTATCCATTATTTGGGATTTACATCCTGAACTGGAAAATTTTTATGAAGATGTATATAGCTCGGTATAGCTGTGATATATATAATGTTTAATTTCCATTACTCTTAGAATTCAGCAACCATCTATAATCCTTAGAAAATCTGTGGTATATATGATTTATTTATTTTTTTCACATATATCAAGGATCCTTAGAGGTAAACAAGGAAAATAAGTAGGAAAATTATTGATTTATTAATATTGAAACAGTCCTGAAAAAAGTTAACTACTGAAAACTATTCATTTAGATGTAGAAAGGATTCAAATGCAAAGTACAAAATATACCACACAGTACCATCTTCCCGTATTAAGACTGAGGGGAAGTAGCATGATACGCATTTATTTTCGCTGGATTTAACTGTATTTTCACAAGCATTTGCTTGATATTTAATATATAATCGTTAATGAGCAAATATATATTAAATATCAAGCGAACGTTTTTTTTTTAAATTTCGAATGGCAAGGCAAAATACCAATACATATAAAAAGATAAAATGACAGTACAAAGATAAAAACATGTACATGAGATATCGAAACTAAAAACAGTGTATAAGACCGAAGTCATTGCCTTAAAAGTTCTCTTGCTTCCAAATACCTGGACAACACAGTGTGCCCGCGGAGGGCTCCACATCGAAGCAAGTGGTCTCCGCCCATCTATTCTCCAGTATCACAAAGTGGACGAAAAGGCGTGGTGGAAAGGCTTATACGTTGTAGGTGAGCAGAGAGACAATCATGGCCCGTAGATAAACGGAAGACCGCAACTGCATCACGTCTAGGTTTGTCGGGAATTGAAGATGGGCTTAACCTCCCCCATTTTTTTATGGCTGTGCGAGTCTGAAGATCCCGCAATGAGTTAGTTTTACATAGATTTTTCAGGAACAGATTTATTTTCCAAAATGAAGTTGGTGTATTTGGATGTTGTAGTATATTCGCACCCATTTTTGCAAGGGAATCTGCTTGTTCATTACCCCAGACACCACAATGAGCAGGCACCCATTGGAGAACGATTCATTTTCCCCTCAAATTCAAACTTCTCAAAAGCTCTTGACATCGAGAAATCTCAGGTGTCAGGGGGAGTTCAACAGATCTAATTGATTGAATGGCTGCCTGTGAGTCCGAAAAGAGGACTGCATTTTCAAATTTGTGTTGAAGAGCCAGCAGCTGCTGTAAGGCTATGCTCACGACAACCACTTCACCATCGAAGGCTGTACCAATGTAGCCTGCTGGGGCGTAGAAAGAGAAAGGTCCGAAAAGACACCAGCCCTTACATTAAAATGACAGTCAAATTGAGATCCATCAGTAAAAATGTGCAGCCAATTTTTAGGTGTATCTAACCGCAATGGTCTCCCGGGTAAGACTTCTTAAGATACTTGGTGCGACATCTCTTTTCCTATAGATGGTTTCAACTAGATCCAATTTTGTTTCGACATTAGTTATTTCCAAGGGGTTTCTAGGTTTCATAAGAAGTTGAACATGACCCGGGAGAACAATATCCTTTCTAATGTCTAGAACTTTCTGGATAAATCCATTCTGAGTTTTAAGTTGTCTGGACTTGACCACATAGTCCCTCCAGTTGGAGTCATCGATTCTCAGAAGCTTTTCATAGAGGACCAAAGCCCTCTCCTTCATAATATCTTGGAAAGGTCTATTTTCTGTCAGGATTAGCATCGCATCGATCGGCGTAGACTTCACAGCACCTGTAATCAAGCGGAGAGCTTGATTTTGCAGAACTTCGAGTTTGTTGATTACCAGTTGTGGGGCTGTGATTAGGACCTCACAGCAATAAGTCATTAAAGGGAGGATAAATGTATTATATGTAGTGTTAAGTGTAGACCGGGAACTCCCCCATTTACAACCTGCCAGACGCTTAAGGACATGAAATCTATTTGTAACGCGCTCGATGAGCCGTTCCACATGGAGTTTCAAACTTAACTTATTATCAAAAGTCAGTCCCAGGTAGGTGAAATTATCTGTATTGGTAATCAAACTATTCTTGTACTGAAGCTCTGGGCGAAAAGCCTTATGAGATAGAGAAAAGGACTGTGAAGCTGTCTTATCTAGATTAACAGTCATATTATTTTCATCACTCCAATCTGAGAGGGCCTGTAGTGCCCTCTCAGATTGGAGCTCTTATCGATTCCTTATTGGAGCTCTTATCGATTTCCAATAAGGTCTTTTGCACAACGTTTTGGTGCTTGAGTCCATATTACCAAATCATCAGCAAATAATAGGCATTTAATACCAGGTATTAATTTAATAGTTGAGACGAGATCGTTAATATAGATATTGAAAAGAGTACAGCTGCTAACCGCTCCCTGTGGAAGACCAGTTTGTAGATTAAAACATTTGGAGAAAAAATCTCCAAATTTAACCCTGCAGGTTCTCTGACTTGTAAAAGATCTAAGCCAATTAAATAAGTTTGAAGTGACACCGATGCTCAGGAGCTTCTGGTAGAGCTTTTCCCTCCAGACTAAATCATATGCCCCTTTAAAGTCAACATAGATGGTTGTCAAGATGTTTCTTTCGTCCAGAGCGTCCTTAGCAAATTGGCTAAATTGTGTCACCTGATCACACGTTTACCTGTTGTTACGAAAACCAGCCTGTTCTACTGCTAAGATACCGTATTCTTCAAGATACCAATTCAAGCGGTTAACTACAAGTCTTTCCATGGTTTTTGCAAGTATACTAGTGAGCGAGATGGGCCTATAGCTATTTAACTGCCCAGGATCCTTGTTTTTCTTGACGGGGACTATAATAGCTCTTATCCAATGTGCCGGGATCCGGGCAGATTCCCAAATTAGGTTAAATATATTCAACATTGTTTTCTTTGCCTCCATGCCCAAATGTCTAAGAAATTTTGCATGGATGTGGTCCACACCAGGAGATTTTTTCATTTTAAGGCGATTTATTGCAAGTTCCAATTCAAAAGTACTGAACAGAGTATCAAAGATAGCCTCTCCAATCGGCCGCCCTGAATCTTTCTGCAACTTAAATAACTTTTTCCATTCTGTATTCACTACTCTCGACATCTTTCTTGCATATTTTCCCTTTTTCTGGGATTGCGAATAGGATTTTCCAAAAGCATTCGCAATAGTTTTATCCGAAGTTAATACCATAACTTCGCTGGTTGGTGGACATCAATTGAAGTTATGACTTGTCTATGACCTGAGCCAAGGTCCTCCACAACCCTTTTCTTTGTACAAGTACTGATATCTGATGAAACACATAACAGGTCTAGGGAACTACCAGATTCGTTATAATGGATGTACGTAGGTGGGTCATCTGGTTTATAAATATTTCCAAAAGAAATCTGATTCTTATTACACCTAAATTTGTAATTTTGAATGCTAGAAATGAATTTAAAAACTTTTAAGCTATCTTTCTTATAGTCAATATTTGAGATAAAATCATCAAAAGATTTAAGTTTAGCTTGTAAAATAGCTTTTTTTAGTAAGACATCTTGTTTTCTCCAAGCAACCACATCAGTTTGCCTTTTAGTGAGATTAGCCTTTTTTCTAAGACTCTTCTCTTTATGTTCCTCCAATTCAGGGGTCCAAAAACATTTGTAGCCTCTGACTTTCTCTTGGTACGCAAGTCCTTGCACAGTAAAGGATTGTCTTTGTAAGATTATGAACTAGGCTTTCCGGAGGTAGTTAAAGATTGAATTTCTTTCCTCCTAATTCCTGATCAGTCATTTTTTCAAACCTGTTCCAATTTGCCTTTTTGAAATTCCATGATATCTTGGAAGCCGATTTCCTAAAACAGGCTGCTGGTTCGTGGACATCAATTGAAGCTATGACTTGTCTATGACCTGAGCCAAGGTCCTCCACAACCCTTTTCTTTGTTCAAGTACTGATATCTGATGAAACACATAACAGGTCTAGGGAACTACCAGATTCGTTATAATGGATGTACGTAGGTGGGTCATCTGGTTTATAAATAAGTTCGAGAGGGCTGGAAATCGGGAGATCTTCAAATTCTAATCCAGCTGCATTTGGGTGACTATATCCCCATCTACTTGAATGTGCGTTCATGTCTCCAATTATGATTGTCTTAGAAGATACCACAATCCTCGATATGTCTGGTTTACTATTAGGGGGGATGTATAGAGCAAATATCTTAAAGAGGATCTCATTTTTCCATAGTTGGATCTCTATGATTTCACTTTTATCGCTGCTCTCTCCCATAGATTTAACAATTTTAAAGTCAGCGATAAATTTATTATTTACTCCAACTAAAATTCCACTAGCAACTTGTCTGTGCTTTGGAAGCAAATACAACGTGTATCCCGGGAAAGGATAAAAATTCACAGACTCATCAGTTAAATTAGCCTCCATAATTACAAATAGATCAATATTATATTTTGAGAGTGATTGTTGGATCTGGAGTTTCTTGGGCTGGGATAAGCCACCCGCATTCCTCTGCAAAATCTCAAGCATCATAGCAAGGAAGTATGCCGAAGGCTGTAGATAATTTAGCCGCAAAGCGTTGCCCAGGGTGCACCACGAGGCGGTAGATCTACGTTGCACCCCATATCAAGCGAACGTACATTTATATATTTCGATTATTTTATTTTAAAATGTTTTTCGTGATTCTTATAGTCAGTCATAGATTTATATTTAGAATTCATTCAACGTATTCATATGCTATTTATAATTTGATCATTAATGGTTATTATATTATATGACAAACATTCTAAATCTCATCTCCATGTAAAAAAATACTACGACAGACAGTTATACATATTATTTATGGATATTACTCCAGCGTTTTCATATCGTTAGAAAAACTGTTAGTGAATTGTCTGGATATTTTGAGAATTCAGACAAGATCAATGTGTCTGAATTAATATTCTATGAGATTTTTAACGTAATGACATAGAATCACTAAGCGTGTAAAAATTAATGTATAATTTTCTTTTACAAAATTTAATTTTATGTATCAATATTTTTTGAAGGCATTTTTTTCTGTTGCCGAAAAAAAGGTCTTAAAATCGAGATCATCAATGACCATGCGTGCTTGAACACGAGAAATATCGTTAACGATCCCCAGAGCCTTTTCCATTGCTTGAAATTTATCGTTACTAAATCTCATGAGTATAATTACGTTGCTAATGAGAAATCTGGTTAATAGACACTTCAGTAATAACTCTAAATTGTATTGCTATTTTTATACACCAATTGTTTTTGATATCAAGATAGGTAAGTAAAAATTAAACTGAAAATAAGGAATTTGTAGTAAGATGCATGCCATATATTGATAAATGATTGTCTATAGCATTAAGATAAATACTTTTTTTAGGGTATTTTCTATCTTTTACTCGTTTTATAAAAATACCATTTGGTCATCATTTTTTGTGCTAAGTATAGTTTTATCTTTTAATTGAAAGGTTTTACCAGAGGGCTTTATTGTCAGAAAATTTGCATTTACGTTTCTCAGAATTTTAGTCGTAGTCAATTTTTAACAATGTTTAAGAGCAATGAGAACATAAGTCATCTTAACACAAGAATAAAATGTAAAATATGGTCTGATCATATAATGGAATTTCTTTCATTTTATTTTCATAGAAATGTAGCTACTCTATTATGCGTCACGTAATATTTCGGGTGAATCTTGACATGTTTTGGATGTTTTTAAAGAGGGTTTTTACTTCAGTTAAAAAATGAGGATGCTGGATATTGAATCTAGGACTTGTCAATCACAAAACAAATGTTCTCCCACACATCTACAACACTGTAACATATTCTGTGCTTGGTGTCAAAGCCGACACGCTAGGTAGCGTCACACCGGTTATGTATAGTGATAAACAGCTTACTAATAAGAACTTTTTACATTGAATATCAATTTATTAGAGATTCTGGATTAAAATACTTCATGATTAGGTCGTGTTCTGTAACATCAAAGTTACATTAATAATGTCCGTTGCAATCTGCGATGCACGTTAAAGATTGTCCGTTCAGCTGGCAGGATGCTCTGTCTCTACGGATCGTAGATTGGGCCTTCAGGCAATAAAGCTCTAATTGCAGAAGTCTCAGTTGCTGGGAACGGATTCCACTCGTCGGAACAGGCTGGAATGAGGCGAACTCCAAACGCAATTTGGTCTAATTATCACAGAGTAGTGGACGGCTCGTCCCACGCTCTCACCAAAGAAGCTAGCTGCTTCGAAAATAGGAAAGATCAAGCTTTGATCTCCAAACGACCCTTCTCAGCGAGAAAAAGGTCTTCTTCACACAGAGGGCTGAGCCTCCAAAAAATATCAAAGTCACTCAAATTGAATGGAGCTAGGAGATCAGCTATTACTCCTAAACTCAGGCTTCTAAACTCTCGTCTCAAATCTCGTCTCAAAAAAAATCTCCTGCATCCGCTTTTAAAACTTTTTTTCCTGGCGGGATCTCTAACATCCTCCGTGTCTCAAGCTCGATTCGGATAGGCTGGTCCGCCTAGGCCGTGTGCAAAACGGTGCTTGTTCTTTATATCGTCAGCGCACGTTGGGTCATTAAGGCGTCTCATCAGGGGGATGGTCTGCCTTTGTTAGTCTTTTGTGTTATAGTGTCTTCGCTGTAGACATCGGGGCGCCTCGCTATTGTAAAGTCGCTCCTCGCCTGCGAGTCGAAAAGCTGACCAATTTTGTAAGCTACCCCTCGGCAGGGGAAAACTATTTCATTTTCGCAGTCCGCCGATGGCTTACTCTGTTTCAAGTCGAGGTTAATAAATTTCCTGGGCCATGAGGAGGGGAAATTTCACAACACACACGTACTCAAACATATACTTTGCATATTATCATGAAAGGTGCAGAATAATTCTATATAGTAGTTCAGCTGCTCTATTAATACGACTGACAGTGTGAGAATTTCTAGTCACAGTATTCTTCTTGGATATGCAGATTGAAAGTTTGAGAAAATGGGTATTGTATGAATTATGACCCGGGTTCCCACTTGTTCACAACTCTCAAAAGGTTAGGTAACTGTTTTATGGGGTTTCACTATGATTACTTTTGTCTCAATTATTTGTCTTAGTACAATCACTCCCATGGTTTCCAAAGCCTATTCATTTGAAAATGGAGAAATTGTGCTATTCAGTTCAGATAAGAGAAATGAGGTTGTCGAAGGTCCACAGCGATTGATAATTAAAGATTTTTCTATACATATTAAATGTTTTATTTTATTTTAATTATTTGCTGTAGTAATCGTACAATTTATCCTAAATATCCACAGTGGAACGTTATTCCTTCCCTAAATGTATAAATTATTTCTACACTGTTTTTGTTTGAATAAATTTCTATATTACAAATTGTGAAGTGAAACAAAATTTCCATACGATGCCAGGTTTAAAGTAAATATTCATTTTTAATAGGTGTCTCGATATCTAAATAAGTCTACACGCAACCTAAAAACGAATAAGGGCCTTTTCCCATAGGAATCCGTTGTGTTGCGTTAAGGAAAAGATGACGTTGAGACGAAAATAAACCAATAATAAGCCTCCAAACGATTAGCAATGAAAATTTTAACGCCTATGATTGGTTTATTTTCGTCTTAACGTCATCTTTCCCTTAACGCTACGCAACGGACTCCTATGTGAACAGGCCCTAAGCATGGCATGAAATTGGCTTTAAATTTCATTCATCTGCAATTTTTAAAATTGGTTGCTAAAATCCTTAAAATCTAATATTTTATGTTTTGGCTGTCTAATAATTATTTCATTAACTATAAGGTTAGAATATTTACTAAAAACATACTTTAATGAGCTTTCTTAAAATTGCCTTTTATTACTATAGAAAACAGCCCGAGGGGCAGAAATCAGCAATTAGGTAATCTAAAAGTAATAGAGAGAAAAGAACTGATAAGTATGATGTGATTTAATAGGGGTACCACAAAATGTTAAAGGGTGAAGAATAGTCCTTGTTGTATCATACCTATGTTTTTTTGCAAGATCACGAAGAATAAAGTTGAAAATTTGTTCAAGATCGGTTTTAAAGTTTATAATTATGACACGGACAAAAATACTGACAGAAATTTAGACTTAATAGACATAATCTGTAGTTCAGAAAGTGTGTGAACAATTTTCAATATATTGTTTAATTTCTTTTGATAGTTAATTATAAACATCAAATCCGAAGCGAGGCGTGGTATATGTCTTCATTAATTTTATATGCTTCCACAGATTTTTTTCGGGATAGTTAATGTGTACTGAATACAATAGATTGAATTTCGATGCTTTTTTTACGTTTAATTACCTATTCTAAACATTTAGCAATAAATAATATCATGCTTCATCAAAAAGTATTTATTTAATATTTAGACGTGGATTATTGAGATAATGAAAAGGTCAGTTTTTTTTTCAAATAAATTTTATAAATGAAAACAAAGAGAGAGAAACGTTATCTAAACTATCTGTAGCTTCTGAAAATAAACACATGGGAATGTTTCTACACGAAACCTGACAAAACATTTTTCTTCTTTGTAGATTGTCTCCACATTCAGCTATACCGTGACAGCAAGGAACGCTGCAAGAATGGTCCTACCAAAGCATCTTTATCCCTCGAAGAGTTCCTGGGCATGGAAACGGGATTTACGTTGGACAAAGAAAGTAATACAATGGCGCTCATCTGCTCAGAGCTGGTCGTGGTTCTTGCATTCGACAACAGAGAGCTTCTCATACAGTGGCAGGTGAAGATCAGGGCTAACTTAGTTGAAGGTATGTTGCCCAAGTTTGAAATTTATACAGTTTCTGCATGATAGAAAAATATTTTGAAGCTTTTAAAGATTTTGCATTATGGAAACAACCTTTAGAAAAAAATGTAATTAACGCTTTGAGTATTTATTCAACGTATCGCTTTGTATATAGATAGAGTATATACAGAGATGACTAATTTGAATACAGAGTGAGAATAAGATATTTTAAATAACGTCCAACAAAATTACTTGAAAATATGTTATTTTAAAAGACGTAATATACATTTTTAAATTAAAATATTTTTTAAGTAATGTATCATCCATTTTAAAGTAATCTTTGGCAAAACTGTATAACTTACTCTTTTAATGTGCAGGGTAGTTATAACTAAACTTCCCCTATAAACAGCATCCTACAGCTCAAACGGGTGAACGGAATGTAACCACACTGAGTATATAGACAATAAACGAGAGGAGCTCAGGGAATTTCGAAAAAAAAGTTTAAATGTCTACCAGATTGCGCTTTTCGTGGAAAAGCATTAAATTTGACAAAATAAACGACCAAAACGGAATACATAAACAATATTAACAATTCAGAACAACTTTTATAAATAATAAAATGTAAAACCGGGAAAAGCCATCGGTTCTATGGGGGAAAATATCGAGATTTGCATGCGTGCAAAGGAGAGGAAGCGTTATGCAAAGCATGACGTTTGCAAACGTATGCAAAGCATGACGTATGTTTGCATGACGTATGCAAAGCATCTGGTTTATCCTGTGGATGTTGCGACGTTGGATGACTTAAAGAACTCCATTACACTTCATGTGGTAAGCATCACAACTGATCAGTTACGATCTGCTGTTGAACACTCTGTCCATCGACCTGAAATTTTGCAGGTGACTGACAGTGGTCACATTGAGCACCTTTCCTTACATCGTGCTGGACACGGTTAACAACTGCTCCTCTTGTGACATTTCGTCATAATCTGTACCTGTTTTTGAAAACTCAAATATTTTCTTTCCTCAAACAGCAAAGGCATACTGTTATTTATTTCCTCACCTTTATTTAATGTGGTTCGATGACAAGGTGATCAAAAACTAGTCAATAAATGTTCAAATTGTTTATGTATTCCGTTTTGGTCGTTTATTTTGTTAAACTAGCCGCTGCGCGACCAGCATGGTCGTTTTTAGTTTTATATTTTCTTTTGCAAAACAACTCAACTGAAAGTAACATATGTAAGGAATGTTACCATTATCTGTCATCATAAATATACGTAGTTATAGGAGTATTCTTCATAAGGCTGATTCTAAAACATCGTGATTAAAAATATGAGTTACCATTACTTCATAACAGAGTTAAAGATAAGACTGAGAGACTCAACACCAATGATTTTAAAAATTACATACCTCTCTGTATGTACTATTTATTAAATTAAGACATCTACACTTTATCATTACATCAAATAAGAAATTGTTGAGGAATTTTTTTTTCACTTTAAAAATGGAGTAAAAATTCAGCAAGTACTGAAAAAAGTAGAAAATTAACTATTACTGGCTGTCGGTTGCTGCACCGGCGATGGTTAAGTCTAACCTCGTGATCATTTATGCTCTCTCTTTCACGCCTCTCTCTTAATGAATTATTTTTTCACTTTCTTTCTTGAGACTGCACCCAATTTTTACTTGATCGTGCATCTCACTTTCGAGCATTCCTGATTTCAGTGCGTAAATCCATGTTGACACACGGTTGCAAATTGCCGATGGCCGCTAATGTTTACATCTAGTAGTTGCAGCCATTGCCCTTCGGAGTGTAGAAGTATCGTAGGTTTTTGTGCCGCATACCTACGCGTTTTATATATATAGATTTGAGATTTGTTTTTCCATGAAAAGTGGCATCTGGTAGACGTTTCTAAACTATTTTTTGATGATCGCATCTCGCGTATAGTCTATATACCCAATGTGGATACAATCCGTTCACCCGTTTGAGCTGTATGATGCTGTTTGTAGGGGAAGTTTAATTATAACCACCTGTATATGAGGTAACTTCAGTAAAAATAAGTTACAAAGAATGGAGTTTGAATAGAAATGTTATTGTCGGTGAGATATAACAAAATTCATTTATTCCAATTAAACAAATTTTACAGTTCTTAACATTGTTCGTTTGCAGTGAAATATAAGTGTTGGGGGAATTGAAATACTGGTATGGTTTGCCATGTCATTGTTATCCATCATAAAGAAGAAACTGTTTAGTTACTCATCTGTACTTCTCAAAATAGAAAAACTTGCATATTCTCGAAATCAAACCTCCTTTAGTCATCTTCAATGTTTCCACCATTTTGGTTAATGGCTACGACACTTTAATAAGATGCATCAACCATATTATCATTGTAAATGTGTCAGAATTTGGGAATTAATTCGGGCTAGGAAACACTAAAAATTCCCAATAAGGAAAGTTAACTTCAAAACAATGCTTTATTTTCGTAGGTGACATTTAATTCCCGATTTACGAAGATATTTTATAGTGAGCATGATGTTGACTGCATACTGTCTAGTTATTCATCTGTATTTCTCAAAATAGGAAAACTTGCATATTCTCGAAATCAAACCTCCTTTAGTCATCTTCAATGTTTCCACCATTTTGGTTAATTGCTACGACACTTTAATAAGATGGATCAACCATGATATCATTGAAAAGGTATCAGAATTTGGGAATTAATTCTGGCTAAGAAACAAGAAACTCCTGATAAAGGAAGTTAACTTCAAAACAATGTTTTGTTTCGTAGGTGAGGTTTAATTACCGATTTACGAAAGTATTTTATAGTGACCATGATGTTAACTGAAAAATTAATAGATTATATTTTTACACCATCAGAAATTTCATAATTATTCATCTGGATGGTCGTGCAAGGTGTCTAGACGAATAAAATTTCTCTGCTCAAGGGAAAATAAAGATCGGTAAAAATAGAAAATAAATCGTACTTTCGCTACTCGCATTCGCTCTATCATCGATTTCTTTCCTACCATTATAAATGATGAATATTAATTATTAAAATGCTCGACAGGGAATTTTTCAAGCATAACGGCAAAATTAGTATTCCCCATGAAAGTTGTTTAGAATAAGTTATCACTGCTATTGAAATAAATTACACGGCTGCCAAAATTCCAACATTTAGTATTGATTAAATGACATATCATATTATCACATCAAGAGAAAGATAGTAAATTATATCTGCCGTATGCAAAGGAAAACTTTTTATTTTGGAAAATGCGGTTGGCCTTTGTCAACCGATTAATTAGTACTAGATACTACTAGATAATAACTAATAGACTTATGAGTATTTCCATGCTTTGTCAAAATTTAGATCTGATGTAAAACATTGATATTTGTAGAATTAGAATGATTTTCCTAAATATGCCGTTTTATTCCTTGATTCTCAACTGCAATTTCTTTTTAAGTTGACAAATATCATTTATAAATTATATTCCAACTTTTCTGGGATGAATTAAAACAAAAGAAAATCTAGACTTATCTTGTGGCTCTTGCTAACCTTTTCATAAAAAATAAATTCCTGAATACTTCAAAAATAACAGAGCAAAAAGATTCAAAAATTTATCAAGCTTTAATTGGAAATGATTACTGTAATGTCCTAGATTGAGAGTACTTTATTCCTTTTCCGGAAAGTGAATCAATCTTGGCTAATAGCTTTAATTAGGGATAAAGAATAATAAATTTTAGGAAAGTAGCGTAATTTTAGAGTCTGCATAGGAATGTCTGCAACTAAACTCCCAAGTAAAAATATTAAATGAACCTGAATATCACTCAGGGACTCATTAATCTGTCTGGCTTTCTTAATAAAAAGAACTTTTGAAGAAACACTTGGCATGTATAAAACTATCAGATTCCCTTTGGGGTTCAGATGTTATATTGCATTGTAATTTTATGATCTTTAAGGGAAATACAGATATATCAATAAAATATGATAGAAATGCTTACTCGTATGTTAATTCTTTTGATCCATATTTCTATCTGTCCTCAGAGTAACATGAATTATTGCCTGAGTTATTTCAGTTTCAAAGATAATTCGAGTATCAAAAGTTTCTAATAGAATAAAGGTTTTTATAATCGGAGCATAGGATTTTATTCAATCATAATTTTCATAAATACCCTTTTCATTGCATGCTTTTGATATTTGGATTAATTTCATGACAAACTTTCGTTTTAGAAAGCGAAATGCGTTCGAAAATTCAAATTGTCGGGTAACATTTGTAGATTTCTCAGTGGCCTTGCACATAGAGAGTATCACTAATATTATAATAGAAAGATGTTAAAGAGTAATTTTAGAACGAAACTCTCGAGAAATTTATTGAAATATTCAATGCATTGTGGAAATATAAGTTTGACTTTGAACGAGTTCTAAAATATACTCAACAACTGTTATTATTTTTAATTATTCTATTTAACAAGGATAGCAAAATGCTTGTGCTGCTAACTCAAAATTTATTGTATGTTTATTTTAAAAAGCTGTAAAATTTACAAGATCTTGCTGGATCACCTCACATTTTAATCTCGTTTTAAAGCATTTAATTAGACTTACAAAAGTTATTGGGAGAAAAACCAGTTCTTTTATCTCTAATTTCACGTATCGCAAATTGTTGCAAAATTGTCAATTGCCTTAGATGCTTTGTCCAGAATAACATTTACCAAACTATTCTCAAAGCTGCATTCTTTACGTCATTTAAAAATACACGCTTCCATAATATATAGCTAACGATGGGAGCATTTATATTCTTTGAATCGTCGCAGTATAAAGAATTCTTCCAACTTTCCTCTGCCAGAAACCTTACCGAAATAACCTCCAGGAGCACTTGATAGGGTAGAAATCCACTGTATGATCATTTACTCGCGTTATTCATTTATACCTTTAACTGTTACATCATTCAACGCGGATATATTATCGTAAAGAGATCTTGAAATGAATCAAATGAAAAAACAATGGAAGAAAAAATAGACGAGAAAAATGAAATACAACTTGAGCAGAATACAGCATGTAATTATTTAACGAAAAGAAAATTTGTAAATCTCGTGTGATCAGGATTTACTGCTTGGATAGATTCATTTTTAAAATCAAAGACAAATATTTAAATTTAATTTTAATTAAAGCATAAATGTTCTAAAAATCTTTAAAGGCGAAATCAGAATCGGATGTTAGTTTCATTGTTACTAAATTTAATGTCCATAGTTATATTGAACTGTGAGGTATGGAAACATGTTTCTTATTAATAGCATGAATTTTCCTTTTTTTAATACCTTATGCATGAATACCTAGAAGGATGTATCTCGTATTCATCTCCAATTTACCTCTCCTCATCTCCAAGAAATATTGCTGAGATGAGGTTTAAGGAAAAATCGTTCTTTTTCCATAATTTTACTTCTTCTGTTTGAATAGAATCAATCACCTTATTTGATATCTACTGCTGTTTGTAATGTTAAATTCTCAGGCCCTCATACTTAAAAAATAAACTGTGAAAAAATGTCAGGGGAAACTTTTTTTTACGCAAGTCTATTTTCTGCAGGTATATGGCAATATGGTCTGCAATATGGTCTAGAACGCCTTAATCGTTCTAGAAAATAAAACAAATTTATAAAAATTTAATTAAAATATATATCTGTGTATGTGTGAGTGTACTGACAGTTCAATTTAAGTAATAAATGTGAAAAATTATTTTTAATTTAAACCTTTCTTTATTAAATTCATGAATTTCATAGACGGTTTGTTTAAGATAGGATACATTTCTTTGAATCATTTAATTGTTTCATTTGGTCGGAAAAAATTAGTTTTCGTTAATTGATGCGTAATAAAAACTTAATAAGTTCAACTCAACGTTATGAACGGGAAAATTAGAGCAAAACTGTAGTCGAGAAAATCAACCGTGTACTTATACCTGCATATTTGAAATATTTGTTTTTTAAGATACCAATGTTAAGGTTAGGAATATTGTTTAAATCGAAACATTTATTTAAACATTAGTTTACCTCTGTTCTCATATCCCCGATGTAAGCAGTCAAATTTCTGCAATTAAGTAATTAATTGTTATTTAAAAAAGTTACTAGCATAAAAGTTCACAAGTTAAATTAAAATGTACGTTGATGCTAGTCTCTAAAGGGTTTTAAATTTGTATTGTTAACTCTCGCTTGTTATAATTCCCTTTATCTAACACTCACTTAATTAGTCAAAATGTCAGGGAAAAAGTTATCTGTACATTACATTTGCGGACAAAAACTATTCTTTTACTGATAATAGAAGTATTCAGGAAGTACTGACAATGATTTTTTTTCTTTCTGAAATAATAGTAATCTCTAGGAAGCCGGTTATAGGGACAAAAGAAGATTTTTTTTTTCATTTGTCTTGCGTTTTCTCGCTACAGTGACTAATGACTTGTCCCAATACAAGAAACCAAAGCTGCGCAACAGAAGTTTTCTCCTATCACGGTTTTATTTATACTACGTTACATCAATTACTTTCATGGATTTTTTTTCGTAAGAAATCTGCTAAATAAGAACGAGTAAACCCTTGTGACTAGGAAATGTAAGACAAAACGGAAACCTTTGAAAAGTAAACTAAATTTATTCGGGTTTAAAAAGATTTCAAAAACTTTTTTACCCCTAAATGAAAATTCCATTCAAATTATCTTTATGAAACATTTTCTTTTTGGTTTAAGCATACAATTAATTCTTTTTATTGAAATTTAATTTTTTAACTTTTTTTTCTGAAAGACAACTGTTATGATGTCAGAAATAAACCTGAACTAAAATATTGTAATAATATGTATTAAATTTTATTGTAAAGGAAAATTAAGTTTTGTTGAAATTAATCTTATTGAACATTTTGTCTACAATGCATTTGGTATTCCTAATTGTACCACATATCGTATTGTAATACTATAACAGAGTTACGATATCATGCTTTCAACCCGGCTCTATACTTTTCTTTCCAGATGTGTCTTTTTTATCACAGTGCTTATGATCAACGTTGCCGCAAGTGTTATATTGCTCTGTGGTCAATACATCTTATTTTTGTGGCTCTGACATTTTGGTGAAAAACTGATTCTGTTTGGTTCATTGTGGTATCGTAGAACCGCATCAGATTTGGTGCGCTCTTGTGATATTCTAGTTCCAATTTGCTTCCGCCGATTATACTTACAAATATTGTGA
Organism: Dolomedes plantarius; assembly: GCA_907164885.2. Lineage (NCBI taxonomy): Eukaryota > Metazoa > Arthropoda > Arachnida > Araneae > Dolomedidae > Dolomedes > Dolomedes plantarius. The sequence goes on from OU015492.1 coordinate 85,725,181, forward strand.
CGGAAAGCGCAAAAGATCCAAATGTGGATTCTCTTTGTTGTATCTTCGACATTTTGAAATTAAATGGAATCACACGTATCAAAATAAATAAATAAAAATTATACTAAGCGTGTAGTTATCCTATCTGTAGTTGATCGTTTCTGCATCCCTTCCCTCATTATTTTACTTCTCTCTATTTTACATTTACACGTGATCAGTGGTACCGTCAATATAATGCTTCTGATAACGCCCACTTTGAGGTATCTATATCATGTGTTATTTCTTTGTAAAATCAGCAAGAGATGGATTGAAAGAAGTCCCTAATCGTGCTATAACAGATATACAACACCGAACACTGTCCACACTTGCATGATCAGGTTTGGTTTGGTGCGCTACGGTCAATTTTGCTACACGAGGGCTAATTAGACCGGGACCTACTGCTTAAGGGGACGGTGTACGTTGAAATCGGCAAAAATTGACCAAAGCATCGAATTTTTGTTTTTAATGCTATATTGTTCTACAAATCAAAATGTACCAAATGCAAAAATCCGCATCAAAATCCGATAATTTTTAACGAAGTTATTAGCATTTATATGTTTATAAACAATCCACTTTTGTCCTTTAAATTTCACTTTTTATGCAATTTTCTCAAAATGAAATTTTTCTCGATAATGCAAATTTAAAATGTGATACGCGCCATATTTTTGCTTCAAATTACATGATATTTACCATACATTATCTTTATACATACATTAATAAATGTGTGCATGCATTTTTGTTTTAAAGAAGAGTAACTTATAAAAAGTGACTGTTTATATACAAAGAAGTGGAATTTTTGAAAAAAATTTATTCTTTAATCGGTTTTACTTCTTTTAAAAAATAAAATATTGAGATAGTTGCAATTCAATGCATAGAATGTTTTATTATGGTATAATAAATAAATAAAAAGTAAAATTATTATAAAAATAAAAATTTTAGCGCAAGGGACATTTTAAAAGTTTATTAAATTTTTTTAATTTTTAAGTAAAAAATTTTTTCTAAATAAACTAGAAATTTTTTTATGTCGTTTATAGTGCAAATATTAAACTATATTCAGGATTAAAATTTCATATAAATATAATGTAAAATAAAAAAGTTAAATTTCAACGTCTACTGTCTCCTTAAAGCCTATTCCGAAAGGCTACAAACGTCTATGCCAAGAGTGGGATTCGAACCCACAGGCTCAGGTACCGAAAGCCAGTGCCCTGGCCATTCGTTCCTCATCCGGCCCTCATGATCAGGACACAAATTAGAATGCGAGATTATACCTTACTTTTTTGGCCTAACAACTTAAAAGTTAAGTTTATGTAAGAATGAAAAAATATTAATACATAAAAATTCATTGTTTAAATAATCAAGATTTCATTTATAGAAACAAAATTTAATAATACAGACATGATGTTGTTTTGATATTGAAACATATTTGTATGCAATAATATTATCGTCAGCTTAGAGCCCTCACATTTTTAACTGTCTATATTAAAGCATACAACATACTGGACCACATGTCAGGTTCATAAAGGGATAGGAAGAATACAGTTCATATTTAGAAACCAGGAATATGTCTGAAAGGCAGAAGGTTTAAACAATGGACTAATCTAAGTTTCGTTAATGTTTTAGTGAACACTTCTGTGTTTATTTTCAAGCCATTTTGAGCAGAAATATCACAGTTATTTTCTAACTGTTTAACTTATTTTATGTGGATATTGTGTTTTAGATTTCACAGTGAGCAATGAAACATCGTAAATTTCGCAGATGAATGACATTAAACTTTTTTTTTTTACCAGACGTATAACATTTATACGATAGTTGCATCACTATAATAAAAATTCGCTGATTAGTACTTCAAAATTTACTCTTTGCTTTGTCATGGTATTTCACCTGAGAGTTGCCAGTTTTGAGGATTATTTTAATTACAGCACTGAAAACTCGAAAGACAGTAGCCAGCTTAATAAATTTGTGTATTTATTCACACACATTAACTTTTAAGACTAAGATATTTTCTTTTTGTTTAAAGTTATAAACTCTATTTATATGAAAGTTAAGTGACTTTTACTTATTATCTTTTGTTTGCCTTCGTTATTAAAGAACTTCAGGGAAATCTTTATTTGTAGCTCTAGATGAGAGCAAACTTTATTTGCAATTCTTAGGATGAAACTAATCCTTAGATGTTTATTATGCTAAACAAAAAATCATTTTGAATGGAAAGTAAGAAAACTGTGGGGAAAAAATGCAAAAGGCGATGCTTGTCATGTTTTACGTGATAGAAATCTCCATTCTATCTACAAAATTTTAATGTGCAGTGGATTGAAAAACTAGTTTCCCATATTCTCTTTCTATCTGGAGAATAAAGCCGACGAGGAACGGTTCCTCCCATTATAATAGTTGCTTCACGCATATTATGATTATAAAACTTCCTGCGTTTTTCCAATTTTAAATTCATGTATTACGAAGACAGTGTCTGAAAATATGGAACACGAAAAGGATATAATTCGGAAATAAACAAAAAAAAATTAGGTTTTTTTCTCGAAACATTTTTTTATGGAATGTGGTGCTTTTTCAACAATTAGTATACCTTATTTTTATATAAAGAAAAATGATGTGTGTTAAGCGAATTAAGTTATTGGTTCAATACTCGTTCAGGTATTAAATTCCTTACTTAGAGAATTGTTCTATACTGTAGATATAATATAGAGCATAATATAATATATAAATGTTCTATATAATAGATAGTAAATTATTATGTATAACACATTTTAGTGCAACTGATACAATGAACTAACACGCATAGTATAACTCTTGTTTATCACTTTGCAGCATCAATTGTAGTATATATCCTTCGATCAACTTAAATTTAAAAAGAAAATCTCCTTTAAAAATATGAAATGTAACAAAATACGACGCCTTGACCATTCTTATCAGCAATTTAAATGAACTTAGTACTGCGAAAGAAAAAATTGATAGGTGTAATTATCTTATACTAAAAAGTCGTCAATTTTGTTTCTTAGTAAGATTAATTATACTTTATTTTGTTTGTTTCTTTTGTTTAAACGGATTGTAAGAGCATGATATACGTTAGTTATTCCTAACTCACTTCGAATTCTTTTAACGTAGGATAACGTTCCTCCATAACTGTCCTTCGGAAAGCAAAATGTCAGATGTCCTGAGCCACGAGTTATAATTTTGGCATCGCGCCAAACAAAGTCTGCATCGCTTGGGAAAGCAGTGAACAGTTGAACAGAAAAGTACCAAAATGTGTCAAAATTTTGACACACACACACACGCACATATATATATATGAAATGAACCGAATTGGGTCATCTCTTTAAGAAACAATCGAGGCCAAAATAATGCAATTCAAAAATTACAAAATCAGCTGAAGTTTATTCCATGAGAACAGCGACATGACATCTTATTCGCATCGAGGCAGTCCAGCGTCTACTCGTAGAAGCGCCAAAATACAATTAGCTCAGAGAGGAGGCCAGAATTGGCGGAGGAAGTTAGTGTGTGGAAAAGCGAGGCGTTTCGCCAAAGAGTAGAAAAATGGGTTACCAGGACAAAGATAAAGTTCAGAATGGGCGATTATAGGTTGTTAATAATATTATATCACACACACACACACACACACACACACATATATATATATATATATATATATATATATATATATATATATATATATATATATATATATATATATATATATATATATATATATATATATATATATATATATATAAAAAAACACATACATACAAAAGAGGTAAGAAATGATAAGTAATCCTACGTTAATAATCTGCGGTAGTTTCGTTAGAAGAGACTACCTAAAAATTTGTTTTTAGTCGACATTCTTTCCGACATTCGGCAGTGTCTTTCCGATATTTTTTTAGTGTAGGGTCAGAATAAAAATTCCCTTTCAGGATCTTTCTATTAGTTAATCAGCTTTTGTATAACTTTATTTTCGACATTTTCAGAACAACAATTTCTGGTTCAAATCGCTCATGTCCCCGCTAAGAGCAAGCTTCCATGTGGACCTGCGAGACTTCATCTTCAGGACCATACATTTTGCCTGGTGTCTAGTGTACCACCTAGGTTACTGGGTACTTGGCCTATAAAAGAGCTGAGAAGGTTTGGCGTAATTGAAGGCAAGTTCTGCTTCGAAGGCGGATCGCTATGCGGTCGTGGTAAGTTCATAAAATACTTGTATAATACAACTTTTTCAAATTATTTTCGTTGCTACTTATACCACTCTTTCAAATGAGGCGTTGAAAGGCAAAGTGGTGTAAGTCACTTCAACTTTTTTCATTTGGGGGCAAATATGAAATCTCCATGTTCAATTTATAGTGGAATTGTAAATTGTTATTATTTGCAATATTGTAATAATTGCTATGAATTATAATTTGTTCAATTTATGGTGGAATTTTTTGTAGTTTTTGCAGTTAAACTCTTTTGACTTACACCACTTGACTAACTGACTTACACCACTTTGCCTTTCACCGCCTCAAATATAAATGAGTAGATATTTTGGGTATTTTTCGCAAATTTGATATGGATTTAAACACTTTAAAAAAATGTTTGGTTCATGATATACTGTAAAACTGTGAAAATCATCTGAAATTAAAGCGATAGTTCTGACGACTGATAAAATAAGAATGATCGTATAAACTTGATAGGACATTTATCTTTGGGCATTATTCATTGTTCTCCTTAATTATAACTATAAATGCCTTGAAAATTTCTATATTTTACAAATATATAATACAGTAAAACTTCTCTATGGCGACTAGTCATAGCTCAAAAAAAAATGGCCGTTTTGCGGGGTTGCCATCGAAAAGAGGTTTCATTCCATAACATTTGCATAAATAATACTATATTAGTATGAATGTTTAACAAAATGTACGTGAAAATTTGAAATATATATATATATATATAACCGCCCCCCCACCAACTTTAATCCGTTAACTCTCTAAATTAAATATTGTCTTTCCCCTTATAGTTAATAAACTTATTAATCTCATTGACTGGACTGTTTAATTTTTCATGCTGCTCTACCCAACTACAATTTTTCAGTTCAAGATGCATTACCAGCATTATTCAGTTCAAGATGCAATGCCGTTCTTCTATGCCCGAATGTCGTTATAGTGTCTTCCATAATTCCTTTTATTATATGCAGTAAAACTTTCTATGGGTACCAGTCAGGGTTCAGAAAAAAGGGGTCGTTTTTAGGGGTTGCTGGGTGTCCGTTGAAAGAGGTTTATTCCATACATTGGCTTTATGGAGTCTTTACTCGTAATTCCTTCTGAACAAAATATGCCAGTTTAGAGCGGTGGCCGTCTGGAGAAGTTTCATTGTATATGTACTAGAAAAACAATTCATGATATACCGGGTGGCCATAATTAAACTGACAGTGCTCACAGTGTTCTGTAGCGCGATCTATTTGCGAGAATGACGCCACATTTTGTAGGAAGATTAAACAAGACGGGGGACGAAGGATTCCACGAAAAAATAAATTAGTTCCAAAAGTCACCGCTATGGGAATATTTGGCGCTGTGAAATAGAAAATAGAGTGTTAACAAATGCAAATCAATACGACAATTACCTTTTATTTTGCATTCAAATGAGATTCAATGTGGCTGCCGTTGTTGTGGACCACATATTGCATTCTGTGCACAGTATGCACAACAGCAGAAAGTAACATGTCTGCAGGAATCTCCCGTACAGTCCGTGATATGTTATCCTTCAACGTAGCCAGGTCCTGGACCACTCCTTGATAGACCTTGGACTTAAGGTAACCTCATAGCCAGAAGTCGCATGGGGTAAGATCAGGCGACCGAGGTGGCCATGCAGTTGGAAAGTAGCGGCTAATGACTCTTTCTGTTGTGAACTTCTGTCGTAGCAGCTGTTGCACCCGTACAGCAACGTGTGGAGGGGCTCCATCTTGCATGAAAATGATTTCCCCCAGGCATTGTCTTTGCTGAAGTGCCGGAGTGACAAAGCTGTTCCACATGTGGCGATATTTCTCTCCGGTAACAGAACAGGTTTCCGGTCCTGTCGGGGTAATGTTCTCATAGAAGAATGGACCTACGATAAATTCCGCTGTGAACCCACACCAAACAGTTACCTTTGTTGAATGTAAGGGAATTTCTGTGACTGTGTGTGGTGATTTGTCATCCCAAATTCGGCAGTTCTGGGTATTCACAGTTCCATGCAGGTAAAAGTGGGCCTCGTCTCCCCATAAGATTTTCCACGGCCAAGCATCATCCACCTCCATTCTGGCAAGAAAGGTGAGAGCAAAAGTCAATCGCTTATCATGGTCGGGGTACAGTAACTCCTGTACACGGCTAATCTTGTACGGATAGAAGTTGATAATCTTTCGTAAGATTTTCCATACCGTACTGTAAGGCATATCCATATTCCGAGCTAATCCACGAGCGCTAGAGGTGGCAGCAATATTGTCTGGTCCTCTGTCGACAATCGCCGTGGCAACTGCTTCGATTGTATCCTGTGGTACAGGTTTTCGTCCTCTGTCTGACTGAACCTTCAAAGAACCTGTTTTCTCAAACGTCGCAACGATTGCTTTTAGCCCATTAACTGACACAGGACCGTTACCTTTACGCATTTTTTTGTGCGTTCTAAAAGCACGAAGAGCGGCTGACGCGTTGCACTGGTTGAGGTAAAACAATTTGACCAGTAACTCACGCTCGACTAAAGAAGGAGACATTGCACATATACTTTCAATCCGATTGATTCGAAACGTAACACATTGCCTTTTAAAACCCAAGCAGCTGGCACTGTGCCAATGGATGTAACGTGAAATTTGAATAAAGAACTTCTTCTGCTCAGCGTACGTGATATTGCAGATCACGAGACTTTATCGGTGTTTATGTAGATTTTACGCTTTTTTAAAAGTGTTGGCATATTGCACTTGAACTAAATAAGAAAATGTGCATAATAAAAGGTAATTTTATTCCGTATTAATTTGCATTTGTTAACACTCTATTTTCTATTACACAGCGCCAAATATTCCCCTAGCGGTGACTTTTGGAACTAATTTATTTTTTCGCGGAATCCTTCGTCCCCCGTCTTGTTTAATCTTCCTACAAAATGTGGCGTCATTCTCGCAAATAGATCGCGCTACAGAACACTGTGAGCACTGTCAGTTTAATTATGGCCACCCGGTATTTAGCAAGTATATTGGAGACGATCATGGAAAAAATATATATTTTAGTCATTTTTTTCCTGATCATATTAAATACCGACCGTATGCATTCATTAGCAATTCAGTAGGCTTCGTAAATAAATTCGTAAGTAGCAAATAAATTGTAGTAAATAAATTCGTAGTAAGAATGTAAAGTTTTCCTCTTTAACACTTTGAGACATTAATGAGCCTCTTGCAAGCAACTACCAGAACACGAGAATGGAAGTATACACTGCATTTTGCGGAGTTCAATAGCTGATAATCATCTGCAAATTTGCAATGGCAATTAGCTTTATTTGATATAAACATTTCTTATATTTCTTTGTTTAGTAAGTACTATCTTACAAACTTTCAGTGTAGTCATTTTAACAGAAGATATTTTACAGCTTACAGTCGTAAAAAATGGAAGTGGGAAACTTTTTCGTCAACTGAGATTCCCGATTGGTGTAAACGACAACGTAAAAATTATAAATATTTTACTTATATTATAGTTCTATGTCAATCTGAGAGATTATACTGTAGTATAACAAGCAAAAAAGTTGAACGTTTTAAATAGTTAAATAATTCTTAGTACATTAACCCCTTAACGAGCGCATAATTTTCAAGAAAACAGTAAAAAAGTGCCTATTTGTCCGGATGATTCCATTTATTTCTTGATCTGCCACTTCTAGTTTTAAAAACTCATCCCCAATTACATTATAAATAGTCTGGTGCTGCCATCTGGTATGAAAATTAAGAAATAAAAAATTTTTAGAGTAAAGGAAATGGATTGGTTTTAAATCTTTTTAGTGCGTTACTTTTGAACACTCCAGCCCAGAAATTATCACGGGCATGATAAATAGAGGGCGAAACCTCACCCCCATAATTTTGACGGGCACGAGAAGGAAGGGGTTATGGCAAATGTTCTAAAGATATGATATTCGTACCCCTGGGATCCTTTGACTCAAAACAAAGAGGGTGACTGATAATATTGTGTTAAACGCTTTGTATAGTGGCATCAAACAACTATCAAAAATACATACACACACACAATATTTCCACTTTTTTCAGTTCATAGAACTTTTTATGCATGTTGGATTGATATCTTGGGTTATGACCAACCTTTGACATGTTCCGCATTTTCATCCTTTAAACATTCCCTAAAAACATTTGCTACGTGCCAAAAGCCCTTTATAGCAAATCCCAGGTATCCAGATTTTTATAAACTGACCTCCCATTTCGTTACGCTGATTAACATTGCAAAGTCCTTTTCTGCTTGTCCATTCCTGCTTTGTAAAGGGAAAACGTTAGACATGAATTTGTCCCTATACAGCGGAGATCTTTTATTATCTAGATTTGAAAATATTATTTTAAACTAAGAGTTCTGTTAAATTTGCTGACTTAAATTTGAAAATTTTCACTTTGTTGTTTGGCTATAGCAGATCTATTTCATAACTTATAAATGGATTTGTTTGTCATTACGTCTGTCAGTCTTGATAACGCAGTTTATTTTTGTATAGTCCATAAACGTGATTATGAACTTTAAATTCATCATAATGTTGGCAATACGTTGTTAAATGTAGAGTTTGCACTCAGGATCGCATTGAATAAATATTAAAGTTCCAGTAATTACTTTTCTTTCTCCCATTTATACGGAATTTTATCCTCAGGTAGCATAATTGGGGGATTTAAAAGACACTGAATTTTACATTATAAAACAACATAAAAATTTTATGTAATAAATTGCTCTAAGGTTAATAATTATTCGAAAATTCAGTACTAGCAATTAGAACCTAAATTTCTCCTAAAAGTGCATATATAACTAGCTTTCCAAGTAAATTAATTCTATTAGAGTAATTGATACTTTAGCCCTGAGACTATTTTCTACCTTTTAGAAGTCACTTTCAAAAGTCTGTAACTAGCACTATTTAATGTTCATGAAAACTTAAGACCCCATTTAGGCCTTATCTCTGAGAGTTTTAAAAATACACAAGAGGCCTTTTAATTATAGTTGCAGCATTTCTCCAACTAAGTGTGAATTCATTTAAACTGAAGTTTTAAATTTTATTACTCTCCAGCAGGTTGGAAATAAATTTCTAACAAGCGTATGGCAACAGTTACGACCCACATTTTCAAAACAGTTGACATTAAAGGAAGACAAATTATCTTGTTTACGTTTTGCTGTTCCTTAAAATATATCTTTGTTTAACATGCTGGGGATATATATCTTTCAGGTTTGCTCTGGAAGACGAGGTTTATTACACATGGTACGGCTCGCAAAGTGTAAATAATATGCATGAGATTCTTGGTTATTTACCTTCACGAGAGATTTACTTCTGCGCATTTGGTAGGTGTACTAATAAAATTTAGTCCTTCACTATGTTATAAGAAATTAAATAGGAAAAAGGAATTGGATGATTACATTTGAGATTACCACGGATATCAAATATGTATCCATTAAAAGTTTTGATAATATCGCTGGCGTACTCATAAATATATCGAATAATTTCAAATATACGCAGTAAAAATTCACTCGTTATTACATATAAAAAAATTTCGTAAATATTAGATATTTCGAGGCTTTTGGCAATGAATTCTGAGTAATTTGAAGTAACCTGCTTCTGTTTTCTCTTGAACATGATTAGGTTAATTTGGTATTAAAACGAATTATACATGCTACGGTAAAATGTAAATTATATGCGTAAGATTCCTGTTAATTTAACTTTCGTAAACTATTTTTTCTGTGCATTTATACCATTTAAAAATTTAGTACTTCAGAATATTACTTATAGGAATTAAACGAGTGAGAGAGAATAAAATAATTCCAGGTTAGCATCAATGTTAAATGTGTACCTATAACAATCATAATGTTGGCAATACGTTATTAAATGTAGAGTTTGCACTTAGGATCTCATTGAATAAATATAAAAGTTCCAGCTGTTACTTTTTCATCTCCCTTTTTTTAAGGAAAATTTTATTCTCAACTAACACAACTGGGGGATTTTAAAGACATTAAATTTTATTTGGCAAAATAACATAACAATTTTATGTAATAAATTGCTCTAAGTTTTTTTTTAAATATTCCAAAATTCAGTACCAGAAATTAGAACACAAAATTCCCCTAAAAATGCACATATAACTAGATTTCCAAGTAAATTAAGTCTATTAGAGTAATTGATACTTTAGCCCTGTGACTATTTTCTGCCTTTTAGAAGTCACTTTCAAAAGTCTGTAACTAGCACTATTTAATGTTCATGAAAACTTAAGACCCCATGTAGGCGTATTCGAAAATTTATCGAATAAATACAAACTAGGTGGCCCGTGCTACCCTTTCGCATGCGATTAAAATACGATAAATTATATAATGAGGTTAGTGGTTTATAGTAGGATGAAAGAAGAACCGGGTGATTTGTAGCAATTGTTTATTTGTCAAATTACAATCGTGCGTAAGGATAATACAAAACCAATTACAAAAGGACTTTTGCCTTAATATTGAAGGTGAAGCATAAGACAAAACAAGGGAACATCAGATATGTACACGTCAAAACACCTTTGTAGACAATATTAAGTTAAATATGAAACAAACTCGAGAAAATGTGATATTTATATTACAAAACCTCGTTTTTCACACTATTTGACCGTGCCGTTTCTACGCATACAGGGAAAGGACTTCAGGGCCAAAAGTCAATTTTTCACTTCGATTTTAAAAAAACATACAATGTGACATTCTGAATTAAAAATTCATCAGAAGCGGATAACTTAATCTTTAAAATGGTACCTCATTTATTGATATTGGTTAAGTATGAAGGGGGAGAAAAAAATCGTCCCAAAAAATTACCTTCTAGAAATAATATATATGGATTTTCCATGCAAATAAAAGAATAATGTACATCTACGTGGATGTTGCCAATAAAGAAACTCATTAATTAAATCACAGAATGATAATACAAGCAAACGATTTTTATATTTAAAAGTTCAGTGTGATTGATAATGGTAAAATAATTAATAAAAAGGCTAGCGAGCACGCCATCTAGGGGAAGAAAAATTGTTTATAATGTTTATACATCGTATTTTAAACAAACAATAAGATGTGTAATTCTAAATTAACAATTCTCCCAAAGGGGACATCTTAATCTTTTAAACGGTACCTCATTTATCGATTTTTGTTAAGTATCAAGGGAGAAAAGGGGATAAAACAAAAACAAAAACCATCTTTTAAAAATAATACATAGAGATATTCGTAGGAAAAAATCACTCTTTATTACATATAAAAAATATCGTAAATATTTGATATTTTGAGGCTTTTGGCAATGAATTCAGAGGAATATGAAGTAATCTGTTTCAGTGTTCCCTTGAACAGGATAATGTTAATTTGGTATTAAAACGGATTATACATGCTTCGGTAAAATGTAAATTATATGCGTAAGATTCCGGATTATTTAACTCTCCTAAAATTTTATTTCTGTGCATTTATATCATTTAAATTAGTACTACAGAATATTAGTTATTTAATTATCTCTTAATCGATTAATTAATATGATTCTAGATTAGCATTAATGTTAAACGTTTACCTATAACAATCATTAACCGTTGAGATCGTGGCCATGCAACTATTTAAAACATAATTACTTAATAATCTATCAGATTAATACCAATATGAATTGGATGAGAGGTACACGCATTTTTACATTAATAGTTTCGTAAGCATTACATTCTTAATACCTTAAATCTTAAACCGTTCAGCCGAGAATTCATGGAAATTTGAAACATAAATGTTGTTCCAAATTCCTCTGGATTTAGTCAATGTAAATTTGGTAAAATGACATGGTTTATTATATATTCCTTGGTTTGTTTGTGTAATTAATAATTTTACTCATATTACTTGACGTTCCAAAAATATATTTCTGCCCATATACTTGGATTATTATTTAAATTTAGAACTGAAAATTGTGATGAGAAGATAGTAAACAAGAGAGAGATTAAGAAATTTCAGATATTATCAAATGTGAATAAATTCTGTGTCTAAATTCTTAATTAATAAGATCGCGAATGCGGGATGTTTTACAGCAAAAGTCCTCAGTAATCTGTCAGATGATTAATAATCAAAAGGCGTCTGTCGTCATGGTTGCTACTCCTCAGCCGTAGTAGATCGTTTGAAACGCAAAAATTTAGGGCTTTTGAACAGCTGCAAAACCCGTAGGTATTTATTCATAAGCAGTTTCATAAATATAACATTCATCATCTTTAATAAGAGAGAATTTGATAGTGAGAATTTATAGGCATTTTAAATATAACATTATACTGATGTAATCCTATTTTGTATTATAATTATTTTTATGCATCGATCTAACGCACTGAATCTCTGCGCCTATTTTTTTAAGAATTGTCTTTGTAGCTTTTCTAAGCAAAAAGATCCATTTCCTGCTACTCCATACCAAATTTTTCTCGGCAGTTTGGTAGACGCGTGACTGTTTTAATCTAAACAATGTCACATATCTTCCTTTTTTTATTTTACTTTTGAAAACCTTGTAAATATATTACTTTCAGCTGTTTTTTATACACCTTTATATATCATTCTTTATATGTCAACATATTACTAAAGAAGCAAAAATATTATTTACTAGTAAGAAGTCAAAATATTATTTCTTAGTACTATGGTTCAAAATGTATGTTCGTGTCTGTGTGATAGATAGAGAGAGATATATATGGAGAGATGGAGATAGAGAGATAGAGAGATAGATAGATAGAGAGAGAGAGAGAGAGAGTGAGAAATTAGGGAGAAAGGGTTACTTGACCCCTATCTGCTCCGAATACGGAAGTTACTGCGAGTTTCTGCAGAATATTTATATAATATTACATATGAGAATGTATATTTACTTTTTTAGGAGAAGGATTGCATGTGTTACTTACGAATCAGTCAGCAGACCTTGCGCAAGCAATGGATCTCGCATCCAAGGGAAAACTACTGGGGAAACGCAAAACATTATCAAGAAAAAATTCAGGTAAGTTTGGAGAGGATCCCTAATCAGGACCCTCAAAAGGTCAAATTCAATTGTTTTTCTTGCCGTCCAATTTGAAACAAAATTTGATAACTCTTACTATGAAATCCTAGTTCCCACTTGCTCCATGAGCGATATCGAATTATTTGTTTTGTTGTTGTCTTTATATCACTGAAAATGTAATATTTGCTGTAAACTTAAAGCTACTAAGAGGGTTTCCAATTTCCCAAGTGGATATAGAATGCTGAATTTCCTGTTTAAAGTTAAATTTGTCTTGGAATAAATTGGAGAGTTTATATTTTTAAAGCATGCAAAATTAATTCTTAAAGTTGTGATTTTGTCGCTCTCGTATAGCTTTTTCAGTGCTGTTGTTTCTTGAAAAGATGGTGTTAATTTTTCCTCCAGGCATTTAAATTGTCTTACACTGAAATAATCTTTCATTATATAAGTATTTATATGAAGAAGTATTGAAACTGACATTGTTTTTTTTATTTTTTCTCTGAATACTCACCAATTTAATAATGTAGTTTAAAGACACAAGTATGGAAACTTGTATATTTGAAGTTGTTCTCAATAGAAAGTTGTTAGTCATAATGCCCTCAAAATTGGTATAGATCCCTCTATTTTTTGCAAATTTTTAAAAGACATTGTACTCCTTCAGTTATAAATAATTTATAATTTTTATTAAAAACTGTTGTAGTAGTTTAGAATATTAGAAGTAGTGAAAGCATTAGTAAGGAATATTTCAGCTTCTCTTATATGTATCTACTACACAAAATATGAGTAATTAATAGATGTTGATATTCTTGCTACTCAAGCAAATTTTGCAAATAATGAAGCAAAGGTTAAGCAATTTTACTTGCTAAAATCTTTTTTTAATTATCAGTGAAATAAAAGTTGAAAATTAATAATGATTGTGTATATATAAACCATATTAGTAAGTTTTTCTTGTTTATTTTAGAAGCATACCATCTTGTTCTTTCTCATAATCTTCAAGAGAGACAATGTTTTTAAATGTATTTTAAGCAAAGTTTTAACTTTGTCTTCACAATATCATTAAAATATTTCTAGTTTTAAATTCATTAATAAAAAATGCATTCTAACACTTCTGAAATCCTCCTAAATCTCCTGAAATCCTTAGCTTTTTTTTTGGGGTGGGGGATATGATTCAAAACATTTTATATCGAATATAAATATTAATACTCTAAATTTTCTGCTTAAAGTATCATTTAATTAGTGTTTTAGCTTATGCTGAAATTTGCGGAGATATTAACGAAAAATATTTTAGTTCTAGAGTCTTCAACTCGTATACCACTTCATAAGAGAAACCATCACGATTCTGGCAAAAGTACAGCCAGCGATTCCCATCGTTTGTTGCTCAGTTCTGGCTCCGAAAGCAGCACGTGTGATGCTTGCTCGGAAATCCTTCGATCTGCAGACCCCTGTGGGGATGACTGTCTTCTTTACACTTCCAGCGGATCTTCGATCAAAGCTTCATCATGCAGGATTCATTATAGGTGGCCTTCTTGCTTATCAAGGTGAGTAGGGATGTTTCAAGTACGTTATTTCTGATATCTAATACCATGTTAAATATTTAGTTTGAACGAGTTAAATGAAATAGTTTTCCTGTAAGAGGTACTTATTTCAACAGAAAATTTTATTCAGTTTTATTATTTTTATTCTAATGTAGGTGGGGTCAGAGCTCTACAACAACGGCAAGTGATGTGGAAAGCATGGACACTGTATCAGTTACTCTGAGTGATTTTCAAGGACCATCATCAACGATCTCTAAATCAAATGGGCATGGTCAATCCTTGTCTTGTTTATGCGATAGCCAAGGGACTTGGTAAGAAATGTTCCTCAGATTCCTTAATTTCAAAACGTAGCCAAAATTATGACCTCGGCTTTTTATTAGCTCTTTCAAAATAATAGAATTACATTTATTGCCAAATCCTCAGGGACTGCAAGTGTTTGAGAAGCTTTCATTTACGATCTTTCTTTTTGCAATTTGTTTCCATAACGAATATTATATTGCATGCATATTTTTCACTCAAACACGTTCTATACTTACGTATAATTGTAAGCAATCGTAGTTTTAAAATTGAATTACCTTGTGTACATTTTTTGTATAAACATCTTGCTCAACATCGACTCTACGAATAAAAGAATGTCATCACTTTAATTTCTCTGTAAAATTTACTCATACAATCTTAAGCGCAACGTCAAATTTTTGCATATTTTAATATAAATGCAAAATTAAATATCATAATGCATTCTTTGTAATATAATATTACTGGAAGTTCAGCACTTATTTCCTTTTGATATCCCTACCATAGAGAAAAAAAATTGCTGGCTTTGGATTTTTGAGTCTTGAATTTTGGAAAATTTCAAAATCCCCATTTTTATAAGCCTAATATTTAGTATCCAAGAGCTATAAATATAGAAGTTGTAGAAGAGGGTCTTTGTTTTTCTTATATGTGCTATTGATTAATCAAGCTTCTCAGTAACGTTAAACTCATTTTGAATGCCTAGTAAAATGAATGCACTGTCAGAAAATGAAATGAATTTATTTAAGGAAAGCACTTTTCCAAATATTGCTTTGAATCTCTATGAACATTTACGGATTAATTCTTATCGTATCTTAGATTGGCGATATTATTACAAACTCTAAAATTTTCCATGCTTAAAGTACAGAATATTGATCTTAATATCTCGCAACTTTTTCGGCGTGCGTGTAAAGGTTTTTTTATAAAGACCTCAAAATGCATCTCATTTTCATGAATTGAACTCTCAGTGTTACCTTACATGGGATAAATTTCTCTTAAAAAGGTATCTTCTAACATAAAACATGTAACGAGGCTCTATACTCATTATATAAAATGATTCAGGATTTGAAATACTGCTGAGGTTATTTTAGCGATGGAAAATATAGCATTGTTGATATTTCCTTAGAGGAATACCAATCTTGCAGTCAAGTTATGTAAGGAATTTTCCTTATTTTTTTATTTAGTACATCTCTTAAGAATAACTAATTGTGATACCTTGTAAATTGTGATAATTTTCAGTGGTAGTGCTCTATCATATAAACTGATATTAACTTTTATATATTAAAAACAATAGTATCTTTCAAACTCTCCTCAGGCCTTTTAACCAATGTACAAAGTGTGGACGTCAATTTTATAGTCGCAATAGTTTGCAGAGCTGCCGAAACAAACAAATACCATCTCCTGACCACGGAACTAACGAAGCCACGAATGGCTTCAGCCCACAGTGGACAATGGACTCCTTGTTGGGCTCTACCGGTGACTGCCAGTCTAAAAAAGATGCCTCTTACCAGTTGATGAACCCGCCTTCTGACAGGGCTTCACTCTGCTCCCATGCTAGCCACAGTAGCAGCGCGAGTGTAGCTAGTAGCAGTGGATCAGAGTACTCAGTGCCTAGAAATTACCTGGAGACATTGTATGACAGGTAAATGTTAATGAACGCTTTGTCGACTCTGATTTCAGTATTATTTATTGTTTAATTTCAGGGGCCTCCTTCACTGAAGTTAAGGCTTCTGCTTCCTAGCACATCTCTAAATACTATACCATTTATATTGGTAACGTGTTTAACGTAATTTCGATAATTTACATATTTTAACTATATCTAAATATAAACGATAAATTATCTTAATTTAAAATGAATACTTCTGCAAAACCGATAGATGAAGTAAAATTATATCGCAAATCATAGCTTTTGTCCCGTTTTGGCATTTTAAACCTTAGATTGTTGAAGTATGAAGAGGAAGTTTACCTACAAAATATCTTGTTTTATAATTTTTTTTTCTGTTTCACATATTTCGTTATCACTGAAATACCATATCATTACTCTTTTACAGCGAAAATAAATACGGTGTTAAAACTAATGATTGTTTTATAGTTTTGAAAGAATTCTGGAATTTGTTAGAATATGCAGCTTAATAGCTGCCTGATATATTTGAATACAATTTTTTTTAATGTTATGAAAATAAATATTATAGTTACTTTATTTATCTAAGTGCGCAGTTCCTGTTACTATCTGTCACTATCTCTCACTATTCACTATCTTCTACCACATTCAATATACCGTGAGTTGTATCTATTTGTTAAAATTAAATTATATCAGAAATTAAAGTTAGAAAAACTAATGCAAAAATGTTAAAAAATTAGCATATTAGGCTAAATTTAGCATTCTAGGTAATTGTTTTTCTAGAATGAAATGCATATTAATCTAGCAAAATTTCATTCAAGCGATCATTTTTCAAACAATATACTCATTAATAAAAACATATTTCATAAGGATTTTACTATTCTTTACAGACCAAAAAGTGTTCAACATGCCCTTAACGGCGCCCCAAATTCCAAAGCTGCTGAACCTCGACGCACAAACTCTGTCAACGACAAACCAATCTTGTACCCACCCGAAAGCTGCATCCTTTGCCCCTGTCACGAACCTATCAAAGACTGGGTGAATTCTACCCTGTCTTCTTCGCAAGAGAAGCTGGTAGGATCTCAAGAATGTGCCTGTTGGAGCAAGCTTTCCATGTCGGTCAGAAGCGAGGTCGACATTCGTATGATCAACGGACGGAAGAGTGCAAGTGCAAATGCCTCACCCAATTCGTCACCTAAGAAGGGCAAATACAACTCTGGAGCAAGCACTCTTAGGCCTAATAATTCCCTTCTTGAATGCGACCTCGCATGTACGTGTGGAAAGAATGACCCTTATGCCAACTATGCAATTCCGAAGTCTGCTATGACGCATTTAAAAGTGAGTTGCATTTCGTATTCTAATGTGATCTTCTATTATATATTAATGCGAGTTTTTTCTTCTTGGGAATTATTATCTACCAAAGGGATTACGTGTATAAACAGAAAAGTTATGATAAATTTTAACATGAACCTATAGAGAAAATCAGGCCCCCATCGAGAAAGGAAGCCAAAAGAGGTAAGATTACTCGGGGCTAGGTTTTAGGAGCCCAAAGCTTTAGGAGCTTTGCGTATAATTCATATGAAGATAAGACTTTAAACCCCTAAGCCTCTGTAACAAAAATTTCTCTTAAATTTTGGAAAAGAAATAACAATATGACTTACTTCTTCTCAAATGCGGAGGCACTTGTAGTTTCTAGAACATTCACCCGAATGTGAATTATTGGGCAGACAACACCTTGCAGATACCAGACCGGTAGTGGTCAACATCGAATGTTGACGGCCGCCCTGACTCACACCGCAAGACTGCTGGCCATTCATTTTAAGGGGTCACCATATAGGCGGCCAGCACTACCCCCTACAAGCCAGTCTCGTAATTTAGAACCGAGTCAAGTTACGAGACCGGAACACTTTACCCCGCACCTCCAGAGGTAAATTTGAGAACTTGGAGGACATTGCAGCCACGACAGATTTTACGTGCACCAGCCGCCATTAGACTCGCTGTTGTAGTCAAATACACTCAAGCTAGCAATTTGAAAAATAAGAATATGTCAGGCAATTTACTGTGTTCTCTGTTTTTTTTACATCCCAAGTATGATACCAACGATATGTACAACTAAGAAACTCTTTTATATTATTGTAATTTATTATTTCAAAGCACCTGATAAGAACATTAATAAGATGATGCATATCAACGCGCGTTTATCAATCCAGCATTTCATTTGATGCTTCATGAAAGCGAGATCCTATATCGATTAAAGAGCTCAATACTAATGAACATATATTAGAGCATTGAGATAATAATACTATTTTTTCTTTAACAGAATTATGTAATTAAATGGAAAAGTTTATGTGCCATGCATATTTTAGAATTTTTAGACTTCACGACGGGGTAACATAATGTGGAACACTAAATGGTAGAAAATGCTATGTGTTTACGCTATTACAACTGTTATTTATTGATTTTACATTTTTTTTTTGTAGTTCGATGATTATATCTAGCATATGAATAGTCACATATAAAACAAAATATATCTATCGTATACACACCATTGTTAACATCTATGCACAGAAATTTACGAGCAATCTGTACGGAATGTATTGTTAAGTATTATACCAAATCCATCGCTTCAGAATTTTATATTTCTTAGAATATTTAATTGCTGGGAATCATTCATAAAAAAAAAATAAATTTTTTTTACAAAAATATGATTTTCTTTATTTAAATCCAAGTAGATTAGTTCTGTGTTAGAATCGCGCATAGTAGATTATCTTTTAAAGTACAGGAAGTTACTTTCGATTTAAATAATTGCTGAATTAGTCATCAATTTTGTGAAAGTCAAATTTGGTAATATTATGTCAATAACTTTTAACTGTTGTTAAAAATAATCTTTATTTTAATTAACCCCTATACTTGTTTTAATGACGTCACTTCAATATTCACCATATTTTATCCAAAACCCCTCTATAATTTTTATAGAGGATAGTGTTTATACTGTTAAAAAAATAACTAAAAAGGAGTCTTATTTAAGCCACATACGTCAGCGTATTATTATGAATTCAATTTAATAACTATCTGCGATCCATTCATTTTAGTTTTTATCTTTGCAAATGTAAATGCCTTATTTTTTTCCAAATTATTTGTTTCAAACTTTCAACTTAAATATATTATGTTTATCTCTCAAACTGCCTACTTCTTTTCGTGTACCAAAAAAAATTGCTTTCACTTAAAGACAAGTAACAAATTATTATTTTTGTCAGCTTGACACACAGTTTTTGTTTCTTTGTGCTAAGGAAAATGTAACTTTACATTTAAAAAAACTGTTTTGTGAAATTCTTTTCAGGAGAGGAAGAATTATACACATCTTTTGAGGAATGAAATACTCTTACTAATCTCGTTCAAGATATGAACAGAGTTGAGAAATTCATTCACTAGATTTTTTCTTCTGTATTTTATTCTTTGTTTACTTTACTTTTTCTTGCATTACTTTATCGGATATCTTTCCTTTTTTCCCAAGAAGTCAAAATTGATTCGAAATGTACTTCTTCAACCAGTTAAGAAGATGCATTATGGAAATCAGGGGAGGAGTGCCATACGATGAATGCGGACGGAAAAGGGGGGATTGGGGATTTTGTCTCTTTGCTTTTATGAAATTCGTTTTCATATTTTAGGGCTAAACCGTCACTGCTAGTCCTATATGGCCCTAAAATTACATGATAAATATTGACCTATGTTTTCGGCCTAAAAGCAAAAATGGGCAAGCAAATTCTTAACCTATAAAAACGTTACTAACAAGATTTAGTGAAAAAGTGATTCCAGTTAAGAAACCTAATCTTATTGACTAAGACAGTTTTTAGGGAAGTCCTTATTTCCATTTAAGTTATTAATAATCCTATTTTCTAAAATGTCAGTTCTGAGTGACATTTGCTCATCAAGCATTTTCATGCACCTTCAGACACTAATGAGAAAAAATACTTGCAGGATATGCAACAGTCATCTACGCAATTAAATGGATCAAAAGATGCAAAAGTACCTGTACCTGTTCTCCCTACTGAAGATTATGATGTTCCTAAGAAATTTACGGTAAGAATATTTCAAAAGAACGTATAATTCTCTCTGGTGAAATATTTATTTATTAATACCTTTACAAATTCTATGATATACTTCATTTTTCCAATTGACTGTACTAATTAAAATTATAGCATATTTCCTTTACTTAATTGTATACATTTATTAATTCCCTTCCAGACTTTGAGAGTTTTAAAACTTTTTAAGCGCTTGGATTCAATCACTTATATTACAATTACACAGGACTATTTTGTATATTGTGCTTTTACCATCCCTTTCAATTTAAATTTCCGATTAAATTGCATAAGCTGTCATTTATGCTTTTGTGTATTTGTCTCTTTTTGTCTGTCTCTGTAACAAGTGTATAAGTGTAAGGTTACTGTTTACGTGCGCAACATAGCTCTTGTTGTGATCTCTATTGCGTTATATATTCTATGTTCTAAAAATAATATCCCTTTGCTTTGAGATAAACTTAGAAAATATATGTTACATTCAAACATCATCTCAAAATTGACTAAAGCTGATAGATCTGTAAAATAGTCCACATGAATTTGTCTTCTATAATTATCTCTGTCTTATAAAAAAAAGTCATATATGACGAGTACTACTTTCATCTATATAGATGAACTGCAAATTCATAGGTATTCTTTCTAAATAAAAGGATGTAACTGTCAAATTTTATCTAGTAAAGCTAAGAATGTTATAAAAAATAGCGAAGCTCCTAGAGATATTCTAGATTTATTTTTCCTTACAAAAGCATCATTTGGCAATGGAAGAGACGTTAAAGGAGAATTAACTGTTTTCAATTATGGGCAAATATAGCTTGGCAGTCAACTGTACAACGTTATTGTTGTGACTGAATTCCTATTCCTATACAACATAACTTTAGCCAACATCATTGATATGAACTAAGTAATTGGATTTTCGCCACATGTTACACACTTAGCACTTTTCAGATAGAATGTTGAAGAATTTCTTCCTGTATTACCTGTAACAATTTATATATATGTTGGCTCTCTGTTTAACGACTTTAAAGGGACCGTGAAAAATCGTCCTTAAGTAGAGATCGCGCTTAAACAGAATTTGTGAAAAAATAACATTTCCCATAACGTCGGGGGGGGGCTGGGAAATATCGTCTTTAAATAGAGATCGTCGTTAAGTAGAACGCCGTTAAACAGAGAGTCAACTGTATATATAAATTTTCTTTTGTGAAGGTTTCCTTTGTTATAAAACAACCAAAATTGTAATCCGCCCTTCAATTCTCATGTTCTGGTCATTTATATCACTGCTGACTTTCTACTCACATAGAAATAAACAATCTGTATTACCATACTTCCCACACCTACTTCTTAGTCATATTAAGTGTAGAACTTGTAGTTATGTAGTATGGCAATAACTGATATAATTTATGGTGGTGTTGTGTATCTTCCAGCTAGTAAAAGTAACATTTGGTATGATTTGGTGATGGCACGGGTCTGTAATATTTTTTTATCTATACACTAGTAACAGTTTTCTGATTTCTTGGGAAACCGAAATAATTGTTCGTTTCCAGTGATGCATTGATCAATCTGTTTGATAGGACGAGCATGTAACTATTACTCTTGGAATCGTCCATCAACCTAGTCTTCCGTTGATGGTACACATACATGACTCCTCTGTTCTTGCGCGAAATATATATATATATATATATATATATATATATATATATATATATATACCCCAACAGATGAATATCTAGCTAAATTCCACACATGACTCTGTAGTTAACTTTAATGATATGTTAGCTCTTCTATTGAAATCTTGCAGAGTATTCTCAGCTTAAATATTCTACTTATACATATGTTAAACATCATCAATGACACGGATGAGAGGATTTATGTTCAAAAATTTTTTCTCAGACGTCATATTTTTGAATTATTGTTTTGTGTTGCTAAATTTTTAAATATATCTGTGGTGTAATATTATGTTTGTAATATTTCAAATTATTTCTATCTATAGGATTTGTTATCTAACTGTGATATGACTCAGAAAGCGTCTGCAATGAAAACAGTGGCTAATGGTCCCTCTTGTTCCTGCATGAGCGCCTGCAAAATAGTTCAAAATATAGAGCTCTTTAAGATGGCTTCCAAACATTCCTATAACCATAAACATGGTTCTGCTAATCCTTCATCTACCGAAGCGATGCAAATGTGTGCGTGTCAGCGAGTAATGCTCTGGGCTGGTAGCTTGGTCCCATGTCTTGGTCCACAGAGGCAATCCTTAGAAGCTGGCTGGCAATGTACAAAATCACTTACCACGGATGGAAAAAGCTGCTCCAGAACGTGGTATAATAACACATCTGCTGTTTGTAGTGAACCACCAAAAACTGCTGAAGCTGTGGTAGTAAATGGAAAAGTAAAGCACGTTATTCGTGGAGCTAGTGTAGATACTGAAGCAAACAGAATTTTAAATATGAGCCCAATGTCCAGACCTCGATCTAGTACAGTATCATATCCCTTATCTCGTAGTCAAAACGGTGCTGAGGACAACGACTGTAACTATGCAAATATTGAGTTCCCCAAAGATTCTAAAATAGTTAAAGTAACAGATGAACCATCTGCGGTAAATTACGCAAATATAGAATTTGCTGAAACGCTGCCGCTGTATGAAAATTCAAATCTTGTTTTGTCTCGCTTGGAGGGAGATGATACAAAACACGAACCTGTTGTCACAGAAAAACCACCCCTTCCTCCCAGGTCGTATCCGAATCCAGAAAAAGACGAAAAATGCAAATGTGTTCGCAAGAGCCCCAAAAAGGTGCTGGCGCCTCCTAAACAAACGAACGGTAGTGCATACGAAATGATGTGTTACGAAAAGAATCCGTATGAGAATGGTGATGAAGATTACCTTATGATGCAACCACTTTCTTCGAAGAACGAAAAAACATCTCCTTTGAAGCTTATTCAAAATGATTCAACCCAAGTTACCCAAGATGCAACAGAAAAACAGGGTGGTAAAGATACAGAAGGCGACTCTGAACCTAATCTTCCTCTTAGGCCTTTCATGCCATACTCTTATCCTATTTCGGAAAAGAATGGCGCTAGTGCTCAAGAAGGAAACTACGTAGAAACTTTGCCTAGAAAAAATCAGTTGATTAGTGAAGAACTTCAACTTCGGGCTATGCGATCGAATTCATTGAGTGAGCTTAAGAAGAAAGTTCTTATGAGAAAACGTTCAAGTTCAGTGGACGGTAAAAATAACAGTTACTCCAACAACGATTCTACTGTAGATGTTGAGTCATTGCCAGCATCACCAGTATGCAGTCCTAGGCCTACTGTGCAACGAAAGCATTCTCTGTTCTCAAAATTGAATTTACGATCGAAGGAAAAGTCTATGAGTACTAACGAAATTGCACCTCCCGTTATTTTACCAAATGACGGTTCTTCAATGCTTAACAGTGTTCATAAAAATGGATTACATAGGTCAGCTGACTGTCTAAAACTTAATGAAGAGTATGCTAATTCGGATGATGAACTCAACTCTGATAACAGCGATATCGGGGTTCAAAAAGATTCTTCTGGATCTGTTATGAAAAGATCCTCGAGTGTTCCTTGTCGTGCTGGTGTAGCTAGTGCTGTCGTAACTAGCCCCGTAAGATCACACGGAACCATCATGGAACTAAATGATTTAAATAAAGACTGTGCACCCGAGTCTACGGAAGCTGCTGATGATAGCAATGAACTTGTTCAGAGAAAATATAGTTTAGACAGCCATCAGCGTCCAAAGAAGCGAACCACCTACGGAGTCAAACCTAGCTGTGATAATATGTACAGGCAAGAATGCTTAGATGAATGTGATACTGTTATGGAAATGCAAGGTAATGTTTTCTTTATACCCTTAAAGAAAAAAATATTTTCTCCTTGCTAATTATAAACTTATGACTGCAAGTAGTAATCGCGCAATTTTTAAAATGTTTTTCTGAGTTCCGTGTGCTAAAAGGGAATTATTTAGTTTTTTTTATTAACAAAATCTCAAGTTACCTAAGTTAAGGATTTGTTACCCTTTTGATGTTTGTTTCAATATAAATATAACCATTTATTTAAGAATAACTTTTATGAGTTTAAAAATTAAAGCGTTGTTTATTTTATATTTTCTTCTTAGGTAGAAGTGATGTATTACTCTCGTACTGTTGAAACATTTCTCATTCTTCATCATTTTCATCAAAACTTATATATTATCGAGGCATTTAGCTACCTCGCATCGTTTAGAATCATACAGAGAAAAGGAAGGGAGTTCATTATTCACCACTAATTCAAAGAAAAGTGATATAAGGTCATCTAACTGAAACTGCAAAATTAGTTTGCTTTTCAGTCATAGATATCAGTCTTTTATTATTTTATTTATTTAACACTTTTATATTTAAACTCTTTTACCTACATTCATGAAAATTCAGTAACGGAATTATTTCAGAAATATATTTAAATTAATTACAATATCTTAAACTCATGTAAACTTATGAGTAGTTTCTCTCGCTATTTAAAAATATGAAACAAGTATACCAAAGACAGAGTCGAATCTATAAAAGTGATAAGTATACCGTTTTACAGTAGGCTTTATATCATTGTTTTAAGTATAGTTTCTTCTCCACGGAGCGTTAATAAAACTGATTCAAATTAGTACTTTAATTCCTTGTTACAGTAAAATAAACTATATTTTATTAATGTTATCTTGTATATATTTTCTGCATAAATTTTATTGTTTTTTGATTTTAAATAATTATTCCTTGAATTTTCCTGTCGAATTATTTTATTTTAAAATTGTTTTAGATGCATTAGAGTTAACGTTTGTGTATTATAAAAATTGCTGTTTGTTTATACATTAGTGCAGTTCATACATTGTAGTTTATACATTGTCATTAGTGCAGTTCTTGAATGATTCAAAAATCGTGTCGTTTTGCAGGTGTCTTAAGAAGGAATCGTGTACATATTCAACCAAGCGACAGGGATGCTATGATGGAAAATTATCGAAGTGCCACTAGCAGTTGTAGTTCTTCCGACATTAGTGATTACATGGAATCGTTGTCCTTCATATCTCGAAGTAGTAGTAGCAGTAGTGGAAGTACGAGTAGTACTGATTACGTGAGAGCTGAAGATTTGTACCTGTTGAGAACTATGCCCAAACCCCCACCGAAAAATAGTTTCATACCGAGCAACAGCATCACAGTTCCTTCTGTTCATCAAAGTCGACATTCCGGCGTAGAAATAAACGGTGTAACGAACCATCGAAATAACGCAGATGAATCATCCTCAGCTGGAACCAGTTCTAGTAGTTCTTATCACGATAAGCCTTGCTATCCAGTCAAGGATGAACTAAAAGTGAGACCGTATAGTAATCAGAGTTCCAACAGGGACTCGAGGTCATCAACTTCATCTACTAGTTCACTTAGTACCTCACCCAGTGTAACTGACTATAGTTCATCTACGTCGTCGTCTCCACCTTGTCAAAGCAACCTATCGGGACGGCAGGTGTTCAGCAAATGTCCTCCTGACTCAAAACAGGAGGGCGCCAGTTCTGTGCAGCAAAACATGTTTGTCTACCCTTGCTCGAAAGAGGAGCCCAGGAAAACGTAATAGTCAAATTACACTCAACTACTTAAGTTGGACTGATTCAAAGTTAGTTATTATTTGAGGAAAATGATCCCAGTTTAGTATATTTATTACAATGGTGGAGTTTTTATAAATATTTTAAAAATGATTTTTAATCCTATTTTTCGTGATTGGTGTGAATGATGTTGTACATTACGTGTGTAGAGTTTTTAAAGGAGTATATTTTAAGCGTGTCTGATGTGTAAAAAGTTATTTTACAATGAAAGACATAGGATAGGTTTTAACTTGAAACATTTTTAAGTTTTTTAGATTTATTCTTTTTTATACCTCTGTTTTTGTACAAAAAATAATTCTTATGTAGCTAAAATAAAGTTTTAAGTTTAGAACTGTTTTATTTTTAGCCTTATTTAATCTTGATTCCAGCTTTAAAAATTCCTTCTTTTTCTATGGCATTTTGTAAAAAATAAATGAACGTGCTTTGAAGATTTTGCAACGAGTGTCCTTACAGCGTAAAATTAGAAAACAGAATTTACTTTTTCTGCTTGAGTGTTCAAAACCATACACAGGTAGATGCATGCAAGCTAGATAGCACTCTCTACACGTTACTTACTTTCATTTTTGCTTTCACAGACTCAATAAACTGAACTTTTCGGTTCGAAATAGTTATCAAAATTTCTACAGATTCGCTGTCTACAAATAGAAAATATGCGAAAGTTGGGTTAAAAGAAAAGCTTTTATTTTTGTATATTGCTGGTTACATAAATACATTATAATTGCATTATTTTTAGTTAAGGTAGTATAGGCACTCATAAAATTTCAGTAGTCTTATGAAACAAATCTTTATTTCTACTCCCTCTCCCAAAGAGACAAGGCTTATGACTACTGAAATACAAGTAACATTTTTCGGCAAATAGAATTTTGTTACATTGAGCGATACTTCAATTGTGTTTGTTCTAATATTTAGATTAAACTGATCCACTAATTATTATAATCTTGGAATAAAAATAATTTACAAAATAATGTAAAAATGATCAATTTTACCGGTATATAAAATTGTCAATAACAATGATTTTTTTAAAATTTGTATTAATCTCATTTTTTTAGTAATACAGTAAATAGTTGACAATATTATTACGCATATCCGGAAGGTAACAATGTTTATCATCTTGTCGATAGTTGAAATATTTATCTATATTAACATTATTGGACACACCATAATCACTATAAAGTGCTTTAACAAATTATATCATCTAAATATCAAAACATTTCAGAACATATCAATAAATTTATTATTCTATACATTTTGTCCAATCAGACTTGACAGACATATCCTTTTCAAATCTTTTACATATCCCATATGTAATAACATTTTTTATACTATATATCTCAAGAGTTTTTTTTTTTTTTTTTAGTATTCTGTACAGACAAAACGATTGAAATCTATGTTTCTTTTCCGACATTAAGTATTTATTCTGATCTGAAAAATTTTTCGAACATTTTTTCTTATTACTATACTTACAATTTCTTTGGTTTTATAAGCCATTTTTCAAGCATCCTTCAGTGTAGATAACTGTTATAAAATGCTAGTAAAGGAAAACGAGCTTTAATTTGGATATTAATTTTGCTCTGAAAAATAATTGTTTGCAATAGACAGAAGCTTTAATATAAAATAATTATTATTAATAAGTTATCCAAAACATTTTTTCTGATAAATATTCTGCAAGAAATCCCAAATAAGTCTTAACTCCAATCTATTTAGCAAATACATAGTTTCTAATGAAAAAAAAGTATAGGTATTATTTTTCGAAATTATGACATACCAAAGGATGTATCTTCTAACTGCAGACTGAATTTAAAGTATTTATTTAATATTTATCCCATTTTAATACTTTATGATGAATGAATATTCTTTGTTCAGTTACATGTTTAGCTTTTAAGTAGTTGTATATATGACGTAACTCTATTAAGTAGAAAAATTGGTATCAAATTAATTATTTTGTCTATTGTAGTCATGAAATGTTATTTTATTTACTACTTTAATAAAAGACATCATGAAGGCATAAAAATATAAATCTTTTAAAGGAATCTTTAATAGCACTAAATTAACTTACAAAAAAATTGCTACAAACGACTTTGTCTAATGAATTTACGTAATTTTAAAAAGAGATATTTTAATATATAATTTTAAAACTAACCCCTGTTACTCATTAATATTGATTAAAACTTTAAAATGTTTTGCATTCATTCTTTGCATTGGACTAATATTTCTAATTATTCTTACAAGTACCCTGTAATAAACATATTTATCATGAAAAATTTTCGATACTTGCTTGCAAATGAATCGAAACATCTGTTAATGTAATTTAAATTTTATCACATTTAATCAGTTTTACAAATCAGTTGATTCATATTTTTTTAATTTAAATAGGGATTCTGTTTGAGTCTATTTCAAAAATGTCCAGCATCATTATAAATTTAATATTTGAATGTTCTGTTTGATTTTTTTTTAAATCTGCAAAACAATTCAATTCCTTTCTGCACATTCAGTTCCTTGGACAAGACACAATATTGATTCTGTGAAAGCTAAATAACGTTAGTTTCATTTCAATAGAATGTATGTACATGGCAGCACTGTGATTTTACTTGGAAGGTGTTACCTAAATTTATTAGGAATGATTTAAGGACAAGAATCATTATCTCATATCCATAACTAATCATGTAGTGAGAATCTGTGGCATAATAAATGTATCTATAAGCCTATTTAATATATATCGGAATTTTTTAACAATGTTTATTGTAATTAGAAAGAAAAAAATCAATATTTCTATGCATATCCGAAATTTTTTGGTGCGGGAAAATTGAATGTGGTGTATCTGAAATGGACCGAATAATCCGAAACTGGTATTTTATATGTCGCTCACTCCTTTCAACAACGTCATATCTCAAAAAAAACAAGATTTTTCAGAGGAGTGATTTGAAAGTTGAAAAGTACATTAAAATGTATTGAAAATAAATTTTAATTCTGCTCTCCAGCGGCTAAATATTGAGCAATGAGATATGACGATCTTGCAGGGATATATTAGTCTTTCGGGGCATTCTGAAAACAAGCATAACTAAAAATCGCCGATTTTTGAGATATGACGTTGTTGAAAGGAGTGAGCTATGTATGTTACAACATCTATTTCTTTTTAATGCCATGTAGGCAACATAAAAAATAAAAGAAAATTATGTTATGAGAAAAAAAATTTAACATAAAAAGTTTGTTTAACTGAAAATATTAGAAATGCCTTTTTTAATGTTTAATATACTTTTTTCAACTTTATACATTTTAAATTAAATATAAATAACTTAATTGGCCCTATATTGGACAGCTAATTTTGTGAGAAAATATATTACATGCAGTATTTACTGTAATATCAATTTGCTCAACATAAGTATATTTTATATAGGGACAGTTTTGACATTTTTTCCACTCACAAGTCATATCAGAAGTTTTAAAATGCCAGAGGACCCTTTTTTAACGTGGTTTTATTATTAATACATAAAGGATAGGCTTCTTATAGTATTTACCTTTTTTAATTAGTGCAAAAAGGAACTATTTAAACAGCGAACATGATTGGCACTATACATATTTAATGTATTCCAAATTGATCCTCTACTGAAATTTTTTTAGTCCTCTACTGAAGATAGATTAGATTTCTTAGATCCTCTACTGAATTCTTTTTTTAGTCCACTGAAAATAAATAGACAGTAAACTACATGTAAAAAAATAAGTTGGTAATTTCCTTGCAGAAAAAATAAACCAGGAAAAGCTTTTATTGCTTATCATCTTCTTTAGCTTTCATAAAATATATTGATAGTTATCCAACTAAAATAAGTTTTCCCAGGGATGATTTACCTGTAATGGCATTATTAATACTTATTAAATAGTTTACTAACGGTGAAACTGAATAAAGGAAATGTTTTCAATTTCAGCATTGATTAATTCACGACCAAAAATTTCTAATTCCTGTATAATTCTAATTTTTTGAAAACATTTAAACTGAGTTATGAATTAAAATTAGCATTATCGTACGACAAAAAATGCATAATCGTCTACTGTACTTAAAAGATATTGAGAACTACGTTTCTTTTGTCTTCAGCCCATTCGGCTACTCGACTCTGTCGAGTCGAAAACAACTTTAGCTTGGTCTATGATTTTTATTTTTATAACTTTTAGATGCAGATTTTTTTTCGTTTGTTTTTAGCAAATATATGCTAAAAAGGAAACCTTACTAATTATGTTTCCACCATTAAATATTCAAGATTAGATTAGTGTTTTTTGTAAAATTGCATTTTTCCTAAATGGACAAATGTAAAACGTTTTGTAAATTTTAATTGCACTCTTCGACCACACTGGAAAGATTTATATCATGAAATATGTATAATTAATTATCGGGTTCCTAATTTGTAATATTTCTTTCAGAATAATGTGCTAGAGGAAACATTTTAAGGATTTTTAAGTCTTACTAAAGAACTTTAAGGCAAATTAATGTTTTTTAAAGCAATGGCGATGAAACTTTTTGTATTTAAATCAAAAACAATGTAATAGTTTTTAAGTTTTGAATTTAAATAAATATTTGAGGATGGAAAATTTGAATTAATTTTCAATCATTTTTAAAGTGTTAAATTCTCTCTGGGAATATTAGAAAACTTTAAATTATGGCTCATAAGAAAAGACAGCAATAATAAGGCAGCTGACGAATGTGTTTTGCTTTTTTCTTTTAAATAATCCTTCAATTATTCGTTACGAAAATGTCTACAGACCTAATCACGTTAAGTTAAAAAAAATTGCGATTTGACAAACCAAGAGGGCATAACATAAGGTGATTTTTACTCTCTTTATTTTTTTAAATAACGATCCATCAAATGTTACACCATTATGTTATTACGCGTTAGATAAAAACAAGTATGGTACCTAACAGGTTACAGAACTTCATAAATTATCGAGTGTGGTAAGATTAATTACTTTTCGTTTCGCTTAAATTATCCTGCAAAATTTTAGACTTTGTTCATCGCAGAAAAATATCCTTCCACTCTAATCTGTTACGAATCGCTTTAGTTTTTAATGCTGCTTTTGAGAAAAGTGAAAAGTGGAGAATATCTGTGGATACCCAGTGCAAGAGCATGACTGTGTGTTCATGGTATGTATATTGCCTGAACGTAAATATAGGGGAATTATACATCTTATATCAAAATACACCACTATAAAATATTACTATATGCAATTGCGTGTGGTGTTATTAAATAAAGGGGACCAATTACTTTAGGTAATTAAAAATTGCTCTTCAAAGCTCACTTGTATGCGTTCCAGATGGTTCTATAATTTGTAATTCAGAAAATATAAATCTCAAGGAGAATTGGATATAAAGTAAAAGTAAAAGTTAATATAGTAGTATAATTTTGAACACATGGATGTATATAAAATACAGCTATACATATTTAACAAAATGCTATGCATGCCTTGAATCTAGAGAGTGTATTTGTATACTTCCATTTGAAAGTTTTGGCACTAAATTAAATACTCAGATTTGTATTTTTCAAGTTTTTCTCGACACTGTTAATTTTATTTAGTCATATGTACGGAAAGTATCTTCTGTACTCAAAAAAATCTAAATTTTATTTATTTGAAAGTTCATTACCTACATATATTGTGAAGGAAAATAACGGGTTTTATGCTACTCATTCGATTACAAGTTTACCATATCTTAAAATATATTCCATATCACAAATATAACTGGTAAATGCTTACTTAAACCACTCATTAACTCTATGAAAACGAATCTGTGAATTACACATTTCTGCAAGCAGACAGAGTTATAAAATTTTTGTTCAGATCTGTGAACCGAATAAAAAAAGGTGTGTACTCAGGCAGGATGTTTTATTTACATAAAAACATATCTTGGGGAAAAATTGTGTATGTACTTATTTAATACTGCTCTGTTTAAACTTTTCTGTAATGATATCGTAAGCGTATGTTTATTATAATAATGAACTTGACTGTTAAGAATGATATCGTTGAGTACAAAAATAATTCTTTAAAAAGTATTTGCATTTTTACGACATTAATGCATTAGTCTTCCATTGAAAGATTTCAATATAAATGAAATAAATACAAATCTTCAAAACATACAAAATGATTTTTAAAGAGGCTTTAAAGCAAGTATCAAACTTAAAAACATATCTAACGTTACATTTCCTTTAATAACTAAACTTATCATATATACAATTGTAATGTGGATATGTGTATTATATGCAAAGTCTAGAGGATTAAGAATTGTAATTTACAAAGCAATTTATAATTACTAAACATCGGCATATTGTCTCTGTCAATTCAAACCTTATTTGAATCTTTCCTTGTAATATTATGAAACGTTTGCTATATATTCATTCTGACACTGAAATGCCTTAAGAATTGCAAATTTCATAGTTTATAGATCTTGCTTCATTGTTAAACATCAAATAAAATATTTCATTTTTCAAATCTGGCTCGAAGAGGGAATGCCATCTTCAAAGGACAAATGATGTGTCTGAAGCCGGATTTTAAATGTTAAATAATGTTTACAAATGATGATCTTGAGAAATATCTGTTTAATATCAGTCAAAAGTAAATTTTGAATTAAAATGTCATAAGTATAGATACATGTTTATGTATATTTAATCAAATAGGTAAACGAGTACTAACATATAAAATTGTGTTCAGTAGATTATCTGCGAAAATTGTGTATGAATTAAGATTATGGATGGATTTATTTTAAACTATTATTTAAATCATTTTTACAATTTGTACCATTGTACAGTTACGGGTACAAAAGTAAGAAATAAAATATATCAGAATTATAAGTTGCAAAATTAAGCGTATAGAATTCAATCTGCAAAATATCTTGAAATTTGCAAGATAATCAGTTTAAAAACACTCTAATTCGCTGTTATGTATTACAATTTTTCGGGAAGATTCAACGGTGCTTATCGAACATGAAGGCTGTCGATTTTCCTTTTTCAAAAATTTCACGTCTGCAGGAAAATGCTATAAATACCAACAAAAAATAATTATATTTATTATTGGCCGTAAAAAATTCCCAACGGCTTAAAATTTTGAATAAAATGACCCTGTTTTTCTTATTATTTCGTAGTTTAATGTTTCTTTCAATTTTGAAACTACACAAAATCCTCCGTCAAAAATTTTCCAATTGTTTGAGAAACGTTAAATTTATCATTCTTATTAATAAATCAAAATTGACCCATGGCCATTGTATGAATAATTTCTTTGGATAATGTACTATTTTATAAAAAAAATATTTTTACATCTAAATGATTATTATACGTGCAATTACTTTTATTTTCTAATTTATCCCTAAAAAAAATTTATCTATCGGACGTTTCTCCACTTCAAGTGTTTATTGCATATAACAAAGAAAGTTATGGCGGAAAGAGTTGTTTGCATGCTATTGTGTTTACTAAATAGTCCGATGTCAAAGTATTTGCGATCCTTTGTTATACCATCTGTTAATTTTCCTATAAAATATTTTAACATTTAGACTAAACATTTTCTTTTAATTGCTTATAATACACAAAATGCATTTGCTTTCTAAAATGTTACATAAAATAATGTTGAAAACTATGATAATTATGCATGAATATTGTTAATGTGTTCTACTTGCCTTAGTGGGACTAAGTCATAACAGAAAAGTAAAATATAATGTAAATTTTAGAGGCGGTAGACTTATCTAGTCAAAAGAACAAAACTGAAAGACAAAATGTATGGTCTTAATGCAAATGCATACGTTTTCAGCGTACTAGTCAGGCCTTGGACCTATGTTTTTCCCTTGTGAAAGGCAAAACATAGCACCAAGTCTGCATGATATGAAGGAGTTGCGTACGTTTGTACTAGATGGTATAAACAAACAAACAAATGGGATATTTTATTTTGTTTCTTTTCTCATTAACGTATTAGTTTTCGATAGAAAAATATTATTTAAATCGATTATGAAGAACAACAAATTTACATTTCTATAAATCTCGTGCATAGTAAACTAAAATTTAACTCTAAATTATGACATTTGCATCATTTAAATGATTTTTTTCTGTTTTAAATAGTAGAAAAAAAGGAAACGGTGTTGAATTTAATTCTTTGAATCAGTAAGTTTTTCGGATACGCCAATAATCGTTTCCTGATCTGTAATTGCACACTGTAATGAAAAGAAGCTTATTATATGCAAACCAATATTTTTCAGCATAAGAAAATTTTAAATGATGCAATTAATATCCAAAACCTAAACGAAATATCATTATTGCTGATGGTGGAAGTTGTTAAAGGAAAATCGATTGCTGGTTTCAATTGTTGCCTGTATGTATAGCTGATGTTGAAATCAATTTATACATTTTGTTATCTAGTCTGAGCACTTTATATATAAATATATATATGTAAATCGATGACAAACAATGTTAAGTTTTGCATGCTAAATGCTGTAACATAGAAAGAGCTTGTTAGAAAATTCATTCTAAAGTTATTTCAAAGAGACTGCATGGTTGTGAATACTTAAGAAAAAGTATGTCTTGTGAACTTCTGGTGTTTTGATACTCACATAATTAAAAATTTAATTAAAAGTAATTAAGAGTATGTTCATTTTAATGTGCTGTGTATTTTATTGTGATCATTCTGATACTTACATGCAATGGGAATTTTGTATAAAATTGAAATAAAAAATATGAATAAATGAAGAACTTGTATTTTTTTTAAACTTCCCCTTCATGTCTGAAATGTTCATTTCGAGAAATAGCACCGATAGCCCATTTATTTCAATATATGTTATGTTGTGTTCGTGAAAGTTCGTTCAAAATAAATGATAAGGGAAAAATAATTTTGCTGTATGAGAAAATGAAAATTGTCCGACAGATTTATCTTTCATCACATCCGGAAATGATGCAATTTCAGCGAAAGCTATGGATAAATTTGTTTCATGGTTTTTAAAAAGTATAAATACAGTCGAAACTAGAAAGTTAATGAAATAAATTAACGCTTGCGGGAAACGTGTTTTTAAAAGGATGGAATATTTTTGTCTTCATTTTATAATTGATTAGAAGATTGTTTTTCTGCTCATTATATATATATTTAAAAAAATTCGCTTTAACGTGTTTCTATCACCTACGTTTATTTCATACTGTAGAATTTAATACAGTCGAACCTCTACTTTCACTGGTTAAATTTCGAGTGTTTCATTATTTAGAGTTTAAAAGTTTTGCGGCTATAAAATTACTTCAGCTTATGAACTACACTGTTGAACACTATGTAACAGTACTATATGGACTTTGATATTTTTACTGTAATTTAAAAACGAATAACGTATTGTGCCATTTTTTTTCTCTATGTCTCCAGAATTATCTTTTTATCTCCCTGATGCGTAAGACGTCAGAATATATGTTTGATACAATAACATTAAAATTGCAGATATACTGCTTATTATTTCATTTTCTGTTTGGGCTAAACATGTTGAACAGTTTTGAAGTCTGTTAGAAGAGGCTAGATATGTTCCCAAAATTAACAGAGGCCTTTTCTTGGTCCGCAGATAAAAAAGCGTCATAGGTCTAACACGGGACCCACCGTATTGTTATCAGTACAGGTATCAAAGCTCTCGGTATTGCCGATTATTCCTATACATTAGGACCGAAGATCAAGAGCCCAGGAGAACCGACTGTGTATATATATATATATATATATATATATATATATATATATATATATATATATATATATAAATTTAAATTCATTTTATTAAGGTTTTTCTCCTACTGAAACCGTTGGTGAATACCTGAATCAGTTATAAGCAACGTTTTGGCGGAAGAATTTCTACAATTCAAAGGTGCATATAATTACTTTTTTAAATGATAGTATACATAACAGAATATCACTAATTATAGAAAGTAGTGATGTTTAGTACTTGATATCAGTTATCACTGGTATTTTACATGTTATGATACAAATAATCTTCTATTATGCACGGAAAGCAAAAACAATGGTTAATTAGCGGGGAGAATAATAATATAGAATTCGCTGCATGTTTAGGTTAATGGTCCGAGTACAATTTACTCGAACTATAAAAACTCTTTTCCATATAGACATGTTTTCATGAAATATTTAGAGTTGCTGTGTATGGAGGTAAATTAAATAAGAATTAAATAATATAGCATTTTATCAGCTGAGATCCATACTTATGAAGTTTTAAGTTCCCACTGAAGAATATAAAATGTTTCATTAATTTTCATTATGTGTTATTAATATGTTATTAATGTTTACTTGATAATGGGGTCATTTCAATTTCTTCTTAAATGGGATACCTGAAAAGTCTTTAGGATTATAAAACAACTCATCCATTCACTATGAACTCTTTAGTGCAGGACAAAAATATTTCGCCTGTCTACACCAATTTCGTG
Source organism: Dolomedes plantarius (assembly GCA_907164885.2). NCBI lineage: Eukaryota > Metazoa > Arthropoda > Arachnida > Araneae > Dolomedidae > Dolomedes > Dolomedes plantarius. The sequence continues at coordinate 85,761,942 of OU015492.1, forward strand.
TTTTATTTTTTTAAAATTCTTCATAAATAGATTCCCCCCCCCCGTTTGTTGCATTTTAAAGATAACAATATACGTTACAGTTCTTTATATTATAAATACTCAGAAAATTTTATTATTATAGCTTTTTAAGAACATACTCGTTTTATGCATTTAGAAAAGAATTTTAAGGAGACAGTGAACTTTAAAAATTGGGAAATTAGTTCAAAAATTCGATTATTTTATTTTATGGAATTGTGAAACTACGGACGAGTAGGAATGTGTTGCAAAAAGAATTTTTAATTTCTGTGATTACTTTCCAAGTTATAGGCATTTGTATTTAATTTAGATATTATGTGGTTACTAATAGCAATAACTTTAAATGCGTTTTTCTCAAAATAAAAATATTCATGTCATACAAATATTCAAACTGCCCCAGGTGCATTTATAATTATCGTATTGCTTTGAAATTTAAGCTTTATATACTTAACTGTATATCAAATAAACCTGATTAAAAAAATTATGCTTCGTAGCTCAGAATTTCTAAATTTTGGACTTGAAAAGATGATTTATAGGTATTTTGCGTAGTAAAAAGGGTGTTTTCACTATTATTTTTTTCTCTTTATATTTTTAATGAATGCTTAAAATAAGCAATAAGTTTCATTGTTAGTTCTATAAGGTATCCTGTAAATAAAAATTACCATATTATATGCAAAAGAAATGAGCATGGAACATTTTTAATTAGGCCAATTTTTCATATAATTAATAATTCATAATTCATAAATTATCAATGTTTCATCTTTAAATTTTAACCACTTTTATATATCTATGGTACTAAAATATAGCCCTTAATTTGCGCATACGAAGAAAAAATTTATTTCTTAAGGCCATTTATTCCGTTACTACTTATCTTTCCATCTGTATTTCTAAAATTCCCAATAAATTCTAAATGAAAATTATGAGAAGAAAAACATTATGAAAAAAATGCAGCATTAAAAGATCCATGCAATTAGCGTGGATACTTTCATTCCAGTCTCAAATCTTTTGAAAAATATGAATATGCGACTATCGGATAAAACTTAATATTTTTTTATTTAAATTGAAAAAAAATGCGCTTCTGAAAAGAAAAAAACCCCTAGAGAATAGAAATTGATCATTATAGGTTAATGCGATTCAAGAAACCAAGCATTTAAGAAAAACTCATGCATATCACGAAAAAGTATAATAAAGGATTAACTATTTTTTCTAGTGAAAGTTTCGTGCAGTAGAAATTTCGAATTACTAATTGAATATTTCTAAGGTATTTCATGTTTAATATAATTATTTATTATACAAAAATTTCGCTATTTAGGAATAACTAAGGGTATTATTTTTTAAGCAAATTATGTACTCCATGAAGATCCAAAATATAGGAATTAACAAATAAACCGGTAAAGTGTTTTGTAGAAAGTTTTTCTGTATAAAGATAAATAATGGGTTCTATTTCAGCAAAATTCATATCCTTCAACGAGCAAAATTTTTACCCCTTTATCCACTGAAGAAACTGTTTTTGCATTTAGATAAATTATTACTTGTGATTATTACTGATGTAAATTTTGATATGTGCGTAACATGTTTCATTTAATGTAAAATATTAAGCATTTTACAAAGGGTAATTAATGTTAGTAATAATATATCAGATTTTTTTATTTAATAAAGTTTCATTGTAACAGTTTAAGCATTTAAATTGAGATTATATTAGCAGAATCTTGATTAAAGATGATTTTATCTTGAATTAAAGTAGCAATTAATGACCTGCTAAAGGATTCATGGTCCTTCCCCAAAGTAGTGTCACATTTTCCCAGCCATATCACGACTGTCTAAGAAGAAATGATTTTTTATAACTATAACTGATTGCGTGTTATAAGTGAGACGTTAAACATATACACTGAAAGACATTTTTAATGACAATAAAATAAAATAAAACAGTGTGGTATGAAAATTAATACAAGAAAACTCTAGGATATCATGATCCCGGACACGATGATAAAATGAACTTTTATGGTATCTCGGATGTCAAAATCATTCCGAATAACCCTTTAGTCATAGAAATCTTTATCATGATTAAAATGGACCTTGCGCTTAAATTTTGAGCTCGACGCTTTCTTTCATATTTTCCTCATTATTCTGAATCTTACTTGAGTTACGATAGCGTACATTTTACCGCTTTAATACCTTATTTGACTATAGCTTCTGTCCTTTCTTTGAATATCATTAGTCACCTCCAGCCATACCACCCATCATCATAGGTGTTGTCGCGTACTTTTTCCATGGATTTTGGGACACTGACCAGCCGTTGATATCCCAAGGTATATCAAATGACCATGGGTCGCTAGTTGTTTGAAAGTTTGGCCTCATAGGCTTCATGGTTGTATGAAGAACTGGGTTTCTAGTTGACTTCGTTGTGGTACGTGGATTAGGTTTTCTCATTGGGTTACTTGTAGTACGAGAAACAGATTTTCTTGGGGGCTTAGTTGTTGTTAGAGAGTCTGTATTCATTTGAGGCATGTTTATTATATCAAACGATGCTGGCTGTATTGGCTGCCTTCTTATATTAGGATCTCTGCTTTTCCTAGGGTCATTTACTCTATCTATTAAAACCCAGTCAGTATTTATAAATTCTTCACCTTCTGTTTCTCGATTTAGATTAGTGTGGATCTTTCGCGGTTGCCTCATACTCTCATTAGCTGGTCGTTGTATAGATGTTCTCATTACAGGCGTCGGTCGAAGCTCGTCAGTTATTTCAGGAACAATTATTACCCACCTATATTCTGGCATTATATTACGTGTTAAACCTTGATCGTTCACTTGATTTCGATTCAGCCATTTGCTTTGTCTAGCTCTTGGTTGCCACGTAGGACCTCCTTTGAACCACCATTCCTTGATTCTATTTTCAGGATTCGAACGAAAGTCTTTATACTGTGGAATTCCTATTTCACTAGTTAGTGGCCTCTGTAAATTTAAAATGTAATTTTGCTGTTTTCTTTCGTTTTGAGGAGGTATTAAAGAAATGTTCCTCATCCGGGAGAAAATACCTCTCGGAAACTGTTGCATTTGCTGCGTGGGAAACGTGTTAAAATCCATCAAATAAACTACGCTTCTGGGATCCATGAGGGGAAGTATTTGTGATACAGTACGTTTCTTTCTTAATAAATTTACAAAAGAAGTAGATTTTTTGAGAAAGGGATTTTTGACTTCTTCTCTCAGTTTTAAAATTCCATTTTTTCCTTTAAAAGTAGGACTTATTTTTTCGTTTCCGTTTTTATTCAGTTTATCTTGCTTACTTAAGTATTGATTTTCTCCAAACGTTTTTGATTTGATATCTCCATTTGTTGAATTATTTTTAATATAAGGACTTTGGCTCGGTATCACGGGAATCGGAATGACTTGCTTTTGTAAACTTTTCAGATATGAATCACCGAACCAAACTTTCATTGGGGGTGAAATGAATTTACTTTCGACTTCAAATTCTTCACCTTCCCTTTTATAACCCCTTTCAATATTAACTGATTTATCAGACATTTTTTGCTTGGAATTGCTATCAGGAATCTCAACCCTTTTATTCATTCTTCCTTTTGACTCCAAATTCTCATTTGAATGAAAACTTTGTCTTCCCAAACCGTCTTTCTTATGATATCCCGAATCTGTCATAGTATTAAAAACATCATTTACCCCCCTGCAACCGTCTTTTAAATCACATATTTTACCTATCTTAATGCCGTCTTCCCGTAAATACTGCATCCCTGGTGGAATTTTCATCTTCCAGTCATCTGAGCGCTTATCGAGTGAACCTCCTTCAACGATTTGCAATTCAGATTTTTTGGGAACAGAATGATTTTCTCTTGAGCCCTTATTCGGGATTAATGTTGGTGAGGCAAGTTCTCTTTTGTTTCGAACTCCGTGTGCTGTTTGATTGGATTTTGCCCCATCAGCGCCAACTGCGTTATCAGATATTTCATTCGCAATAAGTCCTTTGTTTCTAAATTTGTCCGTACTTTTCTGATTAAATTCTTCATTACCGTTTGAAATTGTAGCATATGAATATGAATCAGGTCTCTCCGAGAACAAAAATAATCGAGAAGAGTTACTTTGTTCTTTTGTGCTCTCTCTTGGTAATATTAAAGAGTAGTGATTCATAGTTCCCGCTGCCGGAGTCGTCTCTTCGGCCTTATTTAATATCATTCTTGACGTTCTGTTCGAATATTTATTGCTGATTTCATTTTCATGAGAAAAATATCCTTCGCTAATAATTTTCTGTTTTATGTTATATATTCTGTGATACAGTTTGAGCTTCTGATTTGAATTTTCATTACTTATATTTCTTTTACTCCTCTGTAACGTTTTCCTAAAAATCATGTTTGTTAAATTGTTTTTGTCAGTAAAAGAATTATTTATCTTGTTAGTTGTAATAAATTCTTTATCTCCCGTTTTATTGTCAGTAACTTTATTATTAATGGTTAAATGAATTGTTGCTATAAACGGAGAATTATTACTATTTACTTCCTTAACTTCGTAGGGTCCGAACTGTTTTGTGTATGTTGCTTCATAAGGAAACAAACCGGTCTTTGGTTTCCTCTTTGAATAATTTACGCTTCCGTCATCTTGAAAAGTTTCATTTTGTTTTGTATTTGATTCGTTCAGTGTTATGTTTTGGTCACTAGCTGGAAGGTTCATATGAGTGGTGTAGAGCTCATTCTCTTTATTAGTCTCTGAATTATTCTGATTCTCATCAATATTTTCGATCTCCAGTGAATCGTTAAAACTGGAGTTTTTCATGTCTTCTATTTCAAATGTTGTGAAAGTAGATTCACTTATAGTACTGCTTACTAAAACAATCTCTGAAGTAGCGTTAACCATTTCTGGAATATAGTCATTCATGAAACTTCCTGTATTTTCTGTTGTATCAGATATTGTAGATATGGTTTCCCCAATTGTCTCATTATTGAAAATATCACCTATTCCTTCGATATTATTACTTTCATTTCTTCCAACGTTGCCTGAGGATATATCTTCATTTACTATCATTTCTGTATTTAATTCATTCATATTAGTAAAGTTACCGTCATCGGAGTGATTTCGAAGCGTTTCCTTTGAATCAAAGGAGCCTCCAATTTTTATTACCATGCTCATATTTTTTGTCAGTGTCATGTTAATAACTTCGCCATGTTTTGCGGTCATTTTTCCACTTCCAATTTCCGTCTCATTCATGATTTTAATGAACGGCAGTATCATGATGGTATAATTATTATTATCAAACTCTCCAGTTATCACTTCTATGCTCATGTTTTTAGTAACAGGTATCGTGACAACTTTCTCTCCCTCCGGAAATAATTTACTTTCGGTTACGCTCGAGTTTTTGGAAGAGGAAAGAACCACCACGCTAACATTGTGTAAACAACCACCTGGTCCGTCGCACGCTGCACTCATATTTGCTTTTCGACTCATCAATTCCATTTCCCATTCCATGGTCACAGTGTCTCCGTCAGAATTATTCTGCGTCCCCGTAATATCCATATTCGACGAATGTGCATAAACAACAAACAAAGCTACGTATTCCGTTCCGCTGGCGTTTATTTTTCCTTGGAAACTCTTTACAGTTATATTCCCATCTTTCAGCGGAAAAAATTGAATATTTAATCTTTCAAAAACTTCGGCACGTTTTTTAAGTTCCCGCATTGGAGGAAAATCATTATCATGGATGTTCCCATCTGTTCGTCCTGGATCCTGTTTATTAAAATAAGGCGCGGAATACTCGTTTCTATTTTTGTTCGCTTCAAAGAAAACTTTCCACTTCGGAATCGGGTACCAGGTGTTTATATCTCTGGCGGGAGCCGTTTCTTGCGTTCTTTTAGACGCACCAGAATTCGAAGACTGTAACAAACACTGGAAACGTGAATCGCAGCCGACTTGACCATAAGGCGTACCTTTCCAGGATACGGCTGTCCTTTTGAGGACAAAGAAGACGACCAGAATATTCTGAAATATTAAAGAAAGGAAAAATTTTATTAAAATATATCTGTAAATAAAATAATTACAAGATAAAAAGAATTTTTTATATACCACGTTTTTAAATTTTCTGTTGAATCAAATAAACTTGACAATTCTATGTATTAATAAATACTTTTTAAAAACTTCTTTCATTATATTATCCCATTTGAATTATCCCATTAACTTGAAAGAAAATCATCAAATGCGCATTAAAGAGAGCAATTATAAGAAATTTTTAAACAAGAAAATTAACAGAAAATGAATTCAAATCTGCTTAAAGATGGCTTAAAGTATTAAAAGAATGCATTATCATCGTGTTCTGAGCTATTCTAAAAGTTTCAAATGTCTAGCTAGTCGGGAAGTTAGTTAAGAATCGATTGAAAGATTTGTATTGGACAAACAAGAAAATGAGTTAATAAAAACATGGTAAAAATAACTAAAATATCATAACTAATTTTTTTTAAACCGAAAAACTCGCAGGTGTAACTTAAAATTATAAACATTTTATTGTATTCTTCTAAAATGTACAAAATATTGGTACAAATAAATTTTTATGCACGTTAAATTATTGTTCAATAACCTGTAGTACATATTAAAACGTAGAGTATGTCGTATATACCGCATAAATAATGCTGTAAGAGAGTAAAATTTATCCAATGAACCTCTACAAATATCCGTTTTGGGGAGAGACAAGAACTAAAACTAATTTCTTCGCATGTGATAAAAAGGAAACATTTTAAATTTGAAGTTATAAATGTAACAGCTGATCAACACAAAATAAGCTGTTAATTTACAATCATATTATATCAGATCTATAGTTAATACATTAATTTTATTTAAAATATAGGTACAATTCTTTTTTAAAAAGTGCATGTGTTCGTTTGGTTAGCATAAATATCCGTCATCTCAAACCGGCTAACCAGGAAAAGATTCTCATTTCCAAATTCATTTTGTGAATTCCGCATGTTTACTTAAATTGCTAAACAGATACAAAGATACCCTCTGGATAATACGCACGCGCACGGAGCCTCTTAATTTTGGGTGCAAATTATTTTAAGCATCAACATGTTTTTGAAAGTATTATCAAAATTTACTCAGATAATAACTTTTAAACTTCTGAATCCCAGTAACAATAGTTTTCCAGCAAAAATTTCTGCTTCAGTTTTAAAATATTGTCTAAGTAGTTTATAAAAATGTCTTTCATCAGCGATAAAAATTGTTTTTTTTTTTTACTTTCAGAAAGTTTTTAGGGTAGCCTACAAACTCAGAGAATTCTATTTTATTAAAAAAGTAATCACACTTAACAATGAATAGTGAAAATTATGATCTCTAACCACTGATTCTCAGAGAATATTACTGTCAAAAATTCATTTTAATAATATTTGAAAACTTGAAAATTTAATTATTTGTAGATTTATATTAATACTCATGGGTTTTTTTTGGTTTAATATGTATTTTATAATCTGTAAGGTTCATTTAAGAATTTCATAGTGTGGTAAAAGGGCTAGGCTCACATAATCTGCTAAGATGTGTTTAAGTTCATGGTCTGGCATTTTGTTTAAAGGTTTGTTCATAAATAACCGGCTAAATAGAATTAAAACCAAAGAGATATATTAGGGAGACATTAACAAAACCGCAAAATAAAAAAAAACTATATCAGGATTAATGAAGGTCAACGGTTATTGACTATTAGTAAACTTCTGCGGGATTCCTTCAGAGTCAGTTGTAGTTCTAAAGTTTTATTTGATTAATTTCTTTTTCGAATATTTTGCCTCAAAATATATATGATAGTAAAATATGCTCCTAAAACAATATTCCACAATTATAGAATAAACTAAAGAAGAAGCGATAGTAAATAAAGGATTGATCTTTGGGAAAACATCATATTTTAAGTATTGATGCAATTTTATTAATTATGCCCATCTCCATACATAAGAAAGGAAAATAAATTGACAGGAAAATTGAAGCCTTTTTGCTTTCTTTGAAAAGATTAAAAATGTATATTAGGTATAATATAACTATGTTTCGGCTTAACATGTTTAATAATCATATCAATTTCTTCATGTTGTTGTTTAAATAAGCTCTGTATACAAGCAGATATTATTTAAGAAAGCTTGTTAGTATTTTTACTACTGGTGGTGATAAACTTCAGCGAAATTGCTTCACGTCTACGTAGTTTCACAATACGTGATTTAAATTTTATCGTCTTTGATATAATCTCAAAGTAATTATTATGCTCCGGGCCCTTCATTACTAAAATTTAAAATATAAGGCCCGTGAAAATTACTACGCACTAATTTATTATTTGAGTTTTAATGACATGTCACTGTTATGGGTTATAAATAATGAGCTTTCCAGGGTCTCTACTTTTGATCTTAAAGTAGAATTTACACATCTGATAGAGTAACACATTTTATGTCTTAAATTTTCTAAACTGATAGTGAAGAAAAACATTTTTTTAAACATATTTCTATTATTTTCATTTTATACTTTATGTCCTTATATTTCCTGTATTTACCTATTTGTGTTACGTAAAATCTACAGCCTCTTCCTTATTACTCTCCCTTATGTATACGCATTCCATGACTGATCAGAGATAATAGATGATCTCCCTTTCTGAGATTCAATGGCATTCTCAAATTATATATAATATTTTAAGCGTAGATGTAAACGCCAGCCAAGTTGAATTGTAGAAAACAAAATCCTACGGTCTCAGAAAGTTATTGATTCACAATGTACAGTGCTTTAAAATCATCCCATTTTACCCAAACCATTATTGAATAGAAGAGTTAGAGTTCATAACTGATCACTTTCACTCAAGCCAGTTACAGAAGCGATGTTGGGTACGTCACTGTTTCACTTTCCCTTGGACCGCCAGAGCTTTCAAATTCAATATCATTTACCTCTGTCACTAGTAATTTTCCTCGTTTAAAAAATGTGCATGTTTAGCATACAAAGAAAACTTTGTCAGAGACTATTGCAGTTAAGAATCAAACCCCGCGAACATCATCAATAAGCTGTTTTATTATTATTATTATTACTATTATTATTATTATTATAACTGTAGCATATATTTGAACCGCAAGTCTGGTAAAACGTACCGTCAAATTTTAATGAAATAAAATTTCATAGAATTATAAAAATTTTCACAATTAAATTAGGATTCATCAATATTACACAAAAATTAAATAAGAAAAAATGCAAGGACGAGACATCCAACTCGTTTACCTCTAGTTTTATCTGAAATTGTAAAGGCTCTATTATAGTCAATTTTCATGTATTTAATGCTGGACTGTTAACTTTGTGAATGTTTCTGTCTATCCCAAAGCAAGAGAAAAATCATGCGCATTTAATTTTTGTTCCCAGTCGAATTAGGAAGTCAAAAAATCTTCTCTCGTTTAACTCCTGAAAATCTTTAAAACACTCACTCTTTCATAAGTCCTTGTTTGCCACCATTTTTTCCTTAAACATGAAAAAATAATCAACAAGGTAACGAAAATATTTTTGCAGGTTGGGGAGATTGAACCCAAGCAAAACAAACGCTTTATCATAGATCTACACTCTCACGCGATAGAATCAACATAATTTTATCATTTTCACTTAAACATTCTTTTATATTCTGCTACATAATTTTTCCTGTCGGTAACTTTTCAGCTGATGCTTACAGAAGGAATGAATTGTATGTCCAAATATATTCATTTTCATCCTTGGAGATAAAATAAAAACTATTCGCGTTCCTTGCTTTTCAAAATTGCATTTTTAAACTAACGAGTTAAAATCAAAATAGATACCACTAGTATGAGATTAACCCCCCCCCCATCTGAAGTTAAAAATCAAAAGTTAAAAACTAATACTCAAAAGGAATTTATATCTTAGGAACTACTTTTATGAAGTTTTATTGTTTCTATACAAGCAAATTTTTCTCCTATTCGGATGATCTAAATTCTCCTTGAATAAATGAATTCCAAATGGAAAATTCCTTAGTGAAATCATATTTACGTTTCATACTCAGTGCTGTGGAACAGGTTTTAGATAAATGGTTGTTAAATTTAATGTGATTCCAGTTGAATAATAGGAACAAATAAACTATTGAAATGCATATTTCATGACAGGTCTTTTAAATTTAACTTTAAAAATATAATATAAATGGATACCTTTTAAACCTAGTTTTTAATTAATAACTACAAATATGTAATTAAAAACGTTTCTGGAGGTGCTGGAGATCGAACCCAGGGCCTTTCACATGCAAAGCGAACGGTCTACCACTGAGCTACACCCCCACGTTGGCAATATGTACGAAAATTGTGTTATCGAATTTCTCCTTAACAGTTGTCAAAACATTTTACATAGATGTGTGTCTTTCCCGTTTTTGCTTGTATCTGTTGATGCAGTGAATCTGTATTTTGATAAACTAAGCACTGGATTATTCGTGCTAAGTTATTTTATCAATGCATGGATATGCTGGATAATGTAAAAATTTTCATTAGGTCTTAAAAATGAAATACAGTAAAACCTCGTTTATCCGGCCCTCGTTTATCCTGATCTCCGGATAATCCGGATCAGATTTGTAGACATTATTTTTATTTAATGTCCACATTAGATAATAATTTTTAACTATGATAGCAAGAACGTAACTACAAGTACGCCAAATATTCGCTTTTTAGTTTGATTCAATACACAGTTCCTGCATAGATTGTACAATAAATTATGGTGATAAAATGCTTTTTGTTAAATTTAAGAAAGCTTTACTAGACTTACCATTCTTTGTTAAGAAATGATGTGAAAAGTTATTTTTAGTATATTTTTAATGCCATGTAAACAATACTATGTAATTTTGTTACAAAACATAGTTTTTTATCGTAATAAACGGTAAGTCTGCTTAGTTACGGATTTTGTTTTGCTTATTACCTATATTACCAGGATTATCCGGATTTTCAATCGTCCGGATTGCCTATGGTCCCAGTTAGTCCAGATAAACGATGTTTTACTGTATTCAGAAATTACATATTCTATTGAATAAAATGTTTGTTCAAAGCAGGTAGAATTCAAATTATAATAAAGTTTTCAGGGATTTTTCTTTTTTCTGTTTTGCAAAAAATCTGCTTTGCAACTTGATTTGCGAGATATAGACATGCTTTTGGACATTTTATATTAAACGAAGCATATCTTTCAATGGTATTACAACAGAAACAATTATGACGAATGTAAATTCAGAGAAATAATAAATACCACTACCGAGGTATGGTTATGCTGCCGATCACCATTGCCAAGTCAAGAGGGCGGTTGTCAGCAGCAAATTCTGCGGGAAACATTGCGCCACCTTTGAACCACCATTGCTTATCCTATCAGCCTTAGAAAATGTAATCTGCAGAAAATGTAACATATACGCAAAATTTGCTTCTGGGCAAAGTTACTGCATGCGAAGTATCTTAACAGGAAAAATTACTCTCTACTAGCAGCTAAAAGAAGCTTGAATAAATCTCTCTAACCATTTCCTTGAATGTGGTCACACATTCGACCAACCTTGTCTATAGTCATGAGTACGGTTGTCAGCAAGAAACTGTGTAGGAAACATTGCGCCAACTATAAAATAGTAGTCTTAGAATATAAAAAGAACAGAAAATTCAATATATTCTCAAAAATTGCTTCCGTGCAAAGTTGCTGCATGTGAAACATCTTAACAAGAAAAGTGACTCTCTGTCCGCTAACTAAAGAGATTAAAATAAACCTCTACCCATTCTTTTACAATCCTCAACTACTTCCCACCGGAAGCAAAGAGACAAGATGAGGAAGGCTGAATGTTACTTCTGCTATTCTGGCATTTACACTGCTACTTTTGTTGTTGTTGCTCTTGTTTTGTAATGCACGGATAATTCACAAAACAGATAATCCTCAAATCGATAATCAGAAGTTCAATTTATTGTAGAACATATTTCTGCTTTTCAAACTCTTCTTCTCTACTGTAACGGCATTTTCCCTGTTTCCTTTCCTGTTCATTAAGAATCTATATAAATTCAACCTTTTTTTTGTATGTGACTAACTATTTTTCTGTTGAACATCGTCAAAATGAATAACAATCATGATCTATATTTAGCTCTTAATGAAATTAAGGTGGAGAACTTCGAAATTCCGAAAAAGCAAATAAATTGAATTTATGTCTCATATTATTTTACAAACATCTTATTAGTTTTAGCCCATACTGCAATCTCTGTATTTTTAAGCCGTAATAGTCTGTCGTCATTATTTAAATTTCCCTGATCCTTTGATTTTTTTAAGCAACAAATTCCTCCTAAAGCTTCCAGCTAACATTTCTACCTCGATGCAATGCACCTTTTTCATATTCCGGAAATGGTCTGTAGCACACTACTTACTCGTAGATTAAGTTAATAAGTGTAACTGTCTTTTACTGATGAAACATGAAAGGGTTGGAAAACCATTTCATGATGCCATTGTCTGCTGAGTATAAAGCACGTCTGTGTTTCATTGAAATATGAATGGTATGAACAGCTTCAAACTGAATTAAAATGAAGTTTATAGGTTTTAAGAAAAAAATTAATCTTCAGTCGACCTCATTTCCACTTTGAATATAAAGTATATTTTATAATTTTAATCAATGATAAAATTGCTGAATTTTCCCGCAGCAGCTGTAAAAATCTATAAACTACAGTGCCACGAGTTTCGTTTTCACATGTTTCTACTTATCCAATAAATAAGTATCATTTCCATCCAATCCTTGATTTGCATAGATTCTACCCATTTGCCTTGCTTTTTGTCAAAGAACTTTGATATAAATATGTTTGTATGAAACACTTTGATACAAATATGTTTTGAAGCATTACTATTTTAGAAACCGTAATTAAAATATATAAAATTTTATGATGAGTTCGGTAAAACATTAGTTTTGGAAGATACCTTTTGAGTTTCCGAAACAGTTCTTGGGAGGATGTTATATTTTCAGATACTATTTTTGTACAATATTTATAATGAATATGTCTTCCACACTCATAAATTCCTTTATAAATTTAGATGATTTTGTTTCTTCCTGATAATATGATTTCGAAATGAAAAATTTCTCCAAGCTTCGAAATTTAATGCTGAACATAGTATAACAATATATCCATTTTGTTATATATCCTTACTGAACATTTTTAACCAATTAATAATAAACGTAACAATAGTTACTGGTATAAAGGACAAAAGGACGTGATTTTCCTTTTTTGGTGAAATAGGGATATATCTTATGAGTATTATAAATTGTGTTTGTCAAAAGTTGTCTGCCTCATTTATTGTAATATAAATTGTGGTTAAAACATTAGACTGAATTTCTAGAAAATTATTTGAACAAAATAATCTATACTCCCAAAATTTTGAAATAAAAGGAGGAACTCATCTACTGTTTTACTTTCTTGCATTCCCTAACTTCTTGAAATTTTATATCGAACAACGTTGATCTCTCAGAATGAAAAATAAAGGTAACTTACAAGTTATTGGAGGTGCTGGGGATCGAACCCAGGGCCTTTCACATGCAAAGCGAACGCTCTACCACTGAGCTACACCCCCACAATGAGCCTTGCGGAAAAAGAACATCAAATTTCTCCTCAGCAGCTGCAAAAATATTGTTATTCTACAACGTTATGATTTTCTTTTTCGCATGTTCCTACTCATTTAACAAAAATACATCTTTTTATCCACATCATGATTTGTCTGAATTCTAACATTATTTCCTGCGTGCAATTGTCTAAAGTACTTTATACGATGAAATATTAATGTACATTGAAATAGTCTTATGTTTAGATTGATAAAATAAATGTGTGAACATCTACGATGAATTCAGCTCACCACAGTTTCATAGGATGGTTTGAATGTCTGAAATGGTTCATAGGATAAAGTTACTATAACTGATGATGCTTAATAGTAGTTTATTGGTGTGCAAAATCATTTTTTTTCTCTCCACATAAAAAAAATATCTCTATAAATTTGTATAATTTCAGTTCTTACTGATTATGTGAACTGTTTATGGTAAAGCTCATCAAGCGTCGAAATTTGCATGAAATGCTTTACATAGTATAACAATACATCAATAAAAATATGTTCATTGCTGCACTCTTAACATATTTGTTTAAGTGTCTACATAACCATAGTTTCTGATTTAAAGATTTATATGATGTAAATTTCAAAACACTGATGAAATACAGTGTATACGTTTCGAACTACTGATTTAAGAGCAAGTTCAGCCACCATCAGCATAGGGGGGAGGGGGAGGGGTAAGAAGGGGAGAAAAATAAAATGTCCAAAATGTCCGAGAGTAGTGTCGAATCCATTGTTTTCGGAGTCACTGAGATGAATATAGGAAACTAAAAGTGTTGTTTATAATCAAGTTTTGAGTTAAATAATAGAATGAATTTGTAATGTTATCATTTGTATACTGTACATATACTTTTAATTTCCTGTAAATAAAATTACTTGGATTTTACTCTATAGGTAGAATTTATTCCTTTTCCTGTGTATTAAGAAATTGATATTAATAAATACCTGGGAAAAGCCGGGTAAACAGTTAGTATTTCAATAAAGTGTTAATTAATTTTTTTTTCAAGATGTTCTAACTATTAGACTCTAACCTCACTAAATTTCTTTCTAGAGTAGGAAAATGAAGGGTTGATAAGTAAACCAGTGGAGTTGCTGGGGATCGAACCCAGGGCCTCTCGCATGCAAAGCGAGCACTCTACCACTCAGTTAAACCCCCGCGGTAGTATTGATTAGAAGTATTCTTGAATCTCAAAAATCCGTAGCTGGGACTACAAAAAAAATGAAGTGTAGTGTATGTACAATTTCTAGTCCGGTACAAAAATCAATAAATCGTAAGCCCATACCCCTCATCATACCCCTCATTTATATTCTCTCTCTACAAGTCTCTTGTAGAGAAATAATTCACGCATCTCATAGACAGTGAGTATAATTTAAAAGACATGTAAAATTTATAAGTAACGAAACAAATTTTTAAATACCAGTAGGGATTTCTGTTATTTTCGTTTTTCAAGTACAATTAAACTTTTTACTTTATAGTTCATATAAAAATTCCAGATTATATACGTGAAAAAAGTAAAAAAATTCTTATTAAATCATATTTTTTAGTATTACCGTTTTCTGACGAAAGCTAGACACTATTACTTCTTAATATCAGTCACTTCAAAGGAAAAAATACTATAACATTGAAATTAGGCATGAAAAACTTTTGATGATTTCTGTGATTTTTAAAAGCTTCTTAGTTTTTCCCCTTGTCTTACGTCTATGTCTTTGGCATCTGGCCATCTGTCTTGCAGTCCAGTAAAGCATAATGCTCTTGTGCTCTTGTGATAAGTATCTAAACAGGAAAATTTAGGCACAGATCATAGGCTCTCCAAAGATTGAACAATGAGACTATCTCTTTGGTCTGCAGGTCGAAGAAATCAAATTCGTAGACAAGAGAAGTGCCGCATCGAAATCTATGTTTAGTGTTCAGTTCCTGTAAACGACTCAGTCATTGAAAAATTACGTAGGGAAATTGCATGTAAAAATGAGTATCCCGAACTAATAGGTCCTAGGAGGCAACGGGGTCAAGTGAACAAAGAAATGGATTTAGTTGAATTAGTTTTGTAGGCTGGTCATCGTTCATTAGGCTTCATGATTTCGATGGTGGAGAAATACCGAGAGCATCGTCATACCGCCGAACGATGGACAGAAATAATTTTCTGGTCTGTCTAATTTAGTTTGCGTTAAGTAAGGCAAAAATGTAAAAATTCGTCTCTTTATCTAAAAATAACACACCAACCAAAAAGAAACTTTTGGAGGTGCTGGGGATCGGCCCAGGGCCTTTCACATGCAAAGCGAACGCTCTACCACTGAGCTACACCCCCACACTGGCATGTTCTTGACAAGCTGACATCATGAGTTGTCACCTGTGCATTTGTAAATATCTATCCGGGAAGTGTGACGAATTCGTTCCCCTGTAGCTCTCATCTAACATTAGTTCAAGGACTTATAGATTGCAATGCGTTTGAGATGCAAAATCCTTTTTGATTTATCGTATGTTGTTCTCCATAGATCTTAATTCTATATGCATTACTTGTAACTTGAAACACTCTTCTTCGTTTGAAATGATAAACAAGAACATAACATCAATTTTAAATTCAACTTATCAGTAGATAAATATGGTTCACTTTTAAACTTTTGTGATTAATATCTATCTAATTGTAAAACCGTATAAAAAATTAATATTTTGGACGTTATGTAACTCCAACTCATTATTGCTCCTTTCTATATGTAGAAAGGAGGGAAACAATTTGACCACTGCTAGAAACAATTGTCAGTTGCCCTAAAAATATCTTCAGTACATCTTCAGTACTTATACATCCAAAATTAAATAAACTTTTTTTTAACTCTATAAAATTAGAATTGTAAGCAATACATTTATGGGAAAATATGTCGATAGAACGTTATATGTTTTCCTTGACATAGTTTTCATTTCGAAATATTTTGTTCTAATGAGAGAAACGCTATATAAATTTCATTTCTAAATGAAATGTTTCCATTTTTTTCTTATTTTGTATTGAAATTATTTTAAAAGATAATTTCATGAATTCATAAAATCTCATCAATATTTAAAGTTTTTCAATTCTTTTTAATTTTTAAAAATATTTCTATTTTTGGATGGGAATAATTTAATAGTTTTAATCGCATTGTGA
The DNA here is from genome assembly GCA_907164885.2 of Dolomedes plantarius. Classification (NCBI taxonomy): domain Eukaryota; kingdom Metazoa; phylum Arthropoda; class Arachnida; order Araneae; family Dolomedidae; genus Dolomedes; species Dolomedes plantarius. The sequence continues at coordinate 85,778,666 of OU015492.1, forward strand.
TAACTGTTTGTTGAATATTCATCGCATTCATGAATTCCATTTTACTTTCTTAAATAGTGTGAAAGCATTTAAAAAAATTCCAAAAAATATTTAATGAAAACAAAAAAATTATGCAGAGTAAATTTGTTGCCAACAAAATGAAGAGCTCAAAAGTAATTTCATAGCGCAGCGTTGAATGAGGGAAAAACAATCTTCAGTCATTAGTCAGTGGGTCACCTCTTATATTGTTGTAATTGCGAGTGACTTGATGGATATTGTATACTGTACGTAATATAATCCGCAAAATGGCGCTTATGTTTTAACCTGCTCTTATTTTTTAATTTAGAACAAGTTAATCTATTATGTTTCACCACTCATAGGTCTGAGAGAGTGCTCACATAAAATATCCATACTTACCGGCTTGTAGTGGCAACTAGGTACTCTCTGACACACCTTGTTTCAAAAATAACTTTTTTAAGCTTCTATTATGTGAGCATGGAGTCTAACCTGAATCCATCTTACAAGTTAAGTAAAACAATATAATGTTTAGGATTACTACTTCAGTATGAAACTTCTTAATTGTGACAACTATTGTGACTCTTGTATTTAGTCCTCTTACTACCTGGACATTTTTATGGTATCTTTGCAATGAGTTTTTAAAATATGTCTATAGAATTATTTTTGCAGTCTTAATATTTAGTAATTTAAGTATATTATTAAAACTGTATACATGTCTGCTGATTGTGATACTGATCAAATAATTTTATCCCATAAAAAGGCAACGCTCTGGCATGATAAAGGCAAAAACATAATGCTTGCCAAGAATGCAAGCAAACTTTGAAACTAGTGGTGTCCAGTTGTTATACTTTGTGTACCTTAGGCACAATCTATATTATAAACAAAAATTCTAAATCTAGTTTATTCTTTCAGACTCACTACGAATTCTGATAAGATGAACTGCTATTTTTCGTAATTTTAATCTGATGATTCCAAATATTTTATTAACGACACAAATTGCACTCCACAATAACAAAGTAAAAAGACGTACGCTTGGAGGTGCTAGGTATTGAACTCAGGGCCTTTCACATGCAAAGCGAACGCTCTACCACTGAGCTACACCCCCGCTGCATGTAAGCATTAGTTGGAGAGAGAGAGAGCATTAATATAATTCAAAATCTGAATCTACATCCAAATAATTCAGTTGTGATAAGTATATGCTACAGTTTATTGTGTTACAAGCTAGTGAGATAAGAATCAGTGATATTTTACTGCGGCATCTTAATAAACATGTAATGTTTACTCTAATATCTCCCTGTAATTTTGTCTGTTGCACGTATGGTGCGCTTTAAAAACAAATAATATGTTATTTTAAATGCAGAAGATAATACTTTAATTTCACTTATTATGTACTTTAAAACTATATATTCGATCTTATATTATATAAATATTATATAAAGAGGAAATGAAAAAACTGAAGAAAAATTACATCGTTTGAGTGGTTTAAATATAAATGATGAAAACTAAATCCCTCTGTAAAATATAAAGGAAAATACAATAAGTTTATTCATAATTCTTTAACGATGATTAGGGAAAATAATTTAATATTCAGTTTTGTTACTATTCCAATTTACCGATTATCGTTATAACATATGAAACAAAAATAATCATTCTTCAGACATTTAATGAATAAATTCGTTGTAATAGTCTAATACTCCAATTAAACCTAGAATAACACAATAAATATTATGAAATTGTGATTGCAAAGCGGTACAGGGAAAGTCAAATGATACCAATATTTTAGGCATTATTTAGTAATAAAAATTAACTATTTTTCTTTTATTTTCATATATCAAATATTAAACAAATTTTACTATATAACCTAATTCACAAATGGGCAGTTACATACTGTTGTTGTTCTTGATTTTAATGCCCCCAGAGTTGAAATTCCAAACCAGATCCATACAGGCTTCGGGCTGAAGTGTGAGGCTCCGGTTTATATAGCACCACAAGGGTCGGAATCCGTGTTAGCTAGCTGCCACTTCAATTTTGACCAAGCACCCCCAGGGGCAACATCTGTGGGGATCGTACCCTCTCCCATCCTCCCTGACCTCATAGAGGGACTTTACGGTCTACGGATTTAACGTGCCCATGCTCGGCGTAGACAAGGGGCAGTTACATACTTCAGCACCTTAAGACATGTCATATATTAAAAATAGTCGAATGACTACAAAACAGGTCATAAATAAACAATAACTAAGACAATTTACAAATTATCTCTGTAAAATTCCTTAAAATTCTTAATCATTGTTTTCCTGCGACACTAAAAACACCATAGTTATTATTTGAAACAGAGAATTTCACCCATAGAGTCAAGTCGTACCTTAACGGAATCGTCCCAACATCTATTACAGGTTTTAATTCATATTTGATATAGCTTAAGTGCCTAATAAATTAGTCAATGAATAGGAGAGGATAGATATCAGACATAAAATCAAGATAATTGATCAAATGAGTCCAACCCAATTCTGACATGTCTCAATCTGCGCTTCAACACGATCAAATATTTAAGTCAATCGTGTTATATCGACAATAATTCACTGATGGGGATATAAAGAGCTTTGCTAAACATTCAAGTCTCTAAAAGTTATATCCAAGGTCGGATTTATCAGAAAAGAGTTAGAAGCGGCCGCCTCAAATTCACCTTCTAACATAAGGGACATCACAATATTGAAAATTTTAACTTTTTTTTTCATAGGAAGTTTTAGGTATTTTTTCATAAGACTTTTTTCATAGGAAGTACCAAATTTCAGCACGACGAATTACTGCTAATCAAGTTTAATAAATCGTTGCTCCAAAAACTTTATCAAACTTTTCTCCGATGATAAAAATTTATATAATTCGGGATAATTTGTGTCACTTAACTCTATATGAAGCAAAATTAAAATACAAACAATACATAACGTCAGTCAAATTTTTATTTTGAGGGAATTTTTCACTGTTGGATATTCCTTGTCAGATTTTAAGCTGCATTAATGTTAAGGTTTGATCATGATTATTTTTAATGTTAATTTTTTCCCGGTCTTAACATAGTAATTTATAAACGAAAATTAACGAAATTAGTTATTCGATTAAAATAACCGATTGAAAATTAGTCTTTCGATTAATGAAATAATCAGATGACTGACTAACAGATATAAAAATTTTGCATTTTTGAAGGTCTGGACCTTGGAAATGTTCCAATTTGCCGGTAACAACGGTTAAATATTTTGACAATAGTGAAGAGTAACCATTTGAGACATTTCTTGGCTTGAATCTCTAAAGCAATCAGCCATCTTGTTTAAACTGCATTACGGAATAAAATTCTCAAAGATTGGCTGATCGCAAGAAGTAACAGAGTCATTTTTGATGAAGGGGAAAAAAATCAAGTGAAATAACGTAGTGATTGTTTTAAAACTTTTTCCTAACAATTGAGGAAAAACCCTGTGACTCTCCCAAGTTCTTATGTTTCTATATTTTATTCCCAACTCATGCACACTTCCGTCAGGTTTCGTTAAGATCTCTAAAAAAATGTGATCGCCAGTTGTCAAGTGCATCTGGCAATGATCAGCTAAAGTTGGGATTTTGTCTAATTTAAATCTTCTAGGTGAAGTTTTTGTCCAGATTGATGGCATTTAAAAGTACGTAAGATATCAAAATGCCCCTAGTGTGCGTTTTGAGTTGGTCCTGATTAAATTAAGATTTCGTGACTTCGTTTTCATCTGATAATGAGCTTTTCTTAATTCCTCAGGCGGAAAATAATCGCGCATTTCATCTCGAGGAATTATGTTAAAAAGAAGTATTAAATATTCCTCTTTAAAAAATGGAGGGAATTTGCATCCCTTTTTTCTACTGTAGAATATTTATGATAGAAGCATTTGCAACAATGTAAACCGTAGCTCGATGAAATTACACTCGCGCCCATGCCCAAAAGTCGTTGTGATGTTGTCACTCCGAATCCATGTGTTTACTACTCACAGGTTTTAGCCAAGTTGGGCTCTAACCCTTGTGGTGCTAATTCAAAACAGGAGCTGCCTCTTTCAGCCCAATAGCCTATTAGGACCTGGTGAATGGAACCTCCAACGAGGGGGCATTAGCAACAACAACACTCACAGAAAATGACCGTGATCCGAATATCAGAATGTTTGAACTTTCCTGTTGACTTAAGAGAATACGATGAATATGTCGCAATCTCTTGAAGCATCGGTGTGTCATTTCCGAAGACACGGGGTAAAATTGACAAAATATATGAAGTCTGTCAAAGAGGTGGATCTTAGGCTAATATCCAAGGTTACCGGTATGTTGGAGATGTATATATATATATATATATATATATATATATATATATATATATATATATATATATATATATATATATATATATATATATTTATATTTATGCTCTGATTCCTTCGGAAACTTCATGAATTTCGTTATCTTGCACTCTAAATTTCGTACCACAATTCGGGATATATGATGGTTCTTTGTGAAGTAGGCTGGATAACTGCACTTTGTCAGTCATCATTTAATATTTAGAAAAATTCCGCCGTAGGAATTCCTTTGATTATTACTTGCTGGTAAGCTCATAAATGGGCGAAACCTAGGTCCAAGACTACATGTACACTGGAGATATTATATTCTTTGTAAGCTTCTTTTACCTAATGCAGAGGCACTTTGGTGAGACAATTGCCTTTTGGTAGTCACCGCTATTCGCGGTCTCGAGGTGGCCTTGTGGCAACGTACTGGCTTTCGGTGTTAAGGGTGCTCGGATCGAATTTTGGCACGCGCCATAAAATACCTCCGTGTCTAGGTCGGATATGGGCACGTTAAAACAGTAGACCGGAAAGTCCCTGTATGAAGGTCAATATAAGGGTGGGAGAGGGTACCATTTCCGTAGATGTCGCCCATGGGGGATGCTCGGTCAAAATTGGGGCGGCAACTAGCCAAGACGGATTCCGTCTCTTGTGGTGCTATTTTAAAAAACCGGAGCTGCACACTTCAGCCCGTAGTCTATATGGACCAGGCCTGGAACCCCCGGCCAGGGGGAATAAGAAACAACAACAACAACAATCGCTATTTGATGGCTACTTTATTATGGGAGCACTACCTAGGTAAACCAGCATTGCTCCCTATGAGGGGGATATCACGTAAATGACTAAGCCTTATTCGGGAATTGAACCCAAGCCCACTGTGGGGCAGCTCAGAACGCTAACCACTACACCAAGTGTGCGACATTTGTTGAAAACTGGATAAAGAATTTGGATCACCCTGAACTGAGAGCTAAGTTATGTAGCGATATGTTAAGCGTTATTTTTTTTCAGGCAGATATGGAGAAGGTCATTTTTTTTACCCCATCAGAAGCCGAGTCTGAAACGGCTCTTTTGCTTAATACACATGTTTAATATTTAAATAATTTTAAACTTATCGATTTTTAAAACAATTCTACATTGCTTCACTAATCTTGGAAATCAGAGAGTTCCGAGAAAAGCCTTTTTTTTTTACAGTATTGGAAAAACTCAAAAGTAGCAGTTTCGAGGAGAATCAATAAAAACCCCAAGGCCAAATAATATGCACGAAGTCTTTTTCGAAAGTGAACAAGTAGGACCAGAAAGACCAGAGGTAAGATTTTAGCGTCCGAGGCTTCAGGGCACCAATCCCAAGGGAATACACTCCAGCTCACCTCAAGTACCAAATTACTTTGATGTAGCCCTGATTATACAATAAATATTATCTTAATCTAAATATAAAAAAATCAAAGGCTTCGTGCCTGCTTTATATCAAAAACCTGTAAAATTTATAGGAAGTAGAAATCAAAACTTTTATTAGAAAAAGCAACTTTTATTGAAATTTCTTACTTAGTTACGTAAAAATACAAATTACAATAGATTTTCTAAAAGAACGAAGAAACCGATAGTATATTATAACAAAAAATACTTTCTTCAGTTCAAAAATATACCCATCAAATGCAGATAAGTTTTGTTTTTCAACATTTTTACCATGAGACTTCAAAGAAGGACTTTTACGATATTTAAATTGGGCTTTTTATTTCTTTAGTGATGTTCAATAATTGCTGACTGATAAGTAAGCCCTACCTCCTCTGTTAAGTTTTTTATACACGTTACTGTACTGGGACGTTTTTCATAATCACTTGTTTATGCTTGAATTGTTAACTTGTTACTGGTACTTTGATTAAATTAAAAAGTTTCTTTCCCCTGATTCTTCATTTTTACACTGAAGCGTGAACCTTTCCCTTTATCGATTTCTAACCCAGTCAGGATGATTTTTAGCCAATAAAAAACTACCACTAACTGCCAGTGATGATGGTGATATAATTTTTATTTTATCTTCTTAACCCTTTCGCGACGGCAGTTCCGATCACGCGCTTTCCTCTGAGGCCGGAAGTTTTTCTCGTGAGCGTACCCTCCAGGCCGGCGGACTTTTAAGAGCTAAGCCTAAAGTTACGAAAAATTCCGAAATAGTAACATTTCCAAACAAATCTATTTATTTAAGCTATATATGGGTTACTTACACATTCTTTTATTATTTTTCCACTAAAAAATTTTTGTTATACAGTTTAAAATATTTTTCGCTGGGACATAATGTCGAAATCCTACTCTCCCTTTCCACAGTAAGATACTTTCATCAACTGATATATTCCTATCAGGAATATATTCAGAATATGTCAATAATATATCAAGAACTCTGAAAGTTTTGAATGATTAAATCTAAAAAAGGTTTAATTTTTTCAATCTTTTTGGCATTAGTAGAAGTGAAATGCAAGTATCGAAGAATTTCGATGCGTTGGTCCCGACTCATAACCTTACTGAAAAAAGGTTTTGCAATCATTGGATTCGTTGAGTAGTACATCTTAATTTTTGGTTTTTTCACGGTACCCATTAAAATTGTCAAAGCAAATTAAACAAACATTTCTTCTTTAGTTACAGGCAAAAATACTTCGAGGATAAACTCTGTTCACTTTCCGGATTTATGAACCTCTCATACGCATTAATTTGGTTAGTATAATATAATACGCATTAATTTAGTTATTAAATCCATTACAGTTTCATCAAAAAAACATCTGAAATAATACAATTCATTTGATACAGCATCATCGACTTTTATTCCGCATGCCGCTGTGAATGTTAGTAGAGTTAAATCCCTTACGGGAGAAGACCACAAAGAAGTACCGTCCCGCGATATACTCAGAATAGAAATGTCTGATATATCTTCATAATCACTCTGATCTCCGTGTTCCAAATAAACAGATTCACCCGACGAGATTTTTGTATCACTGTCACTACTTTCATTTTCAGACACATTTCTTATCAATTCAGAAATTTCGTCTTCTGTTAAATATTTTCTCCTTTTCTCCATATTAAATCATCAAAGGAAAGAAATCTCACTGCAACAGAATCTGATTCTGACTCAAAACCCATATACCCAATGCTACAATCCCACCGCAAAAGAAAAATAAACAAAGATATCTCGTAAACAAAGACCACGTGCAAAGTTAAAATGCCCTACCCGCTGACAGCCAAACGCAATACATCCATTCCTCCGTTTGTTTACATAAAACGATAGACCGCATGTGATTCATACTAGTCTTGTTTTCGAATAGAAGGTCCCAACTACGTGTACTCCAAATTTCATAGACATGCGGTGCCATCTTGTGCCCCAAAAATTAACTAATAAAACGTTCCGAACTACTGACACGTATAGGTGACGATCGGCCAGAAACGCGGATAGCTGCTGTCACGTATAGGTGACGATCGGCCAGAAACGCGGATAGCTGCTGTCACGTATACGTGACGTTCGCCGCGAAAGGGTTAAAGGCTTATTAAACATTACAGAAAATTTTGTATTACATTAATTTATTTATTATATTTTATTGTTTTGTAAAAAATAGGTATGAGGTTTTTATATACATTTATAAACATTCCGAATCGAAATGTGAGGACAAAATGAATGTATTCAAATCTAATCAGAGTGTTGAACTCCGCCATACTTTGATATCTCTCAAGAATATTACAATATCCAATTTTATTTTTTCACAAATATATTAACACGTGGTTATAATTATCTCAAGAAGTTATAAAAAGATTTTGTAAATGTTTATTTAAGTAAGCACTAAGATGATATTTTTAGATAGTTTCAGTTCGTAAAATTAATTTGTTTGCATACGCAAACATATGTACACGCTGTTAACATGCTCACATTTATCTCGAACAAAACAAACCATATATTTTTTTAAATATTTCTTCGTTGAATGTAAATAAATGAAAACCTAACCATCTATTTCTGTCTCACTATCATTTCCTTGCTATGTATTCTTTTAAAACGCAAAAATTCTGACAATTTTTTTACTGTCTAGTAAAACGTTGATTCATGTTAAGCATTTCTTCACACAATTTTAGCAATGAAACTCTTTAGTATATCTACCTATTTAAAGGGGGAAATGTCTCACTATATACGTATACTATATGCATATACACAAATCTTCCTACCATTTTATCTGCCCTTATATTAAAATTTATTTCTCTTTATATCAAATTTTCTAATTTTCACACCTATATGTTCTAAGAATATAACCATCAATATTCACTTGCATATATTTATTTATATCTGGAACTCTTCTATTGCCCTCTAATCTTTATATGATTATCAATCTCCATTTAATCCATCACTTCATGACAGATTTTTAAATGAGCATTGTTCACATTCATTATTAAAATTTTGTACTAAACTTTGCCACTATTTCAGAAAAATAACAGCTGCACCTCAAAACGAATTAAATTAATTATTTCTTTAATAGTTTTTAAAATAGTTTTATCCATTCAGTTAAAAAAATTTATGACTAGTCGTAAAGTGACAAACTACTCACTTTATTATTCTTTTTAAAGGCTTTTATTTTAAGAAAAATTACTTTCCTTTCATTTCTTCAACAAATGTGAAAGGCACGTATTGTGTAAGAATGATTATAAAAAATATTTTTAAATGCTGAAACAATATTTTTCAGTATTTTAAATAAAATCATCAGTTATTTTCTTCAAATACCATAAGTTACAATAATATATAATTTTATTATAATTTTAAAGTATTTCAAAATTACTTTACTTTAAATTTACCTTTCTCCAAAACTATGCCTTAAAAACACCTTCTTAGTTTAACTGCATTTTGATAGACGTGGGTTTACATCAATTAACATGACTCCCACATCTTTCTTGATTCTTGAGATCTAGAGGATGACTTTTACGAGTGTTTTATAGGTACTTCACTTTTATCACCGCATTTTATGATAACGAAACACCTTTTTTAGTGTGCAATTACTTTTACCCGCGTGCCTAGCTTCTGCTAACTGAGAAATAATTTTCGTTTAAAAGAATGATTATTTACACTAAATTTGGGATAGTTTCTACTTCTAAAAACATTTTTTTCTAATAGTGTTAATTTATAGTAAAGAAACCTCTTAGTACAGGATTCATTTATAAATGGCTTCAATATTAATCATATATATTAAGTAAAGAAGTCCTGTTAATAACCTTATAATTAATATCTTAAATTCAAAGAAGTAAAAAGAGTACTTTTTTCGTCGTGTTGCCAAATGTATTATGACAATTTTACACAGCTTTGTAAAATCTGCAGTTTGTCGGATGAAAGTCAATGCTTTGATCTTTAACAACTTACATATTATGTGAAATCAATGGAATCTTCAAAAATTCGTGCATACTATTCATTTACAAACGTAACACCATAGTCGTAAATATCACGATAAAAATTTATTTGTTATCGTGACCTTATCGTGATACCCATAGAGACGAAACTTAAATCCAAACTTTTAAAATAAAAATTGAACAAAATTAAGTTTAATAACAATATTTCTCTATCAACAGAGCCCCCACCCTTATAAATAAACAAATGATTGTTTCTGGAAGATGTGACCTCTGGGGTAAACACATACTAGCAGTAAGCAAATGCCCAACCGTTTCGAAAAAAATGCGAGGCCAACAAATCAAAGCAACGTAAATGAAGCCTGCTGGAGTAAAACCCTAAGTGACAGAACTGGCATACTTAAGAAAACAGCCCACCATAAAAAAATTTTTGTAAATGGCTTTATCGGTTAAAAAACTGACATATATTACAACGGTTAAAGAAAATTATTAATTGTTCTTGATTGCTAATATTAAGAAAGTCAGTGTAATAATATTTAACTATTTTTCAACCGCTCACATTTTAAAAAATTTGTTGTCTGATTAATATAATATCCAGAAATAAAAACTTAGAGCAATAGCTATGATGCAATAAAAATAATTAAAATCAAGCAACAATAATTGGTACTTTGACAGAAAAGTCTATCTAATGATTGCTTCAGCTTTTGGAATTTAGTGTTAAATACACGCGCGCACACACACACACATACATGCAATGATTACTGTCGCGGGGCGATGCAACAGGCCGGTGAACTGGAAAAGTCCTAAATATAGTCGTAGAAAGTGGCTGATTGACGTAGGGATGAAGTCCAAGCGAGAAAACATCCTACTCCGCATAGCTGGTTACACAGTTCTTTATTAAGTAATATTCTACTGGCTCAAGTACACTATTTAAGTTCCAGATATAATAGCTATAGGACTTTATGCATAAGAAATATCGTCCTGGAACTGTCGGAACAGCACATAGCAATATAAAAAACCGCAGCGCAATTTACGACATGTTTCCAGGACGGAGACAGACATCCAAAGATCCGCGTAAACCCTAGTTGTATGTTCTTGAGTACAGGCGCGCTGAACTTCAATTGGTTAGAATTAGCACCTGACTATGGGGTGATGTTTTCTCGAGCGTTCGACCCTGTTCGATCTCATATAACTGTTATATAATGGTCCGCGCGTGGAACAGCTTTAGGGGGAAAAATAAATTTTATATTGGTTGAATATAGGTCGCAATCCAAGGTTAAGGGGAAGTATTCTGTTGCAACAAGATAAACGAATTTGAAAAAAAGCATGTTAGGAGCATTTAAAAGGATTAAATTTGTTATATATATATATATATATATATATATATATATATATATATATATATATATATATATATATATATATATATATATATATATATATATATATATATATATATATATATATATATATATATATATATATATATATATATATATACTGAGGGATTTTGCGTTATGTTTATATTTTAACCAATTTCTTTTTAATTGCGTTCGAATTTATGTCATAATGCGTATAAAAAGATGAACTGTATATAAATATGCATGCACTGAATTTACAGAAGATTAAAACTTAAATCAGAATTGCATTTTTCCGTTTAGCAAAGCTCTTTTATTAAAGTTAAAAAAAAAAAATTATCCTCTGAATAAACGAAAACTGCTATTTAAATGCCAATATACGGAGTTTAATCATAACATGTTTCCAAATATTGTGGAGAAATTGGATTCTAGTAGAGACTTTAAATAGTTTACTGTCATGAAAGAACTATTCAGATGCAAATGTAGCTTATTATGAAAGAAATTTACTTTTCATAATTAGTTGAAACTTGGAGTTAATTAAATTGCAGAGGAGAAATTTTCAGAACTATTGGATGTTTCTTTACTGCTTTTCCGAAGGTGAGATGATCTTGAATAAAATCTTAAATAACATTCCTTCAAAATTTAAAATGCTTCAAACCCTGATTAGTTACTATAAATGTTCAAGTTTTAATCATATTGTTTTAGTGCTGAACGTGATATTTAATTAAAATATTTTAGATCAGGATGTTTTTCTTCAAAAGATTGTAATTAAATTCTGAATGTTATCTAAATACGTATATTTTAAAAGACATTTTCTTTTTCAGGTTTAATTTTTCGTACTGAAACGTGACACGGTTTAAAGACAAATGTGTAAAAATATGTGATATTTAAATTTTTTTGATTTTTAGTATACATAATTATTTTATGTACGTATTATTTTAACGCTATTAAAACTAAGAAATTAAATCATGAATCAATCATCACATTAATAAAACTAGTTTTCAATCTTTATAAATATCTGCTTAGAATGCTTTATATTATTTCTAGTATCTATTAAGAATACAATATTGAGAAATATATATCATTAAAGAGCTACTATTTTAATTTGGCAAGTATTTTTGGCATGAAATGAACTAAAAAAATTCTTTAGAATCCTAGAATCAATGAACTCATTTTCAAATTCAGAAAATATAAAATTATTCTTATAGTATAAAATTATGCAATATAAAATAATATAAAAAATCTAAAATTTTTATAATGGTGAACAATTTATAAAATTTTAGTAAGGAATTTTTATTTAAAATGGACTGAGTAGCTCTTTTTTTTTTAAGACTGAACAGAAAATTTGTGTTCCATAAATTTTGCCAACTACAACAAAAAAACATATATTATGTAGATTGATTCTCAGCTCGATAGAGAAAAGGGCATTTTTCTGTTATTTTTTACCTTATACGTGATCTATCCTACGAAAATACTTCGTATAGAAAAGATCAGAAATTAAGAAATATTTTAAATACATGGAAAATTTCGTATAACTTGTTTATACAAAACATCTATCTGAACACGAAATTATTATTTTTGCATTTGTTTTTATATTATCACAATTTAAAGAAAAAAAATCCTTAAAATAGATTATTCGTTTCAATAAAATAGAGAATTTCACTACGCGAATAATAGAGCATAATAAATGCGTTTTATAAAGGATTTTTAAATTGAATTAAGGGATTTTGTATCGAATAAACTTACGAGATCTGTCATAGAATTGGAATAAAATCATGGTCGATAACTTCCTGACAAATAGCAAATATGTTTTCCCCTTTTACCTATCTCTAAGCGCAGTTTAACTTTTCAAGCATGAGACGAAAATTGAGAGAGAAAACCGAATTTCTGAACCAGTGCCTGCATCATATATGTCAAAAGCACAAACTGATGCAGCAATAAAAGTCGCATGCAATTATTGTCTCCAATGAAATCCTTTAAATACCATAAGAGTACTTATCGATAAATTCTTTGCTATAAATATAACTAAAAAAATTTCCTCGCATCGGTGAGGTGGTTAAGCTAACAGAGTATCGCCCTGGTGTGATAAGAACCTAGGCTTGAATCCCGAACCTGGAAGAAGGTTTTAAACACTGCAACTCGACCTTCGGAGAGCATGATATTAGACTATTAGGAAACTTTCAAAGAGTATTCAAGATGGAAAAAAATTCTGTATTTAGAGGTAAATAAATAATTAATAGCAAAAAAGGTAAGCTTTGACAAAAGTTCCGTTGAATCCTAAAAGAATGGGAGAAAAAAAGAGATGTAATTGAAAAAGGATTTTTACGAAATGACCACCTGCTTCACAAATAATTTATTCTCTCAATTTTTACTTGAATTCTTAAACACCTTCACAAACTTAAAAACATTGTTGAAAAGGATTACCAAGATTTTACACTTTTCATAACCAAACCTTGCACTACACCATTCGAAAATGAAAAATGTTATTAACCCTTCAGCGGGCGCGCAAATTTTTGGAACACCATCAGGCGCGCGTGGCACAAAGTGCAACGTCTCTTTCAACCTTGATTATTCCTTCTGTAATAATTATTTTTTTCAAATTAAAAACAAAAATTCTGCGTTTTATGAAGAGATATAAAATGTTGATAATATTGAGATATTTAAAGGCCAAAGAATGTAGATACAATCGCCTTATTTCAAAACTGTCCGGTTTATTGGATCTGAGGACAACTTGCGAATAGATTTCTATTATCTACAAAAACCTAAAAAGCAATAGGAGAGTCCATCTATGCAGGATGCCTTGCAATGCAGGCATCTGCAATGCCTTGCATTGCAGATATGCAGGATGCCTTGCAATAGCTGCACATTTGATCGACTACATCAACTCCTGCTAATGTCGTATTGTAATCCAGTATAATCCTTGGTTTGCCATGGTTAAATCACGTCAAACAATGAATGGAAAGGAATACAAGGGTCAGAAAATCAGACCAGCATTAGAAAGGGTGTAGCTATAAATGGAAACTGCTTAGAACATTCACCCCTTACACGTAAAAACAAACCATTCAAAATTACGAAAATGTTGCACTTTATACACGGAAGGGTATGCCCGCTGAAGGGTTAAAAAAGCTCCAAGAAAAAGAAAAATATAAAAAATGAAGTACGTCAAATAGTATTTCCAACAAAACAAAACTTTATGAAGACAGTTCAATAGGTAGAATACTAGCCTTGTGGTTATAAGAACCCCGGTTGAATCCCAGTTTAAGAGACTGCCGTTACAACTTCTATACGTATCGATTACTTGCATGGTACAGTTCAAATACGACAAATTTAAACGTAGTAAAATAAACAGATTCTTGTTCGAGTTAGAATGATAATTTGGGACTTAGAATACAAGAAATTGTCGTACCAAATAAAAGCTAAAGGTTCAAAGAGTAATAGAATAAATGAATTTGACTATCATTAAAAATCAAGACAAAACCAATTTTTAATATTGCAGATTTTGAACCCTTTATTTTATAATAAATTCAACTAACGGGACAATAATATGACTAGATAAGAGCTATATAAATTGCCTTATATAACAAATCAGAAGTAAAGATTTGAAATGCAGTGTATAATTCAACGTATAATTTCATATGCGTTTTTAAAATATTGCCATATGAGGCTTAATATCCAGTATGATATATTAAAAATAGCATTCAGTTCAAAATTAGACATCAAAGTGGAAACAAATTGCACATAAAGTAATATTAGATCCTCAAATAAGTATCATTTATGTATATAAAACAGTTCCCTAACTGACTGACTCACTGACTGACTGACTGACATACAACGCACAGACCAAACCGCTGGACCTAAAGGGCTAAAATTTTGCATATCGATTCTTCTTATAGTGTAGGAGTGCACTAAGAAAGATTTTTGAAAACTTCTTCTTAGATTTTTTTAAAATAAAATTTTAAGCTGTTTTAGTAGCTTTTTTTAAGTTTGCATTTAAAATAATAATTTGAGGGTTATAAAATTTATACCACAAGAAAGATCATAAATTTTTTTTTTAATGAAATCTTTTTCGAATCTTTACCTTCATTTTCTGATTTTGGGGAAATTTTTAAAGATTCATTTTTAGAATTTAATTTATTAAATGCTGATTACGTGATTTCTTTTTCTGGTACTTTAAATAAATTTATCGTCACGTGCATAGCAACCAAATAGACAGAAAATTTTCTTGCTAATGTGGCAGACGATTGGACATTATCCAAAAAAAATATTAAAATACAGTAAATGAAATGTTCCTCAAACTGCACTAGATTCATTAGTATGTCCTATTAGATTTAATTTGAATATTTTCTTTTACATTAATTTGTCTATAAAAATATCCCTTACGATTTTTTTATAATTTTTTTACATCAATTGTATACATTGATCATCGTATTTATTATAATGCATATATTTATTATAATACATATACATATATTTATTTAATTTTGGCATTAATTGCATACATTGACCGTTGTATTTAATTTGAATGTACTCCGTAGCGAAGTGCGGGTTTTCAGCTAGTATATTCATATATTTAGAAACGACAAATTATATCCTATTTGTATAAAACTTTAGCATATCGCTTGCAGTTTTAATCAACGGAAGATTAAGTGAAGGAAAAGGAGTATTGCGGTTTTATTAGAGTATGGTTTTATTAGAGTTGTGCAGTTTCATTTAGAGAAATAGAAGGTTTACTTAGAGAAACGAAAGCATATAGGATTTTTAAACATGCCTGTCATCGTAAATTAAATAGTTTCATATTAGCTCAGTAAGAGTTATTACAGATTTATAAAAAAAATCATTGAATTATTGATTTTATTTTATAATAAACATTTAATGTCTGATACTGTAATCTTTTAGCAGTGTGTTATAGAAGTTGAAACTGGAATTTGAAACGCCAATAAATATTTCACTGAAAAATTGTAAGGATTTTATTATTACATAATTACCATTAAACGAGTTATAAAGAGTATTCGTAATAAAAGAAATAATTCTCTCTTACATCACTGCCTCTCGGAGCCAAATGTACTTTTACAGAATTACTCAATTTCAAGTATATCCTAAGATAAAATTGAAAAAAAAAATCGAAGTTAAATTTCAACTTACATTTCTAATTAACGTCGTTACCCGCTCTTCGCGAAAATCATTAAAACACGAAGTTATAAACTGATGCAAAAATGAAAAAGTCGCAAACTTACCAGCCAATGCATCTCGACCCCCGAAGCAAGTGAATTTACTTTAATAATGGCTCTTCTTTAGAAAAGACTCTCTCTCCCCGATTCCTTGGGCGAAGAATTTATGAAAATTACACAGGTCGAAAAACCTCCCTTAACGAGTTGAGACCCCATTAAATATCGGTGCCCCTTCTCTGTGTATTCATACATCCGTGCACATATTCCGTCACGAATGTGGACAGGCAGAACGGAACCAGAGATCCTCGTCGTCATTGTCTGATGCGACTAGACACGCTACAAGGGGACTGTCATATAGGTCAGGAGGTTAAAGGCGTACATGGTGAACTGTCATGACGCTGCTAAACATTAATGACGTTTGGATTAGCGAAGACAATATCCCTTCAACTGTTATCTTACGCAACTGTTTGGTTAGACACTGTTATAAGTGATGATGTTGAAGCTCTGTCAGCGACTGTCTGTGATTACACGTATAAATCAAAATTGTATAACTTGTGTTATTTTGAATTAAGTTCAGTCACATTCTCTTAAATATCTAAACATCTCTAACATGAAAATGTTGGGAGTGTTTGTTATTTTGTAAAGAAGTTATTGCCTTAATAAATATATTAATTATTTATCAAATTTAAAATATTCTTTTAGCTATGGAGTTAATTTTTTTCATATTATTTAAATATTTTTGTATTACTACTTTATTTAAAGTTGAACAAACTTTTTCAAGACTTATATTTATTGTTTAAATTTAATGGTATAACTTTTTTTCAATTTGCATTTTTTTTCATAAAACTCGAGTTGTAATCATCCCAATTTACTTAAGTCAACTTCTCAATATAACAATATCAATATGAAGAAACTTTTCTCGGGTTTTTTTTCGTCTATCTGTAGTCATACCGCATATTAAAGGCTAGTTAAATATCAGTGTAATACAGAAACGACGAGTTTATTAAAAAGAAAAAAAGTAAAATAAATACATGAGTAAATTCCTAGATTAAACTATCCGCCAATAGAATAATTTAATTTTATGCTTTGTACCTTACTCTCCAATAAATGAGATCAGTCGTTCATCGCTATGTGGTAAACTTCCGTCCTTTAAGTGGAATAACTATACGATCTTTGGTTTAGTCCCCTCTTTTTGGGGGCTGAACTAGGAAAAAAATAGCTTTCCTAACATTTTACTCAAATGCAAGGTACATCTTGAGAAACGTTTTAGCAAAACTAACAAACACCCTGAAATATTGCATGACATTGATCATTTTCAAATACTACAGGAAAGTTTTATTGGAGCCTAAATTAATGATTAATGCATGTAAATTACTTTAAATACATTTTGAAACTGATGTTCGTATTTATATCAATTGTGGGTTATATTCGTCATGATAGTATTTATTTGTTTTAAAAGAAAAAAAAAACAGAAAAATTAATAAAATTCACAGATGACCTGGAAATAGGGTTTTTGACCCGGGTTTCCCCGAACCCAAAAACCCGGGTTTTTCAAAGATTTTACGAACCCGAAACCCGGGGAATTTTTAATGTAAAACCCGGGAATTAGTTATTTATCTAATACAGTAGAATACCAATTATATTCCTTAATTTGGAACCAAGACCGAATTTAACAAGTCGGACTTGGTACGGCTCTCAAACAAATGAATAAAAAATACGAGACGAAGTGAGATTGAGATATATTGGAGGCGTCGTACGCCATAGCTACATTTCACTAAAGTTTATGAGTTGGGGATTCCCAGCAGCACGTACGTTAGCGCAATACTTCAGCTACACGACCATGCCTGCTTTCTGTGGTTTGTGTTTGAGTGTGTTTAGTCTATAACAGACATTTTCAAGTCTTTAACAACAATTCGACCAACTTCGGTGGAAGCAGAACGAGCATTTTCTGTAATGGGTCTCTTTGCTAATAAAAATTCAGAAGCCGACTCAATGATGATACGTTGAGTGTAATGATGGTTGTAAGGTAGTTTTATAAAAAATGAGATATTTGTACAAATATTTGTTTATGTTATACATATATGTATGTTTATTAACATTAAATTTATTTACTGTTATTTTTTACATTTGAAATTCTGAAATAAATTAAATGCTTCTAATAAACTATTTATTATTTTAGTTCTTTGCTATTGACCCCCAGGAACCAACCAAGTAAACCCGGGAAAACCCGGGTTTTAAATTAAAAAAAACCCGTCAAACCCAAAACCCGGGTTTTAAAAAAATTGCTCAAAATCGAAAACCCTACCTGGAAACATTGTCAGTTCGTAATGCATAATTATCCCTGCGACAAAACTCCATAATGAATTTCATAGCTTGGCCAATATACGAATTTGTTTTATAGATTTTGTGGGTTTTATTTAAATACTGGTGGTATTTCATTATGTTAGAAAACCCTTTCTTTGAAATAAAGAAAATGAATTTTCTTTCATTATAAGTTATTTTTGTAATATAAAATTGTAACATATCGCATGCAGTTTTAATCAACTGCAGATTAAGTGAAAGAAAATGAGTATTGTGGTTTCATTTATTTAGAGAAATATAAGACTCACTTAGAAAAATGAAAACATTTATAAATTTAAAATAAGCCTGTCATCGGGAATTAAGTAGTTTCAAATCGTCGGACGGGTTTCTAACCAGTTGCGCCGTGTGCGTGGCTCCATTCAATTACATAGGTTGCGACTCATCACGGACTGGTTTGTGATTTGAGTCAGTTATCAGTTTCTTTTGAGTTGCTCCGTGTGCAGACGGCCTTACTATTGATGTATTAAAAAAATCCCTGAATTATTGATTTTATTTTATAATAAAAAATCAATCCTAAAAGTGTGTTCAGGGTATGAGACTTCGAATTTCTAGGACTACAGATAATATTAATTCAATGCAATAAATGCACTGTTATTGAAAACGTCATGCTTGGATTAGGCACTTACAATAGAAAATGCTCCATTTTTGAGAAAATGTATAAATACATATTACCTAAGGAACCGATTTCTTCTCTTCTTTTCATTTTATTTTCTGTTCTTAAAATGCCATATTAACGGTTGCTCTCCACCCGTTACATCTTCGAAAACTGCCCACAAAACCCACTGTTGCTGTATCTTATTACTTTTATTATGTTCATAATTTTTATATGATTTATTTATTATATGATTTATTTATTCAGCAAATATGAGAAGAAAACAAAATGTAGCAAATCTGCAAACCCATGAAGCTTTAAAGTTAACAACCAAATTTACTGTACTGTACAGTACTGTGAATTATATTACATATTTTTCTGAATTTGAATACCGCTATGTAAAAACACAAGCACTTAATAGTGAATCTTTTTTTTTGCATCTTTATTTTCTGCATTATACAAATAAATGGTATACATGATATCATAGTTTTCTGAAGAATTTCTTTCTGCACTGAAAAAAATTAAAACTTTTCAACTACTCACTTGGATAAAAAAAAAAAATTGGCAAGTCTGATGATTTAGTATGGCTCATAAGCAAACTCAGATGTATACAAAAACCTGTTTGTGCGTCTGAAAAATAAATCCACGATACCTTTGAAAAAAATTAAAAATTTTGGGTTGTTAAAGTTTATAGAAAGAAGGTTCTCCTTTAATCTTTTGCAAAGTTTTCTACTAATAACATGTTTCGTCTATTGCTGCAATGTTTTATACGTTTTTCATTTATTTAGAGATACTTTGTTATATTCCATTTGAGATGGAGCAAGATAAAATTTTAAGCTATACAAATGGACAATTTTTCTCTGCCTTTTTTATTTTTTAAGAAAATATACTTTTGTAAAAATATTACATAAATAAAAATTATGAAAAAACCCTTTCTTTATTCATATTATACAAAATATTTCTCATATACATTTTAGGCTTTGAAAATAAAATGCTTTTGGGCATCTCTTTTGTACTAAATGCTATTTTTTATTTCCTTATTTTTAATCTTATCATTCGTTGTGCACTTGCCATTATTTTTTTTCTCTAATAAAGTTTAATTTATGCATTTGTTTATATGTTGCACAACACTTTGAAATATTCGAAACTGTATTACAGTGTTTTATATTGGCTGTTGTCACGCAGGAATAATTTTTAATATGTAGTTCAATTCCATAAATACTGTATACTGCAAAATAAGTTATTCAAGTAAACCATATTTATTGATAAAATGCAGGGAAACTTCCTTTATTTAAGTTAATTAATGTAATCAAATTAAATAATTGCTCTGTTACCGAGATTTTTTTAAGTCTCCACCGAGGTGGATTGAAACGCCATCTACCGGTGCTAACGGGCCCTGTAATTATTCCATGAAAACGTTCATTTGTCAAGGCCGCTCTTTGTATAAAATACATCTATGGCTATATATATTCCTAGAGTAAACATTTCTGATATCAATAAACTATTGGCAATCGAAATGTCTGACAACAAAATATCATGCCAAAAATAATTGTATATGGTACACTCAATACTTTTATTATATTTTAGTATTCAGTATACCATATACAATAGCTATACAATATGCCATGTACAAGATACATAGTTTCGGGGTCAATTTATTAAATAAATAACTTCTATTAAAATTAAAGTAAAAATGATTTTGACTTTATTTCTAGAATATTAAAATAAATTAATACGCACAAAGATTTAAAAAACTTTTAAATCATACTGTAAATAACTGTAATATAAGCTCAGTTCCAATTTCAAAAGAAGCTTTTTTTCTAACACCAAAGTGTTAGAGAGACCTACTCCAAAGTGTTAGAGTTTCCGAAGTGTCAGAGATAGCCTACACCAGGGATGGGCAACCTTTTTGAGAGTGCGTGCCAAAATCGGCCAAATCTCTGACAAAAAAATTTTCACGTGCCAACCAAAATTTCTCGAGAATATATTATTTGGTATCTTAATAACTGGTTTGTAAGTGATTATGTAAATCATGCAAAGCTGACTGAATAAAAAAAATTATGACTGAATTTTACGAAAAGGGTTTTTGTGGATATTTTTTCCTGAAAGTGTAATTTTAACTGTCACACAATTTAAAGACACTGTTATTAGCATCAACACAAAAGTTAATACTAACTGTTATTTTTTCGATTTAGCAGTCATTATTTTTTTTCAGTTATACATTTGTATAACTAAAACATAGCAAAAGTTTATTTCAGATAATCTTTTGCTGATTTTGATTCCGTTATAAATGATGCATAAAAAGGAAAATACATTTATTTACCTTCAAAACTAAATCCAAACGACTCTGAAACTTTGAAACTTGCAAAAGAAAATATCCGATAAAACTTGAGACAGAAAACTTGTTGATTCCTGTTTCATATAATATCAGTGGGACTACTGCTGCTGTAGAATTGATGGCAGAGATTTTATGTCGCGTTTATATTTAGAAACATTGAAAGATATGCATGCACTACTAGTTTCAGCCTTCATGATACTCCTGTTACGAGACAAAGTTCATCATTCAAAACAAAGATTCCCAAGCATATGTAGACGAAAATATGGATAGTAATACTGCTAAAAGATTTTTTAAACGGGCATCTTTTGGAATAGTATTCCAAGTCCATAATACTTCGTTTCCCGCTTTTTTCTGTGTTACTCCCGTTTCTAATGGCTCAATATTTTCGAAGTCAATTGAAAGGTCAACAAATTTCTACTTCCAAATTGAGCTACTCTGAAATTCAATCAATTGTACATCAAAATCACTCATGTCTATCCATGAAAACATTTGCAAGTTTAGTTCATCCAGTTTGATACTGTCTTTAAACAATGAATTTCGCTTTCTCTTCCAGTCCTCTGAATTTAACAAAAGATTGTAACGAACTGCCCACAAGTTGACTCTATAATGTTTAGAAACAGCTTTTGAAGACATTGGTGGTCTCTTCTGTCATCTTTTGGGAGATAACTGACGTACCTCTTTAGTTTTAGGAAGCATCTAAATCTATCATTATCTACACCCCTCTTAAAAACTTCTAGTTTCATTTCAAAAGTTTTTATGTAACCAAACATAACATCAAGTGTCTTACCACAGCCCTGTAATTTAATGTTAAATTCCTTTAAATTTTCAAAAAAAATCTTTAAAAAAATTGGTTTACAAACTCACATCATGTAAGACAATTCTTGGTAAGACACTTATTGGTCATTCCAAAAGATATTAATCTTATCTACGCATTCAACAAATTGTTTCAGAACGAAACCTCGGCTAAGCTATCCAACATTCTAGTACATTTTTGGTCCTTTAAAAACCAAATCAACCTCATTCCGTAGAATTTGAAATTGTCTTTTATTTAAAGCCAAAGCAGAAATGTAACAACCTTGGAAACTGTTTACAGCAATTCCTGAAGTTCCTTTAGTTGCACATAAAGCATCCTCGTGTATGATGCAATGAAAACCTATCAGTGGATGACCAACATCTTGTGCAACAAATTTGCACATCCTGCCTTTACACCAGTCACACTAAGGGTGCCAATTGTTAGAACGGATACTACTTTTGAAATGTCAATTCATCGAGTAGATAATTCGTTCACAACTGCTTTACACATTTCAGTCCTGGTAATACGCTCAAGTAGTGTTACAAGGGCAACCATGTTTCAATTAGCACCTGTTGGCTGTTGTGTCAGCCGACAGGTACTAATTTAAAACAAATTTGGCAAGTACAACTTGTACTTGCCAGAGTACATTTGTAAGGCAAGTACATTTGTTTGGCAAGTACATTTGTACTTGTTTCGCGTGCCAAGGGTTGTCCACCCCTGGCCTACACATTAATCCATGACTGGTAGAATGAACCCTACGGAGTGTTGCCATTCCACACCAGTGAAACTGTTAAGCGTGAGAGCGTCGATTCGAGCAGCAGAAAACCTGTAGATAATGTAGTAAACACGAGTAACATAAAAAGGACCCGATGATACCAGATAAAGCAAAATAGTAGGGGGGTTCAATTGGCACTTATTAGCTTCCGAAGATGCATCAATACCTGTATAAGGTGTGTATCTGTGATCGTTAACCGTGATTTTAGCGTAATAACTCATGATGGTGTTTTCAAATTGATTGAGAACAGGTACAGAACTGGGATAGCAAAGGCGCGCGCCTCTGGAAGGATAAATTTATTCTTTGAATCCCAAAGAGGGGGGGGGGGGGTAGAACGCTTGGAAAGACAGTTATAATCATATCTTCTATGCTCTTTCATAAAAGCCCAAGAGCCCTTATAGTTTGACCAATGTAGCAAAAGTTTCACTGACTAGGAAAAAAAAATCCAGAAGTAATTAATAGGAACAAGTTCTATTCTTTTAATAACGAATTTTAAACTTATTAGTACGCTTGAAAATTACCTTAAAACTGAACCTAACAAGCAGATTGTAAATTTGTATCAAGGAGGGAAGAAGAAAAACACAGTATTACTATTATGAGAAGAAAAATCCTAAATCGAATCCTAAGTCCCTCTAATTTTTGCAATTTAAAAAGAAAGCCTGATAAATAATAGGAGGATTACAGATCCGACTTTGGGCACAGGATATTAATAAATTAATTCCACAAACAAGCATTGATGTATCTGGGCAAACCTGTGCAGCACAGTTAGCGTACGTCTAATAGGCACAGAAATTCTGCTGACAACGGTGATTGGAATCAGTACGTGGAGGTAAAGAAACAGCGAGAGATATCCAAAGCTGAAAAGCATTTCGTGCACACCAAGGAAAGATAAAGAAATAATGCATCCCTCTTCTAGAGTAAACTAAATACAAGTGCCAATAGATGTGACTGAAACAAGTAATCCTTTCATTCTTGATAAGGCATATCTTCAGGAGAAATGAAACAAAAGTGGACGATGCACGTTCATTGTGAATAGTCCATTTTTGTGTCAGATTACATAATGATATTAAGAAACTTGCGACGTCATGATTTTATTTTTTTCCTATATTAGCTGTTCAACATAAAATCATACTGATTCTATCTTGTATTAACACAATTAAAAATAAAAAGTTTGTATTTAAAGCATTCCGTTTACTACTATACTAATATTTACTTTTTAGATGATTCAGAATATATATATATATATATATATATATATATATATATATATATATATATATATATACACAAGCTCCGAGATTAAAAGTTCTATAGAATATTTGACTTAAAGATGAGTCAATTAGTTTTAACTGTAAGATAACACTAGTATAATGTTATGTTTTCTCTTCATTATCTTAAAAGGACATATTTTCATCTATTCCATGAAATATCATTTCATTCTTTTAAACAAAGTTTCTCTTTATTTCATTAATATTTTATTATGCGAGCAGAATTTTTTGTAGTAAACAGGGTAGAGCAGAAAAACGGTTAATACATAACATATGTAACAAAAAAAGAGGCAAATTGTGTAGTAAACGCTGACAACAATAAACTCCTTATTCATTGAATTTACAAGTCCTGTTTTCGATGCAGAATTAAGAATATTAATGGAAATAAAGAATTATTTACTTTGATGAAGCTCTTTTCATAATATTGGTTCATCAAATTATCATCTCCATATTCACATCAGTTATTGCATCATTTTCTTATTTTTCATTACAAATTCATTTTCTTTTAGTTATTTCATTAGCACTTCATATTTGCCCAAACTCGACAGGAACTCGTTTAAATAGCAGCAAAAATGAAATAATTTATACAGTATACTTCAGCTTTTAAAGAAATCTATGAACGGCTAAGGATATTTATCTTTATATATATATATATATATATATATATATATATATATATATATATATATATATATATATATATATATATATAATATACAAGGTAATTTTTTTTAAACTGACACTACTCAGAGCCATCTGCAGCGAGATCTATCAATCGGAATTTCACCAAAATTGATAGAAGGACTAAGGACGACATGGGAAAGAGTTTCAGTGAAAAAAAATAGTTCCAAAAGTCTCATACACAGTCAATAGTTCAATGTCTATTACACAATGTGTGACAATGTAGGGAGCGATTTGTTGGGACACACGATCACCTCTAGTCGTCCTTCAGCGCACTTTGACGGCACGCAGTTACGTGAACTGTGTATATATACATATATATATATATATATATATACAGTGGTACCTCCCTTAACGGCCACACCCGAATAGCGAACACCTCTAATTAGCGGACAATTTTACGAGTCCCAGTCCTTTTATGTAGGACAATCCATGTTATTCCCTCTGGATAGCGGACACTCCGAATAGCGGACAGGTATTTTTGAAAAGCTTTCAATTTGTTTACAACGAACTTTTCCCGACTCCTCCCTCCCGTGCTTGACACAAGGGAATTTCTGCCCCCCTCACCCTTTCGATCTTCCTATTATTCCAAAACTCCCCGTGTTTCTTGGAATTTAGAGGCGTGAAACCTGTTTGGATGGGCTTGGTAGTTGGTCACGGGCTAGGCTAAAACTTTACTTGTCTATTCAGTTTAGTGTGACACTGCAAACTGATTAAGATCGTGTTAAAATGGTGTCGGAAAGAAAGAGATTGAATTTGAAAGAAAAAATTGACGTTTTGGAAGTTGCTGAAGAGGAAAAGCTACGCGTTCATAGCCTTGCCGAACCTTTCCACGTTGGTATACCACAGATTAGTGAACTTTTGAAGGGTAAAGAAGGAATTCGAAAAATGTGGGTCCTGAATTCGAGCAAAAATTTGAAAAATTTGAAGTTTCGTAAGACAGAAGCAAGCGAAATTCACGAAGTGTATTGATGAAATGGTTCCGTTCTGCTCTCTGCAAAGAAGATTCCTGTGAGTGGTGTTTTGCTCGAAGAAAAAGCCTGAGAAGTCGATGAAAGTTTGGGATTAGAAACTTTTAAGGCCTCAAATGGATGATTGGAAAAATTCCGGACTCGTCACAACATATCTTTTAAATTGATTTTTGGCGAAGAAAAATCTGTAAATTCAAATGAAGTAGCAGATTGGATTGGAAAGCTTAAATCTTTGTGCAAAGGATATGATGACAGAGACATTTTGAATGCCGATGAGACAGTCCTCTTTTACTGCGTCCTTACGGACAAGACCTTATGTTTTAAGGGTGAAAAATGTAGTGGCAGGAAAATTTAAAAAGAGCGGCTCACTCTTTTACTGTGTTGCAACATGCTGGGAGACTTCGAAACTCCATTTGTTATTGGAAAATCTAAGAAGCCTACATTTTTCAAGAACATTGATGTACGAAAACTTAGTGTTTCGTGGAACTCAAATAAGAAAGTATGGATGACCACTGAGATAATGAGCGATTGGTTAGTGGAGTTAGACAACAAAATGAAAAAAACAAAAGAGAAAAATCATTCTGTTCATGGACAATGCTACTTTCCATCCTGATGATTTAAAGCTCAAAAATTTTAATTTAGTTTTCTTGCCTCCTAACACCACTTCGATGCTACAGCCACTTGATCCATAGCTTTAAAGTATGATACAGAAAGCTGCTTCTGAGACATGTGCTTTCCCAGATTATCTCCTGCAAATCCAGCGAAGAGTTGGCAAAATCGGTATCTGTTTTGGATGCAATTTCTTGGACTACGTCAGACCTTAAAAAGGTGGAACCTGGGTGCGTTCTAATATGTTTTAAGAAGGCGGGATTTTTGAGTACAAGCGAAGTGGCAACTGACTTGCGAGTGACTACTGAATAAAAGCGAAAGAGAACTTGGGGATCTAGTAGCCAATTCGGATTCAAATGTCAGCCTTGGAGAATGTCAAGATTGACGACGATTTATCCATTGAGGAAGAAAACATTCATTCATCGGGACATCACTGAAGCATTGGCCCTTTATGAGGATGATGATGAGGAATCGCCAATGGAAGACTGCAAAATCAAAGATTATTCGGAAGTACTGAAATACAGCGAACAATTAAAACAGTTCTTTCTGAACAATGCAGATTCAGAGGGACGAGCAAAGCTAAATCTTATGAAGATTCACCTTGAAAAACAGGTTTGCAGTGTAAAAAAAGAGAAATCAAACTTTCTTAACAAATTTTTTCAGTAGTAATTAAAATAATTTAGCTACTAAACATTGTATTTTGGGATTATTTAATGCAAGATAAAAGGATTGGCAAAAAATTAAAAGGTAAAGTAGTAAATAGTTATTCTTTTCTTACCTAATTAATTTTTTATTTTTAATTAAAATTTCAGCCGTACTTTTCAATCAAATGTGAAACAGAAGTGCAAAATTTTTTTTATAAAAAGGTTGTCCTCCGCAATAGCGGACACCTCCTAATAACAGACAAAACTTTTGGTCCCGTGACTGTCCGCTTTTCGGAGGGACCACTGTATATATATATATATATATATATATATATATATACCGTAATTTATCGCAGAACTATATTTAATCTTTTAGTGAACCTTTAATAACAAATATGTTGCAGTTGTTTTAAAACGTGCAAAATTTAAATGTATAAGGTAGACTGTAATGGAAATCCTTTCTATTTAAATTAAAATTTTGTCTGTTATTTACCTATATAGTCATAAACCCTTTAGACTAATTAAACCAAATTTCACAATGTTACTTTCTATAACCCTGTGAAAATATGGCCTGCAATAAATCACCGTCACCATTTTTCATCCTTGACATTTTGTGGTAGCCATATCCTTATGTTTAATTTATGTTGTTTTCGTAGCATCTGGTTCTGTACCCCTAAGTTCGAGTTTCTTAAATTCGCAATCGGATAGCGTGTGTGATCTTTCTTGCTCCAAACTAGATAAGCCAAAAACCTTTATACATTCCACTGAAATGGAAAGGGAAAAATAAGTGAATAGAATAATGTGAGAATTCTATATTGCCTATATTCCAATAAGACAACTAATGAAATAAAAGATATTCAAAATCACATTGTAAATTAGAAATCAAAGCGAATTAATTTTAATGTTCAATATATAAATGGCCCGAGCAACGAAGATACATATTAAGGCTGCTATGCACTAACCCTACTGGATTCGCTTACCTCAATGTTAACCTATGGAGAAAATTTATCTACTATTTGTAAAAATAGTATTTTCAGCTAGCCTGGACTTTTCTGCACCTTGCAACAGGATTAATTTTATAAATTTCTTCCACCAAAGGAATTTATCAGCGTTTAAAACACACTATACCCCATTTTCCCCCGAAAAATTTAAATTTTAAAATATTATTCAAAAAGGTCCCAAAGTGTAAAATGTCTTTCTCTATTACGGAGTATAATTTTTTCTTGAATCTTTAAATCCATGGATACATTTTTTCCATAGGTTAACATTGAGGGGAGCGAATCCAATAGGGTTAGTACAAAGCAGCCTTAAACTTGTATTCTGTATTTTCTAAAATGATAAGTAAATTTTATCAACAATAGTCATTGGGGCCCAGATATTAAAAGAAATCCTAAAGAAAAACTTCTCTATAGACATGTGAGATAAAGAAATTTTTTTTCACAAAATACTTCATTTTCAATTAAGCGCAAAATAGTTATTCATAAAAAAAATATGTAATGCAATTTCTTCTCTGTTTCTTAAGAAATAAATTCTTAGAAAATTCGGTGAAGTTTATAATTAAAAAAAATGTGCAACGCCCTAGCATCCATTTACATACATAACGAGTACAACCAGGCCAAAAAATATGTAATGCACTCATTTACATTTATTTCATCCTTAAAAGACACTATTTTTTTCTTTCTCTGCGTGTTGGCTAGTAAAGTTAATTATCCTGGCACCTAATAATTCTTAACCGGTTGTCATCGAACAACACACGAGAACAGTCTCATTTTTCGCCAGCATCTTACATGTTAGGGCCCAAAAGAGGCGGAAACGTGACTTGGTGCTTTCCGGCGAAACCCTTTCTGGGGATGTGAACCCGGAACGCTAACGAAGCGTAAAAAGCCTCCAGGCCATGCGTAAATATGCTCTCTCCCGCCGTAATGAGCTATAAACGTGTCGTGTTATAAGGCCCCTGATGAGTACGGAGTTTTATAACGGTCCTGGATTTGTTTCGGGTTATGATCCTTAAGTTATGTATGCGTAATGCAGGGACGAGTATTTAGCACGTTGGGATGATGACAGGGCAGAAAACTTAAAATAGAGGGGGAAAATAGCTCAATACGCGAGGTTTATTTGAGAGGTAGCCTGCATGTGGCTGGCATATTGGGATGGTGTTATAAAGGCTAAGTTATAGACGGTATTTGTAATGGATAGGAGGTCGTTATTTATCAGACATTGAGTAAAGGAGAAATTTTTCTTCGAGACTGAATTTTGCTTACAATATATTTTATTTTTGAATTTTTATTAAAAATATGGGGATCACGATATAATGTTTTTACCTGATATGATAATTATCAGTGAAAGACTATTTATTTCAACTTTCTTAAGGAAATGGTTTACTTTATTTTTATTTTTATTTAACGTTTTATCATTGAGATATGAAATTTTGTACATATATATATTTCCGCATAAATATATAGAATACCTTAAAACAATTTTCCAGTCTTATTATAATTTTAAGATTTAAAAAAAAATTAAAATATATAAACAAAATTTTAAAATACTGCTTGTGACTTAATTTTTTAGGTATTTCCTCGATTTTGCATTTTAATCACTTAAAACTGTATTACAAAGGAATCTGGGTACCAATTATTTAATCCCTTGTATAGTTAACTTTTGAGAGATTTTTTTCTGAATTCCATCCCAATTTTCATCAAAATGTTGCCTTTTAATAAGTTATAAATCAAATTTAATCACCTTAATGCAGTCGAATGGCAAAATGTTGGCAAAATGTCGAATGGCATACCCAGTTTCTTTGTAAACAGTATCAGGATTCTTTCATACAAATTTCATGAATTTCGAACAAAAAATTTGTCGCATGGAACATTTAAAAAAATCTAAAAATCTTGAAAGATCTGTTTTGAGAAAAAACATATATAAAATTTATTACTACACTTACCTTTAATACTTACTTCGTAGATACTTCAAAAATGATTTTTTACTTGAAAAAAACTATTTTGGTACTATTATCCTACAAAAATATATTTTTCTTACAATAACACATTCAATATTACAATAAAAAAGATCTGCTCAAATAAAGGTTCACGGTCCCCTTAAAAATTTTGAATGAAGCAAATTATTGATTTTAATATCATTCTATCAAATATGCCTTTTTCCTAATAAATATATTATAGGGATAATTCTTTAGCATCCATATTTTTTGTAATAACCTATAAGCAATAATTAATTTAATGATTCGGTTTCATAGAAATGAATTGCTTTATTTTCTCTTTTTTTATACTTTCGCTTATTTGTGTTTCTAAATCAATACTCCCCCCCCCCCCCTCAATGCAGAAAAAATGCTAATTTTGCTCAAAATGCATTAGCATAGATTACCTTGTTCATAATGCTAAGATTTTAAATTTTTGTATGATAATTATTAGAATAAGAATTATTTTTACTTGAAAAACATTGGGGCTAGAACCAGTCCTGTATTATTTTTAAAAAATAAATTGATACCTCATTTAACTTAAATAATAATAAAAAGTTTATCTCTCTGTCAAATGCAATTTACATTCAAAATAAAAAACATTTTTCATTTAGTTTTAGATTCCTTAGAAGACTTCATGCCACTGCAAAGTTTTCGATGTAAGCTCAGATTACATTCATTCTTCAGTTCACCTACAAATATGATTTAAACAAATACTCCCTAGAAGATTTAACATGAAATCTCTTCATGATATACATATCATTTTAATTGATATGAATGAACTACAAAACTTAATATGTTCCTTCATAAATCTATTAAAAATAGTTTAGCTAGAAATCAGCATAGTTTCAGAAGGTAAGAGTGGGAAACAAGTTAAAAATATATGTGAAGCGATTTATAAAAACAATTATTCCATTTTGTTAATAAATCACATTACCGGGCATAGACAAATAGTATTTTATTATTGTATTTTATATTCATAATTTTATACAGATTTTTATTTACATTTTACTTTGTTTAATTTTTTTTAATAAAATCCCTCAAGCTTCCTTCGAAATTGTAATAATTCTGGTAGAAAATTATATTTTAATATAATCTTCTCAAATTATATTTTCATTCGTAGATATCCTTCAAGCTAAGGAAGACTATTGAAAAAAAAGGGAGTTTGAGCATTTATAACTAATACAACTTTTAAAACTAATTATACCCACAAGTCTTTAAGCGATATATTGCGTATTCCAAAATTTTTTACTGTCTAAACATTCATTCCCTTATATACATATATTATCATACAACGAACAAGGTGTAATTATTAAGCAAAAAGAGAAATTAAACGTGTTTCATTTCTTAATTAAAGTATAAAAATTGCCTTCATTATAGCTTTCAACAGTCTTCGATAGAAACTTAAAAAAGAAATTAACTTGTTCAATACTTGCATTTTTCACATTGTTAAATCTTTTCTTTCATAATTTTTATTTTCATCCCAAAGAATAGCATGAAGCAAAGAAATCTGCAAAATTGGATACATTAAATTACAAACTTGCTGACGATGCTGAAAAATGTTTTATTAAATTTATCCAAAAGGTGGGATGATGACAGTTTTTTCTGCCTCAATTCCAAAATTTTCTGGTAACAGTATGGAACAGATTAATTTAACAATCGTATTAAGTTTAGAATCATGGGATTTCTCATGATTCTAGATAGATTCTTAAGTACTGCTTTGCATAAGAGGGAATACATTTATTAATATGCTTTTACATAAAAATATTAAGTATTAAAATATTTATGAAATGAATTTATTAATGTTTTAAATATAATTATTAATTTTAAAATTATTTATTAATTATATTTATTAATAAAAAAGCTTTGAAAATTTTACACTCCACTGCTTTCAGTGGGTGGATAATATTTTTTGCATTGTAAAATAAATTCCAGGAGTATCAAAATCATATATGCGTTTCATAATATAAATTATTTCGTTTCAAAATAAATTTTTTTTATTATTTTAAAGTAAAAGGAAGTTGTATTTCACTACATTACCTTATAAAAAATAAAGACCATAAAATCAGAGTATCGAGGGAATAAAGTAAAATATTTTTCTCAAAACATTCATGTGTAATCAGAAAAACTAGATGACCATGTTAGTGAAGTGTCACATTTGCTACAACAGAGTAATCATAAACACAACAATAAAATATTCATAATAATATTGATGAGCTCGTTTCTTTTGAATTCTCCTGAGAATATCTGAAATGAAAATTATATTGAAATAGAATAAGCTATCGTAATGTCAGCGAGATTGTGGGGCTTATTACGTCATGATGAAGTCGTGAAATTTTGTTTAACCACACTACTAGTCATAAAATAATTGAAATCGATTCGTGAATAAAGGGAAAATGTAGAAACAGTCAGTTACAATGTATTGATTATCATTTATGGAGGAAATGTTGAAATGTGTTACTTAATAAAAAAAAGATAATGCTTTTGCTCCCAAACCTTCAAACCAGAGGTCAGTTATGTCAAACCAGAGGTGACCTTATAAAAATAAAGAACCTAAAATTAGAATATTGAAGGAATAAAGTGAAACATTTTTCTCAAAACATTCATATGTAATCAGAAAATGTAGAAGACTATGTGAGTAAAGTTTCCCTTTGCAACAACAGAGTAATCCTAAATTGTAGGTAAAATGATATAATGCATTGATCAACTCGTTTATTTTGAATACTCCTAGAATATCTGAATTGAAAATTATATTGAAATAGAAAAAGCTATCGCAATGACCGCGAGATTGAGGGGCTTATTACGTCATGATCAAGTCATGAAATTTTGTTTAACCACACTCCTACTGTCATAAAATAATTGAAATCGAATAGTGAATAGAGGGAAAATGTAGAAACAGTCAGTTACAATGTATTGGTTATCATTTATGGAGGAAATATTGAAAAATGCTACTTAATGAAAAAAGATAATGCTTTTGCTCCCACAACTTCAAACCAGAGGTCAGTTATGTCAAATCAGAGGTCACCTTATAAAAATAAAGAACCTAAAATTAGAATATTGAGGGAATAAAGCGAAACATTTTTCTCAAAACATTCATGTGCAATCAGAAAAAGTAGAAGACCACGTGAGTAAAGTTTCCCATTTGAAACAACAGAGTAATCCTAAATTGTAGGTAAAATGATATAATACATTGATCAACTCGTTTATTTTGAATACTCCTAGAATATCTGAATTGAAAATTATATTGAAATAGAAAAAGCTATCGCATTGATCGCGAGATTGAGGGGCTTATTACGTCATGATCAAGCCATGAAATTTTGTTTAACCACACTCCTACTGTCATAAAATAATTGAAATCAAATAGTGAATAAAGGGAAAATGTAGAAACAGTCAGTTACAATGTATTGATTATCATTTAAGGAGGAAATGTTGAAATGTGTTACTTAATAAAAAAAAGATAATGCTTTTGCTCCCAAACCTTCAAACCAGAGGTCAGTTATGTCAAACCAGAGGTCACCTTATAAAAATAAAGAACCTAAAATTAGAATATTGAAGGAATAAAGCGAAACATTTTTCTCAAAACATTCATATGTAATCAGAAAAAGTAGAAGACTATGTGAGTAAACTTTCCCATTTGCAACAACAGAGTAATCCTAAATTGCAGGTAAAACGATATAATACATTGATCAACTCGTTTATTTTGAATACTCCTGAGAATATCTGAATTGAAAATTATATTGAAATTGAATAAGCTATCGCAATGACCGCGTGATTGAGGGGCTTATTACGTCATTATCAAGTTTTGAAATTTTGTTACATTCAAATAAACTACACTATCAATAATAGTTCTTTCAATAACAATTGGGTCCTCACCGATAAAACAAGGTATGTATCATTTACGGGATTTTTGTAATTTAAATTTAAATCTTAAATAGTACTGTCAACAGGCAACAGAAATGTGAGAGACTGACGTACCGCCAAAGCGGCGTTGCTACGGGAACATTAATATGTGTTTCCATCTTTTTCGCAGGGGTGGTTCGAGACCCCACCCCAGAGCGGGGCCCGAAGGCCCTTTCCTCACTGCGAAAGAAGCTCGTCTGATCTCAACTCTCGTGAAAAACTTCTCTCTATCTCTATGTATCCTTTACTACCCCTTAATATTTATCTCAACTTTTTGCATACAGTGTTTTCACCTTCCAATCACATATTTTCGTTCTCCATATAAACTCCACCTACGTCTTAAACCCTTTTCTAGTGGACCCTAATATTTCTCTTTTATTAGAATCACACTTCTCATTGGGACCTATACTATTTCACATTTTCATATTCTTTCACATTTTTCCCCTGCTCCTTTCTACATTTTCTTATATTTTATTTCTAACACCTGGTCAGTTTTATAACATCTTTTCCTGACCATGATCCGACAATACTGCTATTGTTGCTTAAATTTCACTACAATCCTTTCAATTCTTATTCCTTATTCTAAAGGGGCTTTTTCGACTGACCCTCGTCCAACGCAACTCTTTTATCATGGGGGGTCTTTTAACTAGCCGCGATTCTAGCTTACTACTGGGCCTTTCTTATGGGGCTAATTCATCGATTACTGAGTCAAAGGACACCGAGCTATTCTCCAACGTTTTCCCCTCTTTACCATAAATATATTTTTATTGCGTACGTTTCCCTTTTCTAACAATCTTTTAAACTTATGTAAAAGGCCTTTTCTTATGCTGACTCTTTTTATCCTTTCTTAACTCTTATTCCCCTTCACAACGCTTCACAATGGATAAAAGAATCTTGAAATGGCTTGCAGCTTTTAACAAGATTAACCACACTCCTACTCCCATAAAATATTTGAAATCGAATAGTGAATAAAGGGAAAATGTAGAAACAGTCAGTTACAATGCATATATTATCATTTATGGAGGTAATATTGAAATGTGTTACTTATTAAATAAAAGTAATACTTTCGCTCCCAAAACTTCAAACCAGAGGTCAGTTATCAGGTTAAAATTACAAATAATTTTCAACCATACGAAACAGCTAAACTACAAAGCGAAGTAGAGTAAATCTATTCAGGACAACTTAAATAATCTTATGCATGTATAAAACTATTTTCATCTTCGCGATATGAAGAAAAATCCGTTTCTATAAACAATCCACGACTCCAGCTCAGATTTAATCTCGAGGTCTTTTTGCCTATCATACAAAAAACATCCAGCCAGGCAGTCATCGGGGTCCTAACCTATAACTTCCATATTGACGCAGAGTGGATATTACGTTCCTTAAGTTGCCCTAGATGATGGATCGAAGTTAGATTTTGCTCTCCCTGATGGCGCATACATCATTCACCGTGAGACCAGCAGTCCCCTGTTTTTGCACTACATCTGGTCAGGAAAGACATAAAAATAATCGGTTAGGAGTTTGTTTCAGTATTTTGACTTCCACTTAATATGGAAATTTTTATTAGAATTTTCAACTCGCTCTTGAAAAGATAAGAGTTCTTCATTTCTAAGGAAAAGAAAATATTCTAAAAATTTTTAGCCAGAAAATGGTTGATCTAGTGAATTTGAGCTCAGGCTTTTAGAACTGTCTCCTTATTTTTATTTCAAACTTGTTATTTCCATGCCTGTGCTTATATGTATAAATGTAATATGAGAGTAAATATTTAGATCCTCATTGTGTATATATTCAAGTATGTATTCACCTAGTGAATCTACTTTATGAATTCCGCATTATTCAATTGATTAAAAATCACGCTTATAATCCCTTTCAGATGTATATGGTTTCAGAGTAAACACTTTAAATTTTTAATGCCTTTTATAAATAGGATTACAAGTTTTCTGTAATAAAAGTAAATTTTACAATTCCAATCATTGCAAATGTCGGTTTTTTTTATTTTCACTCGTTTGAAATAAAACATTGAAAATTTTATGAATATCTATACATATTTATATTAATGTACACTTAGCTATACATACCTCCAAATATAATAAAATAAATACGTAAAATATTCAATTTTGAAAATATGTTATGATTTGGACATTAAAAATTCTTATTACGATGATAATATTTCTTGGGAGAAATATCTAAGTGTCTCATACGGATATTATAATTTCTAGCTTTTCTACTATATTAAGGATATCAGAAAAAGGCACATATTATCTATTAATTGTAATATACAAGGGTTCAATAAGCATTTGAGTTTTAGACAGAAATGTCGTAATGAAAAATTTATTCGACAGTAGAATATAGTAATTCAAAACGAAACAAACTCTACGGAATATCTGACGACACTGAAAAAGAAGATAAAAGTAGTACAACACATTCTGATAAAACTTAATTGTGCTATAAGCGATGGTTCAAACGCGATACCATCAACTAATTTTAATTTTAATATGTGGTACTACTCTAGGAAAAGTTAAGATGCGAAGTATTAGTTCTTAGAGAGTAAACAGAAGTTATTCATGTGTGGACTTAATATGTTAAATAAATTCACCAAACATACAAAAATAAAGCTTAGGAGGCCTCACTTCCAAGTTTTTGATAGCTGTATGTCTAGGAATTTCTGTAAAGTACAGGGTGGTCATGAAAAAAAATTTACCTATATATAGACCTCTAGAGGCCGTTCTGTTCAACCATAGAGATGTGTTTTCAGATATAGTTATTCAGAGGTGTGAGCTCAGAATTTTGTGAACGGCAACAAAGTGGCGTTCAAGGTTACGGTTATAAGTACAGAAACTCGAAATTTTCAAATGGCAATGCCCCCTTTTTCCCGTCGCAAAATACACAGCGCATGCGAAAACCCTAATAGCGATGGAACGGTACGAGAATCACAAAAAAAACGGACGCGTTATGCACGCAAAAACAGCTCTGCGAACGGCCTACAGAAACACAATCGGGGCCCACGGAGGAAATTTTCATATGACAGGAGCAAGACACCAATCACTGATGACAACACAGATCGAACAAAAGAAAACTTTTATTCGGATTACACATTCTCCACATGGGTGCCATCATCGTGTTTTTGTTGGTCGTTCAAAGAGC
Source organism: Dolomedes plantarius (assembly GCA_907164885.2). Classification (NCBI taxonomy): domain Eukaryota; kingdom Metazoa; phylum Arthropoda; class Arachnida; order Araneae; family Dolomedidae; genus Dolomedes; species Dolomedes plantarius. The sequence continues at coordinate 85,815,922 of OU015492.1, forward strand.
TGTTTTTTTGTGCCTAAATAACGAGTCCGTTTTTTTGTGATACACGTACCGTTGCAACGCTCTTTGGGGTTTTCGCATGCGCTGAGCATTTTTCGACGGGAAAAAGGCGGACGTTGCCATTCGAAAATTTCAAGTTTCTGTACCTATAACCGTAACCGTGAGCGCCACTTGTTTGCCGTTCACAGAATCCCAAGCTCATACCTCTGAATAACTGTATCTGAAATCTTATCTCGATCAGTTGAATGAAACAGCCACTAGACGTCCATATATCGGCAAAGTTTTTCTATGACCACCCTGTATTTAGAGAATTATAAGAAAATGTGATATTTGGTTTTCAAACGGAACCGTTTCTTCAGACTGATATTTTTTATATGCTGTCTCAATAACATTTAATAAAATATACATCTATTATATCAACAAAGTGTTACTAAACATATCTAGAATTGATATAACATTAAAATGCATTTACGACAAAAATATTTAGAAAATTTTAAATTATTTTAATTAAAGTACATTTTCTTGTTTTACAGATTACGTCATTGGGTATTTAGATATTTTCAGGTTATCCTTAAAATAATTTTCATGTTGTATTTTGATGCTGCATTAAAACTTTAATAAAAGCAACGAAATATTTATTATGAAAAAATAAGGTTCATAAAGCAGTTTCAAAAAATTAATCGTAGTTTAAATATAATAATTATGCGCACATACAAGCTATAATTCACATTCCTAGAAGGGCTGTTACTATCCCATTAACAAAGGTAGTGACATTTTTATCACATTACAAGGAAATTTTCGTTACAAAGTTGCGTTCGAACCTGAAACACATATTTAAACAAAGCTACAATGAGTGGCCTCGTATTGCATTAACGTCATGCGAAAACGCAGGAAACGTCACAATTACTTGATTGATTGTGACGTTTCTTGGCTTTTTAACGACCCTTAACGCTACATTTTTTATGTCGCAATACAGTGCGAGTAGTGAAAGCCCATATGTTATCGTTATTTATGGAGTATAATTAATTGTTGGTATACGTTGGGGAATAGTTAGAAAAAATAAGGAATATAAATGTAATTTTGTGAATTTCTTTTAACGGTAAGGACCAGCTTCTAAATAAGGTGAAATTGCTTTTAAATGTTATGGTAATTATTCTCGTAGATTAACAGTAAACAATAAAAACGAAGCAGTTTATTAGAACTACTGAATATATTATTGCAATACTATTAAACAAACTAAAAGGCCAGCTTTTAATAGTATTACTTTTCCAGAAATAATATTCTATTGAATTCCAAACCTCTATAATCAATTTAGCCTAATAAACTATATAAAATTACAAAAAAAGCTCTAATTTACAAGCCCTTTTTTTCTTTGATAATGGGTTTATGCCGACTGGAACTAAACAAAGTGGGGAAAAAACCTTATGAAAAAGTTGAAAACATCTCGAAAAAACTTTTAGATTATTAGCTTTACTTAGTAGTCGGGAGAGAGAGAAAAAAAGTTCTTTTTCATTTACTTATCTTGTTTATTTTTCCCCGCTCCACATTTTTTATTCCTATCAAAATGTTAAGATAAACAGCGAATAAGAGAAATGGATAAAACAAAGAATTCGAAAATGGAATATTGAACGACTATTCTGCTGATGACGCAAATACAGAATAGTTGTCGGTTATCCAGACGAAGAATGTGGAGGAAAAATATGAATCATTTTTTATTCGTAAGTGATTTTCTATTCATCGGAATGAATGCTTCATGAATATGTTGGTTCAACTGATGGAATTTTTGTGAATTATCTCATAAATATAAATATCATTTAGATTTGACGCTATACATTATAATCTTTTAAATGCTTATTATGACGTTTCATAAGAATAGTGGGAATGAGGAGCAAAGCACAGGACGAGAAATGGAGTAAATCCAATATTAAAATTCAAATATTCATTTATAAAGAATATATGCACCCCCAGTGTTTCTTGCACGTGGTCTAATATGTGTTCAAAGCTTTATTAGTGGTCTGGTGTTTTGACTGATCGTTTGTCTTTATTTCGTTAAATGTGGGACAACTGATCGTGAAGTTAGCCTTGAGTTATCTTTATTTATTTATTTTATTGTATTTATTTATTTATTTATTTAATTTGCTCATCTTGAACTATAAAGTACAACGAAAAATATTTCTCAGATGTCTTTCTTTAGCTTATGGTGTTTGAAAGAAAGATGTAATTTTGAAATATAATAAAATCAAAAGTAATGCAATACATTTTAGAGTTGAAATCATCTTTGAAGAAGAATTTATATTTCCAAACAAGTATATAATGTTTGATTTAGATAAAGTGGCGTATTTGTGGTCAGAAAACAATATAAGGCTATTTTACAACATTTGTTAGTTATTAAATAGCTTATGAGGCAATAGGTTATTCAAAGCATTAAGGAAAACTATACCTTCTCTAAGGATGTTTCGTGTAAAATTAGACATCTCATGTAATTGAAATCACATGCGTCCAATAACAGCGTGCGGCACGTCGTTCATCAATTCAAGCAATGCACTCTCAAGAAAAAATACTTTTATATGTGGCTGTCCAGTCTCGGGAGTAGTTAATCCGGGGCTCTAAAATCTTTTCACTAAACCATTTCCTAGCGTAATTAGAAGCAACTGGAAGCAACTGGAAGCTTCATCATGTAAAATCAGCCTATCTTTCTTTCAAAGACGACTTCTGTGGTTTTAAAGAAGCCCTCTCTAGCAAAACATGCCTGATTGATGAAAAGCGTGCATCTTAACAACTGTGGAACTATGTATCAGTTATTTAGAAAAAAATGGACTAAAATTGAGGCGTGGAGTATAATCAGTTGATTATAGTAGTTGTGTGATGTTCATAGCCGGTTTCTGTAACCTGTAGAGGTCACAGCAGGTGAAAAGTAATATCCTATGCTGATCCTACATTTAAAATGTAGAAAATACTGTACTATCTCCAATGCTTTTCAGCAGCTTATGGTGAAAGCATTTATGGTCATATAGGTTTCCTCCGGAGAGAAGATCCCCGAGAAAGTGATAACTCGGGAAGAGTTCTTTTTTCATGAGGGGTGGAAAGCGACAAACGTGAAAGTCAACGGGATCTCATACCTTATCCCATAATGTGATAAGGACTAGATTGTCACCAAACATCCCCACTTTTCACCAAATATTGGCATTTACCCCAAGGAAGACTCGATCAGGTGTTTCTTTCTGCCGATGGGTAATGGTTTACCCTAAGAAAATGCAGTGTTTACGAGAAACAGAGGGGGAGGAATACACATCTGCAGTTAATTGTTGACAGGAAATTTTAAACACTATACCTATTGGAATCTTAACTGTGGGCGCGGTGGCCCGGTTGGCAAAGACGTCGAGCCAGTGATCTGAGGGTTGTATGTTCGAGGCCGGTCGCTAACAAAATCCACCGCCGTGTTCACTAATGGTGGCCGGGGCCCGAAAAATAGGGCGTGGATGCAATGTCCTCAAAGTTCTCAAATTTACCTCTGGGGGGTGCTGGGTCAGGTGGTCTGGTCCCGCCACTTGACTTGGTTCAAAATTTGCGGACCATCAAACGGGTGCAGTGGGGACCCACCCTCTGTGGTGCACCCGGGGCAACGCATCCGGCTTCCCCCGGAGAAGAGTCTAGGCTCAGTTCTCCCAACCATTGGAAATAATAATAATAATAATAATAATAATAATCTGAAACGTTTAAACGCTGATTTCTTATGCCTATTTTCCAAGTTACAAATTAACAACTAAGTAAAACAATTTTCGCGTTTTTATTTAACTTTTAAACTGGCCAAAAATATGGTTAACAAAAACCAAGTTATGAGAAAATATTTCACAGAGGATAAAAATTAGAGTTTGACGAGATTTTTCTCTATTCAAATTGCTGCAAATGAGAAAATTTTTTAAAGTGCTGAAAAAATTAGTTGCATGGGATTTTTCATTAGAAGAGGTCATTAGTGTAATCATCATAACACTTTAATGGACAGTGCCGGCCTTAAGTCGATTGGATCTATTAGATCAGGAAAATAAAAAATATGTCTAAAATAAAACAGTCTTAAAAGTCGCAAAAAATATTCAGAATAACGACCAAACGAAGTGTTCAAAACATGCAGATGTAGATTGAAGAAATGAAAGCATTAAAACATAATATTTCATCTTCATGTTTCCGAAACCCATAAAAATTCTACAATTCTAATTCATGCAAACCTTGGCTCAAATTATGGCTGACAAAAACCAAGTTATAAGAAGATATTTTATGGTGGATGAAATTACAGTTTGACGAGATTTTTCCGTATACAAATTGCTGAAAAGGGGAAAATTTTATAAAGTGCTGAAAAAATTAGATGCATATAATTTTTCATTAGAAGGCGTCAATAGAGTAATCATCATAACACTTTGAAGGACTGGGCCGGTCTCAAGTCGATTAGACCTATTAGATCAGGAAAATAAAAAATATGTCTAAAAGAAAAATGCCTTAACAGACATAAAAAATATTCAGAATAACGACCAATTCAGAATAACGTTCAAAACATGCAAATGTAGATTGAAGAAATGGGAGCATTAAAATAGAGTTTTCCATCTTCGTGTTTCTGAAACCCATAAAAATTCTACAATTCCTCGCTTCTAATGAGCTAATGATTCTACATGAAGAGCTATAATATCAGTGAAAAATATAAAAATTAAAGAATCCAATTATATATAAATTGATTTTAGAAAAGTCATTAATTTTGAAAATAATATTAATAGAAAGCCAATATAGAGTACTTTCGTTTGCGGATATCCAACTTAAATCACAAAACCTTAGATCCAATATATCGTGTAGTAACTATAATTCCGAGGCAGACAGTAAAAGGATTTTCATGATGCTGTTATCATGGTGTCTTGAGATCGAAACTTTGGATAAAGACCCTACTCAAAGATATTGCACGTGTGTCAGCATCCCCGGAAGCGATAAGTTTGAAGGCATTGCACAGACTAAGAAATTCGAAGCATTGGGAAATTTCGAGGTCTGAGGTGTTAAAATGATCAACAAGGTGAGAAATGCTAAGACCTTCAGCTTTCATAGAAGAGAAATGGTGCTTCGTCTCGAGAGAAGCTTAAAAGATGCCAAAGGGAAGGTACATTAATTAAATTAGGTAGTTTACAGATCAAAGGGAAAATATAGTAATTAAAAGAGATTTCAAAGTGTCACATAAAATATGTACTAGTAAAAATTTTCTATCCATTCCAGCGTTGTAATATTACGTGAACCTAACAAAGATCTGTTTCTATATTATACCCCACCTTCCCACTAGTTATGCCAATAATTTTAATGTGTTCGTTTTTTATGACTTTTTGTTTTTCCCTTTTATGGCACAAAATACTAACACCATTACGAATAATTATGTTATTTCTTATATTTATAACATCCTTTTATACCGCATTCACACATATCCGAGTAATTAGAAAATAGAAAATAATATAGAATGATATTTTTACTTCTTAGTTTTTATTTTGTTAGAAAATTCTCTTCCATAGACTTTTTGATTTCTTGCGCGATATCTATTTCTGAAAAGAGTTCTCTCCCTTTCCTGAGCTAAAATAAAATAAAATATCCTATAGGATGAAAATTTTCCCACAAACTATTACGTGAATGATAAAATCCAGCAGAGAATAATTTAAAACTTTAAGCACATTTAACTCTGTACCTATTTTTTCCCACGTGATTTATACGCCACTTCCAAACATGAATGGAGAGTAAATGACTGAATTTATGTAAGAAAAAATTGCCGTACCTATTTATACTACCTTCTCTTTAAATATTTCATAAGAAAAGAAACGAGAACAACGTATTCATTTTATGGCCAAATATATCGGTATCTTCAGCTTTATACGCAGTCCATAATAAATTTCTGAAGAAGCCCTTTTCTTTGTTTACGTAAGAGAATTATGGTTAAAGTTACGACATATTTTTAAAGTTTCAAATAAATTAGACATTGATAAAAATGTATGGACGCGTCTGGAATATATAAATACCTGGAACATGTTGATGTTTTTCTTGTTGAACTGAGAGAATTGGGGCCATTCAGCTTTTAAACTTAACTTCCCTTTAAAACTTATTTTTAAACATATTCCTAATGTGCCTACTATTTAAATCACCTTCATATTATTATTTGATAATAATGACATTAAATTTATTGCATAAAATACATAGCGTTTTCCGTTAATAAAGGAAATAAAGTATTCTCTGATTATTAAACTGCACTGGAATATACCCAAAATTAATCTTTTTTTTTCTTATGTTCTTTTCTGTCAGTGCATTTATGCCGTTTCAGTAGAAAAATAAAACTGCAAAATTTTAAGATAAATGTACAACGTAAAATAACTACTGAAAGGTTATTTTTTTTGTAATTAAATATTAATAACTAAAGGAGTTTAAAAATGTAGAAACAATACTAACATCGATGAAAAATTAATATTTTGCAGAAAAACATAAATTCTTTTGAAAATATTTTCGAGTGCATTTTTTCAATAATTGCTTATAGCCTTTTCCTCTACTTTTGAATTGTTCACAGTTAAATAATCTTATTATGCTTATATTAATGAATTTTATGAGTTTCTCGTTTAAAGCTCCCATTTTAAACATTTCATCTGCGTAAAAACTAGATTTAATGTAAAAAAAAAATATTTAGTTAACTCAGAGTAATAGTAGATTTAACATTAAAAGAAGCAAAAAGCGTTATAGCCTAAACCAATTTCCCCAATAACATTACTTCCCTTATGTTTAATATTAATTATCAAACGGGCTTCTTTCATTTAAGAAATTAGATTGCCACTGACGTAATCATTGTGAGCATCAACTCACTTTGAGCTTAAATATAAATCAGTTAAGATAAATTAAATCATTCATCGGCATTCCATCATCGACATTCCATACGTCTTAACCTTTTTGCTTTAAATCAAATGCATCTGGCGTGGTTAAGAGTCGAGCAGAAAACCTGCTCTTCTGGAAATTTGACCATTTCACTAATAAGTTTAATCAGCTTCATTAATGATACCTCGTTTGTGAGAAACGGGAGTTAATTTCATTTTCTAAATTTTTTTAGTTTTGTATTCCCGCTTAACTGCTATTGAAATGTTAGGATAAATACTTCCTGAACGATGAGAGAGTGTGCTCTGTTCACTTTTCATCTATTCAATTTTGAAATCTACTTTTGTATTAACAGTTAATGGAGAGATGATTTAATTATCTTAAAGCTCTCACAAAAATTTGCGATATCGGTACTCAAATTTTAAAATAATGGTAGGCACTAGTTATGGCACAACCTTGGGTGATAAATATAATCCAACGTAATAATACATAAATAATCCATAACCTAGGTACAGGACTGGCAAACCCAGGGAATTTTAAAAAGTCATGTATAAAAACTTCATCGAAATTACGGTAGTTAATTAGTGTTCGCATATGGTAGTCGCTCAAGGCTAGTAATAGGTTCACACAAAAAAGTGATTTATCAACCTACAATAAAAAACCCTACTTCTTTTATTTCTCTTGAACTAGCATGAATAAGTATAGCTAAGTCCAGTATATTGTCATTTGAGCCCATAACTACAGTGCAAAGCAGGAATAAAAGAGTTAGAGGTATAGAAGGCCTTGATGGACCTGGAAAAGGGTGATGATTATTTGTTGGAATATTTGAAGCATGACATTTATATCTGGTAGGCTTAATATTATGATTGAAGAATTAATAAAAGAAATCGGTATGTAATTAGTGCACTAATAATTAATTATATTCTTTATTTCAGGTCAAAAAAGGGCTATCTCCCTGGTCTACCTTTTATCCCCTGAAAACATATTTTCGAAATTGTTGGCAACTTAGAGGTCAAAGCTAAACTTAATTTCTGAATCAAATGAACTTAGTGAGTATTAAATCAGAATCCGAGCGCTTTTACCCTCAGTCAGCGTTTTATGGTCGAAATACATATTACACCATAACTAAATAATCGCACTCTCAGATAAGGGGATATTTAAAGGATCAAGGTCTAAGCTTTATATTCCATGAATTTGGAAATTAATGGTTTTGGTATTACATAGTAAATTCTTTCATAAAATTTACCTAGATTTTAAAATTATGAAACTGAATAACACATTCCGTAGATATACACAATTAGTATAGTCCTTATATTAAGTTCCAATTTAACAAAGTCCAATATTTAACGATTTTCAATAGAACTATGACTTTTAACGATATTTACCTGCGGATTAATCCTTCTTTGAGGGGGGGGGGGGGGATTCTATGAAACAAATTTATCCCAACATAAAAGCATTCTATATAAATCAAAGGGGATTACGTTTACAAAAAGACGTAAGGGATGGTATTCAGAAGATCAAATTCTGGTTGATTGCTAAGAAGCTACCTGTTTACTGTGTTGCCACAAGTGTACTGAAAGTATTATAACTCCTGTAAGTATTATAATTTATTTAATATTAAATAAACATAGTCTCCGAGGTCGTAGTCCTGGGTCTTGAGCTTTTCACATACACAGTCATTTCTCTGTCTGTTTGAACTTATAAAAGGTAGGAAATAAATTATATATCAATCGATAATAACTTCTGATTTAAAATTACATTGTCCTACTTAATGTAAAATTACAAATATCGGCCGGAAATAGTTCATTAATGAAACATTACTACGTTTTTTCCAAGAAAGCTATTAGGTTATTTACGCCGGATAATTTACTAATTATATGAAATAATTTGAAAAGAATCAAAGTATTTATAGCATGCATTCTTTCTAGAGAAATATTCTATCGAAAAATCATTCAATAAGCAATTAACGCAGCTACATTAAACAAAAAAATAATGCTCGTGTACTTTTATTAAGACATCGATTTTATGCGCACTTTTTTTCCCCATCAGACTTCCATATTTCTTTTAAAGAAACAATTTTTCACATTTATCATTTTCACTGCTCTAAACAATTAGTTATCCTTAAAATAAATAACTTTTTAAGACAAGAAGAATTTAGTTCTTTTGTCATGAATAAGTTAGTACATATGAATAAATTATAAGAAATAAACTACTCGTATTCCATATTTATTAAAGAAAATGTCATGATATCGGTTTCGTGTGTTTGATTATTAAAGATTAGAAGTATTCCCCCTCCACACACACACACACACACACACACACACACATATATATATATATATATATATATATATGTGACATTATAAGTTGAATCTTGACATTATAAGTTGAATCTCGTCTATTTCTATAATTCGGGTCAGACATCTGTTAAGAGAGGACCCTTCCTCTAAGAAATAGCCCACCCAAAAGCAAGTGAACATCTGCAAATTCCAGTGGGGAAAATAACACAATAAATTCTTTTCAGTTGATAGGATTATTAGCCATGCCGCCCAGAAGGAGTAACCCAAACCCCGTCTCTAGTCATCTAAAATCCGCAGTTCACAATATCTCAGAGATAATGGCTGCAGGTGCCAGAGATAAAGGATCAAAAGTGTCAAACAATATCATAAAGATAAAGCGCACCCAATGTGCCTCTTATAGTAGTATACCACCCACGAAAAACATCTGTGTTCATGTAAACAGTCGCTGACTTTGGTACAGCCCCTGACTAAGAGAGCAGGCAGTCTGCGATTGTCTGTCTTTGTAAGCACTTGTATGTTCAGCGTCATGCTAGAAGGGCGCTCTGATATCCGTTCCCAACTACTGTGAAATAAAGAACTGCAATTTTATAGAACTCTGCCTCGTCTTGCTTACTGTGTGTGTTATGGAATCAGGGGTGAAATGTCACATATATATATAAATACATGAAACAATAACCTTTCACTGTCATTAAATAAAACGCCTAGTCAAAAGTCTTTCATTTTATCTCAGTGAAGTATCACCCCTTGATCCAAAGTTGACATAGAAATACTCTAATTAATTCATTATATTCTTCCATAAGCCACGTGTAAAGAGTGAGCTTATATAACGTGGAATGTTCCAGATGCTTGACGCGATAACACCTCATATGACGTGTTGAGGTCAGGTGTCATGATTTGACCAATTAGAATGTTAATGTACCCGTACTCGGGCGAGAGATTTATCGTTTCTGTGGCTTTTGTGTGTTCTGTCCCTGACTTGAAAGGTTGTGTCCTAGCACGCTACGTCCCTTGTCTTTTTATGTATTCCGGCAAACTCTGGAATAAGTGATTTGTAAAAATGTATCTTCAGAAATTATGTGCCATTCAACTGATTGGGCACAAAAAAAAACTGTCTAGTGGATGTACCACCTAATAAATCAGCTTTATAGACGACCAAGCCGTCTCTTCCTTTCTGGAGTCGAATTCAGTTGATTCACATTTTCTCCTGGCCCCGGCACTATGATTACAATGCTCTAAGACTCTACGATTATTCCTTTCTGAAGTGTATCGCAACCGTTAATATTACATATATATATTTATATATATATATATATATATATATATATATATATATATATATATATAAATTAATTACATATATATATATATGTGTGTGTGTGTGTTTAACTTCCCCTCTTTCAATTCCATTTAATTTACAAAATGCTTTCTAATTCAAACTTTTCTTCCAACCGTGCTTTGTTTTATCCTCTTTTTTCAATCATGTTCCTCAGTTAAGTTGGATTCTTTCTTACAAAGCAATTGCAACGCATTCCGGGCACTAAATTCTGCTTCTGTGGGCCGTTATTTTATGTCCTGGGATTAGATGCATTATCTGTTGTCAACCAGTACAGGATTTAAGTAATTGATTACTTATACGGGAAGTTTTTTGTTGTTAGATTCACTAATTTTTTTCAGGTGTTCTAAATTTATGAAATAAATTGAGTCAATTAGTCAAGTTATGTTTAAGAGAAGGAGGGCTTAACGCTGGAAAGGTATATACTGCTCGAATCAATAAATTCGAGTGATTTTACGTTAAAATTGGAAGTTAACATTCAAAAAAGTTGTAAGGCGAATTCCCTGCAGTTTGTTAAGTCACAGTAAAGATAGACCTCCTGCTGCAGTGGGAAAAATTGAAGGGATTGATTCTCGATCCATTCTTATTTGTCACTTCACCCATAGTTTATCTTACATATAAAAATTTCATAACATTTTACTTCAAGATTAACAACCATTCCCGGAAACAAAATTAAGTACATTAAGTTGCTAAAATATTCGTTGTAAGAGGACCTAGTTACTCCTGATAGCGAGAATAATAAAAGAGGTTGAAACCCAGAATTCCTACTCAATATAAAATACTTTTATAAAAAACATAAAATCAAAAATAACACGTTTCCTACAAAAAGAAATTAAAATCTGTACATAAAAACATTTTTCATATACAGATTTGTATTCTTTATGTAGTTTTAGTTAAATAAAAAATATATAAAGTTCCCTCATTCGGTTATTATGATTTACATCACTGTTGTAGCTTGAGTAACTTATTATCAATAAATTTTACTTTAGGTAGAGTTATTGATTCTTCCTTCTATTTCATACTGAACTCCTATTGAATTCCTTCAGAATGCCATATGAAATTCCTACTGAACATGCATTTGGCCATCGATCATTAAGCTACGAATTATTGAATTCACCTCATTTACAGGAAACCAGTCCAGCACACATTTTGCAGCATGACATAGAGCACGATCCTGTTGGAAGAAATTACCTTCCTCCCCCTAGTATTGCCGTAGCGTAGGCAGGGCCGAATTATTCAGAACGTCGAGGTACACATCAGCGTTCATGATTCCAGGTACAGAAAGCAATGGGCCGAGTCCAAACCAAGAAAAACAACCCCTCACTAAGATGGACTATCTTTCGAAGTTCACTGTTGGTACAACACAGTCTGAATGAAACCGTTCTCCGGGTTGTCGCCTCACCCAAATACGTCCTTCAGACTGGAATTGTGAATATCGAGATTCATCACTCCAATGAACAGTTTTTCATTGTTTAGTGGTCTAGGAACGATGAGCGACACACCAGGCCAAACAACTCCTCTCATTAATAGATTTAATGAATGGCTTATATGTAGCTGTTTAACCATGATAACCGATCATGTGCAGCTTTCTGCGGATATTTTTGTCACTTACGGAGATCCCAGATGCATTTCCAACCTCTACAGCGATTGCAGGGGCAGAAGTACGGGACTTCTTGACATGGCATACCAAGCATCTTCTGTCACGTTCTGTCAGCTTATGGGATCGTCTGAGACGTTTTTTCTCTGTTATTGCTTTGTCTTGCTTCCATTGCTTGATAACATACGCTACACTCGATTTTGGGGTATCCAGTTTGGATGCAAAAGCTCGCACAGAAAGATTACACAAATGGTATTCTATGATGAGCCCGCGTTGAAACATAGTAAGTTCAGGTCCACAAAGTATAACTCCATTAGAGCGAATAAATAGCTAATGGAAAATGATTTGCTTTTTATGTTGCTCATGCCCTTCCCAACATACCGTTTGGCAATCCCAGTATTTGCATATTTACCGATTTTCTGCAGTGCCCGAATACTTTTGTTCATATATTCTAATGAAAATATTTCATAAACGATACTTGTAATGAAAACATGGTTTTATTATTAAAATATTTATTTTTGGCTTTGATTGGAAATTCATGCTTCGCCCGTGTTTAGATCTTTCTATTTGTAGGTTTCGCATGACACGTTCTTGTGTTTGTTCTTCATTAACTACCAGAACCGACTGACTATAGTCATTTGGGCATAATACAGTCAGTCGCATCATGTTCTAAACTAACAAGTACGTCTACTTTAAACCCATCTTTTCTAAATTTGGGCTCACAATTTCTGAGAAGAAATAATAAAAAAAGAAATCTAACCAGTAATTTGTTTTGGACACTGCTGCTTTTCGCCTGACAGGCCAAATTACGGTACTGATAAATGTTTATATGTTGAGGCTTTCTTGTTCCAAACAATGCTGTTTATTTACGTATAGTATTTTTTCTAAGAAAACACACAAAACCACAATTTTAATAAATAGGACATTCAGGGCCAAAGAGCCTTACTTCATGTCCCCTACTCCAATTTCGCCCCATTAGTACGTTTAAATGTTGTGAAAGTCCATGGTTATTAGTCAGTTTGAAAACAGAAATGATTTACTGCCTAAACATAGCATATAAACATATCACAGCATCACTCTCTCCCTTAACTTCGCCATACATTTGTTATTAATTAAGCATAAATTTTATTATGATGAAATAATGCATTTATCTATAAATAATCATGGTAACCTAAAACTAATCCACAAACTCCTATCCACATAAGGTCCTTATTTTCTGTCCATACAGGAAAAAAGCGTGTTAGAAGCTTCTTTTTTTCGAGAGGCAAGGGCACCAGATCTGGTCGACAAGATTAATCTTCAATCCATCATAGGGAATGGGGTATTAAGAAACACGTGATTTCCATTACATGTTGATAAGGAATGGAGGGTCAAAACCCGAATCAGCTCCACTGACCAGCTGACCGATAGGTGAGAAATCAATATGGCGGAGCCAGGCAATCGCGAAAAAGCATTTTTTTTGTATGCGAATGAGTCATGGCTGTTGGGAAACGTTGTGATAGGAGAGGTTTTTTGTGTGTCTTAGATGAAACCTTTGCACTTTCTTTACGCGACATAAGTATTTTGGGTCTCATAAAGAAAGTATGCATTTTTTCTGCTCAAGTCTAAAACTTTATACGTATATATGCATGCATACATATATATATATATATATATATATATATATATACACTCATGGACAAAAAAATTAGCTCACCAAGAAGGAGTCGTCAAAATGAAACGAAATTTTACATACGTAATGACTACTTTGATATAAGTAAATGATAAGAAAATCAAAGAAAAAGGATAATTTATTTCAGAGAAAAAGGCAAAAGAATGGAGGAGTTAATACTCCGTTGGACCCCCTCTAGCGCGAATGCACGATGCTATACGATCGGGCATTGAGTCATACAAGTTCTGTATGATGTCTTGAGACATTTCGTTCCATATTTGCTGTAACCTTGCCTCTAGTTCGTTAAAACTCGTGGGATGCCCAACTCGTCGTCCCAAATGATCCCAGATATGCTCGATTGGAGACAAATCTGGGGATCGGGCAGGCCAAGGAAGGGTAGTAACAGTGCGGAGACAGACTTGTGACACCCTTGCCGTATGAGGCCGAGCATTGTCTTGTTGAAAAATGGCTCCTGGGAGCCGTTGCATGAGTGGCAACACATGTGGTTGCAGGATTTCATGAACATACCGCTGGGCTGTCATGGTGCCACGGAACAATACTAGGGGTGACCGTGTATTGTAGGCAATGGCACCCCATACCATCACACCAGCTGTGGGAGCGATGTGTCGCTGTACAGCAAAGGCAGGATTGAAGCGTTCACCACGGGCTCTCAACACACGAACACGATTGTCATCACTGCCGAGATTGAATCTGGATTCGTCGCTAAAGACGACCTGGTTCCATTCCGCTGCAGTCCAGTTTCCTCGTGCGCGGCAAAACTCCAAACGGAGGCGTCGATGGGTGGGCGTCAAGGGCAGCACACGTAATGGGCGCCGCGATACCAACTGTCCTTCAGCCAGGCGCCTTCGTATGGTTCGAGACACAGAGGCCCCTAGTGAAGGTGCTATCTGTGCCTGGATGGCGGCCGATGAAACAGTTGGCTGTACGCGTGCATTTCTTACGATGTGGCGGTCTTCTCGACGACTGGTCTGTCGAGGGCGTCCTGAGCCTGGTCTTCGTGTACATGACATCTCTCGGGTCCACTGGTCCCAACACCTCCTCACAACACAATCAGAGAGGCCTAATTGACGAGCTACTCGCCTAGCTGACCACCCAGCTTCCATCATCCCGACGATTCTCCCCCTCTCAAACTGCGATAACTGCTTATATTGTCTTCGAACACGGCGTAATGGCATGTCTCTCTCAGCTCTTCCTTTGTAAATGATTCAGCACACTCAAACAAGCTTTGGTTACCTGTTTTATACTCCACAGAGTACGATGTTCAACGCCCTCTACCGGCTATACGTAATGCGCAATCACGCTGCATTTCTAATCATTTGCATATCTCCCCGACATGTACCTTCATTGCAAGTTTCGTTACGATCCCGCAATTATTTCTTGGTGCGCTAATTTTTTTGTCCATGAGTGTATATATATACACAGTTCGCACTTTATGGAAACGATTTTGATTGTTAAGTTTTATGTACAAATGCCGTATTTTTTGCGGCGATTAGCTTCTATCTGATAGCCATGGTTCTTGATAATAGCTCTAGCTTGAATTTTCCATGAAAGTAAACTTTTTGTTAGTACTGTCATGTCAATTATTACCCCATTCCTCTTAGTCCGTTTTCCAAAGTCCCTTCAGTGTTCTTGGATGCTGTTTTCTTAAGGCTCGTTTTAATAAACCGAAAGTGCAAAAGTCCATTGCAGAAGTGTCAGAGGATTTTACAGGTAATTTATCAAATGGGATACACTTTATTACTGTTTATGATTCTTTATTTGCTAAATAAGTGGCAGTTTATTTCGATGTGTGATTAGAGGCTTTGTCCATAGGAAGCTCGACTTTTTCAATGTCCTTTCCATATAAGGTTGGAATTTTTTCTTCAGAAATTCGATCTAAAATATTCTGCTGATAGTAGAGTGAATTAATTTTGGCTTTTCTTGAGACTTTTATGATTTTTAATTTGCCGTTGTAACAAAATCCTGCAACTATCATTAATCCTTTTGGGGGATTTTTTCTGTACACTGACGAAGCCATTTCGTACGGTCATTCCCGTCAGATGAGCAATAGAAAATTGATCTTTTTTCATTACAGTCACTTAAATACACCCATGCCTCATCGAATGTTACCACAAATATCCATTTTTCAGAAGCCAGGTGTTTTTCATATAATTTTCTACAATTTGTTTTTTTTTAGCAATATGATTTGGCAAGAGCAGATGAGCTTTCTGTTTTGAACATCTCTTTTAACTTCAAATCTTTAAGAATGATTTTACTTACAGTGCCAGAAGACATTCCTAGTTTCGATGCAATGGATCTTTGAGTCGGCGGATTTTCTTTTAGGATCAGAGACTTCCCTTTCTTGATATTTATCTGCGTTCGAACAGTCTTAGGATGAGGTTTTGCGGTCATGTATTCATTTTGACTTTCTGTTAGACTTTTTTCCTTTCAATTTTAATATATTATAAATACCTTTTTTCGTAATGCCATAATCGTGATTTTTACACCGCTATATAATTTGTTTATACGAATATTTCTCCTCGAAAAACGCAGTTACGTAGCCTTCGAGGCATCTATGAATTTTAGGAGCCATTTTCAAAATAAATGTTATTTTACATTCCGATCGAAACAAAACAGTAGCAGACGATTATTCTGAAGTTGTCAAATTTTTATCTCAAAATGCAAACGGCAAAAGTAAATTACTAAATCGTTTCCATAAAGTGTGAACGACCTTCTGTATATATACATATATATATATATATATATATATATATATATATAAAAGAGAGAGAGAGGGGGATGATAGATATATAGATAGATATAGATATATAGCTTAATTAATGATATTTAAATCTAAAGGTAAGATGTAGATAAATATCAGTGAATATTATAATTCTGTTCTCATGGAGTGGGATTTTAAAATATTATATCACAAAATTTTAAATCTGAATAGCTTTATTATCAAATTCACTTAACAATTTTCCACAAAAAGCTTCTAAGTTGCCTTTGTAGTGTTCCGATTTTTGCAGTTGAATGATTTATTTTAAATTTTGTAGTAATATATTGTTTAAATATTTAGCACGTCAGACGGCCCTTTTAGTAAATTCTTTGACTTCTATCAACAAAACTATTTTCTTTAATTCATTTGAATAATTCTGTTATCCAAATTTGATGGAGTATTTGAAATGATTTGTGAAAAATATTTAAATATTTCGATGCTCTCTAAAGGATTCTTCTAAGAATAACTTTGTTTTGCCGAAAATAGAAGAAAAATTTTGCTAAGTTTACCCGTACAGGGAGATAAAAATTCCTTTCTATTTTAGGCCAGCGACAAGGGTATAATTTATCGTCATAAATAAACTCGACATTTTCCTGAATACTTTTTTTTCATATTTTTTACTTTTTTCTCCTGACTACGTTGTATTTTTTGCACTTTAAAGATTTGTCGTATGCTTCTTTATAGTCTGTTACATTCAAACCAACGCCTGGGTGCCACTGTGACGACCGTCTTTTAACACCAAATATTGAACCTGGGCCTCTAATTTGAAGCCTGTATTTATTTAAATGAAATATCCTACTGATGGGAGAGGATCTTATATTTCGAATTCTTTTCTTCACAACGTTACTAAAGGATTCCCATTGACTTTTCTCCTAGTTTCTATCTACGCTTTAGAAATGATCTTACCTTCATACCATGACAAATAATAAACCTTTAAGTTTCTCAAAAACTCATCATTTTGAATATCGTTCTCTGTCTCAGAATTACAGCTTTAAAAAAATCAGAAAAACCATTTATGTAACAAAATCAACGATGCAGTAACTTCAGTAATTTCGATTTTTTTTATCTTTCTTTCAATTATCTTTGAAGATAGAATAAATGTAAAGATTTCTCTTTTTTTAGAAATAAGCTTTACATTTTTTTTCGTGACGTATATTTGCCATCGCGGACTGAAATTAATTGAGGAAGGGAATAATTAAGTTATGAAAAATAATTTTTAAAAATGAGACAAAAATGAATACTTTTGTTAATATTTAAGAAATCAGTATTATTTTAAAATTTGGAATAAAATAACAATAAAACTGCACTTTTCAAATGCAATAGGCACGAGTACGTTCGTTTCGAATTCCTTGTTGATTCATCCAATATATTTGGCTCGGCAGTGCTCTATCTCTTGTTTCCCACTGCACTTCCTTTTTGCGTCGTACTCCTTAGGAAGTTGTTTTGTCACACTAAAATACTTTCAGACCTAATTTAACTATTCAAAGCAATTCCCACATTCAGAGGGCAACTGGGGACCAGTTTTACGCCCGTTCTTGAGCATTCCATCTATTGTACCAATCCTCCTATATTCTCTATCTCTGTCAGGTTGAATAGTTCCTAATTGAGCCAAAAAATTTCCTAACTTCTTTTAGAATGCGCATTTTTATATTTACCAGCGATTTCATCCTTAAAACCCCTTTTAAAGACACAAAATTTGAGCATGCCTGCGGAATAAATTTGGGCGAAAATCAAAAATATTATGTAATGAGTAGTTTTACATAATTTGCTTGTTGAATAGGTGACGAAATATGTATATATCTTATCTGCAATGTCAATATATTCATAAATAATCATAGACTCATTTATTTGAAATCCCACACAGATGTATACCTTCTTTTAAGGATGCCCTTACAAATTAATATAAGCCATTTTCTGTCCATTGGCTTAATACCAAAACTTTTCAGACATTTAAAGGTAGGTGAAAAATGGTAATGTTATTCAGAACTGATGTGAAGGTAACATGAGTTATACACCGAAGTGCCACTGAATTAGGGATAGCAAAGCCTGTGCAAATTGTGTAGCGCTGCGCATCATGTATGCGCAAGTGAGGCCGCTGTGGTAACTCCATAAATAGCGCGTACTGTGGTTGTTCTGAATTAGTTGTTGGAATTGCCAGTATGGGTAAACTGCCTGATTTAGACGCCTTCGATCGCGGACAAATCGTAGGTGCTCGACGCATGGGCCATTCAATTTCCGAAATCGTCAGACAGCTAGGATTTTCAAGGTCGACAGTGTCAAGAGTATACCAAGAATACATGGATGGTGGAAAAAAACTAGCGATCGGGCAAACTGCAAAGGACAATTAGCCTTGACAGTGCGTGGTGAGAGACGGCTCAGGCGTATTGTAGGTAGCCAGCGAAGCCAAACATTAGATCAAATTACCACCCAGTTTAATGACGGTGCCAGTCGTACAGTCAGTAAACGGACTGTGCAACGCTCGCTTCACCGTATGGGTTTCGGGAGCCGTCGACCTACGAGAGTACCATTGCTCTATACTCGTCATCGGGCTGCACGTCTTGCCTGGGAAAGAGAGCACAGAGACTGAAGTGTAGAGGACTGGAAACGAGTAGCAGAGTGATGAGTCTCGATTCCGACTACTTAACGCCGACGGGAGGCTGAGAATATGGCGTCAGGCTCATGAAGCCATGGATCCTGCATCCCTGGCTGGAACTGTACAAGGGCATGGTGGATCAATCGTGGTCTGGGGTGTTTTTTCGTGGCACAGTTTGGGATCTTTGGTGCGTGTACCAACCTCCCTCAATGCAATTCGGTACGTAGAGTTGCTGGGTGATCACCTCCATCCGTTTATGCTGTTCTGTTATCCGCACGGTAATGGAGTTTTCCAGCAAGACAACTGTACCTCTCACAAGTCCCGGTTGGCTACTGGCTGGTTGGATGAGCATTCCTCTGACTTCTCTGTCATGAATTGGTCACCTAGAAGCCCAGACTTAAATCCTATTGAGCATCTTTGGGATGTTTTGTAACAAGGCGTGAAAGGCCATCACACAGCACCAAAGAACCGTACTGAATTATGGACAGCTTTAGCCAATATTTGGCAAGCCATTCCCGTGGAACGTTTCCAGAAACTTGTTGAATCTATGCCTTGTCGTGTGGCAGCCGTTATCAAGGCCAGAGGAGGCCCAACTCGTTACTAGGTAGGTATCCCTAATTCAGTGGCACTTCAGTGTATATAGAAATGAAAGCAGCAGATGATAAGAATTCTGAAAAATTTACTATAATTTTTATTCAACGCCTTTCAGTATAACAAATCTCATTTCAGGCTTAGACGCAGCTGCAGGTCTTGATAAAATCATCGAGATGCATATTTAGAGATCCTTCAATGCTGAAAAAACTTCAGTGCATTTTTATATCATTGTTAAAAGTAAGCAAAAGCATCGGCAGTGAAAGCTAAAAATTGAAGCCGACAACATCTACACAGAAGTTATCTGTACATAATTATATACACCCCAAAAATTTGAACAGCACCATATTGGGCTATCTAGATAACAAAATTAGTCTGTTTCATTTTTCTCAACGCCAAACCTTGGTTTGGAAAACTATTTTTGTCTTTGTATCGATTCCATTGTTCAAATGATATACAGGATATGATAGTATTAGTGGGAAAACTTGAATAAATGCTTTAGTTAAAAATTATACTTGTTAACATCTGTTATACCACGGGTGAAATTTCGTTTTAAAGCATTTTTCCTGGCTGCTAAGAGTGTAAAATGTAACTCTTTTGTAGTTTTTCCTCATTTGGCAGGTATTGGTTATTAAATAACCTTGAAACAATGAATGCATGTGTTTGTTGGGGCAAGCAAGGAAGACAGAGAATTGAACTTTAATATACATTTATTTAATAATTCACAAAATTCAATTAAAGCGTAATTGCTACTAGCACAATATTCTCTTTCATATTAACATTTTACATACGAGAACTCAGAAGCAGATGCAAACTATATGGTCAAAGTAATGATTTTTTAGAGTCTATGGTGAGGCACTTACTACGCCTGAAATATGCAGCGATGAAAGATGGCATCGACGACAGGGACCCAAAATCACGTTATATACAGGATCATCTTGGCAGGTTACTGGCACTTCTTCTAGACTCTGAGGCAGTCGAGACTCTCTATGATCTGAGCTCTAAGAAAAATGTCTGAGATAAGTCTGGACCTTCTCTCCTTTTTCTTTCTTACTTGAAGGGGCTGTTGTCCGTTTACGGGAGGCCATTCTGGCCCGCCCCTTATTTTCATTGGGCAGTGGGCTGTTTTTCTCTCAGTAGTTCCTGCCCCAATTGGTTCCTTGTTATACTGCCTCTGCTATACTCCCCATCATAATTTTCATTTGCAATACCACTTTGACCCTTATCATCTGAAGGTTTTACTGTGGGCCATAAAATAACGACCATCTATCTTGCAATATTTATAGACTTTAGATCACTATCAATGGCCACACCGACAGCTATTCTTCTATTTCCTCCTGGTATATAAGCCCCTATTTACCCCTGCCGCCTTTACAATAGATTTGCTCTTGGCCACACACCGTGGGGAATTATATCATTTCGCTTCTACAGCAGGCAGTTTACTCTTCTAGACATTCACCCCATTAACAGTGGGATATGCTTCTGTCTTCTTGGGAGCCTCATTTCCGGTAAGACAACATTGCTCCTCATGACGGGACAACACATAAAGACCAAGCCTAAGTCGGGATTTGAACCTGAGCCCATAGCGTTGAAGCTCATGTCGCTAACCAGGTGAGCGGCACTCTTTTATAGGTACGCCATTTGTTCAGTCAAGACTTGAACCTTACCATTTATGACAATTTTTTTTCTGTGTCACATGATTTTGGTAACTTTTAGGAGTTTGTAAATTTTAATTTTCGTGCACTTTTAACTTCGAAAAATAGCGCTTGAAATGTATACGAAAAGATAAAAATCTAAAAATCTAAAGCAATTGGGAAGAGGAAGGAAGTATTTTAGTCATACTTAGACGCACTGACCATTTTTTCTTTAAGTTTTAAATATACTTTAGATATATTTCAATTTAGAAAAAATCAGAAATTTTTTATCTTGATTAGCTAGAGAAATACGTTCAGATAATATGGCCAAAGAAAGAGATAAATTTGAAAATAAGAGAGTTACGGTACAAAAACTCTAAGCAATTGTCAGTAGATCTTTATTTATATATATTTCCATATACTTTAAAAAGAAATTATTTTTTAATCGATTTTAGTGCGACAAGCATAAATTTCAAGCATGTAATTAACAGCTATACTTATGAATTAGAAAATAACATATATATAAGGCTCCAAAATACTATTTATTACAGTAAGAAACTTGTGCTTACTACTATATTTTTCACTTAATAAGATAAAGAAACAAATTTCGATATTCATTTTCATTACATTCTCTACATTTTCTATAAAACTTGCTTCTGCAATTCCTCTATACAAATGCATATTTGAATATGATGGTAATGTATTCATATAAACATGTATAAAGCATGAAAATATGTTCTAAGGCGAAGGAGGACCCATGCATTATTGATACAAGGCGAAACAAAATATTTGCAGCGTTAGCGTATTCGAATTTTTGTTTATTTAGAAAAGTCTAAAAAATCTTTTCTTTCCTTTAAACATTTTTTTTCTTTTACATTTCCTGTTATTGCCAAACTTAAGAGGGATAAAGGTTTATAAAAAGTTCTGCTGGGTTGAAAGACTGAAATATATTTCTACTGACACTTCCAAATGTGAATATCTATACGAAAATTAAGAGCAATGTATTACAATAAAAGAGGATTTAAATCCATTCCATTTTAGAGTTATTTAAAAAAAATTACCTCTTTTTATTCAGCATATGTTAAGGACATTCTTTAATACATACGGAATAAAACAATACTGTGCAAAAATGCAACAAAAGAGGAGAAATTGCTTGCAAATCCACACGAATACGAATGCAAGCATACAAATAGAGAACATATGTCCAAATACACACACACAGACGCACATACATACATACATACATACACACACACACACACACACACACACACACATATATATATATATATATATATATATATATAGGGGAACTCGGGGTAGAACGGAGTACGAAGTTGAAAATGTGTTTTAAAAATACTAAAGTGTTAACTAAGAGAGCTGCAAATTTTTCTATGAATACATTACAATGTTGTAATCATAAAAATAAAATAATATTTTAAGAAAATATAAGAACAATATTTTTTTCAATTAAAAAAAATTATGCCATTTGCCCCCGTTCTACCCCGGACACGGGGTAGAACGGGGTGGTAAGAACAATTAATTACAAAAACATATAAACTAGTGGAAATGCAGAAAAAATAATTTTTCTCTATATTTATTTAGTTTTCAGTGATTATAAAGGTTTAATTAAGGTTACGGTTTTCATTGATTGTGTCCTTTTCTTAAGCCTATTCAGAAAATTCACACACTAGGACAGCCTCATCATCTGCGCTATCTATTGCCGCACATGCATTGTGTGCCCATGTTTTGCACATGGAACAAGTGACCCAACCTTCAACTGAATTTCAGTAAAATTCACCGCAATATAAACACTCGCAGTCAGAACAATCCCCCTAATCACTCTCGTTAGTTTTGGGTTCTCTCTTCAGCTCCTTCTTTTTTCAATTTATCTTCAAGCATTTTCCCTTGTTTTTTCCATTCTTAATTTTATTCTCTTTCTTAGATATTTTTATACTTGCTCTTTCTTCTTTAGCAAAGTGCTTTTCTTCTTTTTCCTTAATAGCGGCTTCTAAATCTTTTTTTTGTATTGGGAATCTGTTAAGACAGTGGTCTTTCCCCTCTTCCTATTCGTCCTTTTCGCGCTTTCTTTAACTTGTGGAATAGGCATTAGAATTTCAGGTGAAACACGAAATGAAGAGGTCCTGTTGTCAATTGTCATCCAAGAGCAGCCAGAAGTGGAACAATTAGCGTCATCAAATCAGACCTTCCTAACCGGCGTGTCATCATTAGAATTGATTGAAACCTCACCAGCTTTATCATCCAACCTGTCATGCATGTGTTTTTTAACTGGTGTGGTAGGCGAAGGCAATTCCAATTGTTCAGCTCCGGATGTTATCACCTCTTCACTTGAAGGCCTACCAAGTCCGATGTCAGTTGTGTCTCCTGGGAGAAAATCTGCGTCGGTGAATATGGATGGGTCAGTTGGTCATATTCCTGTATCTTGGAAACCATTAATAGCAGTTTTCATTGTTGCGCTTTGGATAAAAGCTGATCCAAAAAGCGTTGAAATTTGAAAGAGAGTTACGACGTTCCCTGGGTTGCTTCGTAGCCATTTTCAAAGCTCATTGCTGTAATGAAGACTTAAAAGTTTCATAAAAGAAACATCAAGTGGCTGAAGTCAGTGAAAGCAATGTGGTGGTAGACATAGCAACGAAACGCCACTCTCCCTCGCATAGTCTATAACCTCAAGGTTCTTTGTATGTGTCGAGTGGCCATCTAATATAAAAAGAACCGGGAAGTCTTTTGATGCCTTAGAAAATTCCACAAATTTTCGAAACCATACAAGAAATGACTCAGCATTCATCAATCCAGTGCTGTGCACCTCAGCCTAACCTCCTGGTGGCAATCCTAACACAAATTCTTTCTGCTTCTTCTTTCGAGGAAAAATGAGCATCGGGGACATGTAAGCTCCGTTTGCCGACATACAAATAAGGGAGGTTACAGTTTCGCCCCTTTCTGCGGATGTTAATGATCCGACTTGACATTTCCCCTTGCAAGCTATGATCTTTGATTGGTTTTTAGGGTTCAACGGGATGAATGCCCATTTCATTGCAATTAAATATTTGAGAAACCGTTAGTTTGTGCTTGTCGAGTAAGTTCGTTAGCAACGAAAATTAACTATCGACAGCTACTTTATTGAAGCCCAGGGATCTTGCATCAAATGTTGCTTCGGCTTTCCGAACGGATAAAGTAGGATGTCTCTTAAGGAATCCATTGACCCAATCTTGTCCTGCGATTCCATTTTTAAATCTATGACCAATGCCATTTCTTACTGCCAACTAATAAGCTAAGCTACGCAAGTCCTTCATTGTTAGACCGAATAGCCTAGCCCCCAAAGTTTTTAAGTAGTTAACGAGCACAAGTTCCTGCTCTTCTGCAAATACGTTTTTAAATTTTCCTGCCGTTTTATCGATCTTGTAGTCAGGGTTTTCCTTTCTTTTTTAACGTATCTTTCCAGAGGAGACTGGGGAACATCAAATTGGTTCGAAGATTTCTTATACCCAGATTTTCCAGAAGGCATTGCTCATTGCCTCAGTAGACCTTCATTGCTTATTTGCTTTTTCCTTATGGTCTTGAACTGTCTGAAATCGAAAGAAAAAAATTAGGGGCGTACCAAAAACGATCTCTTAGTTAAAAACATTGCGAAGCAGAATTGGGTACTACCCCATTCTGCCCCACCGTTCCGCCCCAGGGAAATGACTTAGGTTAAGGACGTAAGGTCACTCGAGAAAGATATGTACACAAATGTTTAACTACAGGAAACTAAAGACAATTAAACGTAATTCAAGCATGTACTAACTATAGTTGTGATGTAAACAAGTATGTATACCTTACCTCGATTACAAAATCGTCAAAAGTTACAATATAGGAACAAAAAATAACACAACGAAAACTGCACACACCAACGCTCAAGAAAATTATACTAAAATGGCTTCCGAAGTTGAGCAGCATTACGTTGGTCTAGTTGTACTTATTGCCGGTGGCTAGCAGCACCTCCTTGACACCTAAAAACGGCGAACTCCATTCTGCCCCGAACCCCGTTCTACCCCGGCTTACCCTCTATATATATATATATATATATAACATAAAAAACCCTATATTCAATTCAAATTCTAAATTGCCTTGGGCGTTGTCGCGATTGAGCTATTTTCGCTTCTGATTCCAAGAACAAAGCATGGGCAGCGTTTTCAAAGCAACAATATAAGAAGAAATTTACATAATTTACAATTTTCTATAGTTGATCATTAATTACTATAATTTTTTTTTGCTTTTATTGTGTTCATAAATTAGTAAATCATTAGTGTATTTTTGTGTATTCAATATTGAAATGTGCAATGTCTTGTCATGTGACCATCATACTAAATGAACTTAAAACATATGTTCCTTTTAAAACTTTTCCAAATTTGTGGTCGACGCCCATTTTCCTCACATGGCCGGGTGAGTCTGTCCTCCAATGCAGGCAATGTTGGTCAGCCTCTTCTCGGACGGGGCGGATATTCTATAACATAAAAACCCCTATATTCAATTCAAATTCTAAATTGCCTTGGGCGTTGTCACGATTGAGCTATTTTCGCTTCTGATTCCAAGAACAAAGCATGGGCAGCGTCCCCTCAAAAATATAATTTCTAGCGCATCTTTACGTAACAATAATACGTCACCTCTGACATCAGAGTCATAGTTTCAGCCAATGGCTACAGACTTGTGATCACATGACAAGACGCTCAAAAAGTTTATATAAGTTCCAGTATATTTGCGGGATTTTTGCGGTTTTCAAATTGGATTTCTAAATCTAAACATCCGATGCTTGTGGTTTTGATTTTGGAAAATATCTGCATGGATAACTTAGTAATTATTTCAAACTTCAAGAAAATTTTATAATTTAGGTATATTGTTTTACATATTACATTTGATTTTGAGCCCTCGAGTAGTTTTACGAATTTAAGAAAAGGAGATTTCCGG
Source organism: Dolomedes plantarius (assembly GCA_907164885.2). Taxonomy (NCBI): domain Eukaryota; kingdom Metazoa; phylum Arthropoda; class Arachnida; order Araneae; family Dolomedidae; genus Dolomedes; species Dolomedes plantarius. The sequence continues at coordinate 85,842,226 of OU015492.1, forward strand.
AGGTTCAGTCGACAGTTAAAGGGCGTTTTACGATTTTAATAAACGGAACGTCTTTATAACATGACTTAGGGTGCCAAAAAACCACAATTGGAGAATTGAAAAACCATTGTATGTTATATTTGGTTCATCCGCCCCAGAAAATTCTCGAAATAGAAATACTGAAGAATAATAAATAAATAGAAAAGAGAATATTATAATGAGAGATATGTTTTGAGATATTGAAGACAGATGATGAATATTTAGGAACTATACAGCGAGGATTCATACCAAAATGTTATATAAAAAAAGAAAGAATAATTTAGAGTTATAGAATGGCAATTTTGTGGATAGTATCTTGTATTGAAATTTGAACATTAAAATTAAATTACTAAAAGTAATGGATAAATTTGACATTTAAATATAATAGATTTGTGGTGCTAATATCGATTTCATACTTTTAAAAACCAAGGTATTTTATTATTGTGTGTTTAATAATTTCATATGTTGTGTATTCTTGATTCTATTGATTAAGGAAGCCAGAGATCCACTTTCATTTTTTTTTGCTGCTTTTCTGTGTTTTTTTTCAGGATCTCGTAATTACATTTGTATAATTATGTTGTTATTCTACAAGAATAGGAGATTTTTTTGTGTGTTTTGTGTTTACATTTAGATAGGGATTTTTTTCGTTGTTTTGTCAGTTGTCCAAGTGGATCACTACTATATTTTAAAGTGTATTTTTACAATGTGTATTTACAATATATTTTTCAAGTAATTTTTTTTAGTAATTTAAAATTTTTTTAAAGTAGCTTTAATTGATTCTCTGCTGAGATTTTGTTGTGTGGGGATTTTGTTGTGTGGGGAGGGTCCGCTCTGCACAGCAATTTTCAGTTGATGATAAATACATTTTTAAATTTAATTTTTTTCAAAGCAACAATATAAGAAGAAATTTACATAATTTACAATTTTCTATAGTTGATCATTAATTACTATAATTGTTTTTGCTTTTATTGTGTTCATAAATTAGTAAATCATTAGTGTATTTTTGTGTATTCAATATTGAAATGTGCAATGTCTTGTCATGTGACCATCATACTAAATGAACTTAAAACATATGTTCCTTTTAAAACTTTTCCAAATTTGTGGTCGACACCCATTTTCCTCACATGGCCGGGTGAGTCTGTCCTCCAATGCAGGCATTGTTGGTCAGCCTCTTCTCGGACGGGGGGGATATTCTATAACATAAAAACCCCTATATTCAATTCAAATTCTAAATTGCCTTGGGCGTTGTCGCGATTGAGCTATTTTCGCTTCTGATTCCAAGAACAAAGCATGGGCAGCGTCCCCTCAAAAATATAATTTCTAGCGCATCTTTACGTAACAATAATACGCCACCTCTGACATCAGAGTCATAGTTTCAGCTAATGGCTAAAGACTTGTGATCACATGGCAAGACGCTCAAAAAGTTTATATAAGTTCCAGTATAACTCGGAGAGCAGATTTTTGGCGTGACATTGCCGTCTAATAAACCTCTGTCATCGATGATAAAGAATATATAAATAAAAGTATTTGCAGACGTGAAAAGAGAAATGTATTATTGAGTACGACTACGTTTATTCCCGGTGTGATATGCCGGCTCCGGCTACCATTCCCGCCGGGCCGGTATGTTACATATATATATGCATGTATTTCATTTTAAAGAGTTATAAAAAAAATTTTACCTCTTTTTATTTAGCATATGTTAAGGATATTCTTTAATGAATACGGTATAAAAAAATGTACAAAATGCAACAAAAGGAAGAAATTGCTTGCAAATCCACACACAGAGACACACATATATACATACATACATACATAATATATATATATATAAATATATATATATAATATATATATATATATAATATATATAGATATATATATATATATATATATATATATATATATATATATATATATATATATATATATATAGTTATATATATATATATGCAGGTGGTTATCAAAACAATGGAAACACCTATCAAAATTAGTGGTGTTTATGAATGTGCTTCGTATTCCTTAAGAAACAAGTCTCGCAACCCGTTTTTTTATAAAATATTGGTTATGTATTAATCTACTGTCAGGTAGCAGTAATGAAACTAAGGGAATTGTGCTTTTCGGGGGAACAGCATAAAATGTCAAACCTTGCAGACCTTGTGAAAAGGGAAAATTGTTGCAGTGCGTTTAAAATGGAGTATCTGTTACTGCAACCCCCAGGCTAATGGGTGTTTTTCCTGCTATGATATCGAAAGTCATGATAGCATACAGAGTACACGGGAAAACATCCTTCGTCAAACAGAATAGTGAACGAAAGGGGGAGCTGAGGGAAAGAGACGGACGAGGTATTGAAGTGGATTGTGACACGAAGAAAGAAAACAACTGCAACCAAAATGACCGAAGAGCTCAATCGGCATCTGCATGTTCTGGTATCAGCCATTAGAGGTAGAAGGAAACTTCAGAAACAAAGCATTTACGGAAGAGTAGTTATTCCCAAGCCACTTGTAACAGATGCCAATACAAAATATCGTCCATAATGGTGCCACGAGTACAAATCCTGGTAGAATAATATGTCGAAAAACTGCATTTGGTCCGACGAATCATTGTTCTTTTTGTTCCTCGCAACAGGAAGCGCGTATGTCTGGAGAACACCTACACAAGCGTAAGATTCTGGCTGTGTCATTTCAACTGTCAATCATGGAGGTAGATCTATCAGGGTTTGGGATGGCATCTCATGGTTTTTTAAGGCCCTATTGTAACCCTAAAAGGGAGATTGAATTAGAAGGACTATGTCGAAATATTACCTCACTAGTCCATCCTATGGTGCAAACATTGTTTCTTGCAGGAGATGACGTTCTCCCCTAGACATGATAATCCCCCTATACATACATCTAAATCTATCAAATATTTGTTTGAAGAGCATGCTCTTCAAACCAATACTTGAAAAAGAAGTCAAATATCTTATCTTGCCCTGTACAATCCCCCCGACTATAAATCATCCAACCACTGTGATCTGTTTAAGAGCATAGATAAAAGTAGCGATATCCACCACAGCATCTCTACAGGAACTTTCATGATTTTACCCTGAAGAATGGTATAATATATTCTTAACCACTATTTATGACTTGTATAATCGAATTCCAAGGCGAATCAGGTGGTATTACATGACAAAAGTGATCCTACCCCATATTAATAAATGTTTTCATGATGTTTCTTAGTGTTTCCATATATATATATATATATATATATATATATATATATATATATATATATATATATATATATATATATATATATATAAGGATCCGTTTTCAGTGGTGGCCGACGGGAGAGAATTCACTGTATATATATTTTTATTTGTATGTAATAAGTATTTTTTCATAAAAAAATGCTCTTTCCTCCACGACTGACACATTAACATAGAAAATTCCAAGAAAAATTTTAAAAACCATCTCTGCTGGTCTATTTGTAGAAATAGCCATCGAAAAGTCTAAATAGAACAAAGATTATAACTTATCATTAGAAAATCCTTCGTGCAGAAACTCAGGAAAAGAAAGTAGTTTATAATATATATATATATATATATATATATATATATATATATATATATATATATATATATATATATATTATATGTATATATATAATATATATATATATTTATATATATATATGGAGGTGGTTATCAAAACAATGGAAACACCTATCAAAATTAGTGGTGTTTATGAATGTGCTTCGTATTCCTTAAGAAACAAGTCTCGCAACCTGTTTTTTTATAAAATATTGGTTATGTATTAATCTACTGTCAGGTAGCAGTGATGAAACTAAGGGCATTTTAGATATATATATAGAGCATATATATGTATATATATATATATTATTATATATATATATATTATTCAGGCATATATATATATATATATATATATATTATTAGCTCGAAGATTAATCAATTATTAATTTCCCTCTTTTATATCAATTTTAAAATTTCATTTTTTGAATTTCTAAGAACATGTCGTTTCCCATGCTTCCTGTTTGTAAGAGTTTGTTCTAAAACTGTTAAAATGAATTCTTATAACTTTCGCCCATTTTACATTTCTGAAAGTCTGAAGGAAAGAAGAAATTTGCCTCTTCAGGCATTTTGTGTAATTTTCCCCCATTTTTCAAACATTTCCCCGTTTCAACGCTCGTTAGCCTCGTTTTCCGTGCGCTGCAACGCGTCATTTTTAGCATCAGGCAAAAAAAAAACCTCCATTATTTCTTAGATTTTACGGTACGCTTAAAGCAGCAAAAGTTTGCAAAAATATTTATCAATTTCTTCAGCTAGGATGTTACGTTTGCTAGCAAAGTTTTTTCTGATAAATTCGCTGAAGTTTTACTGCAGTCTTGATCATCCGCTGTCTTTCAATCGTTGTTCACAATCTTGAAAGATACTTTTCCCGCTAAATGTGAGAAGATTTCTCTCTGAAAGTTTATGATAGAAGTATACGGCAAATTCGAATCAAAGAGTGAAAGAAAATTTTTTCTGTTTTGAACAAGCAATGTTGAGAAATTCCTACTTTTAAAATATAAAGCGATAATATTTTTGATTTAACTAAAATAAACAACTTTCTCAATCATTATCTTATTTCATAAACAAACACACATATACGTTATACCAAAAAAGAATTTTTCATTCCCTTCTTTAATTAAACTCATTCCGTAACTTAATTTGTCCGATAAGTTTCTAACATTATTAACCCATTTTAAACTTTTCGAAATTTTTTATCTACCATTAGGCGAGTGCTGAGTTAAAAATAACCCGTGAAAAGGTAGACGCCATGCATTTTTGACGTGGAAGTTTTTACCATATAAGACGTAAATTATGCTTACCTAAGGAAATTCTGACCACAGGTTGGGTCCACTTTGGTAATTTGAGAACATGAATTGATCTATAATTATTTTTCTAAATTTATTCAAGTCAGGAGACACGTGAGCAATGGTATACGGCCAAAACCTTCGTCGTCAGTAAGATATAATATATATATATATATATATATATATATATATATATATATATATATATATATATATTATATCTTACTGACTATTTACATTATATACTATATATATATATATATATATATAATGTAAATAGTCAGTAAGAAATAATATAATAACACTTTTTTATTCATGATTTGATAGGTATAAATGTTCATAGACTAACATAGCTCAATAAATATCAAATCTTTTATTCTTTAAAGCAGAATTGTGTGTTCATTTTAATCAAAGATGTGAAGAGAGTTCTCCCGAATTGTCATAGCTAACATTCAAAAAGTACATTTTTCATGTTTTGCATTGATAACTTAAATTGTTTGTAAGTATGTGTTTAACTGTATTTAAAGTCAGTTTTAAGAACAAGTTGAATGCGTGTAAACTACTAACGAAAACCTTTTTTTAATCATTTAAAAAATCCCTATAAGAAGAAACAATATATATATATATATATATATATATATATATATATATATATATATATATATATATATATATACCGGGTGGCCATAATTAAACTGACAGTGCTCACAGTGTTCTGTAGCGCGATCTATTTGCGAGAATGACACCACATCTTGTAGGAAGATTAAACAAGACGGGGGACGAAGGATTCCGAGAAAAAATAAATTAGTTCCAAAAGTCACCGCTAGGGGAATATTTGGCGCTGTGTAATAGAAAATAGAGTGTTAACAAATGCAAATAAATATGGAATAAAATTACCTTTTATTATGCACATTTTCTTATTTAGTTCAAGCAATATGGCAACACTTTTAAAAAAGCGTAAAATCTACATAAACACCGATAAAGTCTCGTGATCTGCAATATCACGTACGCTGAGCAGAAGAAGAAGTTCTTTATTCAAATTTCACGTTACATCCATTGGCACAGTGCCAGCTGCTTGGGTTTTAAAAGGCAATGCGTTACGTTTCGAATCAATCGGATTGAAAGTTTATGTGCAATGTCTCCTTCTTTAGTCGAGCGTGCGTTACTGGTCAAATTCTTTTACCTCAACCAGTACAACGCGTCAGCTGCTCTTCGTGCATTTAGAACGCACAAAAAATGCGTAAAGGTAACGGTCCTGTGTCAGTTAATGGGCTAAAAGCAATGGTTGCGACGTTTGAGAAAACAGGTTCTCTGAAGGTTCAGTCAGGCAGAGGACGAAAACATGCACCACAGGATACAATCGAAGCAGTTGCCACGGCGATTGTCGACAGAGGACCAGACAATATTGCTGCCACCTCTAGCGCTCGTGGATTAGCTCGGAATATGGATATGCCTTACAGTACGGTATGGAAAATCTTACGAAAGATTATCAACTTCTATCCGTACAAGATCAGCCGTGTACAGGAGTTACTGTACCCCTACCATGATAAGCGATTGACTTTTGCTCTTACCTTTCTTGCCAGAATGGAGGTGGATGATGCTTGGCCACTCTATTTTCTATTACAAAGCGCCAAATATTCACCTAGCGGCGACTTTTGGAACTAATTTATTTTTTCGCGGAATCCTTCGTCCCCCGTCTTGTTTAATCTTCCTGCAAAATGTGGCGTCATTCTCGCAAATAGATCGCGCTACAGAACACTGTGAGCACTGTCAGTTTAATTATGGCCACCCGGTATATATATATATATATATATATATATATATATATATATATATATATATATATGTGTGTGTGTGTGTGTGTGTGTGTTTGTTTGTGTATGTTTCATAAAATGACGTAAATACGACTTTTATTAAGAGTTTTTCAAAATAATCTTTGAAATATATCTTTGAATCAAGTTCAAACGTATGAAATTCAAATATTTCAACTTTGAACTTTATTACACAAGATCAAGATAGATATATCAAAAGTATACATTAGTCCCGGTAAACTGATAATGTGAGAAAAATGAAAACTATGATTAACGATGTTTTTCCAAAACCGCATTACCTTCATCCATAACGAATTCTTTATTACAAAAAGTCGTAAAACTATATAAATGTATCATCTGTTATCTCTAGAATAAGATATTCTGCTTGAATAAAACATAAACTAGAAAATATGGAATCTTCATGCGTAGTCAACAGTTTTGCTAGAGAGTTTCTATTTTTCTCAATAGAATTTTAAAATGATCGACATTACTTCTATTTTTTCCTTCTCATAAAATGTGTTTTCTGTTATTTGACATTCAGGCATTCCACTTGTTTATAAAACCTACTTTAAATAGGATTTACATGGTTATAAAGAATTTCAACTATGGATCAAAAACATTTAAAGAATAATTTATGTATACTCTGTAGTTGTGATAATTCGCAAAAACTGCATTAATGTTTTTGATAAACATGGGTTCATAACTAAACTCATGCAAGACATAAATCATTGAAAAGAAACTTAATATATTTGTTTAGCAATTTTTTGTGTGTAACATCGTACGCATTTATAATGACCTAAATGCAGAATTTACAAAAATATTCACTTTTACATATTTTTGTAAATTCTGCATTTACAAATATTTAGATATTTGTAAATGCAGAATCCTTATACTTTCATAATATTTAGTATTATATTATGAAAGTATAAGGATTTACATAATATAATACTTTCTACTACAAGTTGGAGCTTTAAAATTTGTTCCACTGAGTTGTTTAAGGTGCGTCCGCTATTTCATTTTATAACCTTATCGTTGTCATACATTGTGCTAGATTATGATACAGCATTAATAATACGATATGTTCTATTCAACTTGCTGTTTTCGTATCTTTTTTTCAGCTATCAGTTTCGGGAGGGGGGGGGGGGGGTTCTAAGAAAGACATCTGCATCCGATCTAGGTTTCATTTGATCTCTTATAGGGGAAAGCGTCCGATTTGCTGTAACTGTCTTTTGTGTAATCGCTTTAAAGTTTCAGCGAAAGACTAACTGCTAGTGGATTTTGACCATCCATGTCCAGTGGCTAGTGGATTTTGTCAGTGTATCAAATTTTACAGTGCTGATACAGTAACGAGTATTCACATATCGCTCTAATATGGCATAAACCTTAATACTGACACACCTAAGTAATAGACTTGTGGGAGCACTCTTACCGCTCTCATGATGGAAATCTACTTAAACATGTCTCAGTAGTACATTCAATAATCACTGCTGTCCGTTGAACAGGAGATCCAGGAATTTAAATTTCATGAAACACACCTAAGACAAAGGGATCTATTTTGAAGACATAGACATATGCAACGTTCCCAAAATTGTATAGTATTGCATAGCAGTTAAGCACGCTGCAAGCGAAAATATTCAAGAAACAGAATTCGTCAAGGTTTTGACTAGCGACTGGCAAGCTGCCAATCCATCCCACGTCCAAGAAATATGCTTCTTTCTCGGTTTTTAGGAGAATTGAATATAATTAAATTTCATGGAACTAGCACTAAATTAACTATGCAAAGGCAGACACCTCCATAGAGCCCAACAGACTTCGATTTCCTTGTTTATTCCTTATGTCATGCTGAGGCGTCTCTAAAAAGGACAACGCATCAGCAGGACATAGAAGACACATATTCTGAGGAGAAAATATTCCGTAGAGGGATTAATAAAAGTTTTATCTGCAGCTAACAAATTACAGTCTATCTAGCTCACAGGTCTAGGGTTCGATGAATGAGGCAGGTCCTACCGATGTTCTGTAATATGAGAATGTGTGCTAAGTCATAGATCCTGAGAAATCTAAAGAGATAACGGCCATCCAACTGACCCTTCCCTTTCCCTAGTAATGTAACTGCTGTGTTAAAGTATTTGCATTAACATCCTAGGAGGCTGACCTTCGGAGCAGAAGATAGCCGAACATAAAAGTAGCCAATATATTCCTTAACAACCGCTATTGTATTGACATTTTACGTAAATTTCAGGTAATGAAGAAATATAGACCCCCACTTATGTACTTAAAGTAAAATAAATTTTTAAACAGATATTTCTATGAAAGTTGGAAAATGATAGAGTAACTTCACGAGCTCTAAGCTTATCAAACGTCAAACGTTAACTTTTTAGAGTGATTAAGGGAAAGTAAATAATTCAGATCTTTCCATTTAATTTTGTCCAAGTAATGTTCTATGGTTAACCAAAAGAGTCATCTCCAGTCAACTACTTGGGAAATTCATATTTGATATCAACTCTTAATATCAATTTTTAAAACATTATTAAGGACGAGACACAGACTTTAGGGCTAGACATACCTCGAGATGGAACAGAAGTCAATATGAAGTGAATGAAACATTAAATATTCGTTTTAAAAACGTAAAACCTTGACAATTCTAAAATATCATTCATTTCCAGTGTTCAAATGCAGTCTTGGATCACTAGTTAGGACATTTTTTTTCTTCTGAGTAATGCATGCCCGTTAAGCCTTCTCGTGTCAATGGAATTTTACATGAGAATTATTGAATTATTTATCTAAGTACGATACTTATTAAATTATCTTATCCAACATATAATTCATCGGAGAAAATTCATAATGGACATAATTAAAGTAATAACAAAACTGACATAAATTTTATTATAATTTTAATTATATCCATGGTTTTACTCCTGAAATTTTGCCTATGAAAAAAAGTAGTTTTTAAAAAAAATTTTTAACATTTTGTTCATCGGGATTCATTCGAATAATTTATAAACGTGTGATGCATTATGCTGAAAAATTTTCCACGGATTATCCGAAGTTCACTGTATAAAAATGGCAACAAAGCAGTGCAATAAATCGAAAAAGGACTACATCAAAATGATAACCAAATGCATCATCAAATGAATCTTCAGCTATTACGATTTTCGCACCAAACTTCACATTTACCTGGATTTTAAGGAAGGAAAATATCGAGACATATTGCTAAACGCAAACGGAAATTCTCGCTGTTTGTAATAGCAGAAACGGCAGCAAAAATATTTAAAATGCTAACGTCTTGAGCTTCCGAGTTCTCCGTTTTTCTCTCCCATAACATAGAAAACATTTTTTTATTCATTTTTTTTCTATTCATATATTTTGTTTCTTTCAGCTACGATTCTTAACAGCATGGTTACGGAAAAAGGCATGGAATAAAAATTGCAAGAATGTAATATCGGGTGACTTTTCTGCTCAAGTTGCAAAAATTCGGATTCCCGTTTTCTATCAATAAAAACTGCGCCGAAACAAAACAATACATTTTGTTCAAAAGTCATTTTCCATTGTTCCTGTTGAATCCTTTTATGGTATTTGTGAATATATTAATATCGCTTCGAAAAATTAATTTCCGACAGAAATGCTGTATTCGAGAAATCGTAAGTGTAGCAATTTTTGTTCAGCGCGTGTTTTGGCATAAATAAATGGAGCTCGGTGCAAAAAAAAAAGGAAAAAATACTGAAACTACAACTTTAGAGCATTCGCTTTCAGCTTTCCTTTTAAATTAGACATGGACTGGAGATAAGAATTTTCTAACCACATGTGTTTTAAATTGTCATAATAATACTAAGAACAATCCATTGATATCGTTTATTTCAGTAAGCCTTGCTATTGTTGTTTAAGGTAATTCAGAAATGTTCAGTTACATACTGTTGTTGTTGTTGTTGTTGTTGTTTCTAAAGCCCCAGGCTGGAAGTCCTAGACCAGGCCCGTATATGCTTAGGGCTGAAATGTGCGGTTCCGATTTATATCGAACCACAAGTGTCGGAGTCCTCTCGGCTAGTTGCCACCTCAATTTTGACCGAGCACTTCCAGGGGCGACATTCTGGAGGGATCGGACCTTCGCTCACCCTCTCTAACCTCATAGTAGAAGAATAAGCCTTATAATAATAATAACCGCAAACTACCAATACCACGCACGTCATTCAACGCAAAAATATGCTCGTAATCTTCCATGAAGAAATTTTTTTGTAATCGTAAAAGTTAAGAAAGGAAATCTAAATTGTTTGAAAGAAAATCAACATGGCTAGTTAAAAAGGAGTTATAGCAGTTTTTTTCAAAATAAAAATCTATTAAACTATGAATGCTTTGATCATGGGAGATTTCAGCTTTCAGTGCAGATCCGTGTATTTAGTTAGCACATATAAACGAGAGTTAAGTGTTGGTAATAGCCTTACTTACTCCATTTGTATAAATAGTTTAAAAGGAAGTAATAATTAATCCTAACAGCGCTGTTCTATGCAGTACGACGTGCTTCACTATTTTGGCCACTTTTCTCTGCATCGCTAATGTTTCATGTACGAAGCAAATCACTTACCAACGTCTCAGAAACATCAAATTGCGGGGTGATAACATTATTTACTAAAGGCAGGTGGGGAGTTTAGTTGTTACTTGTAGCCCGATTATTAGCAATTGGCCAACAGCTTCGTCGAAGTCGTGTTTAGATAGGCATACGAGGCGAATTTTGGTTTTTGGCTGTTCATTCTCTGCTTTATGAGTGAAGGTCGGTAGAAGGTGAATAGGCAAGTCGCGAATTTGCATATTCTCTCTGGGTTACTTCACGGCGAAGTGTTCCTCTTCGGCAGAGTTCATTCTGGTACAGTTTCTCTCCCGTTAGCGCTGCTTCCGAGGAAGAGGTCTTTGCGTGGTAGCGTTTTCTACGCCACAGGTTTATCCGTATGAATCAGCTGATCTTTAAGCCTAAAAATTCTTTGATATTAATTTTATCTCTCATTCCATATGATTTTTGCTTAGAAACGTCAAGTAAAATAAATGAAAAACTTATCGCATGAAGTTAATAATTTTCACTGATCTTAATGCACCTAACATATCAACTCTCAACTTAAATGCTTAAAATTTCATTTTTATAAAAGGTTTTAGATTTGAACTTTGCTATTATCAAAACTTCAATCAATTATCTTGATTCTTAAGGTTTGTTTCTTAAATTTCTCCCATGTCTTGGTAAATCCTTGGAATTATTCAACTGAAATTAAGGCTTATCAACGGAAATTTTCATTTTTCATTTACACATTTTTTCCATGGCTGGGAAAAGAGAAATGTTTAATTTTCAAATATATTAACCCTTTTTCTTGAAGCAAATTGTATGCTTTGTAAAGTGCTACAAGCAAAGTTCACGCTTGCTCTCAATGATAAAATATTTTATGACTGAGCAGAGGGCCATTAACAATTTCCGACGCTATCTATGGTAACTCTATATGGATTCGTAAAAGAATCGGAGACTTGTGAAGAGGAAGTAAAAGATTCTATCACTGCAAAAGCACCTCAGCTTTATAGATGTATTTGATACTTTCAGCCGTATAAAATCGTAATTACCAAAGACCTTTTGGTATAACCACAAATGGGAATCATATTACCTTGAAAAATAAACTTTTCTCGGAGCTCTTTAGAAAATTACACAAGACCAAGATAACACAAATTTTTTAACCAAGATTATTATTTTGGACGAGATAAAAGGGAAAATTTTTGTTTTAAGTTCATATGGAGGTCAAATAATTTAATATTGTTCATAGAACTGTTTTTCTATTTCCAATGGCAGAGACTTGACATGTAACACAGGGAAAAAAATGCAAATAAAGCAAAGTCATCACAGTTAAGTATGTGGGAACCATCCATAGCAAAGTCACCTCCACAAAGGAAGCGCAAAATGGGGTAGGTAGACACCAATGCTAAAAATATGTGTTGCCAGGCAGACGTGACCAGTAAGCGGTCGGAACAATGCCACAGCCTCAAACCGGAGTCCATCAGGGATAACCCGAGGCTTCAGGAAGCCCCAGTTCTTGGAAGCAACACGATGATAAATATCTTCCAGGAATTTTGATGTTAATGAATTCCTCACAAGGCGTTTAAGCGTTGAAAAGGAGATTCTGTCATTTATAATTCTGAGTACATCTTCACCCCTCTTCGTAAATAAGTCAACCTGGTCATTTCCATGGATTCCGCGGTGTCTCGGGATCCACTGCAGCCCAAAAATTTTCCCCATTTGTTATAGGTTATAGATAAGAGTTTGGCATTTTGCTATTTCAGTAGAATTTGGATTTTCAATTGAATCAATAGACTGTAGAGTAGATCTCGACTCACATAGGATTACAGCTTTATAAAATTTATTTTGGAATAGATTTAGTTGTTCAAGGGCAACACAGATAGCAAATACTTCGCCATCGAAAGTCGTTCGAACCTTCCAACAGGCAGATTAAAGGAATAAAGAATGCAGTAGAGTCCCCCCTCCCCCCGCACACCAGTATTTGGTTTGTCGGGGAGAAGGCATCAATCAGTAAATATTCTCAACCACTGGGGTTCTGGGAACCGAACATTCATAGTTTCTCCTGCAAGCAGTTTCAACACATCAGAAGTCTTTCGGTCTTAAGAACTGTTTGTTCGATCTATGTAACTTACAAATGAGAAAATATGAGTAAATCTAGGATACAATAAACTTTCGCCCTTTTATTTTAATTTCAATGAATCAGTCTGAAGCACAGTTTTATTACTTAAAATAATTTAAAATATCCATGATCACATATGAAACGAAAATATTTTCAATTATTAATATTTTGATTTTTAAAATATATATATTATAGTATATTATTACCTTAATTTGAAACGGTCCATGAAAATTTCATTTCCATAAAATATCCGAATTTCCCTTTATACAATACTATTTATCCCCTAGAATAAAACTCAAAATTTTTTCGTAAATGCTAAATAAGTATTCACTGCATTAAAAAAATAAACTATTTTTCATTTCACTGGCCCACTTTTCTAAAAATACAGACAGTTTTCCCAATTTACCAAAAGTAACCAAACTGAACGTAAAAACTTAAATAAGTTTCTACTATATTAAAGTTGTATTTGCTAACTTTTAATTAATATTTATTGTATACCGTACTGTATAAATCTCAAATGAATATGATAGTTAGAATTGCCCGTGGAATATTTCAAACATATGAAGAGCTTGAAATTTGAGAGAAATTTAAACTTGAGAGCAATTAAAACTATAGATAGAAGTTTAAAAGCGTAATATATGAACTAGAATACACCGTAACGTAGGAACATTATTATGAATACCTGTATTATTAAAAGTTCTTTTGAGCTTTGAAAATCACTGTTCCCTTAAAGGGTAATACATAATGAATTAAAAGGTAATCATCTGAGATCACTGTGGCTCTTTCTTTTGTTTAAATTAAAATTATACATATGAGTATAATACAGCAATTAAATTTACCAAATTACGTGCTATCGTAGAGCCACCACACACACGTTGTTGGCCGCTAATGTTTACATCTGGTAGTTGCAGACGTTGCCATTTGGAATGTAGAAATATCGTCGATTTTTGTGCCGCATACCTACGCGTTTTATATACACTGCAGGCCACTGTAAATGCAACACCCTGAAGGAATCATGCAAATAACATGAAATTTACAACATGCATTAGCGGAGGTGAGATATGCAAATGATTAGAATTTCAGCGCAGACGCACATCACGCGCGCCTGTGGCGCCACTTCAAAGCGCTATTTAAGGCTTGGAGATTTTGACGATTTCAAGTTCGGCAATTGTGTTTTTCTTGTGGTTTTTTCAAAAAAACGATCAATTATGCCTCGTCGAAAATAGCGATCATCTTTTGATCAAGTATCCGAGTTCGACAGAGGAAGGATAGTGGCCTACCGAGATTGTGGATTATCTTTCAGAGAAATCGGTAGTCGTGTTGGACGAAACCAAACAACTGTAATGCGGATATGTGATCGTTGGATGCGGGAGGGTACGACGGATCGGCGTGTTCGATCGCATCCACCTCAGCGCACCACTTCACGTGATGACAGGCAAATTCTGCGCATGGCAGTGACGGATCGCTCAGTCACATCACGAACCATAGCACAGCACATGCAGTCTGTAACGCATCATCCAGTGTCTGCGCGTACCATTCGACGCCGTTTACAGCAGAGTGGTCTGTCCGCAAGACGCCCATTGCTTTGTCTACCCTTGACGCAGAACCACAGACGTCTCCGCCGCCAATGGTGCGATGACAGAAGGATGTGGACGGCAGAATGGAATGAAATTGTCTTTACTGACGAGTCACGCTTCTGTCTGCAACACCACGATGGTCGCATTCGAGTCTGGAGACACCGTGAAGAGAGGATGCTGAACAGCTGCGTTATGCACCGCCACACTGGTCCTGCACCGGGTATTATGGTATGGGGCGGTATTGGATATCACTCTCGCACACCTCTAGTACGCATTGCCGGTACTTTAAACAGCCAGCGCTACATCTCCGAGGTGTTGGAGCCAGTTGTCCTTCATTACATTCAGGGCTTGCCCACAGCCATATTTCAACAGGATAATGCGCGACCACACGTGGCACGCATTGTCCAACGGTTCTTCGTCAATCTCCAGATTGAATTGCTTCCCTGGCCGCCTCGCTCTCCGGATCTTTCGCCGATAGAAAACATGTGGTTCATGGCTGCTCTACGATTGACCCAGATTCCATCCCCAGCTGTCACAGCAGATCAACTTTGGCAACGTGTGGAAGCTCCTTGGTCTGCTGTACCCCAAGAACTCATCCAAAGTCTCTTTGAATCAATGCCGAGGCGTGTGGCAGCGGTGATCTCCAACAATGGCGGCTACTCTGGCTACTGCTTTTGGCAGGAACCACACTTCACAGAAGTCTATAAATTTAATCATTTGATACTTGGTCAACATGTTATTTACAAAATAAATTTTGTTGTGATATCTCTTGTCTTTCTTGGTGTTGCAATTTGGGTGGCCAGCAGTGTATATAGATTCTTCACTGTATGTAACAATGCCGAAAATCACGTTTTCAGCTCAATCTGTTCACCAGTTACAAAATTTATTGGCAGACCGATGATTGGTCATAGAGGCCTTTACAATCCTTTCAGGAGCTCGGGGTAGCCTAGTGGTAGATCGTCGGCTTTCGGTGCTGAGGGTACTTGGATCGAATCCAGACAAGCGCTATTAAATAAATGTCTAGGCCGAATATGGGCACGTTAATTAGTAATCTGGAAAGTCCCTCTATAAAGTCAGAGAGGGTGGGAGGGTTACGATCTCCCTCAGATGCCTCCCGTGAGGGATATTCGGTCAGAATGTGAGGTACCACCTGGCTAAATTGGACTCCAACCCTTGTGGATCCCTAATAAATCGGAGCTGCACCCCTCAGCCTATATGGACCTGGTCTGGAATACATTCCGGCAAGGGGGCAATAGAAACAACAACAACAACAACAATCCTTTCAAAACTCTTAAATTAATTTGAAATATACCACAATTTTACAACTTTATTCTAAATATAAATACAATTTTCAACAATATTTTGTAAACTTCAAGGCAACTTAAATTGTCTATTATCGCATAACATGAAAAACTATATGAAATATTATTTTAGTTTAGAGAATTTTTACATGTCATTTCGTTTATGTTTTCCTCGGAAAACTTTATTCCTGTTGTATTTGCTATTTTTAGTCCCTTTTTCCCTTCAATCCCTACAATGATTAAAGAAGAGAATGCATAGAATAAAAATTGCAAGAATGTATGATAGAGATTTCTCTGCTCGGGTTACAGAAATCACATTTCGGTTTCCATCAATAAAACTGTGCAGGGACAAAGCATTCTATTTTATTCAATAGCAATTTTTCATTGTCCTGGCGATATACGTTTATAGCATTTGTCAATATATATTAATATTGTGTTCAAAGAAATTAATTTCAAGAAAGCAACGCTTTTATTCCAGAAGTCATCTGTGTTAAAACTGGCGTTTTTATCTGTTCCGCTTCCTTTTGGCGAAGCATCAAGACCTGTCAATACGAAGCAGGTTTGAAATAATAGAAATTCAACGACAGAAGCACTCACGTCACATCTGTACTTAAATAAAATGTGTTGTATGGTATTTATTTTAACTCGGGCGATGGAAATATTCGCATATGGTTTAGAGTTCCGATGAGATGAACAATATATGTACGTTTCATTTTATTAATTCTTTTTGTTACTATACATTGATAGTACTAAGGACACTAGATCCATAGAACTCATATATTCCGAAGCACAAAGAAGATCTCTTTAAACTCTTAACTCTTTAATTTCTTTAAACGTATATAATGGGTTTGCAGAGGTTAAAATTCCTTCTTTTATAGTCTCTTCTTTTCATGAAAGTTTTGTGCTTAACAGAATATGTTTCGGACACTTGTATATTTGAAATAAGCGGTACATTAAACATAAAACAATTAAAACACATAGTTAGATCTTCATTACAGAGAAAGTACGTTCTTCGTACTGCGTTGGTATCAGAAAGCAAAAGTCTCCACAGTCGTCTGCTGGGATGGTACGTCTTGCCACTACTAAAGTTAATTCTCCCTCAGTGGCTCATGGGGATTGCACAGAGGGCAACTGACTGGCAGACAGAAGCGCCAGCAACAGGAGTCAGAAGCGGATGTCAGAGGACAGTCCCATATACAGTATGCCCACTAAAGTCCCTTCCCACCCGCTTAACTTCGGAACGGCTGCTGCTATATTCATAAAAGTGGTGTCTAGGTATAGTAAAGTAGCCATGCGCTACTGAATAAAACCACCAACCGCGCCACCTAGTGGAAAACTGCGGAGTTAGCAATCCTATCTCGAAAACGGAACGAGATAGGGGAAAAAAGTGATTTACAAAGTTGTAGAAAATCATTGATTTAGTACAAATAGATACCTTGGGGATATTAATGCAAAAAAAAGAACGGTTAAAATGAGCATTTGTTTTTTCGTGATTTCCTACATTGTGACGTGACAAAACGATCTGAGAAAGAAAAAAACAACTAGTTTTAACAATATACCTTCATTTGAGATGTTCAAACTTCTCACCGTCATTGCGGTGTCGTGTTTTGCCCGAAAGATAATCATTTCTCCTTCCGTTCAAGTTTCGTGACGTCACAGTGTAGGAAATCACGAAAAAACAAATGCGCTTTTTAACCACTCTATTCTTCGCATTAATGTCCACAAGGTGTCTTTTCTTACTAAATCGATAATGCTCTACAACTTTGTAAATCACTTTTTTCCTCTATCTCATTCCGTTTTCGAGATATGAATGCTAACTCCGCTGTTTTCCACCAGGTGGCGCGGTAGGTGGTTTTATTCAGTAGCGCATGGCTACTTTACTATACCTAGACACCACTTTTATGAATATAGCAGCAGCCGTTCCGAAGTTAAGAGGGTGGGAAGGGACTTTAGTGGGCATACTGTATATACATACGTGTGTGTGCGTGCAAGATCTCGTTCATTTTCTTTCTACGTTTGTACGTTTTGGCTTTCGCTTTCAATACATCGTATTGTAATCATTAAGTGAGATAAAATGTCAGGTAAGGCTTTGTGTTGTAGCATACTACGTTAACCGCTTTTGGCTCTTTTTTCCTTGGGTATCTTTCTCAACACTTGAAACGAACAAGCTCGATGATTTTTAAATGGGTGTTTATTCCTCGATTTTAAAGTTGCAGAGTTTTAAAGTCAATACACCTACTTGTGTTAGTTATACATACCTTAAAGATAAACCACCGAGGATTCTAACCACTGCCCTGGAAAGCAAAGGTGAGCTCTTCTAGTCATATACACGAGAGGTCAACCTCATAAATCAAAGTTCTTTGTTCTTCTTCGAAAAGATGTGATAACATTTTACATTATTAAGTCACAGGATATGATCCTTTCAAGTCAACCTAAATTTTTGTTAGCTACCAGAGCCCTTTATATACTTTACTGTATCTCTTTAAAAACTAAATAGTTTATTTTCATAACGGTTTCAGCTTTTTTTAAATCGTGGAACTTTCTGCATAACTGCCACCATTTTGATTTTTTACGAGAATTCTAATTTTTTACCTCCAGTTCATTAAGCTAAATCGTTTTTCTATTTCCTGATTGTTGCCTTTATGTTTTACTTCTAGTCAATAAAGCATAGCATCTTTAAACTAACATATTTTTTTCAGAAGCAATGATAATTACTTTCTGTTTTATACCTTTTTGGTATCAATCTATTACTTTTCTTTTCCACTGATTTGCACATTTTTTTTTAAGTTCTTTGAATTTGTAACAATTACACTTAGTGATTATTTACCTTTCGTTCGTAATTAAACAATTCTTTTTTTGCTCAGTATTTCTAATCTTCCATTTTTGTATTTCTTTTATCTCAGAATTGAGGGAATGTGTTTTTCTTATTGTTCCTTTATTTTGGATTTTTCTAGATATACTTTTCCCTCCCTTTTTTTACATATTTAAAGGAAAAATCAATGGAGTCAATTACTAGAAAAATATAAGGCATTGCATTAATTTAATGTAATATTTTCCTACTTTTTCCCAGTCTAGGAATTACTCTTACTAATAATACATATCAATATTTTATACTAGTACTTTATACTATATATCTGGGATGGCCAATTTAAACAATGTTATTTGGGAAATGTTTACATACTTAAAAGAGCCAAAAACAAGAAAAAGGTTATGTTTGACATGAAAAAATATTCAAGTGTTGATTTTTCTAGTTTTTTTATCTCGTTACTGGAAGACTAGAGACTTTCTGTCATCTTTACAATTTTATTAGCTTTTTCCTTTTTTTCGGTACTATCTTATTTTATTTCTTTAATGTTATCTTATGGCTTTTAATAATTGTGGTCAAGAATATTTTAGCATGGGCCAGCTGTAATACAAATTTTTTTCCTAGGTAGTGCAAGAAGTTTTAAATAAGGAAATTTATAAAAGATTTCAGATAGCAATTTATAAGATATTCTTGTATGAATCATACGAAAAATTTATAACCTTAACAAAGAGCCACAAAAAATTAAAATAGGCTTAACAGTATTTTATAATATATACTGAGCTGGCCAATTTAAACAGTGTTATTTGGGAAATGTCTACATACTTAAAAGAGCCAAAAACAAGAAAAAGGTTATAATTGACATGAAAAAATATTCAAGTGTTAATTTTTTTAGCGTTTTTTATCTCGTTACTGGAAGACTAGAGACTTTCTGTCAACTTTTTATAACACATTCTTGTATGAATCATATGAAATGTTTATCACTTAACCAAAAGCCACAAAAATAAAAATGAAAATAGGCGTATGCGGCTTGTAAGCCGCAGACTGGCCACACCTGCTACATATCAATTCAAAATATAAATTTGATAGTAATTTATAATTTATAAGAATTTTGTGTAATTATTCTATGATTAACTCAGATATATCATTGGATAGTCAAGACGAGTGAAAGAATTTTGACAATCAATGATAAATTCGTTTTCCATACCCACTGAATTGTGTATTCATTATTCTCCCTACTTTTTTCTATTATTTTAACGTAGGATAACGTTCCTCCATAAAGGTCCTCCGGAAAGCAAAATTTCAGATATCCTGTGTCAAGAGTTATAATTCTGGCAGCGCATCAAACCCAAACTGTATCTCTTTGGCAAGCAGTAAACAGTTAAACATAAAAGTACAAAAATGCGTCAAAATTTATATTATATATATATATATATATATATATATATATATATATATATATATATATATATATATATATATATATATATATATATATGTCGGACTTGTTCTTCACGCCCATATTAAACCATTGTAGTCCGAACTAGTTGATTAAGTATTTCATAAAACAGTAATCGACTTCCAAAATTTTCCATCTTATCGAAATTCTCCTCTCATCGTTATCTTACATAACCATCGGGTGTTCGAGCAAAAGGGGCTCTGGAAGAGGGTGTATCGTGTGGGCTGTGAGATGATGGAAAATGGCGATTTAGCTGGATTAATTGGGTATTTGATTAATGTTAATTAATAAAGGAGTCTGTAAATGTTATTGCAGTATTAGTTCTTCCACCGGTCTACTGTTTGATGACTGCATTTAGAGTAATTAGAGTGTTTTAGATGGTTGAGCGGCGAAAGAGCCGTGGCATATATATATATATATATATATATATATATATATATATATATACATACACACACACACACACACATATATATATATATATATGTATATACATATATATTTGTATATATATATATATATATATAGATAGATACATATATACATAAGACATACATGCATATAGACATACAAAAGAGGTAGGCAACGATAAGTAATCCTACATGAATAACTGGTGGAAATTTCGTTAGAAGAGACTACCTGAATATTTTTTCCAATATTTAAATATTAAATGAAAGTGGAATATATTTCAGGAACATGTCGAATTTGAGTTCAAATAAACACTTGAGTTCAAATAATCCATTGCTGATTTATTTAAGGTATAAGTAACAAACACTAAAATAAGATATATTAATACAGTTTCAAAAATAACCATAGGATTCAGTATCGTATCAAAATAGAGGACGACAATGGAACTCGTTAAAAAAAAGAGTTTTGTTTGTGAGTCAATCGTAAAGAGAGACTTATGATTGATGCTTAGAACACAAATGTTTGATATCAGGCCTAACAGTCGTGGGCGTGAGGGTAGCAAATTCATCCTCAGTAACGAGTGCATCGATTTGTGTCACGATCTGTCGAGCGTGAGAGTAATTAATTCAACTTAATATTTATTTTAAGTGAGCCCCACTCATATTATTTTGTTCATCCAAAAAATAATCTTGCGGCACCCCTGGCCGATCACACGATACCCTAAAGTGCCGCGCCATCCCGGTTGAGAATCATTGATCTAACCATATCTTCAAATTTTAACACAGGCAAAAATTCTAAAGACTGACCTGCTAAGAAAAATAGAAATTCTTTTCTAGAGAGAAACACATGTTCTATGCTAGAAAAAAATTTATATATTTTGAATTCATTTATCTTTTCAAGAAATCTCTATTAAATGCGTAGGAAATACCTCTTTTGTTTAAGAAATTTCCATTCGATAGTTCAATAAATAACGTAGTAGAATAAAAAATGAGCCAGAATATTTATGTTCTGCCATAAATGGGTAACTTTATTTTTCATTTATTCAGTTACAAAATGTCTACAGGAACCTTTATCTCAACCTTACCAGATGATATTCCAATGTATTTATTATATATGCTGCAGAAAACTATTAAAATGAAAAAAACAGCCATCGTAGAGCAAAGTACTTTTAAAAAAAAAGGAATTTTTTAATCTTTAGAGTGGATCCTGTTTTATCACCATGATTTATAGAAAATTTCCCTTTTGTGTCTATAAACTATTTTAACTGCACAATTTCAGTCATTTAATATACCTGAAAACAATATCCGATGAAACATTACGAAAAAAATGCATCCTATTCCCGATTTAGTTACTTTTTGAAGCTACTACATATTAACAATAGTTGTTAATTTCTTACCTAAACTGATTATTCTTAAATAGAAATTTAAGAATCAATTTACATAAATTGCCAATGACAGTTTACATAAATTGTCAAAGACAGTTTACATAAATTGTCAATGAAAGTTTACAGTTTGCATTTTTTCTCTTATAAAGGTAATATATAAGAAATATAATTAAAATAATTGTCACAAATGTTATCACAATACTAATGGGAAATAAATTGACAAAACTTCTTCCTTAAATGGGGGTTGAAGGACAGTTTACATAAATTTGTCAATGAGTGCCCACTTATAAAATGTAGAATCATGAAAATTTATTTTAGCTTATTTTATTTATTTTTTAGCAGGACAAAAATATTTTTAGGGTAAAGCCAAGATAAAAATAATTTAAATTACTATATTTTTAAATAAAATAAATTTAAACAAATACAAAGGGGATATGTTCTACATAGAAATCAACTTTTAGACTACTTTTGAAAACTGTAGTTGATACAAATTTGTTTTGTGAAAAATATGAAGAATTTCATTGGATTAAATAGTCCATGATTTCTTCATCAGGTTTATAGTTTGATACGCTATATGCAGGATCTTATATAAGTAATAAGAAACTGACGTTTTTCATAAAGACAATCTAATTGAATAATGATAACACAAAAAGTTAAATTTTTATGGTATTTCATTAAATGTGTATGGTTTCTCAAATTCCATTCCTTAATTCAGTCTGTTAGCACATTTTTCAAAAATGATGTGATATAAATATAATATATAAGAGATATAAATTATAAAAATTGTCACAAATATGATCATAATACTAATGTGCAATATATTAGCAATAGAATAATATTTATTTTTGTATTTCTTTGAGACGAATATATAGATATACATATATATATATATTCAAATTTTTGTTTTATGTCTATTTGTTCTTATTAGGAAACTTTACTCGTGTATAGACGTTCCGGTAACAAATGCAACTTTCGTCGAAGACTCCAAATAAACCGAATAACTTATTTTAGGCTTCTACCGTATGATACAATTCTGTAGGATATATAGATATATACAGCAAAGATATGTTAAGATTAATGCATGATCGCGGAGTTAGTTTGCTATGTGGAGGGAGAAGGAATTCAAGGAAGTCTTTAATACATACATTATTTTTCTTTTATGAAACTTAAGTATCTGCATACATCCATCAACTGAAAAAGGAGATTCAAACTTATCCTAACTGAGGAGGAAATATGTATTATTGAGAGGAAAAGGAAAGAATTTTTTCTGGCTATGCTGATTTTTCAATACTTCTTTCTATCTCTCGCTGCCTCGCGCAGAAGAATAAAAAAAAGAATTCAATTTTTTTATATTCCTCTTCAAATTTGCTTTTTCCTTCTCTCGTTTTTCCCCTGAATTCGTGCGATAAAAACCAGGTAACACAAGGGCATAAAACAAAGGCTCTGAGAATGTAATATTGAGTGACTTTTCGGCTGACGGTGCAAAAATAGGAGATTTATGATTTTCCCTTGGAAATGATACAACGCAAAAATGAAACGCCTCTTTCAGTAAGTGATTTTTTCCGGCTCGTGTCAAGGAGTCTTAAGACATTCATCAACTTAAAAATATTGCTGTAGAAATGCGAATAAGTAGAGAAATTTTTGCATTTTTCAGTTGTCACGGGAAAATTTTTCATTCCTTGCTTTCTCGCCTTCTTTCGAAAATAATGCAACATGAAATGGCTTTAATAAAGAAATACGAGGCTTAATATTGTGACGTCAGAGTACTTACCTTATGGTTTATTTTTCTCTTGTATTTTTCTGGAACTGCCGAATTCGGGGTTGAATTCTATCATGAGTAATCGTCATAATTTTCGGCCGTTGACATGTGCACTCAGTGAGATATTTTTACTAACAGCATGAGTTTAAAATGAAGGTTAATTTTGTTAAATAAACCAGAAAGTAGGTTTGAAAATGGACGCTGTGCTAAATTAATATTTCATCCCATAACTACTTGGCTTACACGTTAGATGTTTTAGTACGAGGCACTCCAGCGACTACGCCATTTACAGAAAAGAAATGAAATTGAAAGTCTTGTTTGTTAAGTAAAGTATGTTATATTTTATCCTATACTAAACTAGTTTCTTGCGAGCATTGAGAAAGTTGAGGACACTATTTGTGAACTGTGTGCTTTAGTGTTAAACCTATTTCATCATAATAAAACCGACGTTTGAAGTCAGTTTGTTCTTCAAATACAGCACACTTTATACTCAAAGCTTGGGAGAAGGCTAATCTAGAATTGAAAGAGAAATCACTGAATAATATGCACAACGTTGAAAGAATATTTGCAAAACAAGACTATATAAACGAGTAGATAGGAATATGTCGTGCAGATTGTCATTTGATAATCTTTTATTCCAAAGGTTTAGAATATCTTCAATTCCTTTTGAAAGTTAGTAACAGCATATTTAATCCAACCCATTCCATTACTGTAGGTAACTACCTTCTTCAATGAATAATGAGTTAACCATTAAAAATACGAACTATCAATTGGTAGGGAAATTAGTAGCACTAGGTAAGATTTGAAGCTTACTCTCCTATTTCTTTAATTTCTTTCCAAAAAAAATTTCATACCATTTAGTGCAAAGGATATTAGAGTTGATATTTTAAAATAGACTTTTTTTTCTAATGTGGCTGGCACATTGGAAAAAAAGTCTATGACATTTGACCTGAATAATATATACACTGAACAATATGCACAATATTGAATGAATATTTGTAAAATATAAGACTATAGATAGGAATATGCCATATATAGATAGGAATATGCCATACAGATTGTCATTTGATAATATTTTATTCTAAAGCTTTAGAATCTATTCAATTCATTTTGAAAGTTAGCAACGACATATTTAATGTAAGCCATTCCATTACTGTAAAAAACTAGTTTCTTCACCGAATAATGAGTTAATCATTAAAAGTACGACAGATCAATTCGCGTGGGAAAATTAGCAACGTTAGGTAATATTTGAAGCTTACTCTCCTATTTGTTTAATTCCTTTGAAGAAAAAAAATTACGATACCATTTAGTGCAAAGCACATTAGAGTTGGTATTTTAAAAAAGACCTTTTTTTTCCAATGTGGCATACACATATGAAAAAAAGTCTATGACTTTTGGCGTGAATAATATGCATACTGAACAATATGCACAGCTTTGAAATAATATTTGCAAAATATAAGACTATGATATATACATACGAATATGCCATACACATTGTCATTTGATAATATTTTATTCCAAAGAATTAGAATATATTCAGTTCCTTTTAAAATTTAGTAACAGCATATTTAATGTAAGCGATTCCATTACTGTAGGTAACTAGCTTCTTCATTCAATAATGAGTTAACTATTAAAATTACGACAGATCAATTCGTAGAGGAAGTAACAATGGTAAGATTTGAAGCTTAATCACTTATTTCTTTACTTTCTTTTAAAAAAAATTACTATACCATTTAGTTCATGTACATTAGAGTTGGTATTGTAAAATAGACTTTTTTTCCAATGTGGCAGGCACATTGGAAAATAAAGTCTATGACTTTTGACCTGTATAATATTCACACTGAACAACTTGCATAACTGAATAGTATGCAGAACTTCGAAAGAATATTTGGAAAATATAAGACTATGATATACAGGGTGTCCCATAAATACCGCCCAAACTCTGCATAGCCAGATTCCTCGTTGGGAGTATATAAAAAATGCCCAAAGAACTGTACCTGTACGACCCATAGTTTTGGAGAAAAATGCGAAAAACAAAGTATGACGTCATATCCGGTGCAAGGAAAATACACTTTATTTGACACATCAATAGCAGTATTTGCATATCTTTTCCGACGATAATGTTCAAAAATGTTCGCCGGGCATATCGCGTCATGCATGCGCGTGCCGTGGAATGACGTTAAGCCGTCGTTTAACTCGTATTTAAAAGGCTGCATCTTGCAGCTACCGGTATTCTTCGCATGGTGATCATGTATTCCGTTCGAAAATATTGCGACATGGATTTGATCTACGGCCAATGTAATGAAAATGCCTTACGAACTGCTAGGGAGTATGCCCGTCGTTATCCGTCATGCCGTTCTCCCGATGCCTGAAGTCATCCGCAGGTTGGACGACGGACTGCGAAATACTGGAAGCTTCTGCCCGATACACAGTCGTCTCGATGTTGGAAGACCGCATAGCCTGCCTCGATATGCACGGCGGACACTTTGAACATCTGCCTTTATAAATATTTGCAAATATTGTTGTTGATGTGTCAAATAAAGTGTTTTTCCTTGCACCGGATGTGACGTCATACTTTGTTTTTAATAGTTTTCTCGAAAACTATGGGCCGTACAGGTACAGTTCTTTGGGTATTTTTTATGTACTTCCAACGAGGAATCTGGCCGTGCAGAGTTTGGGTGGCATTTATGGGACACCCTGTATAGATAGGAATATGCCATACAGATTGTCATTTGATAATATTTTATTCCGAAGCTTTAGAATATCTTCAATTTCTTTTGGAAGTTATTCACAGCATATTTAATGTAAGCCATTCCTTTATTGTAGGTAACTAGATTCTTCACTGAACAAAAAATTAACCATTAAAAATACGACCGATCAATTCGTAGAGAAATTAACAACTGTAAGATTTGAAGCTTAATCACTTATTTCTTTACTTTCTTTTAAGAAAAAAATTACTATACCATTTAGTGCATAGTACATTAGAGTTCGTATTTTGAACTAGACTTTTTTTCCAATGTGGTAAGCACATTGGAAAAAAAATTCTATGACTTTTCACGGGAATAATATGCACAATGAACAATATGCACAGCTGAATAATATACACAACTTTGAAAGAATATGTTCCAAATACTATAATTCTATGATATATAGATAGTTATATGCCGTACAGATTGTCATTTGATAATCTTTTATTCCAAAAATTTAGAATATCTTTTGAAAGTTAGTAACAGCATATTTAATGTAAGCCATTCCATTACTGTAGGTCAGTGGTCCCCAACCCCCGGGTCGCAGACCGGTACCGGTCCGTGGATCAAATGGTATCGGGCCGCCTAAGGGACATTAAATTATTTTCATTTTGTTTACTGTGGTGTATTTCTCTCGGGTTTGTGCGACTTTGTAGGGTTTGTGCTAATTTATACCTTTCTAACAGAAGAAAACTTGTAACTATTTTAAATTAGTTTATTGTTTATTAAACATTTCAAGATTGTGAATCGAAATTGCAGTCATAAAATTGAAAATAAATGCGCTTTCCTGAAAGACAGGAAAAAAACAAAATAAATAAATATATAAAACAAATTTTTTATTGAACAATAAATAAACGTAACGTCATTTATACATCAAAGTTATAATAACATCAATTATTAAATCAAAACAATCAAAAATATAAACAATGAAGTCCTCCCTCAGCGGGCCGTGGTAAAATTATCAAACGTTGACCGATCCGCGGCGATAGAAAGGTTGGGGAGCACTTCTGTAGGTAATGGAATGGCTTCTTCACTGAATAATGAGTAAATCATTAAAATTACTACCGATCAATTCGTAGAGAAATTTGCAACGCTAGGTAAGATTTGAATCTTACTCTCCTGTTTCTTTAATTTCTTTGAAAAAAAATTACGATACCATTTAGTGCATAGTACATTAGAGTTGGTATTTTAAAATAGACTTTTTTTCCAATGTGGCAGGCACATTGGAAAATAAAGTCTATGACTTTTGACCTGTATAATATTCACACTGAAGAACATGCACTACTGAACAGTATGCACAACTTTGAAAGAATATTTGCAAAATATATGACTATGATATATAGATAGGAATATGTCGTACAGATTGTCATTTGATAATATTTTATTCCAAAGCTTTAGAATATCTTCAATTCCTTTTGAAAGTTAGTCACAGCATATTTAATGTCAGCCATTCCATTGCTGTAGGTAACTAGCTTCTTCAATGAATAATGAGTTAACCATTACAAATACGACCAATCAATTCGTAGGGAAATTAGCAACACTAGGTAAGATTTGAAGCTTATTCTCCTATTTGTTAAATTTGTTTGAAAAAAAAATTTCGATACCATTTAGTGCAAAGTACATTAGAGTTCGTATTTTAAAATATACTTTTTTTCTCCAATGTGGCAGGTACATTGGAAAAAAAATGTGTATGACTTTTGAACCCGAATAATATGCACAACTTTGAAAGAATATTTGCAAAATATAAGACTATGATATATAGATGGGAATATGCCATACACTTTGTCATTTGGTAAAATTTCATTTCAAAGCTTTAGGATATCGTCAATTCCTTTTGAAATTTAGTCACAGCATATTTAATGTAAGCCATTCCATTACTGTTTGTAACTAGCTTCTTCACTGAATAATGAGTTAATCATTAAAAATACGGCTGATGAGTTCGTAGAGAAATTAACGACGCTAGGTAAGATTTGAAACTTACTCTCCTTTTTGTTTAATTTCTTTGAAAAAAATACTATACCATTTAGTGTAAAGTACATTAGAGTTCTTTCTTTAAAATAGACTTTCTTTTTGCCAATGTGACATTCCATTGAAGAAAAAAAAGTCTATGACTTTTGATCTGAATAATATGCACACTGAACAATATGCACAACTGAATAATATGCACAACTTTGAAAGAATACTTGCAAAATACAACAGTTTGATATATAGATAGGAATATGTCGTACATTGTCATTTGGTAATCTTTTATTCGAAAGCTTTAAATGATCTTCAATTACTTTTGAAAGTGAGTAACTGCATATTTAATGTAAGACATTCCATTACTCTAGGATACTACCTTCTTCACTGAATAATGAGTTAATCTTTGAAAATTCGACCGATAAATTCGTAGGTAAATTAGCCACGCTAGGTAAGGTTTGAAGCTTACTCTCTTATTTCTTTTTTAAAAAATTACGACACCATTTAGTGCATAGTAGATTAGACATTAGAGACGGTACTTTAAAAGAGACTTTTTATTTTCAATGTGGCTCGCACTCGTCTTCTGGTGGTAGGTACTTCTTTTGATATTGTCTCATGAAGATTCACGAAATTTTGCTGGCTACTTTTTTATGGGAGTACCATTTAGGCGAGCCAGCATTGCTCCAATTGAGAGGGGGGATGACACGGATATAAAACCAAGCCCAGCTCAGAACGCTAACCACTATACTATGTGGGCGGCTTTTAAAAGAAATTTCCTTACAGGAGAAAAACGGGGGAATATCTGTATCAATTGATTATTATAGTTCTATATACGCTTTCCTTATGTGCATAGAATGAAGATTTTATGCAAAAATTCTTCTCTAGGAAATTACCTCCCTTTCCTTTTCAAACTAGTAGCCCCACATTAAATAACTTTTTCAGAGAATGATTCAACATTATTTTCAAAGTGTTTTTTAATTTTAGGAAAAATTAATTCTGTCAAAGAACTACTTTGCCGAAAATATTACAAAATGTTTCATGCAGATATAAGCAGTGATATGATAATTCAATTGAACAGTTTATGTCGATGTTGCTTAAATTAAATTATGATAATCTTTGCGCATTTTCCAATGACGAGGTTAGTTATCTGTTGGAAAGAAGGAACTCAATAAATTTTTTATTACAATACAGGAAGATAATAAGAAATTCAGAAAACTTTCTTTTATCGACTTTTTCGGATTTCTTATTTTTTTATATGATTATTGATCACTAGTAGTCGTTACGTATGGAAACAAGCTAATCTAAAGTAATTTAAAAAAAGTCTTTCTGAAACAATATTTTTTCTTCAGCAAAAAAAAAGGAATTTTATCTTTTATTTTCAATATCTACATACCCCTACACATTCATTCAACACATTTTCTTTCAATTTCTGAGCCATGAAATGAAAAATCTGCCAGTATTCAATTTTCAATACCTTCAGAGTTTTTCCTCATTCCGTTTCGGCAACAATCTCAAATATTAGGGCTCTGATAACATTAACAGGGAAAGAAAGCATATTCTGGAAACATATGTAAAAACCAAACAAAAGATTTGAATTGGTAAGATTTCTAAGATTATTCTTTGAGTATGTATCAATAAAACATATACTTTTTATTCTTTTAGTTTTGGAGTATATTTTCTAGCCTCATTCATCTGTTGGTGTACTGGATGCTAAAAAAAAAATTTATTCTAAATGGCAAAACAGGAAAAAAGGTCCGCCATTTTGAAATTCAGGGGAGAGGAAAAGAAATCATAATATGAAATTTATGACGTGGCATCAAAATCTCATATTTGGAAGTTTTATTTCTTCTCAGTCATTATTTTTAACTCTGAAAATATTTCTCAAGTAGTAAAAGCATTTTCTTTCTGTAAAAAATTTATATTCATGTACACATGAATCTGATACATATAACGTAATTTGAACAGAAAAAAGTGTATATATATATACCGTAAAAACTTTAAAAAATCATAAAAAAGAAGAAATTATGATAAAGAAGTGCAGCTTGCAAGAAAGGGCTCACAAGGAAGTTGGATTTTTTTTAGCAGCAAAATAAAAATTTTAAAAAGTCACTGGCTGAGTCACTGGTCCAGCTTTGAGAGCACTGCTACTCCCCGTGGACGATTCCGCCGCCATATTATTCATAACGGTTTCCATCGCAGTAATGTGGCCCATGCCAACGAGGGTCTTCCACTTCGTGGCCGATCCTCAAAATCCTCGTGTATCACGGTTTTTATTGCAAGATTGATTTGCATAATTCTGCTGAATCTCTCGCGTGTCAGCGCCATCTACTGGTGAGTTTTTTAACTTTTTAAACTTTTTAATCTTTTAAAACTTTTTTTAACTTTTTAAACTTTTTAATCTTTTAAAACTTTTTTTAACTTTTCAAACTTTTTTTGGCTGCTAAAAAAATCCTACTTCCTTGTGAGCCCTTTATTGCCAACCGCACTTCTTCAGTGGCTCACCCTATATGTATGTGTGTGTATTTCTGTATTTCTTTATTTATTTATATACAAGGTGAATCAGGATCAGTGCGAGCCAAAACTTACAAAGTTCGATATTGAATTTCTGTATAAGATTGATTTTATCAACTAGAAATTTGAAATATATTGCTGAATAGACACGAAACCTTTTCTTTCAAAAGATACATTTTAAGTATTCTAATTCTAGAATTTCAAATATTCAGAACCGAAAACATTTTTATTTTCTACGCACTTGCCTCACTTAAACAGGGTGTGTATCAGGCCCTTTTTTATTGGTCTTCATTTATCTAGTCTTTATTTATTGACTTATATTTATCTGGCTTTTATTTATCTGACCTGTGTTTCTCTTCAATGAGGTTGGAATAAGTACAAACAACCTGTTTCTTGAAGACTATTTTGCTCTTTGAAATTCTTGAATTAAACGAAGATTCGTTGAATTATGCATTTTTCCAGTTTCACCTCCAGAGGAGTGAAGCAAAGGGAAAACAGAAAAAAAAATAACAGCGAAGAAACTTTTTTTTAAATTCATTTAAATTTATTTTAATGATAAAAGTAGTGATAAACAGTTTATGTCAGTATAGAAATCGTGGTAAAAGAAATTTTCTTGTAAAATTTAAATAAACTAAAACTTCCCTTAATATTGTTACATGTTGTAACCCAAGAATTCTACTTAAAACACAGTTTTTTTCTCTTCTACCTATTTTTTAGGATGGAAAACACAAACAATATCGCTTTTGTCATAACTGATGCCGTCTGTAAAGGTCTTAAAAGGTGTTAAGCCATTAGTAGCTGAAATTTTCAACATGTAAATGTTATAAATGTAATCTTATGAAAGTGAATATCTTATGAGAGTTATAGGGTCCTCACTTTTCTAAGATATGACCTCACCAATGAAGTGCTTTACACATCTTTCTTGGAATATTTGAGACAGGCCTAGTCCTCACAGTCAGATTCCCAGTTGCTTGGAATTGAAATATGTCCTCGTGATGGTTTTCTTCCATCGTTTCCAAGAAAGAATCCCAGTTTTCAATTTCATTTTCAGAATGTCTGACGCTGAAAAGATCGTCATCAGATTCTCAGGACCTATCACTCACCTCTGTTTCATTTTCTAAGTTGTTTTAGTTCAACCTTCTCTTCACGGGGTGCGCTAGCATGTATCCCAAGAATACAGGCCCAAGAATACAGGCCCAGAATATATATATATATATATATATATATATATATATATATATGTATTGTAACAATCCGTTACGACTTTCCAAATAAATCACCCAGACAGCCGGACCTCCCCCAACAGGTGACCTACGAATATTCTATAGATCGGCGTCAAAGTGTCTGGAAGCAGAGAATTGTGTCGCATCTATCCGCCGCCCCTGGGAGGACGTAAACTAATGGCTGTTCCGACATGAACTAATGATTTTTGGATCTGCTGATTATAAGAGCCGGTAACGTGGCGTCGTCAGAAAAGCGAATCACAGCCAATGAACATGACGTCACAAATTCGGCCTGCCAACCTAAAATTTTGCAGTCACGTGACCGGAAGCGAGAGTTCCGGAGCCGAGAGAGAAAATCTAGTTTTTTAGCAGACTTAGTCAAGACTCTCATCCAGAGAGCACTTTTCGTCTCAGAGGTCCTGGAGCGACCGACTTCATCCTGAAGTTTAAACTTTTCAGAGAAGCCCGCTCTAAGCTTCTCGTCAGCTAGAATATTTCACCCTGAAGTATTCCTATTTCAGAGCATCCCGCTCTACAGGCTTCTTGTTAGCACGTTACTTCATCAAGAAGTTATATTTATATTTCAGAGAAGCTCGCTCTAAAAGCTTCTCGGCAGTTAGAACTTTTCCTTACGAAGTTACTCTATTTTCAGAGCTGTATGCTCTAGAGGTTGCGTACCGACCTTATAGTTTTCAGTTCGTGACGGTACTTGCCGACATCTTCTCATCGAAATTATTTGGCTGTTAAGGGGACGGTGTACGTTGAAATCGTCAAAAATTGACCAAAGCATCGAATTTTTGTTTTTAAGGCTATATTGTTCTACAAATCAAAATGTACCGAATGCAAAAATCCGCATCAAAATCCGATAATTTTTATCGAAGTTATTAGCTTTTATATGTTTATAAACAATACATTTTTGCCATTTAAATTTCACTTTGTATGCAATTTTCTCAAAATGAAATTTTTCTCGATAATGCAAATGTAAAATGTGATACGCGCTATATTTTTGCTTCAAATTATACGATATTTACCATACATTATCTTTATACATACATTAATAAATTTGTGCATGCATTTTTGTTTTAAAGAAGAGTAACTTATAAAAAGTGACTATTTATATACAAAGAAGTGAAATTTCTGAAAAAAATTCATCCATTAATCGGTTTTACTTCTTTTAAAAAATAAAATATTGAGATATTTGTAATTCAATGCACAGAATGTTTTATTATGGTACAATAAATAAATAAAAAGTAAAATTATTATAAAAAAGTAAAAATTTTAGCGCAAGGGACATTTTAAAATTTCATTAAAATTATTTAATTTTTAATTAAAAAAAATTTTTCTAAATAAACTAGAAAATTTTTTTTATGTCGTTTATATTGCAAATATTAAACTATATTTAGGATTAAAATTTCACATAGATATAATTTAAAATAAAAAAGTTGAATCTCAACGTATACCGTCCCCTTAAGAAGGCCAGTTCCCTCTATGTCGAGAGGTAGATCAACCAATCTGTAAATAGTTGTAAAAATTTTCCGACTTAAATTTAATAAAATTGTATTTTAATGTAGTAGACTGACTCTGACTATTTAACGCTACCTGGAGTCTCAATTTATCACAGTCTACTTTATTAAATGGTGGCATCGGTGGGATTTTGCCATTAATAATAAATTAGGCAAACCATCCCTTCGAAGTAGGGAAATTAGAGTAGGATGCCCATCTAGGACTTAGTGCGGACGTCCCGTCCCAAGTGTGTGCATCACAACTACCAGTATACAGCAGTAAGCAGCGAACCAACAGTGGACTACCAACAGTGGAACCAACAGTGGAATCCACCAGAACCAGCCTGGAAAGACTTCGCCTAGCTTCAATGAGAGCCTACAATCGAGTCTTCAAATTAGACAAGGTAAGCCTGTTATCATTAGAGGCAAAAGTAATTGATTGATTAATTAAAAGTAAATTAATTGATTAGAATCTGTGTAAATGTTAGCATCTGTAAATTAATGTTTCATGGGAAATAACTATTGAATTGGAATAAGTAAATTATCTGTGAAAAATTAATTAATTAAGTTAAAAGTAAATTAATAAAGTATTAGAATGGTTTATGCAAAAGAATAAAGTTAAAAATGAACTGTATGCAATGTGTTTAAAATTTAAAAAAAAGTTAATGAACAAATATTTGGTAAATGAATACTAGAACTGTGGATAATTTGATTTAAGTACTTATTCTAAATTAAAATTAAGCAACTGTGTTTTGCCAATTAATTTAGTCAATTATTGAAATTAAGAAATTGTGTATTGCAAATTAATTTAGCAATTATTGAAATTAAGTAATTGTGTATTGCAAATTAATTTAGTCAATTATTGGAGTTGTGTAGAGTGCTTAAGATTATATTGAAGTAGCATTTGATTTATTATGTGTGTGAAATTTGGTCTGAAAAATTTTAAACATCTTTGAATTGTATGTGCCATGTTATGATTTCAAACAAGTCTATTTAAACTGCAATCTATCGGAGTACACCAGAACCCATTTTCTTGGAAGAACGTAGCAGTAAAATTCCCAGAATTGAGAGGGCTTATTGTTAAAGCGCGGGCAAAAGCGAACGACCAGTTCTTATGCTGTGTCTGAGGTCAAGATTCCGAAGTTTCCGGTAAGGTTAAGCTGTGGATAAGCGTTTAAAGAGGGATTACTATCAGTTAGTTAAAGAGGCAAAATGTCGTTTTTAACAAAATACAAGAAAATTGACTTGCAGAATTTGGCTTTTGAGCTGCGCGTAGAAATACAAGAACAGGGTAGAATAATCGATCTGGCAAGAAAGATTTCAGAAAGTGAAGGTTTCGAGGAAGAGAGAGCGAAAAAAATATTCTCGAAAATCTCATAGAAGAAAGAAAATTGCATGAGCTTAAAGAAGCCGAGAGATCGGAGAAAGAAGCAAAACGCGCTTTTGAGCTTGTAAAACTTAAAATCATACAAATTGGGGAAAACAGTAGTGTGAATTCCGTGAATTCAGAAAGCGGGAACCCGCCTAGGCATGTTAAATTGGTAATGCAGAAGTATGATTCCGAAAAGATGGACATAGCTTTATTCATAAATGTGTTTGAGAGGCAAGCTAGGAAATTGCAAATTAATGATTGTGATTTAGTGTCAGAGTTATTAAGCCTTTTGCCGAGCGAAATAGCGGCAATAATCATCAGTTAACCTGAAGAAAAAAATAATAATTACGAATATGTTAAGTCGGTACTTCTAGACAGGTTTAAAATCAGTGCCGAAGCATTCCGTACAAAGCTCCAAACCCATGAACGGTAGAACGGTGCTTTGGGGAAAGACTTAATATTTGAATTGCGGAGCTATCTAGAGGGATGGTTAGATGGAATTGAAATTAAAGATTTTGAGTCACTCAAAGAACTTATGGTAGCCAACCAAATAAAGCGACGCGTACCAGCGGAAGTTAAAGATCATTTCGAAGATGTATGGGGAACGCTAAATGACCCTATAACCTTAGTAAATAAGGTAGATGCGTATGAGTCGGAGTTCGTATAAAGCTGAATGGTCGGAGAAAAGCAATACAGAGTTTCAAGACTTAATAACGAAACTAACCCAGAAACCTGTCTTATACGCTCCGAACTTCCCAAAGAATTTATCCTGCAAACCGATGCATCCGACATTGGTATCGGTATAATTTTAGCACAAAAGGGACCGCAGAGATTCACGATCGAGACGGATCACAATCCGCTCGTTTTTCTTAAGACAAACGCGGGAAAAAACCAAAGGCGTGTGAGATGGACTCTTGCCTTACAGCCTTTCAATTATCAAACTGTCTGTCCTCAAATCTGGTAAATTGATAGGTCATGCCGATTGCCTAAGCCGTTTGATGGCATAATAGAAACCTTAAATAAGACGAAGTGTTGTAAATAAATTAATGTAGAGTGTGAAAATAATAAATGAATTATGTAAATAAATTTCTGTATTAATGTGTTAGGTAACGTATTAATATCATAATGTATTAGAGTAAATGTAGTAACCTGTGTAGTAAATTAAATGTATTAATAATTGTGTAGTAAATTAAATTCATTGCCTCTAATGATGTATCAGGTGAGCTGTGTCTAATCGTGATTTTCAGAATTTGCCATCATGCCAAAATCTCCTTCAAGGAGGGAGGGATTGTAACAGTCTGTTACGACTTTCCAAATAAATCACCCAGACAGCCGGACCTCCCCCAACAGGTGACCTACGCATATTCCATAGATCGGCGTCAAGGTGTCTGGAAGCAGAGAATAGTGTCGCATCTATCCGCCGCCGCTGGGAGGACGTAAACTAATGGCTATTCCGACATGAACTAATGATTTTTGGATCAGCTGATAATAAGAGCCAGCAATGATTATAAAAGTATCAGTTTATGATAATATATATATATATATATATATATATATATATATATATATATATATATATATATATATATATATATATATATATATATATACATATTTCTTTTCTGAAGGTTTTCTTTGTTATAAAGCAACCAAAATTTTAATCCGCCCTTCAGTTCTCATGTTCTGTTCATCTATACAACTGCTGATATTTTACGTAGAACCAATCAATCTGTATTTCCTTACTTCCCCCACCTACTTCTTAGTCATATTGAGTGTAGAACTTGCACTTATATAATATAGCAATAACTGATATAATTTATGGTGTTATTGTGTATCTTTCAGCTAGCAAAAGTAACATTTGATATGATTTAGAGATGACACGGGTCTGTAATAATTTGTTTTATCTATATACTAATAACAGTTATCTGATTTCTCGGGGAATCCGAAAGAAGTATTCGTTTCTAGTGATATACACTGATCAATCTGTGTGATAGGACGAGCATGTAACTATTACTCTTGGAACCATCCATTAACATAGCCTTCGTCGATGCTAAACTACATTACTCCTCTGTTCTTACTCGAAATATATATATTCCCCAACAGATGAATATTTAGCTAAATTTAGCTAAATTCATATATATATATATCCATATAGCCCCCTTAATTGTCGTTCTTACAAAGGGGTATGAAATTTCTCGTTCTAAAGAGGAAAATGGAAAAATGGGCCCTGTAAGCTAAACGTTAAGAACATTCGTGTTTCTTTCGCCCGTTTCTATACGGTAATAATGACCAGTCTATTACCAATAGTTAAATGAATTAATTATGCAAAAAAAGAATAATAATAATAATAATTTTAATCAAAGGGTAAGTGCGTACCAGTCCGCACTTGCCCCAAATACGGAACTGATGTGGGGTAAGTGCACACCAAGACATATATAACTCTTGAAAATGACGATGCAAAAGAAACCAGTGACAATACAATTAAACAACAATATGAAATGTATTAACTTATAACAAAAACGTCTTGAAACAATTTTAAAAAGCATGGATGTTCATTGATAATGATTCAGACACACATCACACCAATGCAACGAAAATAAACATGTGACACTTTTTAACCATCCCCCGGTTTTTATTCTTAGCTCTATCACATTTCGGTGCCAACAATGTCAAAGAGCGGGTCTTTAACTATACAATCCTTAAATGGCAATTCTAGACGTTAGATTTAGCAGTTAGGCGAGCGTTACGCACTTGCCCTGCCCCTGTATGAACAGCTGAAATATGGAAAATTGCAAGAGTATATTATTGACAACTGTTATTCACCAAAATATTATATATATATATATATATATATATATATATATGTATGTATGTATGTATGTATATATATATAAATAATCCAACAGAGATAGATAAAAATAATACAAATATAGACAAGAAACAAACAGAAATCAAGCACTCAAGGCATCCACGCACCAACGGCAAGATTCTGTATAAGTGCCGGAACTGAACCATAAAACAACAGAGGTAACCGACAGGTCTCTTCATCAGGGAGCCTAACCATATCAGTTACCTCAAGGGGAACTTTCTGAATAGGATGCAGGTATGCCCAAAAGACATC
The DNA here is from genome assembly GCA_907164885.2 of Dolomedes plantarius. NCBI lineage: Eukaryota > Metazoa > Arthropoda > Arachnida > Araneae > Dolomedidae > Dolomedes > Dolomedes plantarius. The sequence continues at coordinate 85,880,694 of OU015492.1, forward strand.
CCCAGGCCCCGAGTCCACCAAGGAAGCAATAAGTCAAAAAGAAAATGAAAAGACAAACACAACTTACAGTATGGGCTCAACGCACCTTACATGCAAACACACAAAATCCTAATGCAAAATAAAAGATGTGTACACACCCCAATTCCGTAAGTGACGGTTATGGCGAAACAGCAGCCAATTCTATCCTAAAAGTTACGTCATTGTAACATTACTATAGCGCCACCCCCCTTACAGCTTAACCAAATGAAAACACAAATACTATTCTAAACATCTTTAAAAATTCCTGAGTCTAAATGCCATTTTTTTAAAACTTTTAAATTGCCGAAATTTTTAGGAAAATCGTTTTTTCTTAAGTTTTCCTCGAAAATGCTACATGCCTCCAAAAAATCCCCAGCGTTGTTACATATGTTTTTTATTCTGTAAAGTTGTGAGCAAAAAATATTATAATAAATTTTATAGTTTAAATTGCTATGGAAATTGGTAGACGTAATAACCTCGATGTTAAAATCTAACCTTTTATCAACTATCCCTATTTTTATTTCTCTATTTTGAATTTTAATTTTTAAATCCAGATAAGTCGCACAATTATTATCGTTAGTCCGGTTTAAAGTTAATTCCTTTGGGTAGATTTGATTAAGAAATTCCAAATCGTTGCAGTTAAAAATTTTAAGGTCATCAATATACCTAAATCCGGTAACATTATTTGAGTTAAGAAATTTAGTTTCGTAAAAATGTAAGAATAGGTTGGCAAATGCACTAGAATAGCTATTTCCCATAGGTATACCCTTTATCTGTTTAAAGAAACATAAGCCATTAAACAGGTAGTTTTCAAAAATATTAAATTTACATAAATCAATCCGGTCACATTTTAATATTAAAGTACTATCTAAATAAGCATCATAAATTTCTGAACAGATAATCATTAAATTATCCTGCGGAATACTGGTAAACAGGTTTTCAAAATCAAACGTGTATATGCTATCTATATTGTTACTTTTTAAAAAATGTAGAACATCCTGGTTATTATTTATAATAAAGCTATTTTCGGTAACCTTAATTTTATTTAGAATAATTTTTAAATAGCTAAAGAACTTTTTACTGAACAAAGTATTATAACAATTTGTACTACATGTAACAAACCTAAATTTAGTAGGTACTTTATGGAATTTTATGGTAGGAAACACGTAAGGGAATTTTATGCTATTAATCTTAAACTTAAATTTTAATTTTTTTAAAGCTAAAATCCTATTATCTATATCTTTTTTGGTAAGGTTAATTTTTGATAGGTATTATTTGAGTTGTATTCCCTAGAAATTAACTGCTTAAAATAATCTTTACACATAAAACCGAAGTTATTTTCAGCCTTATCAACAACCGTAATAATAAACTAATTTTTTAAACCTTTAATTTTACTGTATAGAACTTTGTTTAGAAAGAAACCCCTCTTGTCCTCCATACCATACTGTTCTTAATTCCTTTTTATATCCTGTAAAATATGCACCTTCCACTCCATAAAACCTTCGATAGGCCAATTGTACTTCCTTGCTAATTTTATTATGCAGTAATCTAAGTCTTTTGTGATAGAACATATAATTTGCTTTAAATTTACCTTATATCTTACCCTAAATTTTGAGCCCTTACGTAGAACTTCCCTCAACCTAACATCTTTAACAATATTAAGATCCCCTGTTACAATATGCCCCGAAGTTGGATTTACAAAGTTTTTAAACTCCTCGATATGACAATTACAATCAGAATTAGAAATTTTGCCTAAGTTATGACCATAAAAGTTATAGTTGCAGATTATGTCCCTTAACGTTTTTTAATATTTAAAAGCAATAGCGATTTTCCCACAATCCTTGATTGGTAATAATTTAGAATTATTATGTACAATAGTAGGTAGTTTTTAATACTCGAAATCTTTATCTAGAAAGTTAATAATACAGTATTCTACCCCTACATCCCTTCCCCTCTTAGCATCCAAATTAGTCAGGTTAAGCTTGTATTTAATTAAATCTAAAATTATTAGTTTTGTAAACCTCGAAACAAATTTAATTGAAGATAAATGATGTTTAATTACCCACCTTAAACCAGAATTTTTTTGGTTGAATAAAAATTGTTTAATTATTTTAATGTTATTAAAATTAATAACTAAATTGCAAATCCTTTGCAGATCATCCAGTTTCAGTTTTGTTTTTACACTATTGCTACCTTTTCCTCTTTTACCCCTATAATTAGAATGTATATAATTAAACCTATCAATAACCATGAATTTTTTATAAACGTAGTTATTATCTAAATCCACCGGTCCTTCCCCGTTAAGTTTACTGTTTAAACCGTACGGAAATAGTGTTTTAAGCTTACAAATATATAAATTTTCAAAATCCAATCTTTTATTTAAATCATTAATGTCATCAATAATATATAATTTAGCCCGTTCGAAGTTATGTACTTGAAAGTGTAGAAGTTCATAATCAAAGGAAGTTTCGTCTTTAAAATTTTTTATTGCAGACCTATGGCTATTAACCCTTTTTTTAAACTCAGTCCCCGTTTGCCCAATATACACTGCTGGCCACCCAAATTGCAACACCAAGAAAGACAAGAGATATCACAACAAAATTTATTTTGTAGAGAACATGTTGACCAAGTATCAAATGATTAAATTTTTAGACTTCTGTGAAGTGTGGTTCCTGCCAAAATCAGTAGCCAGAGTAGCCGGCATTGTTGAAGATCACCGCTGCCACACGCCTCGACATTGATTCAAAGAGACTTTGGATGAGTTCTTGGGGTACAGCAGACCAAGCAGCTTTCACACGTTGCCAAAGTTGATCTGCTGTGGAAGCTGGGGATGGAATCTGGGTCAATCGTAGAGCAACCACGGACCACAAGTTTTCTATCGGCGAAAGATCCGGAGAGCGAGGCGGCCAGGGAAGCAATTCAATCTGGCGATTGACGAAGTACCGTTGGACAATGCGTGCCACGTGTGGCACGCATTGTCCAACGGTTTACATTTTGCATATCCAACGGAATTGCAATGGTTTTAATTGTCCAACGGTTTACATTTTCCATATATTTTAAAATTAAAAAATTATGCAAAATGTAAAGATAAAAGGTGTCTTACGTGCCCTATGGCTAACAGTAGTCAAGTGGGGGTTGGTTCAGACAATAGTAATCTATTTTGTAAGTGTAAGGGATTAGTTTACATTATAGAGTGTCAAGAATGTAATTTATGCTATATTGGGCAAACGGGGACTGTGTTTAATAAAAGGGTTAATAACCAAAGGTCTGCAGTAAAAAAATTTAAATACGAAACTTCCTTTGATTATGAACTTCTACACTTTCAAGTACATAACTTCGAGCGGGCTAAATTATATATTATTGATGAGATTAATGATTTAAATAAAAGATTGGATTTTCAAAATTTATATATTTGTAAGCTTAAAACACTATTTCCGTACGGTTAAAACAGTAAACTTAACGGGAAAGGACCGGTGGATTTAGATAATAACTAAGTTTATAAAAAAATCATGGTTATTGATAGGTTTAATTATATACATTCTAATTATAGGGGTAAAAGAGGAAAAGGTAGCAATAGTGTAAAAACAAAATTGAAACTGGATGATCTGCAAAGGATTTGTAATTTAGTTATTAATTTTAAGAACATTAAAATAATTAAACATTTTTTATTCAACCAAAAATATTCTGGTTTAAGGTGGGTAATTACACATAATTTATCTTCGATTAAATTTATTTCTAGGTTTACAAAACTAATAATTTTAGATTTAATTAAATACAAGATTAACCTGACTAATTTGGATGCTAAGAGGGGAAGGGATGTAGGGGTAGAGTACTGTATTATTAACTTTCTAGATAAAGATTTCGAGTATTTAAAACTACCTACTATTGTACATAATAATTCTAAATTATAACCAATCAAGGATTGTGGGAAAATCGCTTTTGCTTTTAAATATCAAAAACCGTTTAGGGACATAATCTGCAACTATAACTTTTATAGTCATAACTTAGGCAAAATTTCTAATTCTGATTGTAATTGTCATATTGAGGAGTTTAAAAACTTTGTAAATCCAACTTCGGGGCATATTGTAACAGGGGATCTTAATATTGTTAAAGATGTTAGGTTGAGACCGGTTTTTAAACGGTTCTACGTAAGGGCTCAAAATTTAGGGTAAGATATAAGGTAAATTTAAAGCAAATTATAAGTTCTATCACTAAAGACTTAGGTTACTACATAATAAAATTGGCAAGGAAGTACAATTGGCCTATCGAAGGTTTTATGGAGTGGAAGGTGCATATTTTACAGGATATAAAAAGGAATTAAGAACAGTATGGTATGGAGGACAAGAGGGGTTTCTTTCTAAACAAAGTTCTATACAGTAAAATTAAAGGTTTAAAAAATTAGTTTATTATTACGGTTGTTGATAAGGCTGAAAATAACTTCGGTTTTATGTGTAAAGATTATTTTAAGCAGTTAATTTCTAGGGAATACAACTCAAATAATACCTATCAAAAAATTAACCTTACCAAAAAAGATATAGATAATAGGATTTTAGCTTTAAAAAAATTAAAATTTAAGTTTAAGATTAATAGCATAAAATTCCTTTACGTGTTTCCTACCATAAAATTCCATAAAGTACCTACTAAATTTAGGTTTGTTACATGTAGTACAAATTGTTATAATACTTTGTTCAGTAAAAAGTTCTTTAGCTATTTAAAAATTATTCTAAATAAAATTAAGGTTACCGAAAATAGCTTTATTATAAATAATAACCAGGATGTTCTACATTTTTTAAAAAGTAACAATATAGATAGCATATACACGTTTGATTTTGAAAACCTGTTTACCAGTATTCCGCATGAAAATTTAATGATTATCTGTTCAGAAATTTATGATGCTTATTTAGATAGTACTTTAATATTAAAATGTGACCGGATATTACATAAATCAATGTAAATTTAATATTTTTGAAAACTACCTCTTTAATGGCTTATGTTTCTTTAAACAGATAAAGGGTATACCTATGGGAAATAGCTATTCTAGTGCATTTGCCAACCTATTCTTACATTTTTACGAAACTAAATTTCTTAACTCAAATAATGTTACCGGATTTAGGTATATTGATGACCTTATAATTTTTAACTGCAACGATTTGGAATTTCTTAATCAAATCTACCCAAAGGAACTAACTTTAAACCGGACTAACGATAATAATTGTGCGACTTATCTGGATTTAAAAATTAAAATTCAAAATAGAGAAATAAAAATAGGGATATTTGATAAAAGGTTAGATTTTAACTTCGAGGTTATTACGTCTACCAATTTTCATAGCAATTTAAACTATAAAATTTATTATAATATTTTTTACTCACAACTTTACAGAATAAAAAACATATGTAACAACGCTGGGGATTTTTTGGAGGCATGTAGCATTTTCGAGGAAAACTTAAGAAAAAACGATTTCCCTAAAAATTTCGGCAATTTAAAAGTTTTAAAAAAATGGCATTTAGACTCAAGAATTTTTAAAGATGTTTAGAATAGTATTTGTGTTTTCATTTGGTTAAGCTGTAAGGGGGGTGGCGCTATAGTAATGTTACAATGACGTAACTTTTAGGATAGAATTGGCTTCTGTTTCGCCATAACCGTCACTTACGGAATTGGGGTGTGTACGCATCTTTTAGTTTGCATTAGGATTTTGTGTGCTTGCATGTAAGGTGCGTTGAGCCCATACTGTAAGTTGTGTTTGTCTTTTCATTTTCTTTTTGACTTATTGCTTCCTTGGTGGACTCGGGGCCTGGGGATGTCTTTTGGGCATACCTGCATCCTATTCAGAAAGTTCCCCTTGAGGTAACTGATATGGTTAGGCTCCCTGATGAAGAGACCTGTCGGTTACCTTTGTTGTTTTATGATTCAGTTCGGGCACTTATACAGAATCTTGCCGTTGGAGCGTGGATGCCCAGAGTGCTTGATTTCTGTTTGTTTCTTGTCTATATTTGTATTATTTTTATCTATCTCTGTTGGATTATTTATTTGTTTTTTTCATTATGGAGATATGAAGCTTCTGCGCTATCCTCTATTGAAAATGTTTGCTTTGCAGGTTATGTTTTATGTTAAAGTGATTTAGCAGTCTATGCTTGATTTTTAATTTTTGTTTATTTCTATTGTTTATATTTTACATTGTATATATATATATATATATATTTATATATATATATATATATATATATATATATATATATATATATATATATATATGTGTGTGTGTGTGTGTGTGTGTGTATATACACTCTGTCAGTAAAAAATTTATGCACCCAGAAGGAAACGAGCTACTATCACGAAACTTAACATGTATGTAGTGTATGAGGAGATAAGCAAATGATTACAAATTTAGAAAAACAGACCGTTTTATTTAGATATGGCATGAAAAAGGTTACAAATCAGTAATTAGTAAATCCACCTCTGGCAGCTATACAAGCGGAAACATGGCGTGGCATCGAATCAATGAGGTCACCTATGACTTCCTACGGAAGATCATGCCATACTCTTTCCAACTGGGCAGTTAATTCTTCAGTATTCCGGAACGGCTGTAATTGCCTTCCAAGTTCGTCCCAGACGTGCTCTCAGTGCGTCCCAGATCGCTCCGCTATTGCGGAGAGATCTGGAGACCTAGCAGGCCCTGGAAGTACGACCTATCCTTGAAGACATTGTTGGGAGAGTCACGCAGTATGCGGACGAGCGTTTGCTTGCTGATAAATAGCACCTGGGAGACTTTATAGCATAGGCAGTACAACTGGCGTTAAAATCTCGTCCATGTAACTGCGTTCCATCAAAGTGCGTTGAAGGACGACTAGAGGTAATCGTGTGTCCCAACAAATCGCTCCCCACACTGTCACACCTTGTGTAATCGCCATATGCCTCTTCACAACAAATGCCGGATCGGACCAGTGACCCGGCCGCCTCCACACGCGTATGCGCTTGTCATCAGCATTGAGACTGAATCGGGATTCCTTTCTGAAGATCACACGCCTCCAGTCGGTCACACTTCAGCTTGCCCCAGGTCGGCAAAATTCCAATCGGCACTGCCTATGATGTGGGGTCCTTCGTAGGTGTCTTAATCGACGTCTCGGCTCCTTATACCTGCGTCGGCCAGTCGTTTCCGAATGGTTTCCTTTGATACCACCGGATGTCTGGAAGGTGGTAAATGGCGTCGAAACGATTCTAGCGACGATGTTGATGCGGACGTGGCCGCTCTTATGATTGCACGATCCTCGCACGCATTTGTGTTCCTGGAAGTCCTGACCCTCCGCGACGGTAGACTATCCCTTCCGTGATACATTGTTGCCAACACCGAGCAAGTATCATATCTCTCCGACCGAGGAGGCGGCCGATACGCCTGTTCGACTAACCTGCTTCTCTGAGGCCTACTATAAGCCCCCCTCAAAGTCCGACAATTGTTCGTGTTGTCGCCGGTTACATCTCAGAGGCATCTCTAGTCAAAATACCGTCCATCCAAGTCCACAGATTTGAATAACACTATGGCACGAACAATCATTTAACCCTCGAACGATCTACAACGTTAAAACAACTCTTATTTAAAAAATATTATCAGCCACTCATTAGTATTTTTTTAAGGAATTGCTACTGACACAATGAATAAAAAATCAACCCTTGAATAATCTAAAATACACAGAGTGATCAATATTAAGTATATAAAAAAATCCAATTAAACGATAACCAGTACAAATTACTACACAAAAATATACCATATGAAAAATATTACTAAAACACTCATTACTCGTTAAGAGAAAGGCTAATAACCCAATGAATAAAAGTTCGACCCTTGAGTAATCTAAAACACACTAATCATTTTTTTTAGTTAAACAATTTTCTTTTTTTTTTCTCTTATTGAAATTTCTCTCGAATTCTACTCATTCATTGCGAGCATTTTGTGGTCGTGATATAGTCTTTAGAACTGAAAAGTTTGTAGGGTCAACGAAAAACTTTGTAGGGTTACTCTTTAGTTACATAATACACAACAGATTTCGATTTAACCATTCTCTCGAGCATTACGATTGTAGTAGTTATTAAAATTTGATAAAATTTCAGCGCGATAAAATTTCAGCGCGGTGTGATAAAATTTCAGCGCGAATTTTATCACACCGAGTCTCTAAGTTTTATGATTTTCCACTAGTTTTCGCAGCGGTTTGTCCACACTCTTAGGACTGAAGTCGTAATTTATCGTACATAATGTTAGTTTCAATATTGGACTTACGTAGCACTTTGCTACAAACAGATCAGTTCTCCTTTGATGGATTTGACTTCTCCGTCTCACTAACATGCCGTTCCGAAGCACCACTTCCACTTCCTGTGTCATTCACATCATTCTTATGTTCGAACGTATTGAAGGAGCGCGAATCACTTATTTGTTCACGACTTCGCTGCTCGGTATATACACAAGGACTATTCAACATTTCAGGTGTCACATCCGACTTTAAATTAGAAATAACAGCAGCTCTTGACACACCCCAAGAGTTTTCTCTGTATTCCCATTTGGCCCATTTTTTCCTCCGTCCTAACTATATCAGGTATTGGCAACCCCATCCTCCTAAACTCTAACTGAAGCTCTTTTTTCATTATCTGTATCTCTAGTTTCTTTTCCTCTATCTCTATTTAAACTTTTTCTCTATATTGACGTTCTTGTGACGTCTACTGTGTTTATGACAATAGTGACAAGATCAGGATTCGTTATGTAATCTTCACTATTCTTAATCAAACATTTAAATTCTCTCACCGTCATCTCTGGCGTTTAATACAAGCCTAACGCCTCACATACTTCGAATAAATCTTGTAAGGTATACATAAGATTCGATTCACAAGAATCGAACTTTTGAGTGAATGAATTAAAGAAGCTGCTTGAGATATGCTAATTTCGGCATACGTGCTTGGTATAAATACCAAGCAGCTTGATTAATAAAAATGGTTGTAAAAAGTTGATAGACAAGCGAGAGGGAGCTACGAGGTAAGCAGCTCCAGGTGTTAACTGGAGCTTGTGCTTAGCAGGCCCAAAGTTTACGTAGCAGAACTGCTGGTTTGACTCTCTGCTGGTTTGTGAGTTTTGCAAAGTGTATTTTTATTGAATGCTAATATATATTCCGTACAAGTAGTGCGTATGCTTATTGCTGTAAAAGCAAATTCTATATGTGCAACGAATTCAATAAACATTGTTTCATGTATAAATTGTGTTTGTATCAATTTCCAATAGAGTGCACCTGAGTAAACTCTACAGTGGCGCCCGAAAGTTTATATATACCCTGGTTGTTCTCGTTACATTTATAACGAACAACATATTTGAAATTTGACCTTTATACTGTGTTATACTCTTATATTGATAAAATTAAATTGTGAAAGTATCTTGTTATTATACTTATATACTATTTTAAAATGAGTGTTGTAGAACAAAACCCTGTTGGAAATTTTCCTCGGGTAATTATGGTTCAGCAAATTGCGCCATTCAAAGCCACATTCAATTCTTTAGGAATTCGCCCCAAAAGCCAATTCCTAAAGAAAATTGAGCATTACTTTCAGCAACAATGCACCCCAAAGGGGGATAAACTTAAAATTGCTCTAGCCGCTTTAAGAGGTAGTGCATATCAGTGGTACACGTGTATGCAAAGCAGTAATCTGATTTTTGACTATTTGTCATTCAAGCAACAGTTTCTTAGCGTTTTTCAATAAACATTGTTTCATGTATAAACTGTGTTTGCTTCAAAATACAAATTGAGTGCCCCCTTAGAAACTCTATACTGGCGCCCGAAAGATATATATACCCTGGTTGTTAGCGTTACATTTGTAACGAACAACATAATTGAAATTAAAAACTGTGTACTGTGTACTTATATTGATAAAATTGTTGCAAGTACTTATATACTATTTAAAAATGAGTGTTGTAGAACAAAATCCTGCTGGAAATTTTCCTCGGGTAATTATGGTTCAGCATTTTGCGCCATTCGAAGCCACCTTCAATGGCGGCCCCTCAAGCCAATTCCTAAAGAAAATTGAGCATTACTTTCAGCAACAATGCACCCCAGAGGGGGATAAACTTAAAATTGCTCTAGCCGCTTTAAGAGGTAGTGCATTTCAGTGGTACACATGCATGCAAAGCAGTAATCTGATTTTTGACTATTTGTCATTCAAGCAACAGTTTCTTAGCGTTTTTCCAAAGACCTTTAATCAAAGTGAAATTGAAGCGGAAATTTATTCGCTAACGCAACGTGAAGGTCAGTCTGCATTAGATTTTGCTACAGAAAAGATTTCCAAGTGTAAGGAATATTTAGAAGGGGTAACGGAAGCGGTAATCTTAAAAATAGTTATCCAACGTTTGAAGCCAAGTGTTCAAGATTTTTTAGATAATCAAACAATTACAAGCAAGGTTACCCTCCTTCAAGCTTTAGCTAAACATGACAATAGGCATTTCTTCGCTACCCCGTACCCTCACTCAGGTACGAGAAGTTTTATTCACCCCCGCCAAAATTTTTCGCGAGTTTTAAACCAACAGCGAAACCAGTATCACGGGCGAAATAATAGAAGCTCACGGCGTTACAATGAAAATAGTGCCGATACTAATGCTAGTGGTTTAGAAAATAAATCATCTGATACTTCTATTAATGCTATACCTGATATTTTAGATGACATTCACACATCTGTTAATGAAGGAAATTTAGTAGATGACGAAGTATGTGATACGGAAGTTAGTGAATACTTATTAGTTGATGACAATAAAAATTCTTTGAACGATATTAGGAACTCACTAGGTATTGATGATATTATTTCAAGTTCCCAGCCGAATGGGGATACTGTAGGTCAGGTTGATAATATGGTCTTAAACAAAGTACATGAAAACCAGACTGATATCAGGATGAAAAGTTGACACAGAGTTATACTGTAAGTAGTTTAGCTGATGCTTCAGAAGTATAGACGTAGTTTGCATTAAAACGCACTAGTACGAAAAGCTTAATCTTCCCAAATTTGAAGCAGTTTTAAAGAATTTAAATGATAACGATTCTGATGTCGCAAGTTTCAAAGAGACTTTCTCGTCAAAAGAGGATAAAACTAAGGTTAAGGGTGATAAAAAACGAGAAAAAACGCCTTCAGGTTCCAGCATTAAAACTGCTAATACTGAAGGAATTAAGTCGGTAAACAATAGGTCGTATAAGCACAAATACGAAAAGCAGAGTCAGGTTGTTGAAAAACATGAAACAAGCGGCGAACTAACTTGTAAACGTTTCATAAATGGCGAGATAAAGCCAGTAACTCAACACATAGGTGCGGCGTATAAGTTTGAAAAAATAGAATCTGCATTAAAATCTAATGCCTGTACTCTAAAAAGTACGGAGAAAAGTAAAGAGTGCACTACAAAACCTCCATCAAAGGATGAACGTGGCACACATAAGGTACACAAGGTTATCAAAAAGAAGAATTACAGTTTTAAAGGTGCTTTGCATAAGTACAGGAAACTGAAGATATCAGCCGCCCACCACGGTTGGCCTCCTCCCAAGAGACCTCCTGTCCATCGTCAAGCCGGACAAGCGCCTCAGGACCAACGACCTGCTGCACGGATGATGCCCACACGGTCAACGAACCCCTTTACCTAGACTGCGACCATCAAGAGAGGTTCCACGGAATGGACAGACTGGTGCAGGGAAGTTGCCGCTTTCATGAACAAGTCTTGTATCAATTCTCTTATTCTAACTCCCACCCTTTAATAAGACCGAACCAAATTGGTTTGAAGTTCCCCAGTGTATATGCTGTGAAAAAAAAATTTGAGAGGAAAGGGGTCAGCCACTGAAAAAAACGGCATACTGTTGTTTTATAACTTTTTGAAGGGGACATGTAGTGAATAGAAAAAAAATATATACTGCATAATATAATAATTAACTCAATAATCTACTAACTTCACAAAACATAACACATGTGCATTATGAATTTGGGGAGAGCAGATAAAAACAGCCAAGAAATGTCATGCTGTGCAATTGTGTTGACACTTTTCACTAAAATAGATTTTCTAGGAAGCAGTTGGCCAGCCCAGTATCCGCAACTCTGCAAATCCACTGTTTGATGGTGTCACCTGGACCCTTCGGTGTTAGTTTTGTAAAATGGGAGTGGCGTTTTCCCCCACACACCGTGTGGAAGGTTCTTTTGGCTTTGCCACCCATTATGTAAAACATCAGACCAGCACGCGTTTTCAATTAGTTAACTGAAGCCGTTCAGACCTCAGTTACCTAATTTTTTTTCGAGGGAGGCCAGTGTAAGGTATACATAAGATTCGATTCACAAGAATCGAACTTTTGAGTGAATGAATTAAAGAAGCTGCTTGAGATATGCTAATTTCAGCATACGCGCTTGGTGTAAATACCAAGCAGCTTGATTAATAAAAATGGTTGTAAAAAGTTGATAGACAAGCGAGAGGGAGCTACGAGGTAAGCAGCTCCAGGTGTTAACCGGCGCTTGTGCTTAGTAGGCCCAAAGTTTACGTAGCAGAACTGCTGGTTTGACTCTCTGCTGGTTTGTGAGTTTTGCAAAGTATTTTTATTGAATGCTAATATATATATTCCGTACAAGTAGTACGTATGCTTATTGCTGTAAAAGCAAATTCTGTATGTGCAACGAATTCAATAAACATTGTTTCATGTATAAACTGTGTTTTTATGAAATTCATTTAGAGTGCCACTTCAAATTATATACACCCAAGTCTGGGCAAATGTGAGCTATACTCTACAATCTTCTCTCTCGTGACTTTTAACATTTTGTTTTTCTTAAGGGGACAGTAGACCTTCAAACCTAACTTTTTTTGTTTTGAATGGATTTTCTGGAAATTTGAATATATGATTAGTACCATAGATATGTAAAAGTGGTTAAAATTTGATGATGAAATATTAATAATTCATGAATTATGAATTATTAATTATATCAAAATTGGCCTAATTAAAAATGTTCCATGCGCATTTCTTTTGCATATAATATGGTAATTTTTATTTACAGGATACTTTATAGAACTAACAGTGAAATCTAATGCTTATTTTAAGCATTCATTAAAAATATAAAGAGAAAATAATAATAATAGTGAAAACACCCTTTTTATTACGCAAAATACCTATAAATCATCTTTTCAAGTACAAAATTTAGAAATTCTGAGCTACAAAGCATAATTATTTTGAATAAGATTTATTTGATATACAGTAAAATATATAAAACTTAAATTTCAAAGCAATACGATCATTAGAAATGCGCCTGGAACAGTTTGAATATTCGTATGACATGAAAATTTTTATTTTGAGAGAAACACATTTAAAGTTATCGCTATTAGTAACCACATAATATCTAAATTAAATTCAAATGCCTATAACTGGGAAAGTAATCACAGAAATTAAAAATTCTTTTTGCAACACATTCCTACTCGTCCGTATTTTCATAATTCAATAAAATAAAAAAAAATCGAATTTTTGGACAAATTTCACAATTTTGAAAGTCCACTGTCCCCTTAAACAAACTCAAACATTTCACAGAAGATCTCACCATTATCCACTTCAAAATGACGAAATCAATTGTCCACAGTGTTCATCCCGGTCGAACCCCCAAAAATGTAGACTTTTCTCTCTACGCGGCTGGCGTCTAGGAGGTGTCTAAAAATCACACACTTGAATCATTAATACAACTTCACTTTCTAAAACTCAACAATAATCATTTATTAATGTAGATAGCAAAGACGAGATGCCGGAGAGCCTACTTTTACTGTCTCCGGATCAATATAACAATAATTACGGGATAGCCCAGCGCAGTGCTCAATTCAATTCAACAGAACAAGATCAGCAGCCTTCTCGCTCCCGTCAGAATTACAGACATACATCACAACGCAGGCCTTGACTCGCCCCGTTGGAATTACAATCTCTCCCGTGCCTTGCACGGGGATTCAACACAGCCTCTCTCTCGTGCCTATCACACGAAGTCCAAAAACAACCTCTCAAAGAGGTCTGTCTTCCCTCTCCCCCGTTCACAGGGCATCTCCCGACACACCACTCTTTGAATCGCCTCTAAGCCGGGGTCATTCAACCCTCGACTCGACCGTCCCCTCAAGGAATGTCGTACACGTATATTAAGGGTTAGCCAGGCCTAATACGCTATGCATGACAACAGAGAACATAACTATGGCATAAGCAGATAATTTGCATAAAATCCTACATATATATATGAATTAATATATATATATATATATATATATATATATATATATATATATATATATATATATATGTGTGTGTGTGTGTGTGTGTGTGTGTATATATATATACAGTATGCCCACTAAAGTCCCTTCCCACCCTCTTAACTTCGAAACGGCTGCTGCTATATTCATACAAGTGGTGTCTAGGTATAGTAAAGTAGCCATGCGCTACTGAATAAAACCACCTACCGTGCCACCTGGTGGAAAACTGCGGAGTTAGCAATCCTATCTCGAAAAAGGAACGAGATAGGGGAAAAAAGTGATTTACAAAGTTGTAGAAAATCATCGATTTAGTACAAATATTTACCTTGGGGACATTAACGCAAAAAATAGAACGGTTAAAACGCGTATTTGTTTTTTCGTGATTTCCTACATTGTGACGTGACAAAACGATCTGAGAAAGAAAAAAACAACTAGTTTTAACAATATACCTTTATTTGAGATGTTCAAACTTCTCACCGTCATTGCGGTGTCGTGTTTTGCCCGAAAGATAATCATTTCTCCTTCCGTTCAAGTTTCGTGACGTCACAGAGTAGGAAATCATGAAAAAACAAATGCTCTTTTTAACGATTCTATTCTTCGCATTAATGTCCACAATGTGTCTTTTCTTACTAAATCGATGATGCTCTACAACTTTGTAAATCACTTTTTTCCTCTATCTCATTCCGTTTTCGAGATAGGAATGCTAATTCTGCTGTTTTCCACCAGGTGGCGTGGTAGGTGGTTTTATTCAGTAGCGCATGGCTACTTTACTATACCTAGACACCACTTTTATGAATATAGCAGCAGCCGTTCCGAAGTTAAGAGGGTGAGAAGGGACTTTAGTGGGCATACTGTATATATGTGTGTATATTTATTTATTTATACAAACCCTTTTTATCCATCTACAGGAAAAAAAATTCTATAAAAACTTACTCAGAACAAATCGCCCAGTAAGCATTTCCCTGAAAAATTGTAATGATCATTCTCTTACAAAATAGAAAAATATCATTTCAAACATCTTACGAAAGAAAATAAACTACAGGTCTGTAAAAATTCCATGTATTGAGTAAATATTACCCCTTTTTTGATCGTAATGTCTGGAAAAGATTGAACAAAAAATTAAGTTTGGAAGAAACATAAAAATGCAATGAGTAGTACATTTGCATCGCGGATTTCCAGGATGCATTACCAAATTTATTTACAATTCTGTGAAACATATTATATTCTGAAAGAAAAAAATATATTCCTTTTCTAAATAATACTAGTTCAAAAAAAAGTTTGCCCGTCATACTCCCGAAATGCCGTGCTGTATTACGGTGCCTTTCAAAAACAGGCATAGGAAACGTATTTTGAAGTAAACAAATTTGAGAGAAAGTGAAATATCGGTAACACAGTGGCGCATTTTTCCGTTCTCGTGTGCTTCCATGCTGTGATACAATTTCTCTCCGTTGAAAGAGTGGTATACGTTCTCACGAGTTTATGCTTTATTCATCTGTACCTTTGTAGGATTTATATGAATACATAAATGTCTGAAAGTATACGCTGTGGTGATTTAGGTCGTTTTTATGTTAATAGTGTAAAATATCTATCTAATAATGGTAAACATGTTTATGACACTTTTCCTAAGGGTTTTTTTTTCTAAGCCTTTTCAATTCTATGTACATTTCGCGTTTTACTTTTATGAAAACACATTTTGTGTATGCGATAACTCAATTTTTATATCCATTAATATGCTTTGTATAAAGGCTTCAAAAAATAACTTACCAGGCTTCTAAATGTATGCTAAATCCTTTACATTCGCAATCTGTTTTAACGTAGGATTACTTTCCTTAATAACGGTCCTCTGGAAAGCAAAATTTCAGATGCCCTGCATCCCGAGTTATAATTTTAGCAGTGTGCCAAACCCAGTCTGTATCGCTTGGCCAAGCAGTAAACAGTTAAAATAGAAAAGTACCAAAATGAGTCAAAATTTTGACATATATATACATAACACATACATACATATATACAAACAAATGAGGTAAGCAACGATAAGTAATCCTATGTTAATAATCCGAGGAAATTTCGTTAGAAGAGACTACCTGAAATTTTTTTGGTTTACTTTAATCACAAAAATATTGTAAGTACGATGAAGCTGTTTTTCGCAATTTTAATCGATTTTGCAAGTTATTCTTGCTAAAATAGGAACAAGATCCCCATGTTATAATTCGTAGTAACAAGCTCGAGAGAAATTCTTCAGATCGCAATACGTAAGAGTACTCTAAGTTGATTCGATAATTCTTCATCGGTACTTGGACACGGGAAAATTTCTGCACCACTAATTCTCGCTGCTTTACAATCACTTGATAGATACTACAGCATATTTTGCGTCTCAATGAAGTCAGTTTTGTAGTAAAATAATGGAAATGTCTAACAAAACTGTTTCCTTTTTCATACGGCTAAAATTAATATCTACTTGAAGCTCCGAAGAAACGCATTATCAAGAACAGCAAATCCAGTGAATATTCCATATACATTCAAATTAAATACAACGGAGTACATTCAAATTAAATACAACGGTCAATATATGCAATTAATGCCAAAAAGTTAAATATATATATTTATAATAAATAAGATGATCAATGTCTACAATTGATGTAAAAAATATATATTTATATATATTTATAAAAAAATCGTAAGGGATATTTATTTTTTTTTGATAATGTTCAATCGTCTGCTGCATTGGAAAGAAGAAATTTTTTTTTTGTCTATTTAGTTGTTATGCACGTGACGATAAATTTATTTAAAGTACCAGAAAAATAAATCACGTGTTCAGCATTTAATAAATTAAATTCTAAAAATGAATCTTTAAAAATTCACCAAAAATCAGAAAATCGAGGTAAAGATTCCAAAAAGATTTCATTTTAAAATAATTTTTATGATTTTTCTCGTGATATAAATTTTATAACCCTCAAATTATTATTTTAAATGCAAACTTAAAAAAAGTTACAAAAGCAGCTTAAAAATTTAATTTAAACAAATCTAAGAAGAATTTTTCAAAAATCTTTCTTAGTGCACCCTACACCACAAGAAGAATCACCATGCAAAATTTCAGCCTTTTAGGTCCAGCGGTTTGG
This sequence comes from Dolomedes plantarius, assembly GCA_907164885.2. Classification (NCBI taxonomy): domain Eukaryota; kingdom Metazoa; phylum Arthropoda; class Arachnida; order Araneae; family Dolomedidae; genus Dolomedes; species Dolomedes plantarius. Next base: position 85,898,083 of record OU015492.1, read on the forward strand.
TCTGTGCGTTGTATGTCAGTGAGTCAGTCAGTTTTGGAACTGTTATATATATATATATATATATATATATATATATATATATATATATATATATATATATATATATATATATATATATATATATATATAAGTAAACTTGCTTTGGCAGTAGGTCATTGCAATGTATCCTTTCAGCCAGCTACAATTAAAACTATTTTTCATGCTAAGGAGGCCACAGTATGTACACGTATATTTTTATTCACTACTATAGTTTGGGTTTGGTGATTAATACAAAAGTTGTGAATAACTGTGTGAGTGAAGTCGAACAAAATATCAGCTCATGATATCTTCGAGATCATTCAGTTGGCTAAATATCAGCCATGAGTTGAGGAGACGTGGATATAAATTTTGTAACAAATGATCCCTTTAAACTACATGATGGAACTCTAATCTAAAATATGTACTTTTTATATTTCTGTCATATAACCACCGCATAAATACAACTATCACCGTACTATCCATAATTAATAAACATACTTAATTAGTTTGGTCTGGTTTGGTTTGTAGCGCTATGGTCAATTCTTATGGTCAATACGAGGGCCAATTAGACCAAGGCTTAGAGCTTAAAGCCGATTCCGAAGGGCTACAAATGTCCATGAGCAGAGTGGGACTCGAACGCACAGATATTAACTTCCAGTGCCCTAGTCATCGTCAGGTAAACATAATTGATTAGTAACATTATAAAATTACGATAAACATTTAAAAAAATTATATCTGGCTCCAAAAGAACTCAATGAAAGTTTTATTTAAAAATGGGTGCTACAAATGCATTACTAAAGATATGAGATATTTGTCTGATTTCAAATAAAACCATTGAAGTACGTCTAATTCAAAGTATAATGAATAATAATCAAAAATAAAGTAAATAGCATTTTAAATTAATCGGAACATGATTAACTTATTTCATTAGAAATTATTAAGACCTTAATTAATTTCAGTGATAACTAAAAATAAATAAAATGAGAAGTACACAAATTATGATTGAAAGAAAACTTACAACGTTATTATTCGAATACACAAGGGCCTTTTAATTAACAAAGAAACCGTTGGAATTCCAGCTGTATTAATTTAACCATCGTAACTTTTATGTCTGCAGTAACGTTTATTTAAGATATAATGCCCGTCTTAATTGCTCTCTGAACAATTCTGTCCATGAGACGTTGAGCAATATTCGTTGTTAATTCTCAGCTTTTGAAGAATTCGTTCCCTAATTGCAGGACTTATTCGAAATGGGAAAAGCATGTGAATGCTTCAATGTAGAAACGAGAAATATTTCAGAAGTAGAAGATAATGTTAGCTACTTCAACGAGAACACCGCACGAAAATGTCTATCTGTCAATCTAAATGTCTCGAATATACCTTTATAATTTAGTCTTAACGGTAAAGACAAATTCTAATTAGGATTGAAAGGTACTTAATAATGACTTCATATAGGAGTCTGCAAACAACAAAAAAAAACCGAGATTTATAAATCCGCAATGCACTTAAAGTTCTTATATCATTAGTTTTATGACGTGGAGAGTATCAAGTTCGAAAGGAATGAAAGATTATTTTTAGCTAGTATTTTTGAAGTAGTAATAAGGTAACATGACCAGTTAAAATTTTACACTTTATAAACTACAGAAAAAAAGATTATAAAAGGATTTGTTGCCTTTTTTAGGCAAGAAGAGTTGGCTCTCCATGTTTGCGACAATTAGGAGCTCAAGACCTCAAAAATTTCTTTCTCCCCTATTACTTTTAATATTTTCGCTAAGTTCCATATGCGAGAAAAAATAAACATCCATAATATTAAAATGTAGCATGTTTTTAAATTTTTAAATTACAGTATCTACAAAGTAGAATCTCTCACACTCGCAGTACTAAAAGCAGTATGGGACGAAATACATGTCCAATATTTAGATATCGGTAAAATTTTAAAGCAACATGTAGTATAGTGTTTTATAAACTTAAATCATGTTAATACGGTAGTACAGAAAAAAATATGCTTAATTTCTGACGACGAACTCGCATACAGTCGCTTTAGACCCCTCAAAATTAATCCCTAAATTGATGTTAAGCTGTGATGGATAAAATAATACAAACGCCCACAGAAGAAGAAGCGAGAGAACGAGAGGATGAAGATTCATAGTTGTGATAAATTAGGGAATGAAAGTTGATAATTCGTATGTTGAAATAGGAAACCTCACTGTGTGCGACTACAAACGACATGGGCCGGAAAGAATTGACTCGCAATGTGCAGAGAAACTAAAATTCCATAACCACTATACTATACTTAAAATAACAATACAAGTACATGCAAGAGGAATGATTCGATATCGTGCCAGACTGTTCGGGCAGCACTCCCCACAATAATTCGCCTCCATACTTGTGTTGCAAGACTTCACAGTCAGCTTACTCAGAAACGCACGAGTCCATAATTAGATCTTCACCGATTGATCTTCTCAATTAGATCTACACACTCTGATATTTGACTTGTCGAATCATTTTTTACATTTTTCTTGCCACCTGGCGTGTGAACGCGAGAGAACATTTGACAAAAGACTGCCATTCTGATTCCAAAGTTAAAGCTATAGCAGTGAATCCGTTATGAGGTGAGCTGCCATTTAATAGCTCTCCGTATTAATTTGGTTATTTTAATTGGGATTGGTACAGCTAAACTTTATCTCAACACTTTATCTAAATGTATAGAAATGTATAGAAAAATTTTATTAACGTTTCTTTGAGGTTTCAGACACACTGATGTGCCGGTTCTTAATTCCAAAATCTTACCTGTAAGCTTTGGTTTATACGAAGGTAAAGTAATGCGGCTATTGTAGGTTATTTTCAGTCCCCAGTCCTTAATATCCTAGATCTGTTACTATGTGTCCTGTAGCGATAGGTCATATATCCATATTTTTTAAAATATATTATGATCTGCATATCTATAATGTCACTACACTTGGTTGTGTTTTGCATATTAACTTTTGCCTAAGTCTTTATTAATTAAAAAAATTGTTGACAAACACATACTATTTCTATAGTTTTCTGTACCAACTGATCTTTACAAATTTCAACGTATATAAACGTTTTCTTCCTTGAATAACATGTTCACTTTTGAAGTAAATTAATTCATGAAAAATGGAAAAAAAATAATCTCGGCTAAAGACTTTTAATCTGGATGGTCGTTTGCTTCTAAAACTGTAAATCAAACTGATTATATTCGAGATGTTCTGCCGACCACAGCGTGAGCTTAAACGGCGTTTATATAAAAGCATCCTTCGCGCAAAAGGCGACGACCTGTATCTTAAAAATTTTAATTCTTAATATCAAATCCTTTTTTTGTTTTTTAAATCTATTTCAGTGGCAACAATTTTAATTCCTTAATGTGTTAATTAATTTATTAATTAGGTGCTAAAACATAAGAAATTCTTAAATTTCTTAAATCGTCAATTCTATCTACAGCTTCAAAACTAATTTCTATTTTACCATGTTCCATCAGGACTGATAAATTTGACCTTATTATATCTTAATTAAGTTCGATTATACATTTCTTATTCATGAAATTTTAACACAAATTTTAACACAAGGAGTGCTCACTTAGCAAACCGTACAACAACAAAAAAATTAGCTACATTTAGGTGGGCCAAATTAAACCCCAAAATTAAACAAAATTGGTATACACTAAACAATGCATAATAATCAAAACATAACAATACAAAAACATCTAATACATAATAATACATAACATACACTGCCTTTAGGTATAATATATAATACACAATATACATTATATTTGGTGAGTGCAATAACTTTACATAGAATTATTTTCTTTTTACTTACACTAAAAATTAGCACCTTACATTTCTTTACTGTTGATATATTTCTTTACTATTAACTCATTAACAGCTTATTTTATAATTATCACCTCACTACACGAGTATCACATTTCTCTGTAACTCTAATGCATTGCATTGCTTTGCAATTACAATTACTCTTACTTTATAATTACCAATTTACTCTGTTATTACATTTCACAATAATGTAACACATTGCATTACATTTCCATTAACAATTACTCTGTCAATATTTTAACACCACCATTTTACAATTTACACACTTACTTTTTCTATTAACACATTTCTCAATACTTAAAAATTTTACAATTCTATATTGTGTAGCACAAACTAACACTATTACTTTGATTGTTAACATTAATTACTTTGATTATTGACTTTCATTGTTTACACGCTATGCACTCAAATGCAATTTAAATTTTAAGTTTACTTTCACAGACTTCAGTAATACAATACTTGCATATAAATATTTGTTATAAAGTACAAAATGAAATGAAAGTTGAGAACAAAATAAACACTGACACAACCTAGTCAGTGTGAAAATAAGGAATATGGACATCCATAAGGATACTAACTATTTTTTTACGAAACGCCTACTGTAAAAATCCTTGAAGAATCTACTTTTCGACCATGTCTCTACGTCCACTGGTAAGTCTTTTCTAAGCTCCTGGAACTGTTGACACCTGAATAGACAATGGTCCACAGTTTGCTGTTCCCCACAACTACATAGATCACTTTTTTGATGGAAACGGTGCTGGTATTCCCCTATACAACCATGACCTGTTATAAGTTGGTTTATCTTAAAAACTCCACTTAAACGCCCTTCTTTAACCTCTTTATATATTTCATATACCTTTCTTCCTTTAATACTACTCTCCCACTCTTATTGCCATAACTTTTTTCCAAATCTTTTCATTTTTGTTTTGATCGTGTTCTTTGTCTGTTTATATCTTATACCTATCTCACTCAACTTAGTAGCAGCTTTTGCTGTCTCATCTGCCTCTTCATTTCCCACAATTCCTACATGCGCCTTGACCCAATGTAGGTGAACCTTCATATTTTCCTTTATTATAATCTCCTTAATTTCTTCAACTATCTTTCCTTTAAATTTAATTGATCTTAGCGATTCTAAAGCACTCTTAGAATCCGTATATACATCAAATTCCTTAATATTCTCTTCTCTCATTCTCTCTATGGCTATTTGCAAGGCTCTAAGTTCCGCCTCATAGGAATTCCCTCCATCTATCCTTTCTTTAATTATAACCTTTTCTCCAGCTTCTTTAAGGATAACCACCCCGGCCCCTGTTTTATCTTCCTTCTTTGAGCCATAGGTATAAATTTTTACTTTCGTTCTGGGATTACTGTCTATTGTCCAATCTAGACTTATGAGGCTTCCTAAATTAATGATTCTAACTTCTCTAGTTTCACAATTTTCTTTATTATACATTTCACCGTCTATTTCCATTTCTCTTTCCTCATCATATATTTTATATATTATACTATTGACTTTTACCTTTATGTTTAAGGGTACGCACCCAGCCAGTACATTTAGTGCATCTGTTGCCACAGTTCGATACCACTTAGTAATATTTAATAGAAATGGTCTTTGAACCTGTTTCAGTATTGCATTAAATGTTACATTATCCCTATACCATATTTCAGACGCATAGAGCAGTATTTTTTCTATCACTGTACTGTATATTTCTTTTATAATATTAGCTGAGATCCCCCAGGTTTTTTACTTATTCTCGCTAGTTTATGTGTAAATTTTATGGCCTTTTCTTTGACCATATCCAAATGCTGATAAAAACTCAACTTATTATCTATTTTAACCCCTAGATATTTTATTACCTCACAATACTTTATCTTTTCTTCTCCTAGTTTTATTGTTGGTTTTCTTGAAATTCTACCTTTGCCCAATACAATTGTGTATCCATATTTATCTATGCTAAAACTGAGTTCATTTTTTTCAGCCCACTCATAACAAATCTTCAACGGTTCTTTAACCAGTTCTTCAAATTTATATACTACTCTATTGCTTACCATTATAACCAAATCATCAGCAAAAGCCTGAATGTAAAAATAATCTCTATACTTTTCTACATTTAATATCTAGTTCGCTATAATAATCCAGAGAATGGGCCCCAGAGACGAGCCCTGTGGAAACCCAATATTATACTCATATTCTCCGTTTTCCAACTTTATTTTCCTGTTACTTATATAGATTACTATTATTTTATACAAATATGCTTTCAACCCCAAATGCTTCAGTTCCCTTATGATATTGCTTTTTTTAATACTATTAAAGGCATTACGTATATCTAGTGATATTAGGCAGGTGTGCTCACCTCTATCCTTATTTTCCTTTATTTTCTTCATAATATTTCCCAATGCTTGTAATGTACTTTTTCCTCTCCTAAATCCGAACTGACATTCTGACAATATTTTCCTCTCTTCTAGATGTATAACAAGTCTGTTCGTTAATACTTTATCTAATTTACCCATGACAGGCAATAAACATATTGGCCAATACGATCCGGGGTGCGCCGCATCTCTTCCCTCTTTAGCAAAATATGTCACTCTTGCCATTTTCCAAATTCTAGGAAAATACGCCTCTCGCAGACACCTATTAAATAGATTACATATCATCTTCTTATCTATCTCGTATATCTCTATTATAATTCCCAACGTTAGCCCTTCAAAACCCGGGGCCTTATCTTTGGGCGTACTTTCAATCGTTAAGTCAATTTCTTCTGTTGTTATCTCATCATCCTCATCTACAATAACTTCTTCAATTTGCTCATTTTCCATTTCCCTTTCTTTCTGAAAATGATATTTTGTCAGTGCCTCCTCTATCTCTCCTTCCGTTTCTCTCATTACACCATTTTCATCAATAATCGCTTCAAGAACATTTTGTCTTTTGTCCTTCATTATATTTTTTATCTTTCCATAAATGTCTTTTACTGCTAAACCTTCCAAAAACTCCTTAAACTTACTTCTTTTCTCATCTATTATCTTTCTATACTTGCTTCTTTCTTTCTTGTACTTCATCATCCATCTATCTCTCTCATCATTATCTGTTATGTTTTGGTACTTTCTCCTAAGTGCCCTTACCTGGCTCCTCTTTATAGTCCACTGTTCACTCCACCAGTGTGCTGTGTATCTTTGATCTTTTTTAATTTTCCTACTATGCTTCTTACAAAGGTCTATCACTTCTTCATTTAATTTCTCTATATACTCATCTATACTTAACCCTTCTTTATATTTTCAATCTTTTCCCTTAGATCGATTTTAAAGTCTATCCAGTTTAACTTCTGGATATCCCATCTAGCAAAACTTTTATATCTTCTACTACCTTTAATTCCCCCTATATAAAAAATTACATCATTGTGATCAGTATTTAAATATTCATCTGACACTGTCCAATTCAATATCTTTTCATCCTCCATTCCGAATGAGATTGTAAGATCAATCCACCCGTGCCCTGTCGCACTATTAAAAGTTGGTAAACTGTGAGGATCATTATGGATTGTTCCCTTGTACTGTAAAACCATATTCAATATTTCTATTCCCCTATGATCTGTAGGCCTCTGCCCCCAGACAGTGGACTTTGCATTCAGATCACCCATAAGTATTATATTTTCGTTCTTATATTTTTCGAGTAATCTAATTAACTGACCCCATTGTGGGTCAGTGTGATCCATAGTTCCGTCACCTGGAGGCAAATACATTGTAATAAAAATATATTCTTCGTCACCTTTTCCACATCTGATTGCTACCACGTAGTCAGTAGTAAGTAGAATATAATACTTAATACTTATCTTTACCGCCATTGCCGCCCTTGGTTCAATTTCATGTTGAATAACTTGATAGCAACTAGGAAAGCCCATAACCTCATGCCTTTCACCTTTCTTTACATACGGTTCATTTACTGATATTATATCATAGTCTATATTACTTGTAAACTCTCTAACCGCGTTAATTGAATTTCTAAAATTTAAATGAAGACACTTAAATAAAATACAATGAGCACTAGCGATATTCAGTTCTACTGGAAATTCTTCCCACTTCCGCGCTATAACACTTGCACGACCTATCTGTGGGACTGTGTTTCATATCTACTTTTACAATATTTTTAGTATTTAAGAATTTGCAATTAACGCACTCTAATTCCATCGTACATTCTCCCTCGTGCTCTTTCCTGCCACACCCTCTACATATTTTTTCATTTCGACAATATTTCGCAATATGACCAATACGGAAACAATTATAGCAAATTTTTGGCCTGATATATTCCCTCAAACCATACCCTCTCCATACAATCTTTATTTTTTTTTCTTTCATTATTTTTTTGAAAGCTTGACCATTTAACTGTATTACAATGTTCTGTCCTTCACTCACTTTAAATTTTGTAATTATTTGTACTTCACCTTCTAATAGCTCTTCATTCTGCTCAATCATTGTCTCCCTTAACTCATCTGTTCCAATGTCTTCCATAACTCCATATATTACTACTTGTGGCCTTCTCTTTCTAGGCTTGTCTATTTTATAAATCTGCGCTAACTTATCAGTAGATTTAATTTCTTCCAAAATCTTGTCTAATTCTTCCTCATTCTTAGTGCCTATCAGCATCCCGACTTTTCATATTTTCCTAAATGTATCGATTCCAACCTGAATCTTTGCAGGATTAATTTCCCTTTGTATATCCATTCTAGTAATATCAGAATCATGCTCCTCTTTAGGTACTACCGTAATAACATGCACACCTCCCCCCTGCTTCGTTCTTGATCTAGGTCTACTTCTTGTTCTTTCTTTTACAGTAGTTTCTGCATATGTCCCTCCAATTTCATGTTGCCTTTTTTCGTATGCTCTCAGAATTCCCCTGAGGTATTGTGTGTGCCCCTGTTGTCGTTTAAATATGTCAAAAATAGTACTGACATCTTCTAATATTTTATCTCTTTCTATTTTAGTTGCTTTCGATGTCAAATTTATTTGCACTCTCTCATAGCATTCCTTCGCTACTTGTTCATTGTGCCTATACGCTTTGTCATATTCCTTTTTATCAGCTTCAACATTTAATCCTTGTATCACTACATCACCCTCCTTTTCTACCTTATCGGCAGTGGACCTAGTGACCCTTCTGCTTTCATCAGCCTTAGACATTTTACTTAACTAAATGCAAATTGTTACAAATGTATACAAAGATAAAATAAATATTCTTATATAATCACTGTGCAGACATCACATCAGCTATTACTACATAAACATAAAACTCAAGGCAAAATAATAATAATAATAATAATAAAGCCTACCTTGGCTGTTAATACATTTACTAATAAATATAAATACACAATTATATCCAATCCTTCAACTCAAATGTAAAAACTATACTTCATAAATCCAGCTGTTGTACAACGCACCTTGTAATCACCACTGTTTTCAGTTTACAGCTCTTTCCGAATCACGTCTTTTGCTTGACCTTCACACACCTCTGCTGTCGTACGGAAACAATCCAACTTGCCTGCCGATAAGGACTGGTCTGTCTGCCGCAGCCGTTCGCCAAGCTCCGCAGCCCGATAGGCCTACTCCGTTCAATATTTCAATGTTCACCTTTTCGAAGAAATACTTGAATTTTTCTCAATAAAACATATACCGTAATAATTCTATCACCCTAACCAATGTAAATATCCACAAAAAATTGTTTATTGTATCACTTTTTCACAAAACAAACACTTAGAAGCAAGAACCGGCGATATCCGACCTACTCGTACGAAGTCAGCGTTGCCACTCTCTCAAACTGATTATATCACTGATAAGAAAAAAACTTACAATTACCATTAAGACTGCATTCAGTTATCGAAAAGGATATTAAAAATTTCATAAAAACATAACGCAATGCAAATTGCAGAAACTTTAAGAAATGTTTTACAAATCAATAACGTAACTCGCATCAATTTTTAATGCTATTAGTAAACAATATCCGTGATAAATAGCCATTAAAGAAATGGTACTTTGAGCCAAACATATTTCGTTCCAATCACTTTCGGTTCTCTCCAGACAGCAATCATTCTTTCAATCTCCTGCCATAGATCCACTTCGGCTTTTCATGTTTAGCTGGGAGGTACACCTATAGAGGGCAGCAAAAAAGGTAAATATATACTCTCAATGTAGTTTTTCATCAAACCCTTCTTGTCAAAAGCAAAAAAACTGCCCTTATAAACTCTTCCTTTTCAAATACCTTCCTCTCCACTAGCAATTAAACTGATCCATTGGACTAGATGCACCATTGGATTTCATTTCTGTTCTATGCTACTGAACTTAGACTCTTTACGCATTCTTTTCTTTCGTTGGTGTCATTTCCTTCCCTGTGTAGAAGAGATGGTTTAATATAGTTTCACAATTCCACGCAACCTCTTCAGAAGGTAATTTTCAGCTATACTAACTTTTATATAACATTTGCACGACATTAAAAGTAAATAGAATACATTAAAAGCGGGTACTGATTTGTAGTTAAGGGCCTTAGTAGTTAAGATACAATGATTTTTCTACAATACTGGAGTTTATATAAGGTATTTCTTCTTAGCGCAATTTGCTCATTCTATAAACTAATTACACCGTTGCCAATGAGGCGTTAAAAACTTTTAGCCAGGTCACATTAAATGTTTTTAAAACTTACACTTAAGTGAATATCAATCGGAACAATAAATGCTTTTAAAAAAATAATATATTGATTTATGATGCAGGTCAAATCCGTGAAATGTTATGCTTCATGGACAAGCACTGGTTGTTTGAAATACAAACAAAAGAATATTGCCTCTTGTGAAAAGAATTATTTGAAATAATGAAAAGCTTATGAAACTTTCCTTTATCCTTCTGCTTTTCTTTTCAAGTGCTATATTTATACTCTCCATTTAAAAAAAAAGAAACTGTCCATTTAGTGTAACATGAAATACATTTTCTCGTAGAAAAAAAAGAACCTTTTACGGTGAGTGATTATTGGTGAAAACAATAATCTCGAGTTGACAACAACTGCAGTGAAAATGCCCCACTCACAATAAAGAATGGAAATTCATTTAGATGCAGAAGATTTATGCTTTCACTCATAGTTATTTTTCAGACAAAGGGAAAGAGACTATCCTGATTTATGAACCATCAGCAAGAAAATTCATCCAATATTTAAATTTTCGCGAACTTGCTTTTGTGCATCATCTGCGATATTTTATCCCGATGTTTTATCATGATTTTTAAGGCCCTAAAATCATGATAAAACATAGAGATAAAATAATAAATGGAGAATGAAGGCAATATAAATAGGGCAGTTTTACAGTTACGATTAAAAACAAACAGTGGCATTTTGCAAAGCGGGTTGTTTGCCCCATTTTTCTTCTTCGCCAGAGACGGGAGTACCTCAGTCGGTTATTTTCATCGCTTGCATCTATTTTTCAAATATTCTGGAGATAGATTTGAAATAAGGAAATGAAATTTTTAAGTTTCTGTGTCGATCATATGTAAGAATTATTTTGAGTTATGGCGATTCTGAGAAAACAGATTTCCTCGTGTTCCCCGGATTCTCAGCAAACAAAAAAAAATATTCCTTTTTGATATTTTTCTATGATGGTCGTAAAAATAAATGTAGAGATGAATAGCAGTAATCGATAAATATTTTTTTATGTTTTAAGATTACTAAATATTTTTACTAAATTATAACCTCTAAATAAATAAATAAATAAATATTGAACATCCCACTTATAATAAACAGTTACGAAATTCAGATGATAGGGTTTTCATGGGGAGGAAAGGAACTAGGATTTATTTAAGAGTTTCCACACGACTTTAAAGTTGAAGAGAAAAAGGATTTTTAATTTTAAACATAACAGGTAGGTAAAAGGGGAGGATCACTAATCTGTCAAACCTCTAAGGCTTAGAGAGTGGACGTCGTATCGGATGATATGATGTATATATGAATATATAACAGCCTTATATATATATATATATTTATTTATTTACAAATTTATATATATATATATATATATATATATATATATATATATATATATGGCTTTTTTCTGGGGATACGCGGGGATACGGCGTATCCCCACTTTTTTTATAAATATTATTTTTGCATAACTTAACCGAAATTTTAATAAACTTACGAATCAATTGTTAATATAAAAGAAAAAGTTTTTTTTTTTAAATTGCGAGTTTTTTGATCCCCTGTGACGTGACGTGTGAAAACACGGTACTTAATATATGCACCTTAATTTGAGAAAACACCGTATACCCATCAATTTTTTTAGCAAAAAACCATTATATATATATATATATATATATATATATATACCGTAAAATCTTGTGTATAATACGCATGCGTGATTTTGTTCGAAATTTTCGAAAACAAAATTCGACTATAATACGCACCCATAACTTTTCAATATTTTATTTAAAAGTTGCGGTAGAAAAAAACTTAAATTTTTAATTCAAAAATAACAATAATGTGAAATTATCAATCTTAATCACTTTCACTAGAACACATCTCATCTATTGTTTGTCGTTCATTCAATGTTTAAAACTACGATTTTTGTACACGAGTATAATACGAACCCTCAATTTTGTGGACTAAAATGTGAAAATAAAGTGCGTATTATACTCAAGATTTACGGTATATATATATATATATATATATATATATATTCAGCTCAATGATTACATTAAATCAGTTTGCAGGGAATTATAAACGAAGATGAATTTATTTTTCAGTGTTTCACAATGAAAAATTCTTAGAAATATTCTATACTGTCACGAAGAAAGATTTAGAGCATAAACTTCCATAAATCTTAATTAAGATGGCTTGACATAGAATTAATTGTGACTGATTAAGAAAAGTAACAAATAAGTAAGTTTGGGCTGAAGCATTATCATTTTATCGAGAGAATATAAACATTAGATAAGATATCAGTAATAGACACTAATTATTGACTATGAGTCATTCAGAAAGCTTTTTAGTGCGCTTTGACTAGTCGAGAAACACGTGAGAAGTATCATCTTCTAAAAGTATTTTAAAACAAAATTTTGCAGGATTAATTGATCTAGTAAGGAAAATGTTAAATATGCTCAAATGATCAATACTGATCAAAAATTATATTCTTTTGAGTTTTTGTGTTAGACTCTACTATTAGTTTTAGAAAACAGGGTTTTTTACTCTGTACATTAATTAAATAAGATGAAGATTTTTTTTAAGCGTAAAAACCTAATGTGAGTAATTACTTAATTTGAAAATTCAGAGCACCATTTTTTTCCAAATATGTTTTTCAAAGCTGTTTTGGAGTGCTAATTAAAATTTGTTTTATCTTTTTATTACAATGCCCAAGTTGGCAATAGCATTGAAATCCAAATACTTGCCAATAATTTACAAAGCATATAAAATGCACTAATTGCAACAATGTTCCTTGTTCATTGCACGAGAACCATCAGACCTCACAGGTTGTGCAAGTTTAAACAAGCTGCGTCGACTGGCCAGTATACAAGGGTTAGTCCTTATAGAGAATCTATGCTCACTTCTACCCAGACTTGGGTGTATATAATTTGAAGTGGCACTCTATTTGAATTTGAAGCAAACACAGTTTATACATGAAACAATGTTTATTGAATTCGTTGCACATATAATTGGCTTTTACAGCAATAAGCATGCGTACTACTTGTACGGAATGTATAAACACAGCTTTCAAGAACAATATATTTTTATACTCACGAACAGTAAGTCAAACCAGCAGTACTGCCACGTAAACTTCTGGCCCGCTAAGTACTAGCGCAGGATAACACCTTTTCAACCTTAACAACCTCCCCTCTTCATTAATGACGCTGCATGGTATTTATACTAAGCGCGTATGCCAAAATTAGCATATCTGAAGCAGCTTCTTTAATTCCTTCACTCAAAAGTTCGATTCTTGGGAATCGAATCTTGTGTATACCTTACACTGGCCTCCCTCGAAAAAAAAATTAGGTAACTGAGGTCTGAACGGCTTCAGTTAACTAATTGAAAACGCGTGCTGGTCTGACTTTTTACATAATGCGTGGCAAAGCCAAAAAAACCTTCCACACGTTGTGTGGAGGAAAAACGCCACTACCATTTTACAAAACTAACCCCGAAGGGTCCAGGTGACACCATCAAACAGTGGATTTGCAGAGTTGCGGATACTGGGCTGCCAACTGCGCCCTAAAATATCTATTTTAATTAAAAGTGACAACACAATTGCACAGCATGACATTTCTTGACTGTATCTGCTCTCCCCCAATTTATAATGTACATGTGTTATTTTTTGTGAAGTTAGTACATTAGTGGTTAATTGGTATATTGTGCAGTATGTATTTTTCTTCTAGTCACTACATGTCCCCTTCAAAAATTTATAAAACAGTATGTCTTTTTTTTTTTTCAGTGCCTCACCACTTCCCCTCAAAATGTTTACAGTATATACACTGGGGGAACTGCAAACCAATTTGGTTCGGTTTTATTAAAGAGTGGGAGTTAGAATAAGAAAGTTGATACAAGACTTGTTCCTCATGAATGCAGCAACTTCCTTGCACCAGTCTGTCCAATCCGTGGAACCTCTCTTGATGGTCGCAGTCCTAGTAAAGGGGTTCGTTGACCGTGTGGGCATCCTTCGTGCAGCAGGTCGTAGGTCCTGAGGCGCTGGTCCGGCTTGACGATGAACAGGAGGTCTCTTGGGAGGAGGCCAACCTTGCTGGGCGGCAGAAATCTTCCGTTTCCTGTACTTATGCAAAGGAACTTTAAAATTGTCATTCTTCCTTTTGATAACCTTGTGTACCTTATCAGCGACGCATTCATCCTTTGATGGAGTTTTGTAGTGCACACTTTACTTTTCTTCGTACTTTTGCTTGTATCGGTATTAGATTTTAATGCAGATTCTATTTTTTCAACAACCTCACTCTGTTTTTCGTATTTGTGCTTATACGACTTCTTGTTTACCGCCTTAATTACTTCAGTATTAGCAGTTTTAATGCTGGAACCTGAAGGCGCTTTTTCACGTTTTTTATCCCCCTTAACTTTAGTTTTATCCTCTTTTGACGAAAAAGTCTCTTTGAAACTTGCGATATCAGAATCGTTATCATTTAAATTCCTTAACACTGCTTCAGTTTTAGGAAGATTAAGCTTTTCGTACTGGTGCGTTTTAATGCAACCTGCGTCTATAACTTCCGAAGCATCAGCTAAACTACTTACAGTATAACTCTGTGTCAACTTTTCATCCTGACTCTCAGTATGGTTTTCATGTACTTTATTTAAAACCATATTATCAACCTGGCCTACACAATCCTCATTCGGATGGAAACTTGAAATAATATCATCATTACCTAGCGAGTTCCTACTATCGTTTAAAGAATTTTTATTGTCGTCAACTAATAAGTATTCACTAACTTCCGTAACGCCTACTTCGTCATCTACTAAATTTCCTTCATTAACAGATGTGTGAATATCATCTAAAATATCAGGTATAGCATCAATAGAAGTGTCAGATGATTTATTTTCTAAACCACTAGCATTAGTATCGGCACTATTTTCAGAAATTTGTACTGGAATTACCTCATCATTCCAGCTAGACTCACTTTCTTTATAAGCCACAAAAATACCCTGACTTTCACTATTCTCAAAATAATGATTACTGCTCGGACAAAATAATACATTTGACCAAACAGTTTCAACAGGTTGAACCATATCATGTGAATCAACTTGCCAGTGCAAGTAAGGTGCTTCCATATTATTTACTTTAAGTGCACTAATTTCATTATCACGCCGTGCGCTTCTATTATTTTGCCTGCGGTACTGCTTACGCTGCTGGTTTGAAACTCGCGAAAAATTTTGGCGCGGCTGTATAAAACTTCTCGTACCTGAATGACGGTACGGGGTAGCGAAGAAATGCCTATTGTCATGTTTAGCTAAAGCTTGAAGGAGGGTAACCTTGCTTGTAATTGTTTGATTATCTAAAAAATCTTGAACACTTGGCTTCAAACGTTGGATAACTATTTTTAAGATTACCGCTTCCGTTACCCCTTCTAAATATTCCTTACACTTGGAAATCTTTTCTGTAGCAAAATCTAATGCAGACTGACCTTCACGTTGCGTTAGCGAATAAATTTCCGCTTCAATTTCACTTTGATTAAAGGTCTTTGGAAAAACGCTAAGAAACTGTTGCTTGAATGACAAATAGTCAAAAATCAGATTACTGCTTTGCATGCATGTGTACCACTGAAATGCACTACCTCTTAAAGCGGCTAGAGCAATTTTAAGTTTATCCCCCTCTGGGGTGCATTGTTGCTGAAAGTAATGCTCAATTTTCTTTAGGAATTGGCTTGAGGGGCCGCCATTGAAGGTGGCTTCGAATGGCGCAAAATGCTGAACCATAATTACCCGAGGAAAATTTCCAGCAGGATTTTGTTCTACAACACTCATTTTTAAATAGTATATAAGTACTTGCAACAATTTTATCAATATAAGTACACAGTACACAGTTTTTAATTTCAATTATGTTGTTCGTTACAAATGTAACGCTAACAACCAGGGTATATATATCTTTCGGGCGCCAGTATAGAGTTTCTAAGGGGGCACTCAATTTGTATTTTGAAGCAAACACAGTTTATACATGAAACAATGTTTATTGAATTCGTTGCACATATAATTGGCTTTTACAGCAATAAGCATGCGTACTACTTGTACGGAATGTATAAACACAGCTTTCAAGAACAATATATTTTTATACTCACGAACAGTAAGTCAAACCAGCAGTACTGCCACGTAAACTTCTGGCCCGCTAAGCACTAGCGCAGGATAACACCTTTTCAACCTTAACAACCTCCCCTCTTTATTAATGACGCTGCATGGTATTTATACTAAGCGCGTATGCCAAAATTAGCATATCTGAAGCAGCTTCTTTAATTCCTTCACTCAAAAGTTCGATTCTTGGGAATCGAATCTTGTGTATACCTTACATCCTTAGAAAGATAATCATAAAATAATTAAGTTACACTTGGTGAAATAGAGTGATCAGAATTTAAGAAAGTGAAAAATGTGATTATGAAGTGCAAATGTTTGGTTAGAGAAATTAATTCTCTGCATGCAGATGTTTTTCAGAGCTTGAGATAAAACGAATGAACGAATTCAAATGGAATTCATTACCAAAGGTAAACATTGTACCAGGAAAAAAATAAAATTAAAATAGGCAAAATTCTTTAGAAAAATTAGATATTTACCTATAAAACCTATCGGACATTAACGATCGATATTTCCGGTTGCACAAACATGGCGCTAGAGATGCATATTTAAATCCGCGTAAGCCCCGAGGCTTTGACACTGTTAAATAACTTCCGAAAACAAACTCAGGAGACGCCGGCCACAAAATTAACCATTAAACCGCAGATATCGTGATGTCATCGCATTTGCCATTCGCGATCGGACAAAAATGGAGATAAAGGCACAGTTCGACATTTATCTTGTGTATCGGGTAGGCCGTAAGGAATACGCAAAAATACTTTTGTTCCAACAATAATGCCTCTGGTCGAAAAGCTTGAATTGGCCGTTTAAACAGTACAATCAGTGTAGTCATCAGTCCGAAAACAGATTTCTCTGCTCTCGATAGGCCAAAAATGGAGTTATCAGAGAGATTCGACGTGCAAGTGGTTTTCTCACCTTTCCAGGTGTAATAAATGTGTTTTGAAAATACAGGTTTCAAATTGATTGTTCTTCGCCTGATCGGCAGAAAATGGAGATATCGGCACGGTTCAACATCAATGTAGTTTCTCAAATGACCTCGATGTAATAAATTTGTTCCAAAAATAAACCCTTTGGAACCAGAGCTCCGACGTTTTCGCGTAGGTAGCAATCCCTCCGTACCTATAACTTCGCTTTTTAGGCAACCGACTCGACGAAAATGGCGGTAGGGGTGTATTTTAAAAGTCTAGAAAACCAGGAGGCGTATTTATTGGTAAATTAGTTCCGGAAATCTTCGCATTTGCCGCTAGCAATAGGACAAAAATGGAGATATAGGCACGGTTCGACATTCATCTTGTGTATCAGGTACTCCTCGAGCCCCACGGATTAGTTTGTTCCGACAACAAAACCCCGAATCGCAGACAACGAAATTACCGTTAAAATGGGACATTAAAACATGTTATCAAACTGAAAACGTCGATTTTTCCTCTACCGATCGGCCGAAAATGGAGGCACAATCGACATCAGTGTGGTTTATCAGATGGGGTCCAAGGCCTACGCAGTGATAGCTTTTGTCGAAAATAAATCCTTAGACGCAGAGCGCCGACGAAAGCAGCGATCCTGCCATACATATAACTGCGCTTTTTCAGCCACTGATGGGCTGAAAATATCACTACAGAAGCATTTTAAAAGTCTCGTAAGCCCCGAGGCCTACGCACTGCTAAATTTGTTCCCGAAAGAATCCCCGGGGACGGAGGCCACGTATTACCAGACAAACTAACGACATAAATGTCGTCATCGCAGTTGTCTCTCCCGGACAAAACTGGAGACATGGGATTGGTAAGACATCCATCTTGTGTATCGGGTGGGCCCTGATGCCTAAGCAACAGATCAATAAATGCCCGGGGCGCTGGCCTCGAATTAACCTTTTAAATGGAACAATCAGTGACGTCATCAAACCGAAAATACCTATTTTTTCGCTCCCGATTCGTTGATATCGAAGATATCTATAGGAATCGACATCCATGTGGTTTTTCACGTGGGCCCCGAGGCCTATGTCCTGATAAATAAGCTCCGAAAAACATTTGGGTGTAATTTTTAATTCCGAAGAAGAAATCTTGCATGGGACAAACATTCCTCAGCCGAGAAATGCGGTAAAAATTAGGATTAAAAAATAAGCTAAAACAAGAGGAAATTTCGTGAGCAGAGTAAAACTAGGCTAGCAAATAACAAATATCAAAATTGCATACAAGGCAAAAAATATAGCCTCTTAATAGACGGGTTGATAGTTTCTCCGATTCATAACGAGCAGAAAATAAGATAGACAGCATTTATTAATTAAACGTTGTCAGAGAGGGGGAAACTTAACTCTTGTTCAAGTTTCAATAATTTGAACTGGAATTCATGAAGATATTTCACTTTTACTGTTTACTTTATAAGAAGATATGCTGACGTATTCATTAGGAACGTTAAAATGTATTGTGTAAAATAAAGATTTATAAATTATTTGGGATAATCATCTTATTTTATTATACTTATAAACTAAAAATATTCGATAAAGATGAAAATTTAAAATGCATAGGAAAATACCAAAAACTTCAGAGGAAGAAAATTATCCTAAAAAGTAGTTTATAATTAAAAATCCAAATTAAATCCAAAGCTGGTAAATATTAAGCTGTCTGGTATTTTGAAAATTAATTAGCTTTGTTCTTGTTTTATTTTTTGCACTTTTAACTATCTATTTAAGATTGTAAAGATAAAACAAATGCCTAAGATATTATTTTAAACTACACGAAGGTTGCTATTACTAAAATAAATCAGAAAATAAATCCGATCTAAAAATCTTAATTTACTGATATATGTAAAAAATACGCGTAAAAAGTAATATCTCATATTTTATTTTCCTACGCTTAAAAGCTTTTAGTTTTCATTTAGAAATTCTGCTTTAGACTACTTTTATTGAATAAAAATATTTATTTTTCGGAACTGTCTTATAACGTGTTTTATGCAATGAATATTCTAAACAAAGCTATATATTTATTAGATTAAAAATTGAATATTTAATTTTCCTCTCACAAAATGTTAAATACATTACACGAGGTATATGAAAAAAGGCAGCAGAAATTTTTTAAATAGGATTTTAAAATTAAGATCTTGGATTTATGATTTAGTTCTGTAATTTTTTAACGAGTTTTTCAGTAGGAGCGGTTGTTGAGTTCACGCATAAATATTCTTCTGTCTTAAATAAATTACTAAATCTTTAAATTCCATTCTAAAATATTTATCCATGCTGTTTCTAACTATGATGAGTTTAGAATCTTATCGGAACTTTCAGATTTATCTTTTTCTATTATAAATGTAATTTGGATGAAGAATTCTGTGCATTTTATACTTTCAATTTTATCTATGATGTGAATGATTATGTTGCTTTTAAATAAATTAATGAAGAATTTATTAAAATAAAAAATCAAGCTCTCCGGCTTCATCACGGGAATAAGTTTCAGTCACACGAAATTAAGGTACCCCAACATTTGGAGGTATATCCCTGAATTTCAGTTTCGGACAACTGTAATGACTCACATCTTTCAGTTTAAAATCATTTAATTTTTTTCTAACATCAAAAACAAACTACGGCGGATCGAAATCGAACCCACCCTCTTAGTCCTACACTGTCAATATCCTAACTATTAAACTACTATATCAATATACAGGGTGATTTTTATTAAACTGACACTACTCAAATGCACCTGTAGCACGATCTATCAGCCGGAATTCCACAAAACTTTATAGAGGGACTAAGGACGACATTGGAAAGAGTTTCCATGAAGAAATAAAATAGTTCCAAAAGTCGTCGATAGGGAGAGATGTGGCAATGTTGTTGTCCGTGCACCCGAGAATTTGCATAAAACGCAAGTAAAACATCAAAATGCAAATTCATGACTACGTATTCGACAATGTAGTCGACTTGCGTTTTCTACAAATTCTCGGGTGCTCCGACCGCAACCGCGCCATATCTTCCCCTATCGGCTTGTTTTGGAACTTTTTTTTCACGGAAACTGTTTCCCATGTCGTCCTTAGTCCCTCTATCAATTTTGGTGGAAATCTGGTTTATAGATCGCGCTACAGAAGGCTCTGAGTAGTGTCAGCTTAATAAAAATCACCCTGTACTTTAAACTTACGACTTTTTACAAAGAACACATTACGACTTATTACTGAACATATTTCACAATTATTTATTCATTGGTTAATTAGTTTTCCCATATGAAATTGTAGCTGTGATCACGCCTGATTTTCAATTTAATTAGCGTGCGTCCCACAGAAAAAAAAATTTGTACATTCATAATGGAGATTTCTTATTAAATAAGAAATTCTCGAGGAATGTATACCATGTATATTTCCGTGTCGTACACTCTATTGAGAAATGACACAATTTGGTGGGACATTACGACTTTCACTATTGCCATTACTACGATTTCACGAAATACAGTCGTACTTTCTGCATTCCCCCCCCCCTCAGATACTATTTTTAACGTAGGCCTCCATCATGGTCCTCTGCAAAGCAAAATTTCAGATGTCCTGCTTCGCGAGTTATAATTTTGGCAGCGCGCCAAACCCAGTCTGTATCGCTTGGGCAAGCAATAAACAGTCAAACTCAAGAGTACCAAAATGCGTCAAATATATATATATATATATATATATATATATACACTCATGGACAAAAAAATTAGCGCACCAAGAAATAATTGCGGGATCGTAACGAAAATTGCAATGAAGGTACATGTCGGGGAGATATGTAATTGATTAGAAATGCAGCGTGATTGCGCATTACGTATAGCCGGTAGACGGCGTTGAACATCGTACTCTGTGGAGTATAAAACAGGTAACCAAAGCTTGTTTGAGTGTGCTGAATCATTTACAAAGGAAGACCTGAGATAGACATGCCATTACGCCGTGTTCGAAGACAATATAAGCAGTTGTCACAGTTTGAGAGGGGGAGAATCGTCGGGATGATGGAAGCTGGGTGGTCAGCTAGGCGAGTAGCTCGTCAATTACGCCGCTCTGATTGTGTTGTGAGGAGGTGGTGGGACCAGTGGACCCGTGAGATGTCATTTACACGAAGACCAGGCTCAGGACGCCCTCGACAGACCAGTCGTCGAGAAGACCGCCACATCGTAAGAAATGCACTCGTACAGCCAACTGCTTTATCGGCCGCCATCCAGGCACAAGTAGCACCTTCACTAGGGGCCTCTGTGTCTTCTCGAACCATACGAAGGTGCCTGGCTGAAGGACAGTTGGTATCGCGGCGCCCATTACGTGTGCTGCCCTTGACGCCCACCCATCGACGCCTCCGTTTGGAGTTTTGCCGCGCATGAGGAAACTGAACTGCAGCAGAATGGAACCATGTCGTCTTTAGCGACGAATCCAGATTCAATCTCGGCAGTGATGACAATCGTGTTCGTGTGTGGAGA
This sequence comes from Dolomedes plantarius, assembly GCA_907164885.2. Classification (NCBI taxonomy): domain Eukaryota; kingdom Metazoa; phylum Arthropoda; class Arachnida; order Araneae; family Dolomedidae; genus Dolomedes; species Dolomedes plantarius. The sequence goes on from OU015492.1 coordinate 85,920,141, forward strand.
GCCCGCGGTGAACGCTTCAATCCTGCCTTTGCTGTACAGCGACACATCGCTCCCACAGCTGGTGTGATGGTATGGGGTGCCATTGCCTACAATACACGGTCACCCCTAGTATTGTTCCGTGGCACCATGACAGCCCAGCGGTATGTTCATGAAATCCTACAACCACATGTGTTTCCACTCATGCAACGGCTCCCAGGAGCCATTTTTCAACAAGACAATGCTCGGCCTCATACGGCAAGGTTGTCACAAGACTGTCTCCGCACTGTTACTACCCTTCCTTGGCCTGCCCGATCGCCAGATTTGTCTCCAATCGAGCATATCTGGGATCATTTGGGACGACGAGTTGGGCATCCCACGAGTTTGAACGAACTAGAGGCAAGGTTACAGCAAATATAGAACGAAATGTCTCAAGACATCATACACAACTTGTATGACTCAATGCCCGATCGTATCGCATCTTGCATTCGCGCTAGAGGGGGTCCAATGGAGTATTAACTCCTCCGTTCTTTTGCCTTTTTCTCTGAAATAAATTATCCTTTTTCTTTGATTTTCTTATCATTTACTTATATCAAAGTAGTCATTACGTATGTAAAATTTCGTTTCATTTTGACGACTCCTTCTTGGTGCTCTAATTTTTTTGTCCATGAGTGTATATATATATATATATATATATATATATATATATATATATATATATATATATATATATATATATATATATATATATATTTATTTATTTATTTATTTTATATATATTTTATCTTTATTAAGTAAGAAATTTAAAAATCTTTAAATATCTAACCAAATGCAAAATTTTCTTTTCTAAATATCCTCCTTTAAATATGACGTGTGGCTTATCATCCGGTGCGTCCGGTAAGAGAAATATGGTAAATATCACGAAGTACATTGCTTCACAATCCAACCCCTTACAGATACGAAGTTACACTGCTGGCCACCCAAATTGCAACACCAAGAAAGACAAGACATATCAGAACAAAATTTATTTTGTAGATAACATGTTGACCAAGTATCAAATGTTTAAATTTATAGACTTCTGTGAAGTGTGGTTCCTGCCAAAATCAGTAGCCAGAGTAGCCGCCATTGTTGGAAATCACCGCTGCCACACGCCGCTTTATTGTTTCAAAGAGACTTTGGATGAGTTCTTGGGATACAGCAGACCAAGCAGCTTCCACACGTTGCCAAAGTTGATCTGATGTGGCAGCTGGGGATGGAATCTGGGTCAATCGTAGAGCAACCATGGACCACATGTTTTCTATCGGCGAAAGATCCGGAGAGCGAGGCGGCCAGGGAAGCAATTCAATCTGGCGATTGACGAAGAACCGTTGGACAATGCGTGCCACGTGTGGTCGCGCATTATCCTGCTGAAATATGGCTGTTGGCAAGCCCAGAAGGTAAGGAAGGACAACTGGCTCCAACACCTCGGAGATGTAGCGCTGGCTGTTTAAAGTACCGACAATGCGTACTAGAGGTGTGCGAGAGTGATATCCAATACCGCCCCATACCATAATACCCGGTGCAGGACCAGTGTGGCGGTGCATAACGCAGCTGTTCAGCATCCTCTCTTCACGGTGTCTCCAGACTCGAATGCGACCATCGTGGTGTTGCAGACAGAAGCGTGACTCGTCAGTAAAGACAATTTCATTCCATTCTGCCGTCCACATCCTTCTGTCATCGCACCATTGGCGGCGGAGACGTCTGTGGTTCTGCGTCAAGGGTAGACAAAGCAATGGGCGTCTTGCGGACAGACCACTCTGCTGTAAACGGCGTCGAATGGTACGCGCAGACACTGGATGATGCGTTACAGACTGCATGTGCTGTGCTATGGTTCGTGATGTGACTGAGCGATCCGTCACTGCCATGCGCACAATTCGCCTGTCATCACGTGAGGTGGTACGCTGAGGTGGATGCGATCGAACACGCCGGTCCGTCGTACCCTTCTGCATCCAACGATCACATATCCGCATTACAGTTGTTTGGTTTCGTCCAACACGACTACCGATTTCCCTGAAAGATAATCCACAATCTCGGTAGGCCACTATGCTTCCTCTGTCGAACTCGGATACTTGATCAAAAGATGATCGCTGTTTTCGACGAGGCATAGTTGATCGTTTTTTTTTGAAAAAACCAAAAGAAAAACACAATTGCCGAACTTGAAATCGTCGAAATCTCCAAGCCTTAAATTGCGCTTTGAAGTGGCACCACATGCGCGTCTGCGCTGATGTGCGTCTGCGCTGAAATTCTAATCATTTGCATATCTCACCTCCGCTAATGCATGTTGTAAATTTCATGTTATTTGCATGTTTCCTTCAGGGTGTTGCATTTACAGTGGCCAGCAGTGTAATTACAATTTTTGGAACGGAATACGGGTTTACTGTCTGTAGAACTTAAGGAAATTTTTGACAAATAATAAACTGTTACGTCATAACAAACAATAAATAAATAAATAAATAAAAGTGTTAGACATTTGTTTGAAACCCATACCTAAATTGATTCTTACATTCTACATATGAAATTTAACCTACAACAAAAAATTAAAAATAAAAGTTTTATACTCGTGAAAAATTAATTGCCTGAATTCATGTGGATTTTGTTAAACATATCTGTAAGTCATAGACTTTTTATCCTCCTGCCAGTGAAGGCGTCACACTGACAGTTCTAGATAAGAAAACTTGCATGCCCTGACATAATATATTACCTCAGTGAAAAAAACTATCGCTAAACGCATCAGTGCAATTGAAATCTTATTATAAACAAATATCTCGTATTTATAAATATCCGTGAAGCATTAGAGACGAAAAAAGCTTTTCATTTCTACACAAAGGACGCATTTAAGTTTCAAGTTCCTCTGGAGTTAATTATCAAAATATTTCTGAATGTCCCACTTTAATTTTATTTCGTTTCGAAAATATTTTTTTTTCGTTCAATTACATTTCTTTCTGATACCTCCAACAAATAGGAAGAATTAATTTTGTTTCCCACAATTAAGAATTTTTTGTTCTACTCTCAAATAATTTCTTGAAAGAACCACAAAAATAAACCGGTTTTCATAATATACTGGCAACGTGAAAAAAAGCACTAAAATCCTTCTTTCTGAGTATTTGTTCATTTGCGGGTATTATTGCTTTGGGTGATAAAATATCTCACGTAACCGTAACGATGGTTATAACAAAACTTCTTTCTTCGGAAATAAAAAAAAAATTATTGAAAATTGTTGTTTTATACATATAGCTGAAATTTGTCGATTCTCATTTTCGAGGGTTTACAAAAATAGCTAAAATAAAAAGTATATCCTGCGTGTTTAGATGCATGTCTGCATGCGTGTGTTCTACCTCAGCTGGTATAAGTTCAAATTCAGTTAGATAACTATTAATAAAGGATCAGGCACATGCTATGTTACCAATATCAAAAGTGGTGTATTTAGATCAATTATCTAAAATTATCCGAAGTAATACTCATTATCTACCACACCACAGGTCCAGGGTTCGATCCTGTGACTGAGCAAGGTCGACTCAGCCTTCTATCCCTTGAATGGGTCGATAAAAGGAGGACCAGGCATGCTTGGGAACTAACTCTGGGGGTCCCGTGTCAGGTTGACCACCTGACCGAGACATATGCTGTATGGCACCCCTAGCCCACGGTCATGAAAGCGGAGATGGGCACCGCAGGCCTTGGTCCTCATTGGACTGTTGTGCCATGAGTTAGTCAGTTAGTTAGTAATATTTATTATTATATCAATATTCGGTGTATACACTAATACCTGCAATGTATAATTTTGACTGGAATATAATTTATACTTTTTAAAAGACTGATCTCCAACATATATTACGAACAAAGATAACACTCTCATAAAATAAAGACATTGTAATTACCATTTCATATTTAATGATTACATGGTTAAATATGATCTATGTTTAATAATTTCATTACTAAATAGATCACTAAAATAAAATTTAACTAACTTTGAATGCAAGTAGAATTTTTTAAGGAAACAGACAAATAATTTCTGTAGTAATCAGTCAGAATGTAAAATTTAATAGTCAATAAAATTTAGGAATTTGAAGTAGTTTGTTAAATTAGAATTTTTAGACTATATTACGACATGCTGCGCAAATGGAAACAAGAGGTTTCGAGAGAATTTTTGTTTTAGGACGATGAAAGAGACAATAACTGTTTCTCACTAGAACAGCAAGGACACGTACAAATAAACACTACCGAAATGTAGATAATATAAGCAGGGGAAATTTGACTTTTAATTTTTTTATATATATCTCAGTTAAGTTGATTGAAATTATCCGTCTGCCAGTACCGGAAGTCAAGCCATCTCCTAACCTTGATGATGGAGCGTTCTCAGCTGAGATACTTCAGCAATGGGAGGAAATAGTTTTGAGAGTATTTTCCCCACGTCTTTCCTCTTTTCTCATTTTGACGCCAAGGACACAAAAATTTGGCTTTCTCGATATGATTTTACTTTGTTCCACTTCAACGTTGATTTCTTTTCTCTACAGTGAAGTTTTGTCATTTGTTTGACAAGCGGTTTATAGTTACTCTCAAGTTCTACAGTAATAATTGCCTGAAAAACCAGAGAAATCAAGTCTTTGCTTCTCAATGGCCGAATGACTAGAGAGCTGACATTCGGTTCAGATCTTGTGGGTTCGAGTCCCCCTGTTTGCATGGATGTTTGTATCTGTTCGGAATCGGCTTTAAACTGTAGGTCCCAGTCTAATAAGACCTCGTATAGCAAAAAGTTGACGGTAGCGCTCCAAACCAAACCAAACAAGTTAAAGGAGGCACATTTCAAATTGAGATGTTCTGAGATATTTTGCGAGGAATTTTCAATTTTGAGAACCTTTTTCTCCCATCCTTACCCACTCTCCCCTTTTTGCACCAACGACATCAAATCTGGGCTTTGCATACTTAATTGTAGTTTCATTTTGTTCATAGTGACATTAAAGTACATTGGCATTGCAATGATTCTCACGAGGTGTTTCCGACGTACTACAGCAGAATTGTCTCGTTTCTGTTAAAAACCTTTCAATGTAGCATAACACAAACTGTTTCTGACCTAGCTAGACAATTTTGTTCCATCTTCTCCACCCATTTTTCGTCGCATATAACTTAACTGCATTATGCGCCCGAATTTTCTTGCCCTGCATGGGCTCGAGTCTAGCTCACCAACTTATGATACAGGATTACCAACTTATGATGCGGCAGAATAGAATCGCACATTTCTGAAGGTCACTGGTAAGGGATTGGTGGGGGTAGGGGTACGCGGTATGTTACAGCAGTTCTGGCGGATTTAATAGTTGTCAGAAGTAGGAAAAACACATTTAATTACTAATATTATAGGATATAATTAATACATAACACGCGTTGTAATCTATGTCTTTAAATATATTAGCATTGTTAAAACCCTGTAAGCCTCTACTCAACTTGTTCCAACTAGCGGCGATCCAATTTTTAATTGCTTGATTATTACTGAAGATTATTAGAAAAATTGCGCAATTTTCTGATAATGGGAGGTAGCATGAGAGTATATTAAAATATTAGAACACGGCAAGCATTAATATTTGATTCTTTAACTTTAAATAACTAGATATGACTGTAACATTGATTTTTTCATTTTATTATTTTACTTGTTAAAGTGGCTGGTATATTGTTTTATTTTTGTTTGTTTTTTGGTGGCTGGTAAATATTCAACATATTTAATTATTAATTTTTGAGTGTTTTATTTTTCTTTTTCATTTATTAGTAAATTTTCTATAATGTATCCATACCCTTGTTTAAACTCGGCCGGTAGTGAAAAATAATCTATCCACAAGGTCATTGCCATTTTCGCAGTTTTCCGCAGCACATTCCCAGATATACACCGGATAACTGGATTGGCAAAAGTATCCATTTCAAGAAGGCATCCGAAAAACAACCCATTTTTTATGGATTTTGCAGGCTGCGACCAAGGGATAGTCGAAACACCTAGCGGATGAGGGATAGGCTCATTGATACATCGGACATCGCAGCGATTAGTCCTAAAGTTTAAAAGGAAATCCCGATTTGATGCAAGATCAAAGTTTGAAAACAACTACTATACGGCATATCATTTTATAATTCAAGCCCCTCAAATTCTGTTGGTCCGGTTTTCCCTTTTAAAATCAAGGAGTGAAGACGCCCTCATTTACACCCACGCGTAGCCATACAAAGGGGTGGTGAGGTCAACTGGAGGGGGAAGTTCGAAAGGAGAATTTTTGGAGGGAGAGGGGTTTTTTTCTTCCTCGGACCGGCGACTTTAAAAGGTGGGCATCCCTCAAGCACTACTACACCGGAGATGCGAGTCTGATCCTGAAATGATGAAGAAGAACTTTCTCCAACGTACCCGGAGATGTCTGAGGAAAGGGAGAAAGACTTCACTGGCTATGATAAGGCCTGCTGGCCCACCCCCTTTTAAATTCTGCTAATGAAGACGGTACGGTCCTCCTTTTCTTTTAAATGTTCGCTGCAGCTATATTGATTTTTTCCGTTATTTTTTTTATTTATTTAACTTAATAATTAATGAATTAAAATTTTTGGTTACCTGCCACTTATATGCGAATTTTGTTAAATTATATTATGATATGAATTAATTAATTATGTTGAAAATTTGAGAAGAGTGCATCCTCAATGAGAAATTAGCCGGTAGGCAGTGTATACTAATGGTCATATAGTTGTTAATAAATTATGTTAAATTTTTGTATAAATTTTGGTCATGTCAATTATTGCCTCAGTTTCGCTTCTTCTTAGCTTTTCTTTCAGGTTTCCTTTATAGTAATATTAAGTTAAGTTAATTTACTTTGCTTTTTCACGATTCAACCCTCTACAGCAGGGGCATCACCAAGCGAACCAGGTAGTTTTACTTTAAAGAGTTATTGCTAAACACAACGTAACTCTTGTCCATCTCCTTAAATGTTTCATGTAAATACTTTTTAACACCTCTGAGAGAGTCTGTAAGCTGTAACTATTTTAATTTATTTCTACCCTTTTTAAAAGGTAAAACTTAACAGAAGGTATTTAGGACGCGCTTCGGGCGCTATGCAACTGATGCCGTTCCTGATAAATAAAATTTATCCTGTAAATAAAAATTGAAAGAGTGAAAAAATTTAATGAGTGAGATAGAAAATCAAAGGCATAATTTAGAGGCTGAACAGTTCAGCCTCTAAAACGTTTTCATTTACAGTGTGTGGACAAATTATGACGCTTCGCAACAACGATATCATTAAAGGGTTATACCTGTTATCTATTTAATACTTAATACTTATGTGTCTATGTGTATCTTCTTATAAAGAAAAGTTTTCAATATCGAGAACTCTGAAAGCTCATATCTTAAAGGGCTTTTGATTTATAAATAACTCGCTTGTGAATAAAATCCAACCGTTTAACTTTATTTCTTTCTCAACCTTTTAGAACGTATTGGACTCTTGAAGCTAATAAATTATCTTCCTCGAGGCTTCTAGAATGTTCTAACGCTAACTTCTCGTAACAATTACATTTATAAAACTTCGGAGCTGTTTTCAGCATGAATAAAAATGAATCTCGCTACATTGCATCTATCATGACGCTCGATAATATTTTCCGTCATGAAGCACGGCTTAATTAATGTGTCTTTCTCCGTTTGAATTATTCACCAGTTCATGTGTAGAATGTCACATTGTCACTAAGCCCTAGTATTAAGCGGGTGTAATCAGTGATCCATTACTTTTACAGACAACAAGATTGTTTCATTAAGTCGTAATTCGATCAATCATAGAGCTGCAGCACTTTTCGATTGATGTGCTTGGGTGATTTAAATAACACAAAATTGGATATAATTGTTGTGTTTATTTTGGAAGAAATGGTCAAATGCATTGTTATGCATACAATTATAGAAAAATATTTAAATCGATCACTCACAATTCCAAATATTTGAATGTGTTTAACTGCAGATCATTAATTGTTAAAAACAAGTTCCGCACGAAATGGGTTTTCATCTGATTGTTCAAGCGAAAACTTAATATCTTTAGTCAATGACTGTAATTTTTATTTGGGTATTTAGAATTCAAGTCTGAAGTAAACGTATTTTAAGCGTAAAATATTTTCCTTCAAAATTCTCGAATTACGTGTGTATGAATAGTGCAATAAAATTCCAGAATTCAGGCTAAAACATTATAACTCAAACAGCAATCAGTTTAGCACATTTTAAGACATTAAACAATGACAAAATGGCTTAACATGGTTATCTAGCACTTTTATCTACTTAAAAACCTCAAATGATAATAATGTTTTCAAAGGGAAAAATCTTCCTTCAAACTTACAGCAACTTTTTCTGGCTAGTATTTTCCGATTTGACGAGAGTGTACCAAACGGAGATTTTTAAAGCTGTACTTTTTGAAGTTCCTTTCCAAATTTTGTGACAACAAGAGGTTTAAGGAGAGATTTTGCAGACAGTTTTAGTGAAAATATAGCGCTATATTTTCACTAAAATTAACTTTGATAAGTAGGAATTCCCTTAAAAGAGACACCTAAGCCGATCTGAGAATTCCCAAATGTTACACACTGGCGCAAACACGATGGGAGTGCTCCTACAGCATAAAAGTAAGAAGCAATGTATAAAGTAACGATAAACAAATATAGGCAGATAAGGGTGAAATGAAAAATTGTTGTGAATAAGAAAATGAAAAGATTGAAAAAACAGGATTGGTTAACTGAAATTAAATAAGGTTCCTTGAAATCATACGTCATGTATATATTCGTGTGTTTTTTGTAAAAAAAAACCCTTCACTGAAAATTTCATTGATAGAAATCACAAAGAAGAAAGTCAATTAGACACATTCCTACATGAGTAACAAGAAAATTTCAAATAAAGTAAAAAAAATCACTTCTATGTATTCTATAATGTCGTGTATTCAACAATATATATATATATATATATATATATATATATATATGTGTGTGTGTGTGTGTGTGTGTGTGTGTGTGTGTGTGTGCGTGTGCGTGCGTGCGTATGTGTGTATGTAATAAATTTTAACAACCTCTAATCGCCTGTAATTCGACTTCTTTCTCTCTATGGTAACCTTTCCGTTCTCTACCCCTTTCTCATATCCTAACCTACCTCGCCAATTTCGGGCAACCCGTTTTACAGCTACTTCGATATGTTCGGCAGATGAGAGCTGGACGCCATGCTGTAAGGTGGTGTTTTGGCTGCAATAAACTAATTTTTTCGTTGTATTGAAGTCTTATTGTTTTCGATCACGACGCTTATTTCAGGAGATGACCATTCGGGTCATCTCATATATATATATATATATATATATATATATATATATATATATATATATATATATATATATATATATGATGCTTTTTTCATGAATGATAAAGCGTAAGTCATTCTTTAATTAATTATGATTAAAATGCAACAGATATGTTATTTCATTGTAATATTCTATTTCACAATAATTGAGAGCCATTCTTGTTTGTGCATGGTTATAAAGAGATCAAATTAGTGTATGGTACAGATAAAAAGTAAAAGGAGAGAAAAAATAAATCTAAAACTAATATAATCAATTTTATCACCTTAGTTAGCCTTAATTTTGCATTTACAAAATTCTTAGTTAAAATCAAATTCTGAATGATTAAATACTTTTGAATGAAAAAGATACTAAAATATCTTCGGACTGAAAATTGCTATGATTACATTTCTTGAATTTTAAAATTTAGGTCAAGCGCTCATGAAAAATAGAATTTTATTTTCCCAGTTTGTGAAAGCTAAGAACAAGACATAAATTCAAAAAATTAATGGTTTTTCTACATCAATATTTTACTTTCAGAAAGAATTAATCTTAATTTTTTAAAATTTCTTATTTATTTCTTCGTGAAAAAAAAATAACCTATTGTTACTCCTAATACGAAAACGTGATTATAAGGACTGAAACACTTAAATTTATTTATTTACTCTCTATATTATTTGTATATTATTTGTATCTATATTATTTGTGTACAGCACTTATTTACAGCTTTGATATTCTGTTTTCTTTGTACATCAAATATAATCTCAATATATCCACCATAGGGATAATTAATATTTTATTAACCATAGAAAAGAAAAGATAAGCTTAAAGATAATTTTTTTTTCTTTCAGAATGAAATTATTTATCCTCAAATACTTATTGGAAGTAATTAAATCATTCTACAAAAAGTCACATTGCATTCATTTATTCCAGAATTTTTCCTGCTAAATCTGTCTATAATGTCTTAAGGACTTGTGGACAGATAGATTTGTAGCACTGTAGCAACAAATTATAAAATCTATGTCGTTCCTTCTAATGCCCCCTGGCCGAAAGTATTCCAGACCAGGTTCATATAGGCTAGCGGGCTGAGGGGTAGGCTCCGATTTGTAATGGCACCATAAGGATCGGAGTCCGATTTAGCCAAGTGGCACCTCAATTTTCACCGACCATCCCCATGGGCGATATCCTGGGGGGGGGGCTGTACTCTCTCCCCTCCTCTCTGACCATAGAGAGACTTTCCGGTCTACGCAAGTTCCTATATCCAGCCTAGACACGAAGGTATTTAATGGCACTTGTCGGGATTCGAACCGAGCATCCTCAGCGCCGAAAGCCAACATGCTATCACTAGGCTACCTAGGGCTCTATAAAAACTATGCGGTCAATATACGAACTAGGGAAAGTTTGGTACTAACAAACATACAAAGCAAAATCAGTCCTTTTGGAATTGAATATCTATTTCAAAGACTATTTATTTCCTTTCTCGTTGTTGTTAGGAAAGCAAATAGGCTATTTTCGTAACCATTGTAAAAATTCAGGTGATGTTTATAAGAAAAAAAAACCAGTCTGTTTAGCAACTGTAAATTCCTGCAGGCTCTGTTTTGTGAAAATTTGGAAGTAACATGGCATTACTCATTCGCAGTCCATAAAAATCGGTAACACCAAATAACGACAGGATCTTCTTGTTAATGTCTCTGAAATTTCTTATGAATTTGATTATATTACTAAGCTAATATTCTTTTACATATTCCTTGTATGCTACATACTGAAATTCTTGCTGACAGTACATCCATTCCAGGAATGCTTTCGACTACAACGTCGTCATCAATATCTTGGTTGACCTTATTTCAAATGAGACAAAAACTCGTGCAACCTTCATTAAGTACATGCCTTAAAGGTAGAATCTCATGTTTTTGCTTTATCGAAACTGTTATTTTCTGGGAAAGGGTTATTTCAAACTTTATTAAGCCTTCAGCGGGCGCGCCAATTTTTGGAACACCAGCAGGCGCGTAGCACAAAGTGCAACGTCTCTTTCAACCTTGATTATTCCTTTTGTAAAAACTTTTTTTTTTCGAATTCAAAATAATAACTCTGTGTTTTATGACAAGATATAAAATGTTTGTAATATTGAGATATATTTATAATTAAAGGCCAAAGAATGCAGATATAATCGTCTTATTTCAAAACTGTCCGATTTATTGGATCTAAGGACAACTTGCGAATCGATTCCCATTATGTCCAAAAACCTAACAAAACAATGAGATTGTCCATCTTCGTGATATACGGGATATCGTTTAATAGCTACACATTTGATCGAGTACATCAACTCCTGCTTTTGTCGTATTGTAATCTAGTATAACCGTTGGATTACCACGATTAACCTTTCAGCGGGCGCCCCCATGTACAAAGTGCAACATTTTCGTAATTTTGAATGGTTTGTTTTTACATCTAAAGTTTGAATGTTCTAAGAAGTTTCTATTTATAACTACACCTTTCTAATGTAGATCTGATTTTCTGACCCTTGTACTCCTTTCCATTCATTATTAGTCATGATTTAAGCGTCGTAAACCGGCGATTGTACTGGATTACAATACGACAAAAGCAGGAGTTGATGTAGTAAATCAAATCTGCAGCTATTACACGGTATCCCGCATATCAAGAAGATGAACAATCTCGTTGTTTTTTAGGTTTTTGGACATAATAAGAATACATTCGCAAGTTGTCCTTAGATCCAATAAACCTGGCAGTTTTGAAATATGGCGATTGTATCTGCATTCTTTGGTCTCTAACTATAAATATATCTCAGTACTAGCGGCCCGTCCTGACTTTGTCCAGGTTGAACATTTACCTATCTTAAGTAGATATTAGGTAGGTATAATTTATTTTAAAACTTCATGGTATACCACTTTTATTGTTTCGTTTTTCTGAGGTTTTAAAATAAATTGATTCTCTGCATTTCCTGACCTAGAGAGACCAACATATAATTAAACATGCGTAACGCAATTTTCCCATAAGTCAAGTCCAATATATTTGTATGCTTGACCTTGGGATTTGTTGATGGTGATGGCAAAAGAAATTTTTATTGGAAACTGTAACGTCAGGCACTGAATTGTGTCCGGGGCCACCCGCATGCCTATTTTGATGCAATTTGCCCCATAGCCTATCCACTACAGAGTCTACGCACAAAAAAACCACGAAAAAAAGCACCAAAAATGGCACAAAATATGTAATAACTTTTATTAAAATTAAAAATTCAAATATCCGGCTACGTCAGGCACTGAATCGTGTCCGGGGCCACCCGCGTGCCGATTTTAGTACGATTTGGCCTCATAGTCTCGCTGTCAGCGAGGATAGCCGCGGAAGCTGTCGAAATAAGCAACTTTTAGGAGCAAAATTATTAAAACATTAATTAAAAATATTCCGGGGCCCGATTTTCAAAAGATAGTATGCCTTTGTTTTAATCTGAACTATCAACTATATCTATACAAAATTTCAGCTCTATTGAAGCAATACTTTTTCACTTAGAAAGGAACAAACATAGGCCTATTCGATATAATAAATAAATTTCACAGTTTCAATGAAACACACTGATTTTTGAGTAAAGTTCAATAATTCAAGTTCGATTTACGTAAATTGTGCATGAAATTGTACATAAATTCAAAAAAATAAAGTTTATAAGTTAAATAAAATTTTGTAATATTATACCAATAAATTTCCAGTTGATAGCCAATAAATTATAAATTTTTTTTACCGTAAATGTCCAATAAAACGAGTAGTTCCAAATGTAATTTTCTTCAATAAACCCTTAAACGTTGCCAATTTCAAAACTCCTTTTTGTATTTATCAATACCTCTGCTAATTCTGCGCTGGGAGATGTTCAAAAGGGTTTGTCTTCAATGGTGATACTGCAGCTTTTCTTTCAGTTATGACGATCAGGTTAAATTAAGATAATTTATTTACAAATTAAGATTAGTTACAGTATTTACATAAAAGGTTACTAAGAAATTACTCTCCAGCGAGAGTTCCATTATTACCGAACTGATCGGTTCTTATGCACAATGCATTCTGAATCAAACATTTGAAACGGGGGGTGATTCGCGGTACGGCGCTCGTAGCGCCACCAAAGATGAACTGCAACACACTGCCCCCGGATGAACAATTACAGTTGTTCATCAAACAATACATAAATAAGAATAATACAAAAATTAAAACAAAACATTACCTAAATGATGATAGCTTCTTGAATACAAATCAATAAATGTTAAAGACATACTTACATACTAAGAAAGATTACCAAATTTTCAAACACTTTAAAGTTTAGTAAAATTAAGTTGAATTCTGAAATGAGAATAAAAAATATTAAAATCAAGCACAATATAACAAATCAAATAAGGTTAAAGTTCTAAGATTGTTGTTCATTTGAGTTCTCCATCGAATCTAATTCATGTTTATACAGTAGTTGTATCGGTCTTTTAATCAGTCCGGTTGTAGTTTTCAGGATACATGACCTTATTTTAGAGTCTCGTCCGGGCAAAAGTTCTTTTACATATCCACACTTCCAAAGATGTTTTGGCAACTTTTTATCATGAATCAGAACTATATCACCAACTTTGAAGGCTGAAGATTTGACGGGATCTAGTTTATTTGCTGATCGTAGCTCCAGAAGATATTCTTTTCTCCACCTTTTCCAAAAATGATCAATTATTTGTTGGCGATATTTTAATTTGTTTAATAACGTGGATTTATCGGATTTCGTTTCGAAGATAATTGGAATTCCACGGGGCAACGATGTTAGCCTCTTTCCTACCAAGAAATGAGCTGGAGTTAGAGGTTCCGGTTCTGAAGGCTCTTCGTAAACATACGATAAGGGTCTAGAATTAATTACTGCCTCCACTTCAGTGAGCATAGTTTCGGTTTCTTCATAAGTAAGGCAAGTTCTACAGAGTATCTTCTTTAATGGTGTTTTCACAGATCTAACCATTCTCTCCCAAAAACCTCCCCACCAGGCTGCTCTTGGGATGATAAACTTCCATATTATTTTGTTCATAGTTAAATAGTTTTTAACTTCTTCCTTTGAAATTCTTTTACAGATCTCTTTTAAAAGTAAGTCGGTCTTGACAAATGTTTTGGCATTGTCACTGTATATCACCTTACAGAGTCCTCTTCGAGCAAAGAATCGCTTAAGAGCTAAAATGAAATTAGCTGTGCTCAAATTCGCCACCAGCTCTAAATGAATAGCTCTTGTAACCGCACAGGTAAACAGCACAATGTAAGCCTTTTCTGATCCCAAGGATCCTTTCGTGTAAATTGGCCCTGCAAAATCTATACCGATGGTCTCAAAAGGTGGTGTTTCGATAATTCTATCTCTAGGTAGGGGTGCAGTAATTTCTTTCCCAGAGGTGGCATTGAACCTTTTACACAGCATGCAGGTTTTCAGGACAGAGTTTATTATTCTTCTGCCCTTCATGATGAAATATCGCTCTCGTAGATGAGCTAGGGTAGCAGCTATACCAAAATGATACATTCTTGCATGCGCATCAATAATAAGTAGGTTTACAAACCTTCCTTTATCGGGAAGCACCCACGGATGTTTTTCCCGCTCATATAAATCCGAAAATTGTAGTCTGCCTTTAATCACAAGTAGTTTATTCTCGTCGAGTTCGGGATTAAGGTGGTACAACTTTGATTCTTTAAAAATAGATTTTCCCCGCTGTAGCTGCTCAATTTCCTCCGAGAAAGCAGATCTTTGAATTTGCTTGATCCAATAAATCTCGGCCCTTTCTACTTCTGTGGTTGTTAATGGACCGGATATTTTACAATTTTTCGGATTTGAATTATGAAGGAAACGTAGGATCCACCCCATAACATTAAACAATTGAGAGAGCTTACTGAACCGGTCTACATTTAAAAGTTCTTCAGATCGTACATTTACGGCACAGCATACCTGAGTCATTTTTGTCTTAGATTTTCTTTCAATTGCTACTTCTTCGTCTTCTTTAACTCCTACCTTAGGGGGCCACATAGATTCAGGTAGGGATAACCATACAGGACCTTGCCACCAAAGATTATTGTCTATTAAAGAGCTTAAGTGTTCACCACGTGTAAGTAAATCAGCAGGGTTATCTTGACCGCTACAATAGTTCCAACTTTCCGGATCTGACAAAGATTGAATTTCAGTAACCCGGTTGGAAACAAAGGGCTTCCAGTTTTCTGCAGATCCTTTAATCCAATATAAGGTTATTGTAGAGTCGGTCCATAGCTTAAATTCCAAATTTCGTAAATCAAATACCCCTTTTAAATATTTAGACATTATGGCAGCAATTAATGCACGTAACAACTCTAAACGAGGAATGGTCACTCGTTTTAAAGGGGATACTCTGGCTTTAGACCAGAGAAATGCAGTCTTAATCTGGTTAGCTTCATTTCTATATCTAATATAAGCTACCGCACCTTAGGCCTTAGGACTGGCATCACAAAATAAATGAATTTCTACACAATCATAGGACAAATTTAATCCATCAGGGAAATATATCCTAGGAATTTCCAATTTCCTTAAGTGTTTAGTTTCAGAATACCAACTATCCCAAGTATTCTTTAAATTCAAAGGTAATTCGTTGTCCCATTCAAAACCTCCTTCCCAAATTTCCTGTAATAAAATTTTCATGCGGATAACATACGGTGAAATAAAACCTAAGGGATCAAACAATTTCAGCATGGTCTTTAGTATGTATCTTTTCGTAATTTTAGTGTCCCAATTTTCAGTAATAGGTTGCATATCTAACTGTAAGTGGTCTGAATCTGTATCCCATGTTAATCCCAAGAGCTTCACGACATTTTTAGGATTATCCTGGTTCTCGATGAGATTATTAAGCACCCATTTTTCTTTTAGAACTTTAGAATTAGAATTAAATTTTCTCAAATGCATACCAGCTTCTTTAAGAATTTCTGTAGCAGCTGATGTCAGATAAAAGGCTTCTTCATCACAATTTGATCCGTTGATCAAGTCATCTGCATATAATGAGGAATCTAACATTTTAACTACTATAGGGTGTTTTTCTTTGAAATTTTGAATATGATGTTTAATTGTTGCGGCCAAAATAAACAGACTACAAGTAACACCGAAAGGAACGCGCTTAAATCTAAGAATTTTGAAGGAATTATCAACGGTATCATCGAACCACAAAAATTTTAAATAATTTCGGTCTTCCTCTGCAATGCCAATTTGGAGAAACGCCTTTTCTATATCTGCGCAAAAGGCAACTTTATTTTTCCTGAAGTTAATAAGGGTATCTAATATATTGGGATTTAAATTGGGTCCACTCCACAAACAATCATTCAGGGATTTATTATTACAATCTTTTGAGGAGGCATCAAAAACCATCCAAACCTGCGTTGAAGATTTGTCATTTCTTACTATGGGCCTATGGGGCATAAAGTATCCATTTTCTATTTCATTGTCGGGGCATTCTTCATCTATGCCATTTCTTAATTGCTCTGATACAATACTCTTATACTTATCAAATAAAACATCATCCCATTTTAGTTTTCGTTTTAGACGTACAAAACGATCCTTTGAAATATTAGAGTTATCTTCTAAGTTTTCCCTATTATCCTTCCAAAGTAACTTTGTTTGATATCTATTATTTGTAAAGCTTAAACCGCTTTCAAATCTATCCATGATTTCTCTATCAGATTCAGAGAATACATCATTATTATTTTTTATTCCAATAGCTTCAAGGTCCCATAATTTTCTTAAGTCCTCGCGTTCACTATCATTAGTTTGTACAGCTATTTTCAAAACTGAGGCACTTTCATTTTTCCCCCTTTCGTCAATGCTTAACGCTCCGCAAAGCGAAAACCCAAATAAACTCTCGCATACAAACAGAGATTTTGTGATTCGTTCAACTTTTCCCCCTCCCGTAATTTGGTATAGATAGTCAGCTCCCACAAGTAGTTGAATTCGCGAATCATCCCCTTCCCTACTCCAATTCGACAACTCGAACTTGGCTAACTTCCGCGAAACATTCTTATCTACCCGTGGCTTCGAAATCAATACGTTAGAGATTTCTTCGACCACTAACGCTTTAATGCAAAGGCTTTTGCTGGAATCCTCAACGTGGCTGAGTTTAACGCTGACCAGATCGTAAATTTTCTGCTCCCCCTCACGGGACGCGAAGGAGTAGACAAGGAGCTTTTCCTTCCCAATCACGGGGGGTTTCAAGGCCATTGCAATGTCCTTTGTTATAAACGTTCTTTGGCTTCCACTGTCATACAAACACACTGCTTCTGCCGTACTTTTGTCAGTTGAAATTCGTACACAACAAGTTTGAAGTATTACTTCGTTACTGGATTGAAGGACTTTTACTTTACATTGGGAAACAGTTGTAACAAGTGCTTCCGCTTCATTTTTTGACTCTAACGGATTTTCATTAGCTTTCAAGCATACTGACGTATTATGGAATTTACTTTGACAATTTTTACAACTTTCTTTTACGGCTCTACATTTAGAAGCAATATGGAATTTTCGGAAACATAAAAAGCATCGCCCTTCTCTTTTAAGTTTTTCACATTTTTGGGGAATCGAAAGAGATTTACAATTATCAGAAAAATGGTTAGAATTATCACAAAAGATACAATTATTTTTAACAGAGGTTGTTAAAGCATATGCCTTTGGAATATTTCGTTTGACATTACGATAAGTCTCGGTTTTAACACTGAAGTATTTTTCTGAACTACTAAAATGTTGAGTAGCTTCGCGAGATTCAATTTCATCTTTTAAAAAAGTAAGTAATTCATCTATATCAAACTCCGTTTTTTTCTTTCGATTTCTATTATATTCCAACGCGATATCTGAGGGTATTAGTTTAAGTAAAATAGGGCATAATAAGTGTCCATAACTGCCAGATGCTACACCTAGGGATTTTAGATTACGAATTTGAATTTCGCAGCTATCATACAGGTCTCTCAAGGCCTTTACATTGGAAGAATTTTTAACTGGATTCAAATTCAAAAGTTTGCTTACGTGTGAATTAATTGTCAAGTCAGATCGTCCAAATCTATTTTTCAAAAGTTCAATAGTTGATTTATAATTTTCATGTGTTAATGAAAATCCAGTCACAACATTAGCAGCAGAACCTCCCAACAAAGATTTCAAATAACAAAATTTATCAATAGTTGTCAAATTTTCATTTTCATCGATAGCATTAGAAAATTGACTCCAAAATTCGAGCCAAGTGGATGAATCACCATAAAATTTTTCAATACACAGTTTTGGAAGTTTCACTAAATTTGAACAAGAACTAAGTTGTGTAACTGCTGAAGCAGCAATTTCATTTCTTGGAATTTCGGTTACAACCGGTTGGGATCTAACATTAATATTCTGATTTAAAAATTTTGAAATTTTGTATTTCCATTCTATAATTTTTTCATCAATCATCTCAACTCCTTCAATTTCATCTTCAATTTCAGTATCAGGAATGTTTTCAAAAATTTCAGAATTTGAAGCTTTAAGTTTCTCAACTTTTTCCATTAACTGATCTTTTAGGACTCCCAGCGCATCTACTTTATCATCATATATCATTTCAGAATCATCAAATGTATTTGAGATTTTCGTTAAAATCTTCGTTGTAGCGGAGCGCAAAACAGCACGCTGCCGCTTCAGTTTTTCTACATTATCTTTACTCATTATACAAATATAAATTAAGTAAGCATGCGCTTACCTTCAGTTTCAAATGAATCCTGTCGCGGACGCCAGATGCTAAATTCTGCGCTGAGAGATGTTCAAAAGGGTTTGTCTTCAATGGTGATACTGCAGCTTTTCCTTCAGTTATGACGATCAGGTTAAATTAAGATAATTTATTTACAAATTAATATTAGTTACAGTATTTACATAAAAGGTTACTAAGAAATTACTCTCCAGCGAGAGTTCCATTATTACCGAACTGATTGGTTCTTATGCACAATGCATTCTGAATCAAACATTTGAAACGGGGGGTGATTCGCGGTACGGCGCTCGTAGCGCCACCAAAGATGAACTGCAACAACCTCCTCCACTTGAATCTATAAAATATCAAATGTTTTACTGATAATAAATGTAGTTTGATGTGTTGCTATGGTTACTTGACTTTGATTGACAAAGAAAATTCAAATGTTAAATGTTTTACGGATAATAAAGGAAAATATCGTTTGATGTGTTGCTATCGTTACTTGACTATAAAGGAAATGGTTGACAAAGGAAATGTAGTAAAGATGGATGAAGCATTAACTCAACATTTAGGCCCCTAACTTTCTTTCTACTGATCAGATATACATAATATATAGCCTATGTCCATCTGGAATAATGTACCTTTCGAATAGTGAAAGAATTTTTCAAATAGGTGCAGTGGTTCAGAAGATTACCCTCCACATACAAATCCGCTCTCTCTCTTTATATATTAGTATAGATTATCAACGTTTTATATCTTGACATAAAACACAGAATTATTATTTTCAATTTTAAAAAAAAGGTTATTACAAAAGGAATAATCAACGTTAAAAGAGACGTTGCACTTTCTGCTACGCGCGCCTGCTGGTGTTCCAAAAATTGGCGCGCCCGCTGAAGGGTTAACTACCAATGAATCGCGACTACCAATGAATGGAAAGGAATACAGGGGTAAAAAAATCAGACCTGCATTAGAAAGGATGTAGGTATAAATAGAAAATGCTTAGAACATTCAAACCTTACATGTAAAAACAAACCATCAAAATTACGAAAATGTTGCACTTTGTACACGGGCGAGCCCGCTGGAGGGTTAATGAGCGTTTGAGAAATCTTTCTTGGAGAAACACACTACATGCAACTTTCCCGGCTAAATTACCTGAGACTTTAGTTGTTTGGATCGCAGATCGCAGATCTTCCCGCGCACTCTGTGAATATATATTTGAAAGAAGAGCAATCTGTTTATCAGGTTCTATGTTTAATAAAACTTAAAATCTTTACTGCCTGTTACGGATTGGCATTGAGACAAACAGCGCCACACAATTTTATTCGTTTTTCTTTTCAAAATATAATAATCTTTTCCAGCCTAAAAGCCAGATTTTTAATCTCGAATCAATGGTAAAACTATAAAAGCTCGGATTAAATGTAAGGGAACATGTAAGGGATAGAAGGAGAAATTAAATAAATTATGAAGAGATATCCTAGTCTTGGAGAAAACATGGCAATAATGCGTAAAATCGCATAATGCACGAAATACCGGATTTTCCCCATTTTCCAATAATGTAGAGGGTTTTATTCCCCAGGCTTTAGGCAGTTCTATATTTTCACGAATAAGATACTCCTAACTGAATACTGAAAGATTCCAAAACACTTTTTGTTACATATAAACTCAATGCTAACCCGAGAATTCAATATCTTTCCCTAATCTAAATTGCTAACTCTTGACTTCAACCTGTTCCGTTACCAGTTGAAGGAAATTTCGATTAGTTTTTAGCTTCAATGCACCAGTTACATTATAAATAGCACAAATATAGGGAGAAGTCCCATATCCTGTGCCAGAAAATTTGGCGATATGTAAATATATAAAAAAATATGTTATTACGACATGTTGAAATAGATCAAAATATAATATGAAATTATTATAGCCATTATGGATAAACTCTACAGTTGGTGTATCTCTGAATCTAAACTATGGATTTGTGTGTAAAATATTTTTTTATTGAGTAGATATAAACTTCAACTCACAGTAGTTCAGAAATGCAGAGGTAATCCCAAGCTCAAAATTATTAAAAAATAATAGTTTTACGCAGTATGCATTTAAAAGAGGATTTACGATTTCTATACCCTATGTATAAGTTATAGCCAATGTCAAGAAGATATAGATAAATAATTTACACAGCATGGAAAACAGCATATATGAAAAAACAGCATGCACGTTAAATTGAGTTGTATCAACATTTAATAGATCACGTTTAATTAAACTACGTCACATTAGTTAAGCTGAGGCAAATTTAGGATTTCACCTGTTTATCTACGTGTATTGATTTTCTATTTGACAGGGTGAGTCTGATAGAATTATGTCCAAACAGTGGGACACTCTATTTCATATATATTTATCAATCGCTATTCTAAAATAAGATGCAAAAAGCATAATTTTTTCATTAACTGTAAGTAAAAAATATTTACGGTTAAATACTCATAACATAACAATGTAAACTCTGTGTATTTAAAATTTCCATGATAAAATAACACTGAATGGGGTTGTGCGCTACCAAGAGCTATTTCCTCCTTGGTTGGTTGCCTTGTGAACCGCTACGTGCTGCTCTAGCGCGTAACTTTAATATACCAAGAAATGGTATTGTTGTTGTTGTTCTAAAGATATTGAGATTTTATGATGTATTTGCTGATCTATTATAAATAAACTGTTAACACAGTATGTCCATTTTCGTTCCTGCGAACGACGAGTGCCCTGCACTCTTCTCTTTCTTATAGATAAGCAATTTATACAGCCCTACGGCATTTTACTATTTTTTTTTTACAGTCCACTGCTTGTGAAGCTCGACGGGGGTGCAAAAAAATGTATTTAGGGTTGAAATACTCATAATATACCAATATAAAATATTGTATCTAAAGTTTACATCATAAAATAACAATGAAGTGAGTGTAAACAATGTATTTAGGGATGAAATACTCATAATTCAACAATGTAAACTGTGTGCATTTAAAGTTTACATGATAAAGCAGCGACTGTTTCTTCATTGTTTCTATTTTTGTTCATTCACAAGAATATGTAACTTACAGTTGATGAATAGGGGTGAACCACTCCGCAAATCACAATAAAAAATGAAAGAATCCATATGGAAGTTGCTTTTATTATATCATTTTATATTAAACTGCATTTTGGTTTTTATAATGATCCTTAAGCAACTTCTTTATCCCGAGAACAGTTTTTCCAAGGAAATTTACTGGTTATTTTATTGCACCTGTATATGTTAACGTGAAAATATTAAATATTGTTAAATTAAATACACTGGATTTTCAAATGACATTTTGAAATTGACTCTTGACAGCTAAAATTTTTCAATTTACCCTTGAAAATTGTTTGCAAATTTGAAAAAAAGAACTTATATAAGGCTTATGATAACTTTGTTTCTGCTTATATGATTTTTGCGATATCATTATGTATGTGAACGAATACACTGATTTCAAATTTCAATTGAGAAAAAAATAATCTTTAATCAAATCTGTAAATTTTCGTTGCAATTCTTGAAGACTAGTAATAATAACCCTTTACCCCCTATATATATATATATATATATATATATATATATATATATATATATATATATATACACTCATGGACAAAAAAATTAGCGCACCAAGAAATAATTGCGGGATCGTAACGAAACTTGCAGGGAAGGTACATGTCGGGGAGATATGCAAATGATTAGAAATGCAGCGTGATTGCGCATTACGTATAGCCGGTAGAGGGCGTTGAACATCGTACTCTGTGGAGTATAAAACAGGTAACCAAAGCTTGTTTGAGTGTGCTGAATCATTTACAAAGGAAGAGCTGAGATAGACATGCCATTACGCCGTGTTCGAAGACAATATAAGCAGTTGTCGCAGTTTGAGAGGGGGAGAATCGTCGGGATGATGGAAGCTGGGTGGTCAGCTAGGCGAGTAGCTCGTCAATTAGGCCTCTCTGATTGTGTTGTGAAGAGGTGTTGGGACCAGTGAACCCGAGAGATGTCATGTACACGAAGACCAGGCTCAGGACGCCCTCGACAGACCAGTCGTCGAGAAAACCGCCATATCGTAAGAAATGCACGCGTACAGCCAACTGCTTCATCGGCCGCCATCCAGGCACAGGTAGCACCTTCACTAGGGGCCTCTGTGTCTTCTCGAACCATACGAAGACGACTGGCTGAAGGACAGTTGGTATCGCGGCGCCCATTACGTGTGCTGCCCTTGACGCCCACCCATCGACGCCTCCGTTTGGAGTTTTGTCGCGCACGAGGAAACTGGACTGCAGCGGAATGGAATCAGGTCGTCTTTAGCGACGAATCCAGATTCAATCTCGGCAGTGATGACAATCGTGTTCGTGTGTGGAGAGCCCGTGGTGAACGCTTCAATTCTGCCTTTGCTGTACAGCGACACATCGCTCCCACAGCTGGTGTGATGGTATGGGGTGCCATTGCCTACAATACACGGTCACCCCTAGTATTGTACCGTGGCACCATGACAGCCCAGCGGTATGTTCATGAAATCCTGCAACCACATGTGTTGCCATTCATGCAACGGCTCCCAGGAGCCATTTTTCAACAAGACAATGCTCGGCCTCATACGGCAAGGGTGTCACAAGACTGTCTCCACACTGTTACTAACCTTCCTTGGCCTGCCCGATCCCCAGATTTGTCTCCAATCGAGCATATCTGGGATCATTTGGGACGACGAGTTGGGCATCCCACGAGTTTGAACGAACTAGAGGCAAGGTTACAGAAAATATGGAACGAAATGTCTCAAGACATCATACAGAACTTGTATGACTCAATGCCCGATCGTATCGCATCGTGCATTCGGGGTAGAGGGGGTCCAACGGAGTATTAACTCCTCCGTTCTTTCGCCTTTTTCTCTAAAATAAATTATCCTTTTTCTTTGATTTTCTTATCATTTACTTATATCAAAGTAAACATTACGTATGTAAAATTTCGTTTCATTTTGACGACTCCTTCTTGGTGCGCTAATTTGTTTGTCCATGAGTGTATATATATATATATATACAGTACTTTTTTGCTGGGGGTACGGAAGGGATACTCCGTATCCCCGCGTTTTTTAGGTATTATTTTAGCTTAACTTACCTGAAATTTCAAGAAACTTACGAATCAATTGTTAGTATATAACAAAAAGGGTTTTTATTTTTAATTTTCGAGTTTTTTGTTCTACTGTGACGTATTCCCGTAAATCAATATTTATTTTTCTGTGATTCAATCTCTGTTTCATGAACAAATAAAGAATTCTCGCGAAAAGAAATAAGGCAAACGGTGCAACGGCGTATGTCATAGCTAAGAATAGATGTTATCGTTGTCGCCTAGAGGGCAGTATGGTTGCAAAGGTTTTTACCCTTAGGAATCCTTGTAAAAGGACGTGCAGGGTAACGGGAAAAGTCGGAAGAATGCAGTGAGTGAGAGATTATCTCATCTTCCAGGAGGTTCTCATATACAAGAGAGATAGAAAGATGGACATACTAATACGTCCGATTTCATTTTATGAAAATCTTAAAATATCTATAGGAAAGAGATTATTAGATGATGAAGAAACTGATTTACCTAAATGGGCCAGAGTGCTAGATCCAAAACAGTGGCGAGAAGTTCAAGATCCTTTGATGTTTTGGGATTTAGAAATAAGGAATTTATCAAGAAAACTTGGTTAAAATGAAAGGGAGATGAAACAGAATTTCCGATAATACTTGGAGGAAAAAATAATTCCAGAAGAATTATTTCAGTTAATACATCATCTCGATATAATTCCGATACCTTCAAGTGAATGTGAAAGATGTTTTTCACAGATGAACCTTACTAACCCCTTTAAGAACTTCATTGTTGACTAAAAAAACATCGGCGGTGATGTTCATCAAAATTGTTGGGTCTCCTCTAGGTCTGTTCAATCCAACAAAATGTGTAGAATCTTGATTGCTTTTTGGACGCCATTCAGCAATAGACGCAAATAGCAAAGAAAGAAATCCAGACACTGAAACTCCTGAAAGCATGATTCAGATTTGGAGTTTATTATAATTTTTTTTACAATTTAATATTCACAAAATTAATTATTTTAAAATTTTGTTTAGTTTCCGAATCAATAAATAGAATTAGAATTAACAGATTTATTATTTCATTTTATCAAATTTCTCCAATAAGTTCCAAAATTTAAAAAAAATTACCTTTAACATCTTCCTAAACCATAAATTTCTTTCGAAGTTGCAAACACGGTACTAAAAATACACGATTTTATTTCAGAAACCGCAGTATACCCACTTATTTTTTTAGAAATAAAGCACCGTATATATATTTATATACAATCGAACCCTGTTAAAATGTACTTCAAGTGACCAAAAGTTTTGTCCGCTTTATCCGGTAGTTCGCTATATCCCAACCGTTAAGAAAAAATACTAGAGTTCACAAAATGTATAACTCATTAGTTGCAATGTGTATTCAATAATGATGTGTTAAAAAATGATAGAATCTATTGATTGAAAATGATCATTAATGAATTATATCGACTAAAATCGATTACATTAAACTGACACAATACTTATTAAATTACGTACAATAGGAAAACGATGGGACCAAAATTTTCGTTCGTTATATCCATGAGTTCGTTATATACGGGTTCGCTATAACGGGGTTCGTCTGTATATATATATATATATATATATATATATATATATATATATATATATATATATATATATGTATGTATGTATATAGATATAAGACAATTTTTGAAAATTGTCAATTAAAATACCATATTTTTCAGACCACTAGACGCACCTTTTTACTTAAAAAAATAGACTTAAAACTGGGGTGCGTCTGATGGTCCAAAAGTAACATTAAAATAAAATGAGTATTTTATTACCTATACTAGCTGAAGTACCAGGTGTAGCCCGGAATTTCAAGAAGGTTTTTTAACCAAAATCAATTTAAAAACTTAACATAACATAAATTACACAGCCAAAAAAAATAAAATAAAGGCATGTGAAATGTTATACCTATCTCAGTATTTAGGTAGATGCAGTCTTTCATCATTGTACCACTAAAAGATGTAAAGTAAAAATGTCAAATTGTGGAATGTTTGTTAACCAAAATCAATTTAAAAACTAAACAATTTAGCAAGATTTAACCTTCTATCTTTGGAGCAAAAGAAGCTGATAAGTAAAACATAAAATATATATACAATTATAATAAACCACTAAAAGCTGAAAAGGAAAAATGTCAAATTGTCTTTTGGAAAGTAAAGGTGAAAAGTAAAAATGTCAATTTGTCGAATGTTTGTTAACCAAAATCAATTTAAAAACTAAACACAGTACAAATAACATAGAAAAATAAGCATGTGAAATGTTATACACCCAAATAATTAAAAAAATCCAATATAAAAATATATAAATTTATAATTAACTCCTCAGAATTCAGCTAGATATAACCTTTCATCTTTGGAGCAAAAGAAGCTGAAAAGTAAAACATAAAATAAATACATTTATAATAAACCACTAAAAGCTGAAAAGGAAAAAATGTCAAATTGTCTCTTTGAAAGTAAAGAGTTTTAAAAAGTAAAGGTGAAAAGTAAAAATGTCATTTTGTCGAATGTTTGTTAAACAAAATTGATTAAAAAAGTAAACACAGCATAAATAACATTTTAAAAAAAAACATGTGAAATGTTATACACATCTCAGAATTTTAGTAGATTCAGCTTTTCCTTATTCTATCACTAAAAGTTTAAAGGTAAAAATGTCAAATTGTCCAATGGTTGTTAACAAAAATTAATTTAAAAACTAAACACAGTATAAATAACATATATTTAATAACAGTATAAATATCATAAAATATATACATTTATAATAAATCACTAAAAGCTTAAAAGTAAAAATGTCTAATTGTCCATATAAATACCTCCATAAATGCAGGATTCTGTAGCCAAAAAAAAAATAATTAAAGTATTAAAGTATTGGTTAAAGGCACTGACTGATGAAAAAATTAACAGAAATCTGCAATTTGGGCTACACGCACCATAAATGCAAGATTCTGTAGCAATAATAGAAACATCCTGTCCATATTAAACTCCATATAAATCTCTGTTCAATTAAACTGATCCAAATATTATCTCAAGTACCTTCATAAACTATGTTTCTCGTTTCTTGATTCGGGGTTCAATATGAATGTTTGTTAACCAAAGTCAACTTAAAAACTAAACACAGTATAAATAACATAGGAAAAAAACGTGAAATGTTATACACATCTCAGAATTTAGATAGATTCAGCCTTTCATCACTAAAAGCTGAAAAGTAAAAATGTCAAATTGTCTTTTGCCTTGTGAACTCTGCATGAAAAATTAAACACAGTATAAATAACATAGTATAAAAAAGGGATGGGAAATGTCATACACATCAATACTAAAAAACAACGAATAAATTTTTGTTCTAATTTGACTCTTAAGCCGGCCACTCACGTAAACTTCTGTCATCTGGGACGACGGACTTTTGGTATCTCTGGCGCCAAAAGTCTCCGTCAGTGGGGCGTCTTGGTGAGACGTCAGATGACAAAAATCTGGTATCTGGAATCTCAGTCCAGACCGAATTCCTGGCGCCAAAAGTCTCCGTGAGTGGGGTCCTGGACGCGAGATACCAGACGCCTAAAGGTTCGCCGGCTTTAGTTTCTATTAGTTTACCGCTTGTTTTCGAACAAAATGGAAGTTGAAAAATTATTCTTTAATCCCGAATTTTTAATACCGTTCATTGAACTGTAGAGAAAATTACCGTGCCTATTGAAGGTTAAATCAGAAGATTATTCCAATAATATTTCCAATTATATTTATATCTTGTGGATATGTTAAATTCTTGAAATATTTAAAATTTTGTTTTTAAATACTAAATTTTTGATTCCGCTAATAAATTTTCCGAACCGGCACTATTTACATGCTTTTTTTTTCCTTTAGTGCACGGGGAAGGTTACCAGATAAGTTATCTTAAGGATTTATAAAAAATTTTGTTGAATAAATTTTTAAACGGCAAAATAAAAGTTTGATATTTTGGTGTAACTTTTGCTTCGGGGAAACGTTTTCAGAATTTAAACTCTAAAAAAACAATGGAAACCTGTACAAAGTTTCATAGAGACACCTAGCGAGGAGTTTCAGGTTTTAATTTTTTATTCCAAAATATTAAGAAAATAAAAATGGGCCTTATTTGAAGATTTTCAACCCACTCTTAAAATTTTAAAATAAGGTCAAACTTCCTACCAAAAGAGTAAAACTATTTTTAGTGTTTTATAAAACTGGGGTATATTATTTTTTCTATCTTACATAAAAACAAGAATTCGTATAATCCTAATAATAGCACAGATCTATCTCTCTGTCTGGAACGCTTTTTCCTTTTTGTTGCCATATTCAAATGTACTGTGATTAATACGTTTTAAAAATAAAATAAATTGAAATTAAGCTTTAATAGAAAAAATAATGTAAAAGAATATATTCAAATTAAATCCAATAGAACATACTAAAGAATATAGTACAGTTTGAGAAACATATCTTTTACTGTATTTTAATATTTTTTTGGATAATGTCCAATCGTCTGCCGCATTAGCAAAAAAAAATATTTTTTTTTGTCTATTTCGTTGTTATGCACATGACGATAAATTAATTTAAAGTACCAGAAAAAGAAATCACGTGGTCGGCATTCAATAAATTAAATTCTATAAATTAATCTTTAAAAATTCACCAAAAATCAGAAAATGGAGTTAAAAATCCGAAAAAGATTTCATTTTAAAGGAATTTTTATGATCTTTCTCGTGATATAAATTTTATAACCCTCAAATTATTATTTTAAATGCAAACTCAAAAAAATAATTAAAACAGATTAAGAATTTAATTTTAAAAAATCTAAGAAGAATTTTTCAAAAATCTTTCTTAGTGAACCCCTACACTATCAGAAGAATCGCCATGCAAAATTTCAGCCCTTTAGGTCCAGCGGTTTGGTCTGTGCGTTATATGTCAGTCAGTCATTTACAGAACTGTTATATATATAGATTATACTTTCCTCTCGATCAAAATATATAAAAATATTTTTCAACTTGTAACATTTTGCATACCGAACACCTCAATGGTTTATATTGGCACGGGTTCATTTATGAACTAAAATTATGAAACAACTAAGTTAAATTTTTCCACCGCAGTTAAAGTATTAAACATTTAGCGTAATAGAATTAAGTAAAGTGATGCTATTATGTGGTGTTCAGATTTTATTTAAATTTTTAAAAAAATGCATCTTAAATGGATCATAATAGTTCTGATATTGCATAATTTTAAATAATTGAAAATGTGTATAATTTAAGGGGATAGTGGACCTTTCAAAACGATTTTTGAAATTTTTACCACAGAGATATGAAATTTTGTATATATATTCATTAAAGTATAACAATATTAAACACCTTATAAAATTTTATAAATATTTAAAAAAAAATATTTTATAATTAAAAAATTTAAATTAAATTACCCTTCTTTAAAATGCTCCTTGCGACTCAATTTTAAACTTTCCCCCTTAATTTTGCATTTATATTGCTTATAAATACTTTCTGAACAAAGTTATGTATTTTTTTGTACTTTCGTTGAATAGTTAATTTTTAGAAAATATTTTTATGCTTGTACTCTGAATTTTCGCGAAATTTTTGTACTTTTCTACACTAAAGTTAAACTTTCATAACGTAAATGACCTCGAATCCTAAAATGGAAACATAACTTTATTTTGATGTATTACAGGAATCTTTATTATAAATTTCATAAAATTTCGTCTAAAATTATGACGCGAGGAGCATTTTAAAGATTTGCAAATATGGAAATTTCTCATTTTGAGAAAAAGTCATTTAAAAAATAATTTTTTATCTACCTTTAATACGTACTACTCTAAAGCCACCAATTTTTCATTTTTCTTTTCACTACACATTTTAAATGCATTTCATTCCAATATTTACATGTTTTTAAAATATTAATACACCCCCCAAAAAATTCCAATTTTTGCTCGATTTTTGGTAATTTGAAAGTCCACCATCCCCTTAATAAAAAAGTAGAGAAGCTATTATAAGTATACAAATAATATTGACTTTGCAGATGTAAATTGATAAAAATTAAAATTAACACGTCATTTTTGAAGGGCTAACCACTAGTAATTTAAGAAATATCGAAAAACTAATAACATTTCAATTGGCTTTACAAATGGTTTAGGGATCTTAAAAGTATTTCTTTACAGATATTGGAGACACATTAATTAGCAGTTGAGAGTGTCAGAATTCGATACTTTTCACAACATGTTTCAAAATCACATACATAAAGTAACGAAATAATTGCTCTTTAAAACTTAAAGGAAAAGAGTAAAACCACTTTTAGTGGTTTATAAAATCAGGGCATCTAATTTAAAAGAAAATCACAGACAATTTTTTTTTCTTTGTGGAGGGGAGAAAATGTTTATGCCTAAAACGCACTATTACTTTAATATCTCTAACTTGAAATTTAAGGATAATGCTAAATAATTCAACATAGTTCCTTACGACCGAATTCGAATTCTAATTTTGAATTTAAAGAATCAATGTTTTTTTAAGTTTTTTTAGCTTTAATACACTGAATTGCCACTGAATTAGGGATAGCAAAGCCTATGCAAATTGTGTAGCGCTGCGCATTATGTATGCGCAAGTGAGGGCGCTGTGGTAACTGCATATATAGCGCGTACTGTGGTTGTTCTGAATTAGTTGTTGGAATTGCCAGTATGGGTAAACTGCCTGATTTAGACGCCTTCGATCGCGGACAAATCGTAGGTGCGCGACGCATAGGCCATTCAATTTCCGAAATCATCAGACAGCTAGGATTTTCAAGGTCGACAGTGTCAAGAGTATACCAAGAATACATGGATGGTGGAAAAAAACTAGCGATCGGGCAAACTGCAAAGGACAATTAGCCTTGGCAGTGCGTGGTGAGAGACGGCTCAGTCATATTGTACGTAGCCAGCGAAGCCAAACATTAGCTCAAATTACCACCCAGTTTAATGACGGCGCCAGTCGTACAGTCAGTTAACGAACTGTGCAACGCTCGCTTCAACGTATGGGTTTCGGGAGCCGTCGACCTACGAGAGTACCATTGCTCTATACTCGCCATCGGGCTGCACGTCTTGCCTGGGCAAGAGAGCACAGAGACTGGAGTGTAGAGGGCTGGAAACGAGTAGCATGGAGTGATGAGTCTCGATTCCGACTACTTAACGCCGACGGGAGGCTGAGAATATGGCGTCAGGCTCATGAAGCATTGGATCCTGCATGCCTGGCTGGAACTGTACAAGGGCATGGTGGCTAAATCATGGTTTGGGGTGTGTTTTCGTGGCACAGTTTGGGATCTTTGGTGCGTGTACCAACTTCCCTCAATGCAATTCGGTACGTAGAGTTGCTGGGTGATCACCTCCATCCGTTTATGCTGTTTTGTTATCCGCATGGTAATGCAGTTTTCCAGTAAGACAATTGTACCTCTCACAAGTCCCGGTTGGCTACTGGCTGGTTGGATGAGCATTCCTCTGACTTCTCTGTCATGAATTGGCCACCTAGAAGCCCAGACTTAAATCCTATTGAGCATCTTTGGGATGTTTTTTTTTAACAAGGTGTAAGAGGCCATCACACAGCACCAAAGAACCTTACTTAATTATGGACAGCTTTAGCCAATATTTGGCAAGCCATTCCCGTGAAACATTTCCAGAAATTTGTTGAATCTATGCCTCTTCGTGTGGCAGCCGTTATCAAGGCCAGAGGAGGCCCAACTCGTTACTAGGTAGGTATCCCTAATTCAGTGGCACTTCAGTGTATGATTTATTGTGTGTATACTTAAAGCGAAGAGTATGGGTACTTGAATTTATATCGGAAAATAAATAACCGTTTAAACTGGATTTAAAAAGATCAGAACATTTGTAGTAAGAAACTTACTACAAATATCGAAAACATATGTTTATGAGTAAGGGCCTGTTCACATAGAAGTCAGTGGCGTTGCGTTAAGGAAAAGATGACGTTGAGACGAAAATAAACCAATCATAGGCGTTAAAAATTTCATTGCTAATCGTTTGGAGGACTATGATTGGTTTATTTTCGTCTCAACGTCATCTTTTCCTTAACGCAACGCAACGCAACGGAACGGACTCCCATGTGAACAGGCCCTTAGTTTGTGCCTCTGAATTCGATACTTTACACTATTTCACGTTCATAATGTATATTTAAAGTTACGAAATAATTGTGCTTTTATAAACAAATTAAAGGAGGAAAACAATAACTATATTGAGTGGATTATGAAACTACAAAAAATGTCGCTAATTTTTTGCGAGAGAGCATAGTGAGCGAAATTACACCATGACAGACCTACATGAACTAAGCTAAATCGGGCATAACGAGTGTGCGAAGGCAGGTGGCCTTGGACGCCGAGAGTCCCCGTGAGTGGCCGATGCCAGGCGTCCGAGGGGCAAAAACTCCCGGCGTCCCAGATTACAGAAGTCTACGTGAGTGGCGGGCTTTAGTGTGCTTCACTCTTGAAAATAGTTGTTCACAGATGTACGTGCTTCCAAACTTTGATGACCATAATAACGCTTGACTATGCAGTGAAGGATATTTATATCTGGGCAGGTATGATTTATGAGTATAGCAAAGAGACTCGATTGAATTTCTCTTTAAGTTAGATGTCAGATTGCAACTCTATGCATTCCATTTGACAATTTGCTAGCATTATATCTATACTGACTGTAAATAGAGTAGAAAACATGCAAAAAAAAATTGTTTATTTTCCCAAAAGTCCTGAAATCAATTTTAAATTCTTGTACTAAATAGGAAAGTAGGGCTGCGTATTTTGCAACATTTTTTGAATTGTGCTTGGTCAGCGTCTCGAAATGCAAAAAAAATTTAACATTTAATTTGGCTTGCCATAATTTCAACTTCATGGATTTTACACTGAAGTAAAATCCATGAAGTGACGGGTGTTTGAGTCATTTAAATGGGCATTCAGATCTATCAAAATCTGCTAAATCTGCAAGCCAGTTATCATAAAGTTCTGGCTCAGATTACTTTTCAATGTCATAAACAATTTGATATCATCAAGTAGGCTATAAAACCTTTTTAATATTTTCTCCACTGAGCTACCTTATTTCTTAAAAGTATCGCATTATTC
Organism: Dolomedes plantarius; assembly: GCA_907164885.2. NCBI lineage: Eukaryota > Metazoa > Arthropoda > Arachnida > Araneae > Dolomedidae > Dolomedes > Dolomedes plantarius. The sequence continues at coordinate 85,953,372 of OU015492.1, forward strand.
AGCATCCAAGCTTTTAAGAAATTCCTGAAACTGGCTATGAATCAATCCCCAAGCCTTCATAAAATTCACCATTTTGAAGATGATTTGCATAACATGGTCCATTTTTTTCCTTTTCCGCATTACCTTTTATATCAAGGCAGGCTATTAATTTTTTTTTCGCTTTGAGCTCTCTCTCTCTGGGCCTCACTAACACTTGCTTTGGGCCGCATGCGTCCCGCGGGCTGGACACCCCTGTATTTAAAATATAGGTAAAAGACCCTGACAAACGTAAAAATTAATAAAAATCTGCAAATAGGGCTCCATACACCATAAATGCAAGATTCTGTAGCAATAAACATCTCCATAATTAATATCTGCATAATAAATATCTCAATAAATGTAAGATTATGTAGCAAAAATATTAAAATATAGCTAGAAGGCATTGACAAACAAAACAATTAATAGAAATCTGCAATTAACAGTTCCACGCACCATAAATGCAAGATTCTTTAGAAAAGAAAAAATTAAAGTATAGGTAGAAGCCACTGACAAACGTAAAAATTAATAGAAATCTGCAATTAGGGCTCCACGCACCATAAATGCAAGATCAGTTGTTTTCAAACAACTAATATAACCAAACATGTTATTTTTCACACATTCATTAATATAATCCTTATGTTGAAAGGGTCAAAATATAGAGATGAATGTAAACGTAAGAGCAACGTATGGTTAAGCATAAATATTGTATGGAATATTTGAGATTAAGAAAATAAAAACATGAGTCTGTTTAAAATCAAATTAACAAAAAAAATTATTGCTTTCATAGCACATAAAAATATTTATTGGTAAATTAAGGTTTTTTTATTATATATATAAATATGGTGAGCAAGGTTTTTCAGTTTGTTTATTCTAGTATTCTCCTCTTTTTTGAGGGGAAGATACATTAATTTTAAATGTATTCAACTTGAATTTAAGTAAATGAAAAGTGAAGCTAATAATATAAAGAATTAGACTATATTTAGTTACATTAAAATGAAATATGTTAATCATTTGACAATATTAAACCAGTTAGGTATATTATAATGTAAAAAAATAGCTATTACATATTAAATATTATTTCCAGGAGGGTGGATATTGTTCCGTGTTCAAGACATTTACTGCAAAAAGCTATAGTACCAATAATGCATAACGAAATCTATAAGTTGGACACATTTCTAAAGAATTGGAACCACGAGGAGAATCTAATTTAAAAGGATTCGAATGTAAACATTAATATTTTGAAAAATATATTTCCTTTGAAGCATTCAGCTTTTAACATATTTTTTTTAACAAAAAGGACTAAAATAATACAATAAATATATTTCTATTTTACGGAGCAAAACATATATCTATCTATATAAATAAAGCAAAGTGTCTATGTATGTATGTATGTATGTATGTAACGTATACAAATCTACATTTCTTGACGAATCTGGTTGAAACTTGGTATACTTATGTTTTCAAGCCTTAAGATAATTCTAAGCTAAGTTTGGAAGCTTTAAAATAATTCTAAATAAATAAAGATTTTAAATAATATTTCATCTCCAGACGATGGAATCAATCATTCATAAGAACTGCTCATGCGCACCTATTGAATGTTAATTCTAGATGTCCAAGGTAAGTGAACGCATGGATTTGTTATTTCGTAGTTATTTGGAGTTATTTAAAGTTAATTTTCTAATATTACTCCTTTAGTTTTCTATTTTTCATTAATCCTTTTTTACTGGTTTAATTCCCAGTATACGGATTACTGGTGAAACTCTGGAATATTTCTGTGATAGTCACATACTGTTTTCACTTTTGTTTGTTCTTGTATTGCTAAGGAAATTGTGTTATAATTGGATATTTTTGAAGGGCAGTGAAATATAATTATGTTTTATTTACTTTTCTATTTTACATTTAGTTAATTTTCCATTTTTTTTATAAATTAATAGTTATTATTCCATTAAATATTATTTCAATGGGATAGTGAAGTGGAATTTGAACTATCTGTTATTTTTTGTTTAATTTAGTTACTTTATTTGAATATTCTTTCTTTTTATGCTTCTGTCTACAACTCTTTGCAATATTTCTGTGATATAATTGTTAATGAAATGAGGCACAATAATTGGTGTATAATAAGTAGTTTTTTATTTTGGGCTATTTTTATAAGGAAAGGAATGATGAATCAGGGAAAATTTTCATATTGGAACATAAAATTGCGTGTATTATTTTTACATTTTAAAATTTTCTGTTAAGATTGTAGGTCATTTTGAATATAACTGTCATATGTATCATGTGTGAGAAGAAAATTAAAATATTAGCATTAGGATTTTGTGGACAGTGATAGGCATTTTAGCAAAATTTCAGATTAATATTCTGCGTTCGGAGTCAATTTTTCAAAAAAAAAAAAATTTTAAAGATTTTTTTGGTCTTTTATGGTAAAATAGCATTACTTTATTTGAATATTCTTTCTTTTTATGCTTCTGTCTACAACTCTTTGCAATATTTCTGTGATATAATTGTAGTTTTTTTTTATTTTGGGCTGTTTTTATTAGGAAAGGAATGACGAATCGGAGAAAATTTTCATATTAGAACATAAAATTCCGTGTATTATTTTTGCATTTTAAAATTTTCTCTTAGATTGTAGGCCATTTTGAAGATAACTGTCATATGTATCATGAGTAAGAAGGAAATTAAAATATTAGCATTAGGATTTTGTGGAGAGTGATAGGCGTTTTAGCTAAATTTCAGATTAATATTCTACGTTCGGAGTCAATTTTTCAAAAAAAAAATTTTTAAAGATTTTTTTTGGTCTTTTATGGTAAAATAGCACTACTTTATTTGAATATTCTTTCTTTTTATGCTTCTGTCCACAACTCTTTGGAATATTTCTGTGATATAATTGTAGTTTTTTTTTTATTTTGGGCTGTTTTTATTAGGAAAGGAATGACGAATCGGGAAAATTTTCATATTAGAACATAAAATTACGTGTATTATTTTTGCATTTTAAAATTTTCTCTTAGATTGTAGGCCATTTTGAAGATAACTGTCATATGTATCATGTGTGAGAAGGAAATTAAAATATTAGCATTAGGATTTTGTGGAGAGTGATAGGCATTTTAGCTAAATTTCAATAAAAATTACTTCAAATTGACCAATTTATAAAAAAAGTATGCTATTTACAGGTAAGTTTTTGTTCCTTTTTTTAATTTTTAAGTGCTATTTTACCATAAAACAACAAAAAAAAACTTTAAAAAATTATTTTTTGAAACAAACAAATGGAATAGCTAAACACAAACATAGTTAACCGTAAATAAATCGCAAAACTGCGCTTAAGTTTAGACTGATTCTTTTTAGTTAAGATATACTAATTTTCATGCTTTTAAAAGTACATCGTGAATTATAAAATTAAGAACAATATAAAATACAGTATACTAAAAATTCTGAAGTACAAACACAATATGTAAAATACCTAATAACCAAATTTCAGAAAGTAAATAATCGCAAGTTAGCAAGTCACATAGGGGTTTCCACGGTAAAGAGTTTCAACGGTAATCCGTATACTGAAAATTAACCAAGTAAAAAAAGGATTAATGAAAAGAAAACAAAAGGAGTAATATAAGAAAATTAACTTTAAATAACACCAAACAACTACTAATTAACAATATTCAATGCGTTTATTTACCTTGTAACATCTAGGTGCGCATGCGCAGTTCTTATGAATGATTGATTCCAACGCCTTGAGATGAAATATTATTTTAAAACTGTATTTATATATAAGCATTTTAAAGCTTCCAAACTTATATTAGAATCATCTCCAGGCTTCAAAACATAAGTATACGAAGTTTCAACCAGATTCGTCAAGAAATGTAGATTCGTATACGTTACATACATGCATATACAGAGACACTCTGCTTTATTTATATAGATTATATTAAAAGTTGGAAGGAAATGGCTTGTCACCCCCTTCACTGACTCATTGTATGTCTATACTAAAGAGTATATATGCTGCACGAAAAACTAAAACACATTTATTGAAATAAAATTAAACATTAACATTACAAAAAAGATCTTGCTAGTGTGGCTAACAACTTATATATCTATTAACACAATATATATTTATTATATTATTATATTTTTTATCTTTATAAAGTAATAAATAGAAAATATCTTTATATACCTGACAAAATGCAAAATATTATTCTCTAAAAATCCTCCCATAAATTTGAGGTGCGTCTTATACGGTACGATAAATACGTTAAGTAAAATCAAGTTTCATGAGGTTAAATTTAATTTAAATCTTATAAAAACATAAATCTAATGGTTAAATTTAATAAAGTCATTTTGAATCTTTCTATTTATTTACAATACATTTCTTTCTCAAAATAAATTTATATTTCTGGGAAAGCATGTTAGATATAATAAAATGCAATTTACTTTCAATAAAAATATAGTGTTTAAAAAAAAAATTGCTCATTTTTTCTTAGTTCTGTAGATTGTTACATTTTAAAAAAAAATATGGATGTGCGTGTGGGAGTTAGCCGATAATGAAATAAAATTAAAAAACAATGTTACATAAAGGTCGGCTCCCATTTCTGAATTTCATAATATCCAGTGGTTTTAATATTTTTTTTTATTTCTAGAAATTGCTAGGTGTGTTATATTTCTCATATATTTATAAATATTAACTTTTTCTTCATTACATAAACTTCAATGTGGCAGTTCGAAAAAGATATTTTCGTGTCTGAAGGAAATAATAAAAGCTGTTCGACTATGTTTAATGCTCAGAGTAGACGCTGGCTATGAAGTGCTGCCATCTAGTGCTTATAATTGAAATTATAATCTTTTCAATAACATATTTTTATATTAATGTCACAAATTGAGCAGTTTTATTATATACAAGATTGCATACCGCATTTGATCTCTCTTAATACATGCCTGCTTTAGCTTACAACTATCGTATTATACAAAGATATTTTTATTTATATATTTATTTACTTATTTATTTTGTGTGTGTGCGTTGGACGGGTATAAATTCACATTATATTGATCTAAAACAATTAAATCATAATTTTTCTCTCTCTTCGTTTTGACCAGGGGCTCTCGATTTGTGCAGTAGGTTGCCACGGTTTTATTTAATTGAAATAACTTTTTAGCAAATTTCACAGAAAACATTTTAAATTATTATTTACCTTGAAACTGTAAGACAGTGATTTTTTTAAAGCAAAAAAGTCTCATTCAAAGCGCAGATTCAGTTCGTTATAAATCTACAGCCTTTATTTGATAATAAATTAAAATCTCTGTAACTTAGACGCGACGTGCAGTACACACATTCTAAATGTCAGTTCGTCTTTCATCAGTCTATGGTGTCCCTTTTGGCAATACTACGTATTTTAGTTTCCCCAACAAAATAAAGCAATTTTATTACGGTAAGAGTTTTTCTATTTTTATTGTTATATAATTCTGAATCCATACGGTAAGTATATTGTTTTTTCTGGAGGTTCTGTACTGTCATTGATTTTACACACCTCTGGCTGGCGGACGAATGCTTCTTAATGTTCTCCATTTCTTACAAATTTCTTACAATTTTCCTTTTTGTTAAATTAAACATTCAGTTGGAATTAAATTGTGAAAATGCATTACAGTGTTATTTTCATAAAAGGTCTTTTTAAGGAAGATATGTAGGGTGAGAAGGGGGTGCAGGATGTGTAGAAACCACTGAATGCGGTCGCGACTCGATAAAAGGTTGAGAAACAGTGGTTCAAACAAAGATTAAATTCTATGAAAAAGTAATGTAATGACAGCAGAAATTTATACATCCACAATAAATGTTACACTGTTTAATGTATTTCTGAACTGTTTAAAGCATTCTTGGCAAGTCTGTATCATCAAATTTCACGTTAATTCGTACACTATTTAATTTATCCGTATAAACTAAACTCGTGTAAGTTATTCGTATTAACTTAATGATCGATTTCAATCAAACTTTTTTCAAATGCATTATTTTTTAAAACTAACCTGTTAGTGAACTCAGCAACAATCAATTCTTTACAAACCTTAAGGGAACGAGGGCGTTAAAATTTATTTTTAACGTAGGATTACGTTCCTCAATAACGGTCCTCCTGAAAGAAAAAAAATTCAGAGTCCGTCGCGAGTTATAATTTTGGCAGCGCACCAAACCCAGTAGCTGTAAACAGTTAAACAGAAAAGTACCAAAAATGTATAAAAAAGGGGGTAAGCAACAATAAGTAATCCTACGTTAATAACCCGCTGTAGTTTCGGTAGAAGAGACTACCTGAATTTCTTCCTTTTTTTTAATCGTCGAGATATGAAATTTTGTACTCATATGCATTTTACCATAACTATATAGAATACCTTAAAAAAATTTCCAATCTTATAATTTTAACATTTTTTATAAATTTAAAAATGATAAACAAAATTTTAAAATGCTCCTTGCGACTTAGTTTTTGAGATATTTCCTTGACGTTGCATTTTAAACACTTAAAACTGTATTACAAACAAATCTGGGTATCAATTATTTAATCCCTTGAATAGTTAATCTTTGAGAGATTTTTTTTTCTGAATTCTAACCCGATTTTTATCAAAATTTTACCTTTCAATAAGTTATGAATCAAATTTAATTACCTTAATGAAGTCGAATTGTAAAATGCATACCCAGTTTCTTTGTAAACAGTGTCAAAATTTTCCCTTATCAAATTCATGATTTTTGAACAAAATTAAGTCGCATGGAGTATTTAAAAATCTAAAAACCTTGAAAAATGTGTTTTGAGAAAATCAGATTTAAAGTTATTACAACATTTACCTTATTATTTACTTCGAAGAAGCTTCATAATTTTTTTTACTTGGAAAAAACTATTTTAGCACTATTATCCTACAGAAATATAGGAGTTGTATAGGAGGTTACAGGGATTATATAAAACTTGCCTGATTTAAGTTAATTCCGTTTTTTTTTTTAATCGAACTACGCAATTACTTACACCCAAGCATTTTTAAATGAAATTTGGGATTTTGACAGGGTCTTGGGGTTTTATATGTTATATATATATATATATATAAATATATATATATATATATATATATATATATATATATATATATATATATATATATATATATATATATATATATATATATATATACTAGCTGAAAACCCGCACTTCGCTACGGAGTACATTCAAATTAAATACAACGGTCAATGTATGCAATTAATGCCAAAAAAATATAAATATATATATATATTTATAATAAATACGACGATCAATATATACAATTGATGTAAAACAAAACATATTTATAAAAAAATCGTAAGGGATATTTTTATAGACAAAATAATGTTCAATCGTCGGCCGCATTAGCAAGAAAAAAGTATTTTTTTGTCTATTTAGTTTTTATACACGTGACGATAAATTTATTTAAAGTACCAGAAAAATAAATCACGTGATCAGCATTGAATAAATTAAATTCTAAAAAATTAATCTTTAAAAATTCACCAAAAATCAGAAAGATTCAAAAAAGATCTCATTTTGAAGGAATTTTTATGATCTTTCTCGTGATATAAATTTTATAACCCTCAAATTATTATTTTAAATGCAAACTTAAAAAAAGTTACAAAAACAGCTTAAAAATTTAATATTAAAAAATCTAAGAAGATTTTTTCAAAAATCTCTCTTAGTGCACCCTACACTATAAGAAGAATCGCCATGCAAAATTTCAGCCCTTTAGATCCAGCGGTTTGGTCTGTGCGTTGTATGTCAGTCAGTGAATGAGTCAGTTACGGAACTGTTTTATATATATAGATATATATATATAAATATATATATATATATATATATATATAAATATATATATATATATATATATATATATATATATATATATATATATATATATATATATATATATATATATATATATATATATATCCCAGAATAAATTTAGAACTTATTGCCAGAGAAAATAATTATGGTGGAGTTAATATGGTTTTTTTTTATAAACTTTAAAACATTTTTACCCTAATACAGATCTTCAGATGATTATATTATTTACCTTAGCAGATCACAAACAGTCCTCTGATTGTAAGTTGCCAACGAGTGCATTATACTTCCCCGTGTGCATGTCAGCTTTGAAAGATAATAAATATCCGACCTACAGTTCATTCGCATGTAAAAATTTCTTACGAATGAATAAATCAATCAAACTCCATTCCATTGGGTATTCACTCGTATCTATTCCCGAAAACTAGTCCTATTCAGGTGAAATAAAGGATACTTTAACATAGGATGACGACTTATTTTGCATTAAATTTTAATTTTCTTTCCAATTTAACATTTTAACGTAGTTCCATAATAAAATATTAATATTAATGTATTTTTATTTATTTTTGTTTAAAAAAAAAGTATTTCTAAATACCGTTTCCGACTGAATACCGAGTATCGTTGTCCAAAACTCAATTGTCATACACCAGAGCATTCCTGATATTTCAATTACACTTATGAACAGAAGGAAGCAACACTTGCATTAAAAGAGTTTTATTGTTAAATTGATTATACCTTCTCAACATTCAGAAGTTACAAGTAACGCATATTCATTCCATATATGTAGCAGTAACATACTTGAATTGCAAGCAATAAATCAGTCATGTGAGCGATAGTCAAAGAAAGTTGTTAATATCCGCTTTCATTTTCTTCTCAAAGGATTAATGGCCTGTTTGTGTTCAAGTAATTCATAAATTATGAATTTGTTTATAAAAATAGGCAATTTTATTCCGTTCATGTCTTTTGACTGTCATAACCGAAATACACGTGATATGTTTTTTTTTTTTTTTTTATATTTAAAGTAGGTTTAACTGAGCTACTGAAGGTCGGAAATTAAATGCAAACAAGTTTATAACTCATTACACCTAAAATTTGTATTATTTGGTTTATTGTAAAAATGCTAGTAATGCCAATGATTAGACTGTTAACTAATGTTAACTAATATTGCTCATGGTTCAACAATGTTGCTCATGGGGGGATTAGAAACAACAACAAAAACAACATAATGTTAACTGTGTGCAGAAATAAAGTTTATTCATTATTTGCTTGCTGCAACCACTGGATTGATGCAACCACTTGCTGCATGTTCTATTCGCTGTATGCTTGTCTTTAAGGAATTGATTAGTAAAATGTGCGGTAAATAAAAACTAATAGGCAAAACAACCTAAAAAAAAAAATTAATAAAGTAAATAAAAGTTCATTTTCAATTACACAGTGCTTATCCTATGGGCACAATTATGATTTGTTAGTAAAAATTAAGTCCTGGCTAACGCAGAAAAAGTAAATCTATTTAAAGAGTCTGTTTCTAAGATCGATGGAACTTATTATTGTTGCTTTTCTGTCCACAATGGAGAGCAAATAAAATTGTCCTGCCAAAAATATAAAAGGTCAGTGTCTGTTTCATGTTAAGGAATTCCGTATGAGGGCCAAACTGACTCTAAAGCTTCGTTGAACAGGCTGCAGAAGTAACTAACTTTTTAACGTAGGATTACGTTACTCCATAACGATCCTCCGGAAAGAAAAATTTCAGACGCTAAAACCGTCCGTCCGTACCTCACGAGTTATAATTTTGGCAGCGCGCCAAACCCAGTCTATATCGATTGGGCAAGCAGTAAACAGTTAAACAGAAAAGTACCAAAATGCGTCAAAATTTTGACATACATATATGCATATATATATATTTTTTTTTCAATGCGGAGGCACTTGTCGCGAAGACATTCTCCTATAATTCACCGCAGTTTTGCTGGCCATTTTATTATGGGGGTGCCATATAGGCAGACCAGCATTGCCCCCTATGAAGGGACGACACAAATGGAGGCATTTTAGTGGCGCTTCGCCAGGATTCGATTTGAGCACACTCAGCACCGAAAACCAGCGCGCTGTACCACAAGGTACAGCGCGCGGCCCACATATGTATATATATACATACGTACATATATATTGATACATATATACATAACACATATATACATACAAAAGAGGTAAGCAAACGATAAGTAATCCTACGTTAATAACCCGTTGTAGTTTCGTTAGAAGAGACTACCTGAGTTTTTTCTGTTTGATTTTGCTATGACCGAGAGCATGGGGAAAAATACAATATATTTCACTTCTCATAACATTTTTTTTCCTCTATTAAACAACGTCTTGCCCAGCAAATTGAACAAAATAAAATAGGCAATGCAATGTATTCCGACCTATAAAATTTTTAAAGCTACGCTAAATGGTCCTAGATACAAACAAAATATTTGCTCCTAGATACAAACAAAATATTTGAATAATTGATTGTATAACTGAAACTGATATTGCGTACTTGAAAAAAAAAAGTTGAAGTGTAGTATAGGTCAAACTCTGGTACACTTTAAAAAATCCTTAAAATTAAACTTAAAATCCTAGTAATTCAGATGTCAATGTTTTAAAGTTATTTTTGTGGTAAAATCGTAAAAAAGGACGATAATGGCATTTACTAAAATTTTCAACGCAGCTGCGAAACGCAGATTTATAATACATAGTCAAAATATTGTATTTACCTATTTGAAGCTACAAGACTTGGAATGTGACCTGGAAGTATTAGCAAAATGTGTTGGGAGTTTAGTAGAATACACAAGCGTATTTCCGAAATTTAGTAGATGAAACTAAAATCTCTCTTCTATAGGAGTCAATAAAAAAAAGAGAATTATAGTTATCAGGGAAATCTATCGAAAAAGTATTTCAAGTATTAATGCTCTGAATGTAATAAAGAAATCGTTTTCAGCTAGACTTTTCCTCAGAAATAGATGCTAGTTGTGTCCATTGAGGCACATACAGTGCATTGACGGTTTAAAACCGTACTTTAAAAATGCTTTTTTTTAACTTTCAGAATTTACGGTAAAATGTAGAAAACGCTGAACTATTTTTTTCAGTATAACTACCTATTTATTATTATCCAACCGTATGTGAAGAAGCCTCCTACAGAACTCAATATCATTTTCTTGTCCATTTTGAGTCCCCAGAAAGAAATCATATGAAACTCTTCAATTTTTCTCATATGGTCAATCAACTGCATTCTTCTTTCCGCAGTGAGGATCCTGGATTCTATCAGCAGTTCCTCTTGATACAATCTATTGTATTTATATTTTACTTTAGTTATAGATTCGGTGATTCCAGAAGCAAAATATATGGAACTTGCTACGCATAGGCTGTCGAACACAGCCATGATGCTCCAGTCTGCTACTGCAGTAGGTTCTGCATCGGATTTCGTGAGCTCCACTATTGCGGTGACGACATTGAAAATAGAAATGTAGAAAAACATAAGGGTTATAGTGATAGGAAACTTGAGGCAAGTATTAATTCTTACGCAGAGGTTTGAAATGAAAGTATAAGATGACACTTTTCCATGAGTTTATCTAAACTGGTGTCTGTGGGATGTAATCCACGTTCAATGTTTTCCACAATTATCAAGCAAATTGTATTATATATAAGCAATGCAACAGTGGGGCACACGTAATCGTAAGAATATACAAATCGAACCACGTATGCAACTATTTTCTTCTTTGCAGGCTCTTTAATAGTTAAGCCTAAACAGTAGAAATCTAAGTATTCCCCTGGCACTAATCCAGCTATATCTACTGCCATAAACAGAAAATTAACTATTAGAAATCTCGAGAGAAAAAATAGTACCATAAAATTTATGCCATATCTGAGTCTTTTGCTTCCAGATTTTAAGGCTCTCATTATCTCCTGAGCATGTTTTAGTATGTATTGTATCTTTTTCTCTCTTTTTTGAAAATTGTACCACAGGAGTAAGCCGGCTGCAGAACAAATGATATTTGATGCGATAAATATATCTCTCTGTACTACTGTTAAAGCAATTACTGCATTAGCGATGAAAAATGTGTGAAATAATGTGAAAGTTGCACCTTTCCTTATCAACCTATTTAATCCTGAAGAACTCGCTTTCATAGATATTCCTATAAGATGGAAAACAATCGACATCCACGTTTTGTAGATGCTAAAGCGAAACGTCAGAGAGACTATTTTGCCTGGCATTTTTTGCAAATTTTCTTCTACCCTTGTTGAATTTCCTCATTTAAAATGCATTTTAAATACGTATTCATTTTTGACAATGGTATACAACACATTATTTACAACATACTGGAATGAAACTCAGATTCCTATTCAAATCAAATACTGGGGTCTTTCTTCCAAAAGGCGCAGAAAATTCTTCCCTTACCACACTTTAGTTAATGCACTTAAATGCTCTTAAACTTCCATCAGTCATGAAAATGTATGTAATACATAAAAATGTATGTTTCACCAGTGAAAATGTTTTCGTCTTGTTTAAAATAATACACTGAATAGTTCTGCCTAAAATTGTTGACACTCATTTGTTTATTTGCTACTTAAATCAAAAGTAAAGCCCCTGTGAATAGCACCTAAAAATATCATAAGCGAGGCATCTATTTTAAAGTTACTTTAAAAATTGAGTCACAAAATATTTTATGGCTTTTTTGGTTGAAAAGTTTAAGTTGCAGCAATTTCAAGAAAAATTTATAGAAAAGGCAGATATATAGAGTAGACCTGCAAAACAAAACAAAAAACGTTATTTTTATATCAAAGACAAAGCTCGTTTAAAAGAATCCAAATTATCATTTTATATGACCATGTTCAGATGGAAATTTGATGTTCTTTGATGAAGACAATAAATATGACAGCTGACAAAAATCTCGTGTAAAAACAGAGCCATAACATAAAGATACTCTTTTATAAGAAGTATCTATGTATTATCAGAATATTATTCAGGCTAGCCAAGCAAATTCCTTTCAAATATTTAGCATTTTTCAACATAAGCATAAAGTTCTTGAAAAAATCAGTTTCCTTGTAAAAATCATGCAATGTGTAGCAGTCCAATGAACGAGAACAGTACAATCCAAACTTTAAGTGAATTTCATAGTATTCTGTAGCACAATAGACGCATAAATTAAAAAAAACTACACACTTATAACTTCATGAAACCTTGGAGATTCTGATGAATTCTATACGAAAATTCTGAATTTTACGTTTTTTTTCAGCAAAAAAATAGATGAATATTCAGCAATTTTAACCTTTTTTGTACTATTTGTGTACATAACAACCATATTCACGTGATACAGTACAGATGAAGCAAAATCTGAAAATTTTCATTCGAAAATCAACCATGAGTTTATATATTTTATAATTCCTTAACACGACACTTTCACGGGCATCTCTCAGACGAAAGATGCCAAGGTGTATAATGGAAGAAAACACGAAACAAGTGTTCGGAATTATCGTGCCAGTTACACATTGTTTTGAAACTATATTGCTAACGTAAAAACTGTTGAAAAATCACAAGCATTTTTTATGGCAAAACTTCAACGGGATAAAATACACACGAATAATTGAAATACATCAATTCAAAATATTCTATGATCTATGTAGCATAAAGCTATGCTCTGTTGCAATTTTGTTTACTCCACGGATCAATACGTTGAATCACTTTTAAAGGGAAACTGAAAGAATAAGAAGTAAAACTTTTTCATACATTTAAATAATTGGCATCCTAATGGTTTTCAGGACAATATCAAGTAAAATTTTCATACAAACCTCGGCATGCATCTACGAAAAACTTTTTATTCATAAAAGGCGAATTTTTAATAACATATTTTAAAAAGAAATACTCTATTGTTTCTGAATAATTAACTATTATTTTTCAAAAGCACTTCATGAATTTATATTGTTCATGTACCTGAAAGACTTTTATATAGTCTTTCAGAGTTGCATTTCGTTTCAAATGTATTTGCATTAAATTGAAATTTGTTCAACAATAATACGGTTGAAAACTCTTTTCAACGTAAAATACTTTGTAAATTGTTTCGGTCCTCTTTGATGGGGAAGTACCTATTGAATTGATATACATGCACGTATATAAAACCACTGAAATAAAACTTTTATTGCAAGGAAGAGGTAGGAAAAGCTTCTTCGATAAAAATTGCCGATTAATGATATTAAAATCTATGTATAGTGCAATCGTTGTTAGCTTTTTTTTAAAATAAATTTAAAATACACAAGCACAAGTAACTGTTCTCGGAGATCAAACCCCTGTGACTGTAAATCTTGCTTCTATTATATATGAAGGGGTGTATAGTGTTTGAAAATTTCTAAGGACGTAAATATTCTAATTAACTGTCCACTGGGAGAAAGAAGTTTTTGAAACAGTGATAAAAGCCCCGTCTAGAGAAAGAGATGAAATTCTACATAGAAAAAAAAACTGCGGGCAATAAAAACATGCCTTGGCCTTCAAAGAGATTTACTGTCTTCTGAATTTCACACTGATCGTTTTGTACAACGACAAGGAACTTTGTTTCAATATTTACAACCCCTTTTTGTTGTACAATGTATTTTGATAAAATATTTGATAAGTAACAAGAACCTAGAGTCCTTGTACTCTCAATATTCATGTTTTGAAATTTAAGATAATTTCTGTTATGACATTATAATTTTATATCCATTTAAGAAAAATCAGTTCTAACAGAACTCTGAAAATCATCGATTCATGTTAGCACTAAAGCAGGGTTTCCCAACGGAGTGAAGGTGGACCCCTTGAGAGTCGATAGAAGTTCAAAAAGAGTCTATAATATTCCAGGGATCTATTGGGGGTCTATGATAAATTTTCCTGTTTAAAAAATTAATTTTTTAGGAATGTAATTATTAGATAATAATATCCGTTTTAAAATGTATAAATACAGATTTGCATAGGGCGGAGTGATCCACACATCTAAAGTCGAATGTGATGACGCTTTTGTTTATGCCTCGAATGCCGCCGTCGGCTTTTATTTGTGTACCAACACTAGACAGAACTGGGGAAATCCAATGGACCTTAAACAGCACATGGGTCCTCCTGATACAACCAATCAGAACCAGTTTCGTATTTCTATTGGTGATGTTTGTGCAATTAATATCTGTGTTTCTGAAATCTTGTTTATATTTGGGAAATTAAATATGAAAATAGTACAAAAATAATAAAACATAAACCTAATGAACCACTTTTTCTAATTTTTTTTGATATTCTTAGTCAAATCGTTATCTTTAAGTGTTTCATGTGCAATTATTAGCATTATAATTATATTGTATGCTATACATTATAGAGAAAAATATGAGAGGGTGGGGGGGTCCAGGAAGACAATCATTCTTTTAAAAGGGGTCGATGTAGGAAAAAGGTTCGGAACCCCCTGCACTAAAGCATCTAAATTTTTCCGAAATGCAAGCCTATTACGACTTTGCGAGTGGACAAAAAATAATTACAAGATAAAAAAAACTTTTTATATACCGTGTCTTTAAATTTTCTGTTGAATCATATAAACTTGACAATTCTATGTATTAATAAGTACTTTTTAAAAAATTTTTTGATGAATTATCCCATCAACTTGAAAGAAAATGGAGTTAATTGAAAGTTAACTTGCGTTTAACTTTTTGTTCTTGTCCCGGTCGATAGATGGCTGCACCATTCTACAAAACAAAATTAACTGAAAATGAATCTAAATCTGCTTAAAGATGGCTAAAAGTATTAAAAAATGTATTGTCATCGTGTTCTGAGCTATTCTAAAAGTTTTAAATGTCTAGCTAGTCGGGAAGTTAGTTAAAAATCGATTGCAAGATTTGTACTGGACAAACACACACACACACACAAACAAACAAGAAAGCAAGTTACTAAAAAATAAACCCTCTAGGTATCGTTTAGATTCAATACCTTGATTATGTCACCCTTGTTATATAAACGTGAACCACTATTTACTAACACTGTAAACCAGCCATACTCAAACATTTTTTCTCTCGGGCCGCATACATATGTTTGCTACATTACACAACATAGTGCACTATACCCAGTGGAGGGATTCAAATAAATTAACAACAGGTACTATGTTCTAATGACCATTTTAAGTATACCAAAAGATAGTTTAATAATTCATGCATTAATTACTCAAATAAAAACAATAAAAGATATACACAAAACTAGATTATTGTATTTTAAGAAAAAGTTTTAAAATATTAAATGCTGGACACATTAATATTGAAGATATTTCCATATTTCTCTTTGATTGGCGTCCTCACTAGTAATTTTCTTTGCTTTTATCATAGGCTGTGTGATCTATATATTTAAGTTGCTAAGCCGACTTTTTGGGCAGTCCGTGAGAGAAAAGTACTACATCAATTTGCTTCATTTTGGTCTTAAACGAAAGATTGTAATCTGCAGATTTGTCAAATTTGGCTTTTGTAACCGCAATTTCTATTAATTAGCGATAATTTACAATTAAAAATTGATTTCTGCGCATGCTCAGTGACATGTTTCAATGATAAACACGTTTATTCCTAGGAGTCTGTCTAGATGTCTCTCTACCATTTTTATTTTTATGATAATTATGTTTGTGAATTATAAGATTAAGCCTGATGGAAATTATTTATTTCGCGCTGTTTAATTAGCTATAATTTAAATTTAAAAACAATTTTCTTTCTGCGCATGCTCAGTGACATTTTAAAATCTGGCTTTAGAAACTCACTAAGCACGAGGCCGCTTAAACAAATTAATTTGTTTCTGCGCATTATTATGATTTTCAGCATTTGGAAATGATGTGTTGAGTATAATTTGTGCATTAGTACATGTATTTTCTATCTAGCCGTCATGTTTCGACGGGTACCAACATCTTTGCACTGTAGGAGTAGGATTCTATTCTTTTCCGATTAGACTGGACCGGCTGCCCTATGTAGGGTAGGTTTATTTTAAAAATATGTTTGTCACGGGAACGATGAAGCTGGAACTCATTAGCAAACGGTTCGCAGAACCGATACCTACATTAGGTATCGGTTCTACAGAACCGGTGCGAGCGTGTTGAATCCCACCACTGAATACCTAATAATATAATAATGTAAAAAAAAAAATATTTCAAGTAGTCTCCTCTAACGAAACTACCGCGGGTTATTAACGCAGGGTTACTGAACGTTTGTTTACCTCTTTTTTTCTTACACGTATTTTGGTATTTTTCTGTTCAACTGTTTACTGCTACTGGGTTTGGCACGCTGCCAAAAATTATAACTCGCGACGCAGGACAATTTTTTTTCTCTCGGAAGGACCGTTATTGAGGAACGTAATCCTACGTTAAAATAAAACTCAAAACCTAAATGGATTCTAACTTTTTTTTTTTAAATGAGTGTGATTTTTTTATGTTGAGACAAATTTTTGACTATTTTAGATAAATCGGGTTTATACATGCTACCTGCTACTCTCAGTACATCATCAAGGTAAGAATTGGTAAGCCGATTTATATGCACGTTCTTTGCATAATTCATTTTAAAATTGAATGATTCACAAAGATACGTTAAAGCGAACAACGTGAGCAACAGGTGGTTGGACGTTTTTCTATAGTTTTGCATTTTTGAGGCACTAATTACCAAAATTATATTTACAAAAGCACCTGCCCTATAATGATTGAGAGTGCTTCGGGCCACACATAAAAGCTTGGTGGGCCGCATTTTGAGTACCCCTGCTGTAAACCAATCATTATTCAAAATGAAACCCATCTTTGTGAAAATTTAACTAACAGCGTGTGTTTATGTTCTGAGTGTACAAGTCTTTTTATTCTTTCTTCAGGACCATCCTTTCAATTTCAGTACCAATATTAACCAATCGTAAAGATTTTTTCCAGACAAACGAAGCGCAAAAGGATCAGTAACCTGAACGTTAAATTGACACAAAGATGTCTGCTATCAAAATGATAGTTTGCTTTCATTCTATTAGATTTATACAAATTAAATAAAATGATGTCGTTAGATCATCGAACATTTAATGATATCAACTTATATGATATTTTCTATAAATTAGATAAGAGTAAAATAATTAATTAGAAAAGTTTAATTACTAATTGCATTTCTCGGATCGTTTTTAATGAATAATTTCTGAAGAGATATTATAAGGATTTATTGCTAAACTTCCAACAACAACGAAATTTAAATAATTTTTCTCATTAGTTTTCTATGGAAATCATCAATTTAATAGCATATGCTTCTTTGTTTTCTGTCTGACATGAACTGACAATGTTTATGTGCTTCAAATAAACGCAACTAACGGCCTTTTATCGTAAACGTGTTTGTCTGGGGTGATTTTATTTCTTAATTACTGTGTATTTGTTTTATAACTCAGTAATTTTAAGAACTTTATAGTTTAGAACTGTTTAAAGGGTTAAAGACAGTTCGGAAAAATTAAACTTTTTTTTTCATATAAAATTTTCCTCCTTTTCAAACCATCAGTTATGTATTAGTAAAATTCGAAAGTTCTTTACTTTACCACTTACTACAATCTCATTTTTTCATTCATCTCGTTGGATATAGGTGGCGCTGTTTTTCCTTCGAAGTAAAGATAATCGTAAATTTTAAAAAAATTAAAAATAAATGAAAATTTTAAAAAATAATAATCAATAAAATAAAAATCGTGGACTTTAAATCTTATAATAAAAGTTCCCAGTAATAATCCTGATCATTAATTTTTTTATTATTATTTTGACTTTCACTTAACAATCTACAATATTTCATAGTTAATGGCTCTTGAAATTCGTGTAAAAGGTTTTGAAATGCTAGAATTTATTTAAATCTTCAAATATAAAACTTTTTTATTGCTTAATATCAATGCTTTCAACAACCCTTTTATGAAAAACTTACAATTTCGCTTAAATGCTCATAAAATCAGGCAAAAATTCCACTTCTAATACTTAATGCTAGATAAAACAGGGAGGTAAATATTGGAAAACTTTGAAAAGAAATGAATTTCAGTGAAAAATATAAATGACTTTAAAGTCAACAAATAAATTGGGAAAAAAGTGAAATAAAACAATATTCTGCTAATTATCTTTCTTTTCTTACTTCCTTAAAAGATTTTTGTCTCCTTTTTGCTCTCAGTAAAATACAGCTTGTTGGTTCCATCAAATAACTATTTGCAATTCAATTTCAGATCGAAAATTAATTTCATGTGATCAATATGACCCGTTCATAGTTATAAAAAATGCTTGGAACAATAAAGATGGACTGACCGATATTTCTATACAAAAGATAATTTCAAAATATGGAAAAAATATACCCTCGTAATTACATATATGTTTTTTAGATATCAATAAACAGTGAAAGATGCCATTTTTGTTGCGTTCCAGAAAGATAATTATGTTAACAATAGAATTTTTAACAACTTACTAACAAAATGGCTTTTCTTTTTACTCTACTTTATTTGCCAATGCTTTGAATCATAAACTACATTGTCTACCATTTATATTCAAATAGCTGATTTTATAACTAAAAATAAGATTTATATTGTTTATATTAAGTTTGTATTGTCTGGTGCTAAAACATGTGGCTGTTGCAACATTCTTCATGTTATGTCAGGCATCTTCTCCACTAGTATTTTGTAAATCTTAGGTTAAATATATTTCCACCCGGACTTTAACACAGCTACCAGTGCATGTACTCCAAGCTCCACGTCATTTGAAAGCTTCTCTATAGGACTCAGATCGGAACTCCGGACAGGGCTATCTTCCGTCTGTATCTTGTGTTGTATCTTGTGTCTGTTTTTGTATCTAGCGTCTCTATGTTGCGTCTGTCTGAATCAAACAACCCCGTAACAACCCCAGTAGCACAGCACGATAAATTTCTGCTGGCAGAAGTAAGATTCTAACCCCGAAAATTCTAGAATATCAATAGTAGAGTTGGAAGAGATCTTAAATCTTTCTGGACCGAGGGCCAAACAACAAAGTTATAAGGCTACGCAAATCACATCAGTAATATGTGTACTTACGTAAGCCATATGTCAGTTGAATGAAATGCTGAAGGCAACTACTAGAAATATACTTAGTATTTGATGAAAAAGGAAACAAAAGTAGTTGCCTGCAGCCATAAAATAAGTAAAATTAATTACTGATAGGCACTCGCATTGCTTCAGTGGCTGAATCAGTGAGAGTTGTTGGAATGTTTGAGAGAAACTTGACACTCTTTCAATGCGACTAAAGCTGTAAATACATAGATGTAATCCTCGATTAGCAAAGCGTCTTCCGCATATTTTTCTCTCTGAATCATGATCTTGTTATTGATTTTATGTCTTTATTAAAAACACTGTATATTTCATATCAATTCGAATTTCGTATTTATTTTATTCCCTTCCGTTTCTAGAAATAAGAACCAATACCTGTATTAGTATATCGTTTAGCGACAAGTTTTGTCATCGAGAAGAGTTAAAACCTCAGAATAGCACTCTATGAACTTCTCACACGTTAGAATAATGGTGGATTAAATGACAAATAAAAACAGAAAAAGAAGCTTGTCACTTTTTACTTTGCAGGTAGTGGTCTATTTTCCCTCTGTGGTTTTAGTATGCAGGTAATTAGCCTTTCATGGAACGTTGTAGGATTTTAATTACCATTTTAACATAAACAATGTGAACGGACTCAGCGGAGCACCGATATACCCCCATGTCTCATAAGACACGAGTAGACCCATATGACATTTCCTTTATCTTATATCATATCACTCGGCGTCCAGTATGATTTTTGAGACTATGATCTCAGACAGAGAACAGTAACACGATCGTTTTATCAGCAGATGGTAGTTGTTCTGTACTAGCGTTAAAGACTTACGTTGGATTTGAGTAGAAAGATAATTTTTTTAATTGGAAATTCTAGCTGTCAGATTCAAAATTGTTTTGTTTCTTTATATCACATTTTGATAGTTTTTTTAGTGGAATGAGGCGTTTCTTGGTTGATAAAGCTCCGTAGCTCCTCCATATGTATATAATGTTATTAACTTTCTACCTATAATGCTAAGGTTTTCATTTTTGCACGAGAGGTAAGCGGACGGGAACCTACTGTTGATAACCGATACCGACAAGCATCCATGCAAATAGCGGACAACGTGTAGACCATTGGTTCTCAAACTTTTTAGACCTGAGGCTCTCTTGATCTACAGATCATTTCCGGGGCGCTTTAATTATGAACTAATCATTGTACAGTGCAGAAAAAGTTTAATTCAAATTTTAACTATATCACTTTTCACTTAATAGTATAAATATAAATATGAGGTGGTAGAGGTAAAAAAAAATGAAAATAAAAAATTAGACTTTGTGTAAAAGACTTGATTGTTATAAAAATGTATATTAAATTTAAATTTAACAATTGCTATTTACATTGACTTCATATTATACATTATCAGAAGACATACGAATATAAGACCTTTTAATGTCACAGAAAAAAAAAGTTCCATTTGAAAAACCAGTTTCAATACACCTATACCTCGCTGTACGGCCGCTCTTTATACGGCATTTCTCTATAACGGCCTTTTTTTAAATTATGGTACTTTTTCGATTTACGGCCCATAATGTTTCGCTATACGACCACAATAGCGGAAACTGATGATGGCAGCATATTATATAGTTTAGCGATTCTTCATGTTAATGTTCGTCTTCTTATTAAAACAGTGTTTAAACGATTTTATGTTTTATATTATACACTGGTGTAAGAAATTAAGAGAATTTGCAGACTTGGTCGATTATCTCTAGAACTACTGTACCGATTTTAATGAAATTTGATATGTACATACATTGATACAATACAAATCAAATAACCATTCAATATTTGTAATACACACGCATGATCGTGCGTAACACGCGTTGGAGTCGGAGGGTATGAAACAGCGGTTGCAGAATAAACTAAAAAAAATGGGTTAATTCTTAGTGTTATTTTTCAGCAATCAGTTAATTTCAAATTGTAACAGTAAAAATGAGTAACCACCAACGTTTAGATGATGGAATGAGGTGGCGAATTGTGGGGAGGCTACAAGCAGGCCAATCTGAAATCCAAATTTGTAGAGAGTTCAATTTAACGCCCAGCGTCGTGTGTAACTTATGGAAACAGTTCCAGGATACCGGATCCATCGAGAGAAAGCCTGGGCAAGGTCGTCCAAGAGCCACGACGGCCAGAGAAGATCGCCATTTGTCGATTATAGCGAGGTGTAACAGGAGTGCTACAGCTTCTCAGCTCTCTCGTGACTTGTATGCAGCCACAGGAACCCGTGTATCAAGGGTGACTGTTTCCAAAAGACTTCGTGAGAGACGGCTGTTTGCAAGAAGACCTGCTGTTTGCAAGAAGACCTGCTGTTTGCGTCCCGCTCACTTCTACGAACAGGAGAATCCGTTTATCATGGTGCAGAGAGCATAGACATTGGAGTATGGATCAATGGGCGACCGTTCTCTTCACTGATGAGTCCCGGTTCAGCCACCGATTCTCGCCGTACGTTCATATGGAGAGAACCAGGGACCCGCTACCTACCCTCCAATGTCCGCGAAATCGACCATTATGGTGGAGGAGGTTTAATGGTCTGGGCAGGCATCATGTTGGACGGCCGCACACCTCTCCATGTCTTTGAAAAAGGCACTGTGACTGGTGTCAGGTATAGGGATGAGGTCTTGGAGCCCTATGTTCGCCTTTTCAGGGGTGCAGTTGGCCCTGAGTTCATTTTAATGGACGATAACGCGAGGCCACATCGAGATCTTCTGGTCGACGAATTTCTAGAGAGTGAGGATATTCGTCGGATGGATTGGCCAGCCAGATCTCCAGACCTTAATCCTATAGAGCATGTCTGGGACGCTCTGGGGAGGGCAATTGCAACTCGCAACCCCCCTCCGAGAACCATCCAGGGAATGAAAACAGCGTTGCTGAACGAGTGGGACCAATTGCCACACGAAATGATAAACTGCCTTATTTCAAGTATGAAATCACGCTGCGAGATCTGTATATCTCTAAGAGTGGACCATACCCCCTATTAACCCATTTTTTTTCTTATTCTGCCACCGCTGTTTCATACCTTCCGACTCCCACGAGTGTTACGCACGATCATGCGTGTGTATTACAATTATTGAATGGGTATTTGTTTTGTATTGTATCAATGTATGTACATATCAAATTTCATTAAAATCGGTGCAGTAGTTCTAGAGATAATCGACCAAGTCTGCAAATTCTCTTAATTTCTTACACCAGTGTATGTATACATACCAAGTGTCCCAAAATTGACCGACGATTTGAAAAATCAATTAAAGAAAAACAGAAGGTGATAGAAATGTACGGTTTGCTGCATTCTGCTTAGGCAACCAGGGAATTTATTATCACCAATTTTCAAAAATAGTTATAAAGTTCGCCAACAAATGGCGCTGCTGACTGGGAAAAACTAAAAAAACAACGTTTTCAAAGGAAGAAGCATACGCAAAGGGGTATGAATTGGCCTCCCTATTCGCCAGATTTGACACCTTGTGATTTTTTCTTTGGGGGTACTTGGAAGACCAGGTGTATCGTCACAATCCGCAAACTATAGATGAACTGGAACAATACATGTCTGCTGCTTGTCAGAACATTCAAACTGAAATGTTTGCACGGGCATCTACGAATTTTTTCCTCAGACTGCACCACGTTGTTGCTGCAATCGGTGGTTTTTATGAAAACATTGTTTTATAGTTTTTCCCAGTCAGCAGCGCCATCTGTTGACGAACTGTGTAACTAATTTTGAAAATGGGTGAGAAAAGATTCCCTGGTTTCCTAAGCAGAATGCAGCAAACCGTACATTTCTATCACCTTCCGTTTTTCTTTAATTGATTTTTCAAATCGTCGGTCATTTTTGGGACACCCGGTATGTGTATATGATTTCTTTTTTTTTTGTTTATATGTTTATTTTTAGAATTTCTGTTTATTATTACTACATTGTTTTGTACTTTTATTTTTATGTAAGCATATTTATAGGAAATAAAAAGAATAAAATGCTTTATGAACTAAGAAACTATATTATTTATAAAAAATTGGAACAGATCCAATTAAATTTCTATGGGTTTTTATCAAAATAATCGATTCGTTATACGGCTTTTCGCTTTAAGGCCAACTTTTCCGAAACGTGTATAGGCCGTAAAGCGAGGTATGGGTGTATCTAAAACTAAACATCAGTTAAATTTTCGGTCCTGATAAGACGAATGTGCCAGTTTACCTTTGATTAGTTCATGGTATCTTAGTGTTATTTTTAGATATAGCAACGCGAATTTCTTTTCATTATTAAGTTTAGCTCTATATTTAGATTTTATCAGAGAAATCAAAGTCTATTCAAAACCGTATGGTGTATGCCGAGGCACGGCTTACCCGAGCGTCGCGGCGCACACTTTGAAAACCTCTACTGTAGACTGTAATACCATATACCAGAACCCTAGTCTTTCGGCCATCCGGAGAATGTCAAACGTTTACCCCTCACAAGAACTAAAATAATACGTACGTTTAAAGATTTTTTTAAAAACCATGGGATTCCTATCTTGAGAATTTGGGATATCGCTTCGTATAATTCTACATCCTCTAAATTTATGAGCATTTTAGCTCTTAAAAGTGTGAAAATATTTTTTTCTGCTATCACACTAATCATAGCAAGAACACGGTAGATCTTGTACTATACTTTAATACAGTGTGGTCCAACCCGCCGGCCGCATGCGGCCCACTAATTCATTTTTGTTGGTCCTTGCCTTTCTTACTGGAAAAAATAATTTAATTTAACATTTGAAAAAGAAATCGTTTACCCTTCTTACTACTTTAAGTTTTTAAGACTATAATTGTAATGACTTCAATGTAATGCCGTTACTTAAAATTTAAGTAACAGCCATATTCTCTCTAAAATGTTATCGCTGTTTGGCAGTACATACGTGTGCGAAAATGCTTTTTCTGCTCTCAAACAAATTAAATCAAAAACGAGAAATCGAATTGAAAGTGCTTCACTGGAATCGAGCCTGAGACTTTGCCTTATTGAACTTACAGTGGACATTGATAACTTGTATCAGGAAAGCAGTGCCAATCATCAAATTGATTTCTCGACTGTAAAATGAAGTGGTATATTAAACTAGTATATTACACTTCTTTTAATCTAAATTTTAATAAAAGTTTTTGAATACAATATGTAATTCGTTTTCTTTCTGGAATGGCTCTGGCCCTCACATTCCTATACTAAAGTTTGATTGGCCCTCGGGAAACTAAAGGTTGGACCACACTGATATAATACATACGAATATCATTATAGATGTTTACAAGCCCTAACGATAGTCTCCCTCAAACAAATTATTTTTTCGAGACCTAAATAAGCAAAAATTTCTAATTATTACTTTTTGATCTGTATATATGCATATTCTCTCCTAGCAGACAAATTTATATCAGCGATAAGCCAAAAATTTCTTTTTTTCACTGGGCTATGCAGTAATTTCAAAGGTAAAGAAATAAAGCAGCGCCGTTTTAAAAGGTCAGATTTATAAACTTAGTAAGAGAAAAAAAAGGAGAAAGGTTAAATAAGCATAGGAACGAAAAGAAGGAAAATTATTTTGAATTAGAGAAATTTTCAAAACTTTTTAAGAATTATTTTTAATTTTCAAATGTATTAGACATCTTTAATGAATGATGTCGTGTCTGCCGCGTCAACTCCTGTTTTTTTTGTCCCTGTACTTTCCTCTCAAGAAAGCAGGGGGGTAGGGCAATGACCCCAGCTCGATAAGGGATTCGAGATTGTTGACGGTGCCCCGAGCAGAAGTCAGGGGGACGTGGGAGACAGTGCTTGTGCCCACGAGAGAGAAGGCGTGTGGTTTTTTTAGTCTGCGGTGTTGGCTCTTGAGAGAGTCGGACAGACGAATACGGTTCATGTTTGTATTGAGACCCCGAAGACGCACTAGGTCTTTGTCAGGTAACAGTCATTGGGAGATGACTGAAATAGTTAATTGACTGTATAATACTGTAAATAAGTTTGTAGACAGCGGCGTTTGTGCGAAAGAAATAAAACTTTGAATATTCACGGGTGTGTACAGAACTTTATGCTGTGAAAATTTATTTGTGTATCATTGAAAACGTCTTGACAAACGAACCAAAGTGAACCCGTGGAAGTGAAGGGGTTCGACACTAGCGCAGTCGACAGCACCTGTAGACTTGGATACCTGGATTGGTGGATAAGTGAGTGAGTCGTCAGTGCAGGTGAGAAGCCTTTAATATTTATATTTTGGGGATCAGTTAAATAATTCCAAATAAGATGTGGATCATCAAAGGTCTAAGAAAAGAAGATTTAAGGGTAGTTGCAGAGGACTTGTATGCAGTAGTAACCCCAAATTTAAGAGTATTTGAACTCAAACAATTAATTATAAACTCGGAGGAGTATAGCAATGACGCAGAATTTGTGAAACAGTTGCTAATCACTATGGTAGAAGATAGGAAAAAGAACGAAGATCGACAGCATGAATTAGAGATAATAAGGGCCAAGAACAAAAATTGCAATGAACCAATAAGCGATAGTGCAACACAAATTCATATTTTGCATTCATCGTATGTGCCGAATTACGAAACGAACGTAATTCCTGTCTTTGGAGAGAGACGTGAAGCAAATGTCGGTCGGCCAAGTGCCAATTATGCCACATGCTCGCAGACAAGGGGACAGAATCTCGCAGCCCGTAGAGATAGTCGCCTCGAATAATAAGCTGAATGTGTCCTGTTTACTACCCCCAAGTACTGAGCAGTCGCTTGTGAATGCCGTCGAACACAGCTGGGTCGAAGATTGTGAATCAAGACCACCTCTTACTGAGGAACGGGGAGTGCCTTGCGAGGAAGAAAATAGCGACCCTCCACTCGGGGGTGAAAGAGGTCAACGAAATGCGGAGGGGGAGCCTCGCACTGTACTATGTTTTGAGATTGAGGCAAGAAATAAAGAGGGTGCTGATAACGAAACTAAAATGCCCGGCGCGGAATCGCCGAAATTTAGAGAAGAACAAGAAAAATGCGGCTCTTTAGAATCGTGAGAGGGATTTTGAAACGACAGAAAGGGAATTTTGTGTCGATCGACGGACTCAATTTCCATCGAGATAGAATATTAGGAGAAACAGAGATGCAGCTGGTATTGCCTTACGATAGAAGAAGTAAAGTGTTGCATTTAGCACATGAATCAAGCATTGATGCTGAAAATGCTCAGCAGGCAATTTGCCGAGATGTGAAAGATAACAAATCAGTGTTTGCAGAAACGCTTTCTATTAAGCATAAAGTAGAACCCAAAAGCAGGTCTTCTAAAAGGTAAAGAAATACCCGGGAAAAGCATGGTTGTCTGGAAGAAAGAAGCATAAAGATGGCTGGTGAAAATAGTTATTGTACTGAACATCCCAGAACGAAAACACAGTTACGAAGTCTTTTAGGTTTATGTAATTATTATAGGGATCGGCCAGGAGCGAAACTGGCAAATGCAGATGTTGTGTCGTGTCTTCCAGTCGAGGACTAACTATCAGGAGTCACGAACTTTTACGATGGACTTAGTGTGGAACTTTTTAAATATTTTTCTTTATATGTAGTATTTTAACAATTTTTTTTTCTTTATTAGTTGCAGTATATTAACGAGTATCGATATTATGTAGTTAAGTGATAAATCTATTTTATGAGGTGTCCAGTCTGGTAAGAAGCGCATTTCCTATATTTCTAATTGATGTTATTCTGTTATCTTTAGTTATTTCAGGGTTATGAAGATAGGCATTTTGATTATTCATATTTCATTTTATGTTACCTACGTAATTTTAATTATTTCATGGTTATGAAGATGTGCATTTTGACATTAGTATTTCATTTTATTTTACATGTGTATCATTAGCTATTAATAGTTTTGGAAATATAGTTCCAAATATTGGTAATTATGATTGTTTAGTGCTTGGAGTGTTTATTTTGTTAATTATTATTATTATTGAGATTTATGTCATTTGTAGTTGTTGTTATTATTATTGTGAAATTTTGGTATAGAATATTGTGTGTAAAGACCGGCAGACAGGTAATTGTCAGATGTGTGTTTGCAGATTGCATCTGCAACCACCATCTTGGGGGGAAGGTGTCGTGTCTGCCGCGTCAACTGTTTTTTTTTTTTGTCCCTGTACTTTCCTCTCAAGAAAGCAGGGGGGTAGGGCAATGACCCCGGCTCGATAAGGGATTCGAGATTGTTGACAGTGCCCCGAGCAGAAGTCAGGGGGACGTGGGAGACAGTGCTTGTGCCCACGAGAGAGAAGGCGTGTGGTTTTTTAGTCTGCGGTGTTGGCTCTTGAGAGAGTCGGACAGACGGATACGGTTCATGTTTGTATTGAGACCCCGAAGACGCACTAGGTCTTTGTCAGGTAACAGTCATTGGGAGATGACTGAAATAGTTAATTGACTGTATAATACTGTAAATAAGTTTGTAGACAGCGGTGTTTGTGCGAAAGAAATAAAACTTTGAATATTCACGGGTGTGTACAGAACTTTATGCTGTGAAAATTTATTTGTGTATCATTGAAAACGTCTTGACAAACGAACCAAAGTGAACCCGTGGAAGTGAAGGGGTTCGACAAATGACTTCCATTTTCCGAAGACTTCTTTAGTCACTCTGAACATCGTATACACATAGTAATTTTAGAAGCTAATATGAAAAGTTAAAACTTAAAATATACTTCTTGGAGATGTGTCTTACATTAAAAGGAGTAAATAACTGAGAATTCCATTTGTGGTGATAGAAAATGTGTTATAAATAGGAAGGCGTTGTTAAAAGACAGAATAACAAAATAACCAGCAAAATGTAAGATTATTTTCAACCTGTGTTATAATATTACGAGTACAAACAATTTTCTCTAATAGGCATCTTCCATTTTTCATCCAAATTGGGGAAAAACCAGTAAGAAATTAATTTCTCTTTTTCATATTTACCAATTTTATTCTCCTTTTAAAAATTTTTATTCATTTTGTATTTGATATTAATTCGTTTTCCTCAACAAAGTCCTCTCATTTTGGTCGCTTGTTTTTACAAAGGTTTATCCCTTTACTCTTATATCTCATCATTCATTATCAGAACATATCTCTCTTGGGCAAAACGGTTTAAAATAACTGTAACACCGGCTATTCTTTAGAACACTCTTTGAACTTTTAAATATTTTTATGATATTACAGAAGATTTTTTTCACGAGTAAAAGCTAGGCACAGTTTGTAAAGACAGTGTAACTTATACCAGGACTCAACCCTGCCTCGTACTCTATCCCTTTCATATAAGGAACTCTTATTAATCAAAATCCATCCCTCACAAGTTATGCTTAGATAAATACATTAATAAGAAAATATTAAAGCCATTATGCATAATATAAGGGGAATAAAAAAATTTAATTATAAAACATGGCTCGCATGTTTTAATACTCCTTCGATGTTTCGACTCTGTACACAGAAACAAGTTGTACAATTTATAAAATTAAACTTTGCATGTTAATTTAAAGAATGATATTTATATAACTGTAAAACCTTTTTCCATTTTTCAGTGGAAAATTTCTTCTACATACGAAATTAAACCATTGAATACACATGAAATTAATTTTAGTCCTGAAAGCGCAGTGAATTTAACAGTAAACTTCATTACCCCTTTCAGTGTACTAAAACTATTTCAGTGTCTGATCAGCTAGAAGTTCCCTTGAAGCCCTAAAATTGATTTTGGTATTTGAATTTCTAAATTTAAATATCCACATTTTGTTATTTCCTGCCGATTTGAAAATCCTACTTTCAAATTTCTCATGTTAAAAGCATAGATTTAGCAATTAATTTTTTTAAAGTTTACTAATCGTAAACACATTAAAAGGAAACCAAATAATAATAATAATGCATACACAAATCATAAAAAAATTCTTTAATACATAATATAGGCTATATATATATTGGTCCACAAGTAAGACGGCAATGACCATCTAATAAAATACGCTAAAGCACATTCAAATATCACAAAAGAGAATAATCTGAAGATTCGTGCATACAATTCATTAAATTAACAGGCACGTGGCGTCCCGATTTCCCCATCCGAATAACAGGTGCAACGCTGGAATGTCCATATTGTGATGAGAGAGAGGGTGGCCTCTTACAATAAGAACTGTCTACTAAAAGTTCTCTGATACCATCCACAGACCTTGCAATGCTCATTTTTCTGTTATCTTGGTTACCAGGGTTCGACGAACAACCCAAATCTAAGCTCGCACTGTGCAAGCTGTCGCCAGTTGATGACAACTGAGATATTGCAACTTGTGTTGGCTTAAGAGGAATAGACAGATTCAACGAGTCAACAAAGTTTTCACAAGAAGGCGATTCGTCACTCAAAGGATCAAATTCTGTGCAGATGCTTGACATATCCCGATGTCCATTCATGGCAGTTAATCTGTTGGCTCCTTTCCAGCAAAGATGACCATTCACTAATTTGGCACCAACTGCTCTTTCGCCAATGTCCGATGCTGCCATTTTCCGAGGCACAAAACCCCAGTGCTGAAATGCAGAATGGTTGCAACGACCACTTAAATTTGGAGCAGACAGCCCAGATTGCAACGTTGGCTGATGAAGGTAATGCGACTGGACTAAAGTGGAAGTAGAAGAATAGTGTTCCATGGGAGAAGAGAGATCAAGAAGATCTTTCGAATTGTTACTCACATGACTGGAATGATCAACTGTATTTTCAGATCGAAAGCTGTGATTCAACGGAATCTCTGTAAAACTGCCTGTATCATAAACATTTCCATAATTTTGCACACTCGCTTGCTCTTTCATCTTAGCTTGGGCATCTAACAACAACATAGCAGGAAGACTTTGGGTTTTAGAGAAATCTCCATATCCTAAAGGAGAATAAGGAGATACAACATTAAGATTAGAACGCCTATTGTATACATTTTGAACACCGGGTTCTCTCCAGTCGTCATTACTACCCATTCCAAAATTTTTAACACAAGAATCACCTTCCGAAGTCTCTTCTAAAGATCGAATTTTGTCCTTCAAGGATGCTATTTCTAAATTTTTGGAACGAATAGTTTCTTGAAGATTTTGATTTTCCTGTATCATTTCTTTAAGTTCGTTTTTCAACTTAGCCTCTACTTTTACCCAGTTGGCTAACCTTGTGGGCTCATCCTGTTGTAGCTTGGCTCGAAGAACATCGTTTTCCATAACATATGTCAGGAGCTGCTTTTGAAGTTCCAGAATATTCGTTTCTTTCAGGATTGTAGATACTCTAATTCTACTCTTTTCACTGAATTGTAAATACTTTCGTTTTATATTGGCTTTCTCAATATCTTCCATATAACCGAGAGATTCCGATTTAAGTTTGGGATCTACATTTTGTATTTTGTCTTGTAAATTTTGATTTTCTTGCAGTGTTAGGTCAAGCTGTTGTTGAACTTTAAGTTTTTCTTTAGTAACAGCCTCAGTGGCAAGTTCCAGCTTTGCCAGTCGCCGTCTTAATTCATCTCTTTCAGCTTTTACTTCAGAAAGTTGCCTCTGAGTGTCAACCTTTTCAAACAAAAGGTTGTCCAGCAACAAGGCACTAGAACTATCACTCATGTTGGAGGCACGTTTGGTTTCTTCTTGAGGATGGGTATCCTCAACCTGTTTCAACAATATTACGCTTTTTTGGTCTATTAGGTCAAGGAGTTGCAAAAGCTCATCGTCATCATCAAGCCTCTTATTTGTCTCACAATTGCCAAAGCTGTGTTCACTCGCACCGATTCCACTGTCCTTAAGGCTATCACTTTTGGAAGAATCGGATTTTCCTCCGCCGGAATTTGACCGTGTAAACGCAGTATTTTCTAGATCAGCAAATCTCAGTTTTTTGTCGATTGAGGAACTGATGTTTGAATAGTTTTTCACAACACTTACAGCTGGACAAGATGGAGAAGCGATGCCGTGATTCTTCGCATGCTTAGGAGGTGCGAGATGTTGATGGACATCATCAATGGCTCTCATCAGTTTCTCCTGAAGGCTCTCGAGAACAGCCATTCGAGATTGCAGAGCCTGAAATTTGAAACAAAAAGTTATTATAGCAATAATTTATAAAATTAAACTTAAATTCTGAAATTCTAAATTTAACTTTTTTGACAACGGAATTTGGGAAACAGAATTTAGTATGTATTTTCCAATGGTTTTCTGGCATTGAACGGATAATCCAAGGATTCAGAACACAGAACAGGTTAGTCCTAGATTAAAATTTTTTCTCAGAAACAGAATGTTTCTAAGGTAAGAAAAATCTAATAGAACATGAATGTAGTTGAAAAAAAAGCGATTTTTCAATTTGTTTGAATAGGTTAAAAACAGCACATTTTATCATGGTGTATAGTGAATTAATTTTCAAATTAATTATTGTTCTTTAACACCCCCCCTCCCTCTAAACATAAAAACAATGTACAAAAGTTCTATAACTAAAAAATAGTATTCCTCTTCAAGAAATAGTTTCAAGAATTATGTTTTGTAGTCTGATATATATTAAAAAAACTTAAAAAATTATCACTATTACACAATAACAGAAAATGAAAACGTATATAAACCTTTTTGATTTTAACTATATAATCTAAAACTTTTCCTTTACATAATAG
This sequence comes from Dolomedes plantarius, assembly GCA_907164885.2. Classification (NCBI taxonomy): domain Eukaryota; kingdom Metazoa; phylum Arthropoda; class Arachnida; order Araneae; family Dolomedidae; genus Dolomedes; species Dolomedes plantarius. Next base: position 85,985,874 of record OU015492.1, read on the forward strand.
GCGCCATAGAAAAATGTACCATCTTTAAAATAAAAAAAATAATGCTCTTTTCTTAAAATTATTTCACCATACTGCTACAGAATTCATAAAGTGACTTTAAACTAGGTATGTACCTGAACACACAATGACGTGGAGTAATGTTTTACAGCTAATGACAGTAAAAGTATCAATAATTATGTTTAAAAACGATACAAAATAATTTAATACACCCTGTTTAATTAGCTGCCTTAATGTTTGCAGATAAGTGAATAATAAACAGATAACAATCTGCAATTTATATTCATAAGGCGTTTCTTAAACTCATTAACAATCATTTTAGAGATAGATAAGAACCATTAATATCATTCCACCTAAATCATTTGCTAAATGTCATTTTCGTTATGAAACAATAGCATTTTATGAATCAAATTTATATTTTTCTATGACCCATTGAAAAACGTTGAAGACGTGGTATTTTAATTTAGGCAAAAAAAAAAGAAGAAATCTCTATTACCTTTACAAATAACGTCATTTATATCTGTAACCCTCTTTCCTCGATTAATTAAAGAAAATGTTCGTTACAATGAAGTTCATAGAAATGCTCAATTATAACAATTATTTTAGATGCTTAATTAGCTAAATTCAGGTTACTCTTTCGAAGGAATCTCTCTACACGTTTATTATTAGATTTTGAAATGATACGCCGCGTCTAATGTATATGTCCCCTAACTACAAACAAACACACACACACAAACATAAACGGGATGACTCAGGAGGGTAAAATATTATTTCTTTAGTTCTCTCTTTGTCTATTACAGGTTATACTTTTCCTGAGTTCTTAGAGAATAAAGCTGTTTCGATTTTATTCTTTCTAGATTCCTTTGATTATCAAAACAAGCATGTTTATCTAGAAAGTGTATTATCACAATAATTGAACTTTTCTTAAATTTGAATGGAAATAGGTTGGTTGGTTTGAATTTTCTGGCGCAAGTTCCAAATAGAACAAGCTGCGCCAAACGCATGACAAAAGCCGAGAACCCCTGTATATAAGAACTGTAGAAAATAACGGTGATAATAAGAAGTGTAAAGGTGATAAAAGTATTGCTGCCTAAAAAGGTATAAATGCAATAAAATATGATATAAAAAGCAATGGTTCATTTAATGTAATGGTTCATTTAATGTCATAAAAAGTAGCAAACATGATAAAATCAGTTGTTGAATGGAAATAACTGTATGAGCTCATTTGTAAGTTATTTTTTTTCCTTCAAGCTGAAAATCTTGAAAGGCAGTCAAAGACAGTGCGCAAACTATTATCAAAGTTAGATTATTTAAATGTTAAATAAATTATTTAAATTTATTTATTATTTATACGATTATCGAAATGGTTTAGTAGAAATAATGAGTACTACTCTCTCTCCATTTCTTCAGGCATACACTTTGAAATTTGGAATAAGAAGGGAGAAGTTTTTCAATTTTAACAAATTAATATACTTTTACCAAAACAATAAAAGGAAAAAGCAAATGAAAAGTATTTGAAATCTCTACGAAAAGTTGGTAAAATTAACTGACGTTTTAAAAGTTCTTCGTGACACATATATAGTGATTCTCATTTCAAGGTGCTTATTTTCTTCCTTTAAATATTGATTTAGTTTTAAATGAGGACACACCCATGAAGTTGTCATTTCTAATGCTGCCTAGCCGAATAAATAATAATCAGATCCATTGAAGATGGAAGAGCGATACGATGCGGCTTCTGTTTAGCTCACGGCTATTGGGCACCACAAGGGTCAAAGGCGGACTTTATATCCGGTGCTACCGCAATTTTGAACGACTAATCCCAGGGGGGATTCAAGGCTTTATTTGAATAATGAGCCAACTCTCTTTTTGTTCATTTTGAGATACAGTTCATTTTTGAGATACAAAGTCTAATGAGTACTGAAAAATAACTGCTGAAGTCAGATTTATGGTGACCTCTGTTGGCAGCAGAAAAAAGCTGGAGACGTACCAGTTTTAAAATAAGATAGAAATGACTTGTATGAACATGAAAGTGAGGCTAACTCCATTTTATTTAAAAAGTTGAGTTTGCCCGCTATTGAAATAAGGCCTTCATTTGTGGTAGGTTTATATCCTCCTCCCACCCTGACAAACTACACGGGGGAACAGCAGATTTAACATGGCCGTATATAGCTTAGACACGAGGGCATTCAGTGGTCGGGAATCGAACCGAGCACCCTCCGTGCCAAATTCCGACTCATTAATCACTTGACTCCCACCGGGCCCACATCCATGAAGATAAGCTTTTATGAGTAGCCCAGTTATAATGGAGTATAACAGTAATGCGTTTTCGTATACTTCAGAACTGCCGCCCTCATTGTATGGTTAACGTCAAGAATTATATCCGCATGGGCCTCAGTTCAAATGACAACCAAGGTATACATGCTTTCGTGTTGTTTTCTCAAAGGGAGCATTGTTGGTTCCCCTACTCTGAAAAAAATGAAATGTTGTTTTGGGCATATAACTGAAATGGAAGAGTGACTAGAAGCGCAAGAAAATGTGTTAGAGATACAAAAGAGGGATACCCAAAACAGGTAAAACCGCTTCCCAGAAATTTGACATCCCGAAACAGATACCTTTTTCCAACCTGAAGCAGCATTTCGTTTTTACAGTGTAGAGGATGAAATAAACCTATTTGTTATATGAAGCAATATAATTGGAGATGTGAATGGATCAATGCGACAGAACAAATGCCTGTCGCATTGGAAAAAGAAAATACCTCGGTATTTTACTCAAAACTCTTTACCTTAAACTTTGTTAAGGGGAAGGATATGTTATTTATAGCATAAGTGCTTCTTAGATAGGTTCTTCACTGGAGGTATCCTTTATCGCGTTTACACCGTAGAGTAGTGATGCCATAGCAGCACAAAATACAGTGACAAATTTTTGTCCGAATAATTCAGAATATTTTTAAACCCATAAAAACTTTTCCCCCCCCCCATGACTTTTTTAACAAATTCAAACTATAATTCATGAAAATAGTTTTTCATCTTATATAATAAAATAAAATTTCAAAAAATTTTGTATTTAATTTCATTATCAAAATACCTACAATTATTTGGCAGGTGGGTAATTGTAGCTAAATTTCAATTGGTTATTAGCATTCAAATAATTTTGAATTAAGAGACTTCACCTTCAAAAATGAAAAGAGGCAACTAAGTTGCTTTATTGAACGGAACAAAAAGCGTTAAATGTCAGCTTCATTAGATCTATAACAGAAATTTTAAAATGACAGTTAGTTTGGAACAAATTGGTACACATCTTCTTCAAACTACGAAGCTTTTAATGTGTTTCCCTCTAAGAAAAGACTTAAGGCTGATGTGCACTAACCCTATTGGATTTTCTCACCCAAATTTAAACCTATAGAGAAAATGTGTCGAACGATTGCCGACTTGGATTTAAAGATTTTTAAAAAAATTATACTCCGTAATTGAGAAAGAAATTTTACACATTGAGACATTTTTTCGTTAAAAAAATGCAAATAATATTTTTTAATTTAAATTATTCGCGGAAAAAATCTGGTATAAACTCTCATAATTCCTTTAGTGGACGTTATTCATAAAATGAATCCTGTTGCAAGGTGCAGAAAAGTTCAGTATCTCTGAAAATACCATTTTTATTGAATTATCAGCATTTATGTAGCCGTAAATGGTATAAAAAATTTCTCCATAGGTTAACACTGAGGTGAACGAATTCAATAGGGTTAGTACACAACAACCTTAACTGTGGTATCAGTTGATTATTGTTTCTCCCGGATATATATATATATATATATATATATATATATATATATATATATATATATATATATATATATATATATATATATATATACAGTCGAACCTCCATATATCGAAGTAGTAAAATGCCGGAAAAAAATTCGATATATAGAAATTTCGATATATAGAATTGATCTTAGTTTTATCATACTTCTCCTAAAACATTAAAATTAAAGCTAATTTTCGTATACGAATCTCCATTTCCAATTTATATGCGAATCACATTAAATGAAAGTTAACTAAAAAATGAATTAATGTGAAAGATTTATTGAGTACAATATACCTTTAAAAAAACAATAATCCAGACAGTGGTTACAGTGATCACAGTTACATTCTTTAAAAAAAAAAATCTACGAATATCTTGCTGAACAGCCAGTTTTGCGGAAAGTTCATCAAAGAAATGCTCGCATTTATTCAGTCCATTAAAAACTTTATCAGGGGTCCACGAAGTATTGTTTCAAACGCCAACAATTGGGAGATTTTATTCTGAAGTAGAATAAAATCTCCCAATATGTCGTGAAAAAAATTTCGATATACAGAGATTTTTTCGATATATAGAAACAGTTTTTCTATGTAATAAACATGGAGATTTGCTAAGAGTTCGATATATAGAAAATTTCGATATAGGGAAGTTCGATATATGGAGGTTCGACTGTATATATATATATATATATATATATATATATACATATATATATATATATACCCACAGTGGAATCTCGATCTACCGTTTTTCAAGGAACCGACTGAACTGCACGATAAAAGCGGGAAAACGATAGATGCGGGAACATAACAAAGCAATATGATAGCAGGACTGGGTGAAATAAACGACGCATACGGGAAAACGATGATTCGGGGAACGATCGATTGAGATTCTACTGTGTATATATATATATATCGAAAGAGTCATATGATCTTTGAAATAATCCCACCTAATGCTTTAGTGACCTAACCGACAATTTACCATTATTTATATTTCCCTCACGCAACACAAGAATAGATTTGTTAAATTTCAAAACCACTTTAGCCTTAATTCACGACACCTAAATCAAATTCAACATGTTTTTTCTGAAACTGAAAAAAAAATTCCAGTTCAAACAGGATACACTCAAATTATTAATTTAATCCACTCCTGCAATACGCAATTTTTTTTTCAAACAGTACCTACCATTCAAGTTTATCAGTATGTGTCCCTCAGTATTTTATTCTTATATAGAGGCGGATGTTAACGTTAAAATGCAAATATTTATCTCTTTATAGATCAGCAACGAAACGACCCTCAGTGGTCAGTTAAACAGTACAAAAAGAAAAAAAACTGAAAAAAAATGGGGCGAACCAGTTTCATTCGTGCGTGAAAAGAAAAAAAAAACGAATAAATGCTTTTAAACGCTGCTAACAACGTTTTTAAATTGCGATAAACGTGTCAAAAGTGTGCAAAAACGTCATCGCCGCTCGTGGAGTTTATACATGTGAAGACTTTTTCCGAAAAAAGTTGCAACGTACATAAAGAACTAACTGAAACGTGTTGGTCGAGTCACATTATAAGTTACGCATGACAGGATTTATGAAGAGGAAAAAAAAATAAACTCTGAACTTGTTTGGAAAAGAGCACTTACATTGAGGCAATATATTTTTAAAAAATGCGACAATTTCTGATCATGAAAGAAGTATATTCAAGGAAGTAGTGAAATAATTACATGTCTTTGTTAAATGTGGTAAGTCTGCACTGCAACGATAAAATGTTTACCAAAATAAATGATGCGGCAAATTCCCGTTTAAAAACTCAGAACTTGAAAGAAGCTTCAATTTCTTTAAGTATCTTTCTCTTAAACATATCTTACTATTAACAGCTGAAGGTAAACAAATGTATGTTTGTTAGTGAGCAGACACGGGGACGGGCTAATCTCGCGAACCGAGCATAGTAGGATATCGCGACTGGTACCGATGGACGCGAACGGACGAGACGCGTGCACTGATACCATCCTCAATTTTCAAAACTTTAAACTCTTTTAACTACTAAATTAAAACCGCCGAACTTAAAAGAAGCGGAGAACACAAACAACTGTCATTCCGGGTGGGCCAGCTCCTTTCCGTTTCGCAAATTTCCACTATTTTCATGCATGCAAAATTAAACTTTTCCGCCCACCAATCGACAAATTTTTTATTTCCATGTGTTATACAACTCTTCATCTTTAAGGATATGCACATTTTTAAAAAGTTTAAAATGTTTTTCACTGCAAACAAAGCTTTTTCCCCAAAGCAGTTTTCCGAATTTCACGAAATCGACAGTTTTGATGGACAAATATTTCGGTTTTCTGCACCTATTAATGTCAATTTTACGATTTATCGGCATTTTCTAGATGTTCAGCTTCCAAAATATACCAAATACATTTAATAAAAAAGATGTTATCATTCTAAAAAAGCGTACTTACAAAACTCACTTTTGAAATTTCCCGCGCTGATCGCCATTGTATCTTAATGTAACTTGAATGCCGAGTTCATAATTTTTCGACTTATTATTTTACTCACTAATAATTCCAGCAAGTTCGTGAAATTTGTTTCTAATTCATGAGGAAGTAATGAGAATTCTTCCGCCACCAATTTTGAATTCATCAGAACTGTCTATCTATTTTTTAAGCACTTTTTTTACCCACGAGATTTAATATTTACATTCGGCCATGTTGCCAAAAGGAAAAATAATTAGTTGAAAACGAGTCATTTAATAATTGAAATCCAGAAATAATTTTAAAGTACCAGAAATAATTTTTGTTTTAGGAAATGAGAAGTTAAAACCTTTAGAATTTTTTCTAATTGAATTAACTTCTTCTTTGTTTAAAAAGCAAAATTTGAAAACGGAAATTTGAAAGAATTATTTTAAAAGCCAAAAACCGAAATTTGAAAAAGAGAATTTTAAATAATTTATTTCGCTTTTTGAAAATTCTAATATATTTTTAAATGTGATTAAACAGTTTTTAATCTTTAAGAAATGAAACCATTTCATTTTAAATCGAAAAAGCAACACATCGGGTTGCCACTCAGCTAGTATCGGACGGAATCTATAGTATAATGCAAAACAATTATAGAAACCTACTAATAGGGATTTATACCACTGTTGGTTATAGAGTAAACTAATTAAAATTGTTCCGAAAAATTATGTCGGAGGGCACTATACACACATAAGAAGTGTTCCGTTTTTCTCAGAAACCTATTTTGACTTTATAAATTACACATGGCAAAACAAACCTGCAGTACAAATAATGACCGCATTTAAAAAGAAAAAAAAAGTTTTTTTTCTTCAGATATTATTTAAATAACGCTGATGAAAATGGCGTGCATCTTTCGTAATGTAAAAATGATGTACATCTTTTGATAGTTAAAGACTGCGTGTCTACGCAATTGTGTCTCTCTTCAATGCACGTGGCAGCTGTACAAAGAGGAGAAGCTTGTGAAACTAACTGTCGTGGAGTGAGACGAAACAACATTGTATGAACATTATACTTTTAAGACTCTTAACGTATTACCTCTTTACAACGGTACTTCCTAAATATCTCACGACTCGCATATTTTTATATCTGTTATTTAAGAGTGGAAATGCTAGTATGTTAGAAAGTTCAAGAAAATTCTTCCATGCTGCGTCTGTCAATACGTGATTAAGAGCGAAAAAAAATGCTCTCTAAACCTGTTTCATACCGTTGACACATACGTTCCCTTAGTAACAAAATAAAAAAAATTCCATAAACCTTTATTTTAACACTAGAAAGGCGGAATTTTTTCTTCCTAAAAAGACTGAACGACGTCATTTTGACAGTTGGAAATACAATCAAGAATATAAAACATTTAATGCTTTTTTTCTTTTAAAATGGTTAAATATTTCAAATTTTAAACTATTTCATATCAATATATAATAAATTAGTATATATTTAGGTATATTTTTAATGCAGGTGTGCCGAGCTGACAACCTGGTATGGTTTGTCCATAAAAATATATGCATGGTTTGTGCAGTCCTTATTTTTCAACACCAATATTTCCGATTATATGTGTGTGCATATTTCGCGTAAACTTAGAAAAAGTCATTAAATTTCAGAACATAATCGAGGACATAAATACAGACATAGCGCTCAATAGTATGTCCGAAACCGTCAAAATGACGACAGCCGTCTTTCTAGTGTTAATACGGAGAATCCCGAAACAACTTATCAAAAAAATCTGTCTTCAAAACAGTGAAAAGTTTAATGAATTTGGGAAAAGATATCAACAAATGCAATTTAGAAAAGATGCATTACATTAACTTCTTAAAAATCATCTTCTGTAATGAATACCTTATTATGTAAACTCTCGTAATTTAAAATTGTTGTTGTTGTTGCTAATGTCCCCTGGACGGGAGTGTTCCAGACCAGGTCTACACACCATTTGCAGGCTGAGGGGTGTGGCTCTGGTTTACAATCATACAACAGGTGTCACAGTTAGTCTTAGATAGGTGTCACCTCAATTTTGACCGAGCATCCCCAGTGGAGAACTGGGGGGATCGCACCCTCTCGCACCCTCTGTGACCTCATAGAGGGACTACGGGTGGTAGACTTTCAAATAAACAAAAATCGAACAAAAATTGGAATTTTTTTTTGATGTATTAATATTTTTAAAATATCGCTTACTCTTTTCAAAAACGTCATATATAAAAAATCGTCGATTTCTACTTATGCCCGTTTTCAGAATGCCCCGAAAGAGTAGTATATCCCTGCAAGATCGTGATATCTCACCGCTCAATATTTAGCCGCTAGAGAGCAGAATTACTATTTATTTTTAATACATTTTATTCTACTTTTAAACTTTAAAATCACTCTCCTAAAAAATCACGCTTTTTGAGATATGACGTTGTTGAAAGGAGTGAACGGTATATAAATATTGGAATAAAATACATTTAAAATATGTAGTGAAAAGTAAAACGAAAACTTATTGGCTTTAGAAAGGTAAGTATTAAAGGTACGTGAAAAAACATTTTTTAAATGGCCTTTTTCTCAAAATGATTAATGTCCAGATTTGCAAGTCATTGCAATGCTCCTTGCATTTCAATGACTTGCAAATTTGGACTTGTCATAATTTTTGACGAAATTTTATAAAATTTATAATAAAGACTCCTCTAATACATCAAAATATAGTTATGAATTTCTTTCCTTTTAAGTTTCAACATCATTCAGATTATCAAAGTTCAACTTAAGTGTAGACAAGTGCAAAAAAATTCACGAAAATTCAGAGTACAAGTATAAAAATGTTTCCTAAAAATTAACTATTCGATGAAAGCCCAAAGTAATACATAACTCTGTTCAAAATGTATTTATAAGTAATATAAATACAAAATTATGCGGGAAGTTAAAAATTGGATCGCAAAGAGCATTAAAAAACTAATTTCAATTTTTTTAAAAAATTTAAATATTTATAAAATTTTATAAGGTGTTTAATATGGTTACACTTTAATGAAAATGCATGCAAAATTTTTATAGTTCTCAGGTAAAATTTTCAAAAATCACCGTGCAATGTCCACCATACCCTTAACATGTCCATATCCAACCTAGAAACGACATTATTCAATGGCAGTTGCCGGGATTCGAACTGAGCACCCTCGGCACCAAAAGCCGACGCGCTTTCATTAGGCTACCTCAGATCCAATTTAAAATTACTAGGGTTAACGTAAAGAGAACCATTTGACTAATCTAAAGTTTCTCTCTTGGAAGGAAGAGCACCGATACTTTAGACGGGATTGTACAAGACTTAAGGCAGAGTATCAGTTGACCTTGCATACTTTAAATCTCTACTTAACCAGTGGAAGTTATCAGAATTTTTCTAATCACATATTAGCACACGTAAAAAAATACTTATCTATGTATATAAAACGCGTAGGTATGCGGCACATAAATCGACGATATTTATACACTCCGAATGGCAACGGCTGCAACTACCAGATGTAAACATTAGCGGCCATCCGCAATTTGCAACCTCGTGTCAACATGGATTTAACGCGCTGAAATCAGGAATGCTCGAAAGCGAGCTACACGAGCAAGTGAAAATTGGGAACGGTCTCAATAAAGAAAGCGAAGAAGAAATAATTCATTAAGAGAGAGGCGTGAAAGAGAGAGCATAAATGATCGCGAGGTTAGGCTTAATCGTCGCCGGCACAGCAACAGACAGCCAGTAATAGTTAATTTTCAACACTTTTTCAGTACTTGCTGAATGTTTATTCCATTTTATAAGTGAAGAAATTTTCCCAACAATTTATTATTTGATATGATTAAGTGGAGACATCTGAATTGTGAACAATATTACATACAGAGAGTGATGTAATCCACACTATATTTTAGTACCTGCTGAACTTTTACTCCATTTTTTAAGTGAACAAATTTTCCCCAAAAATTTCTTATTTGTTGTAATGATAAAGTGTAGATATCTTAATTTTCAAAAATAGTACAGAGGCTTCAAAAATAGTGCAGAGAGGGATGCAATTTTTAAAATCATCGGTGTTGGGTTTCTTAGTTTTATCTTTAACTCTGTTCTGAAGTAATGGAAATTCACATTTTTTAATAACGATGTTTTAGAATCAGCCTTACAGAGAATACCCCTTAACAACATATATTTATGATGACAGGTAATGGTAACATTCCTTACATATGTTACTTTTAGTTCAGTTGTTTTGCAAAAGAAAATATAAAACTAAAAGCGACCATGCTGGTCGCACAGCGGCTAGTTTTTTAATATTTTCTGTACGAAAGAAGGTGTTTAAAGAAAACGTAGTTTAAATTTTACCGTAGCTGATTTATTTATTATAGAACAATAAATTGTTGAGGTCTATCGATAGGAATTTAAAATTATTTGTGAAAATATTAAATTAAAATAAAAGATTTAAAAAAAAAAACATACTAATTAAAGATTTACTTTCGAATGACGAAAACAGAAATTAAATGTAGGATTTTGGGTAATGTGGAATTAAAAAACATTGTGAGGAGAATACCCCGTAGCTTAGCATCGGGTATGAAGATCTGAATGGTCAACTATTTAACCACCTTAAGTAAATTCTGTGAGCAATAGAATTACAACGTAGTAGCCTAGTGGCGTACATGTAGCAACAGTTTTGTACATTTGTCTCGAGAATATATAAACCCCAACAAGTCTATAATACATCATCATCTTATCCTGAAACCTGTGCAAGATACGCAAAAAAATATCACACGGATGAACTGATCAAAGTCGCGTTTTTGAAGATAATTACAAGCCATTATTTATTTTGCATAAACGTACTGTGTATAATTCATAAAAAAGTATAACAGATGGTTAATTTTTAATAGTATTCTGCTTTTAGGGTGTACGAGTAAGAATTTTAAAAATAGATAAATAAAAACTAGCATATGTTCACGTAATTTTTGCGATGGAAACCTTCATTCTTTAGGGTATTTTTGTTTCTAAATATTTACTTCCGTTACGTACAGAGAGAACTCAATTTATCCAGTTGTTTCAATAGAAACATTTAATTTTAATGGAGACATTTAGTAACCTTCAGACTTACAACGAAAGAACACTCACTCTTGCAAAATTCTCATTAAGAAATCGCACATTACACAATAATAAAAAATACCTTAGAAATATAATGATTCAGCTACTAGGATCAGTCTTTCACGAAGAACAAATTCAATCGCTAGATTAATTATGTATGCTGCCGGCAAACAATAGAGTTCTTCAGTTTTACGACATATTTGAGAAAGAAAATTAAAATTGTTCTCAGACTTTTAGGCAACATTCATTGGTACTATATTTCATAAAAATGTTTGTTTCTTATGCCATTTTATTAGATCATGTAAGAATAGAACAGTGATGAAGTAAGTGCTTTGAATTCCCCAACGAAAAAAAGATTTTTTTTACACCTGTGTAAAATCTATTTACTTTCATTATGTTAATCAAACAAGGCAAAAACGAAATATTTTGGAACTAAAACAATTTTCCTCATATAATTTCTTTATGAATCTCAGTCAATTATAATATGTTTCAGCAAAGGAAATATCTTTTCTTGGGATATATCATGAAAAAATAGCAAAAAATATATCGCACTAAGAAATTTCTTTTTGTATATTTGATATGATAAACCCGCTCGGGAAATCAGTCAGGAAATCATTTATTCATGTTCATTCATTTGATGTTGAATAAAATCCAAGAGTTGGTGTGTTCTCTTTTCCCATATCTAAGATTTTACGAAATAATTAGTTAAATTTCAGTTTCACATTCAATTTAAGATATATCAGCATTTGTTTAATGGCTGATATTTAATACCTACAAAGCAGTCGTTTGCTGGAATAAGATTCAAATTTTAGGGAACCAGTTCCTAAATATCATGAAAAAATTATTTTCCATATTTCTTCGTAATCATCATTAGAAAAGTTTTATAATCATGGGCATTTTCTCCTCCAAAAAATCAGTCAGATAAAAAAAGTTTCATTTAGTTAAGAGGTTTAAATTCTTGTGAACTTTTTAGTGTTAATAAATTTTCAGAACAACAAAAACAAATTTTAATCTGAAAACTCAGAGAAAAGGCTGACATACATTTAAACAGGAACACCGGAACGTTAGCTGACAGAGAACGACGTCGCAAGCTGCTAAATTTCAAAGGCAAACAATAGCACGCAAATTGCGCGAAATCGTAGGAAAAGCAAGCTACCCGTGACGAACTGAAGACCAATGTAGAGCAAGCAGTTAATTAGCCTTGGAGAACCAGCAAATAGCCCCAGCAATTGCAATTACTGTCTTAGTTTTAGGCTGAAGTTGTATATGACGGTACTGGCCGGAAAAAGTGAGGGGAGGTCGTCACTATGATGTAGTTACTAATTGGATAGTAGAAACCCCTACCGAATGTTTTAATAGTAATATCTTCGCACCCACTTGAGAATGTTTAGTTTTTATTTTCATTATTTCATTCTTAACTGCGACATAAGAAAAAAATGTAGTGAATTTTACTTATTAAACCCGAAAAAAAATTACTAGGAGAAAAAGTCAGAAAAGTTTTAATGTGTTGGCAACTTGTTGCTCTATAGCATATTTTGGCGCAGTTATATGATTATAGCACATACATTCCCCCAAAATACAATGACAATAGTAGGGTAAATATTGTTATTATCTTTCAGGTCATAGTATCATACTCGTGTGTCTCCAAAATTTGGTATTCTATTTATTAATTATTCTGATGATATTTATCATATTTCTTGAAATATTTATAATCCCTCCTGATCTCATTGTTATATCAATATTGTTACATCACCAGAACTCTTTAGACAAAGCTTCACAGTTCCCCTTCACATGAATCCAATCTATGAAATTCTTCCTTTCCTTCTATAAATCATAACTCTGAATTCTATCAAACTGTTCCTTTTCTAACATTATAGAACAATTGACTTCAAAATATATCAAATTCTATCAATTTAACATTGATAACCAGTCATTTTGACTAGCTTGGTAGTCCAAAAGTTAGCTAAAAACTTGTGTTCAAATCCGATATCATCTATTGATCAGACGCATGCTAAAATTACATGAGCTAGGCTCGGTCGTTAGGCCTTAACACACTGAATTAATCCATTTTATATTTCTTATTCATAAACGTTATACCTATTTAAAACAGTAGATGGATAATTAAACAATAGTATTTGTTGTTAAATGTTACAATGCTCGGTGTAAAATTTTCCCTAGCATAAATTCGGGAGAATGTTCTATTGTCAGAACACCTATATTCTTCCAGCACCTATAGAAATACTGATACCGTAGATATGATATAAAATCTATTTGAATAGTTGAATATTATGTAGCTATACTCAGGCTTGACGGAAGAAAGAACAGAGGGTACGATTTCCCGAGCTTTCGAGGCTCATCTGTGAAGATCATAACTTGATTTGTTGGCAATATGCTACAAACTTTTTAACCTTCTATTAACTTTCTGACCTTCTTTTTAAATATCTACCTTTTCTATTCTTGGAAATGCACTGCCCAAAAACTGCTATCACATTAAACCTACACTCTATTACTTCTTTTACTTCTGAAAAATTATGCAAATGTTCCAACTCAAACCACACGATCAAGTTCTTCCTAAGAGCTGAAGAGAAGAAATAAATTTTTAGAAGTAATTTAAGATGAAGAGTGTGGTAGGATGATCATTTTAAACCAAAAAAAAAAAAAAACCATTAGGCTGTGCCCAACAATGAAGATTAATTCAACTTACATATGCTTAGGATTGTTAAATTCATAGCGTAATACCACGCGGGATATGTAGAAAGCACTAATTAATAATACCGTCAGTGAGATGTAGTTTTACAAATGTTAATTGTCTTCCATTTATACTTTCCGGGCTATATTTATAAATCAACAGTTCCGTTTCAAGATCCGAAGGAATGTAATCTTAAATCTTTCAATAGTTTGTTACAAAATAAACCAGTTTTATTTTACGTCATCGCTGGTGACTGAGCTGAATATTTTTGTAAACAGATCGATCGCACGTTAATTGATAGTCACTTTTTCTTTCACCTAGAATTATGAAATTTCTTAGAAAACAGTAATTTGTACAGCTCAAAAAGTATCACTCTAAAAAGGTATAAAGCGTAATAATTGATAATTTCTTTCACAGATGTTTCGTTACCTCAACAAAAAATAATAGATTTATCATGACAAAATACGCTTATAATTAAATGAAGTGGAAAGAAATATTAAAGTACTGCCTATGTGCGAAATATTATTCTTACCGAAGAAAAAAAATATGCAAATTTTCTACCAACCATTTTATCCGGTACAGTTACGACATACAGCTATTTGAACGTCATAAAATTTTTGTATAAGTATCCGTCCATGGTTTCGTAAAATGCACAGCACAAATTTCCATACGCCACAGTTTTCTCACCATACTATCTTTACCATTCAACTCCTTTCCAGTCACCAACGAAAATATAAAATGATAACTGCAGTAATGCTCTTATATAACGCAATTTTTTAATCTATATATTTTGAACAAAACAGAATTTCCTAGCAAAGATGAGACCCTTATAATAGCAAGAAAGGATTGCAATCCGGAAGAGGTATCGATCTGTATATCTATGATCTTATTCCAAGGAAACATTTTGCTTTGCTCTTCAAAACTATGGCATAAATCCGATTATTTGCATATACACCCGCTCTTCTTTGAATTCCTGCAATGGATATCTCGTATAATCTGCAGTTCCACGCTCTTTTGATGAAAATCAACTTTTTCCAGGCGTTATTTGTAATAAAAAAAAATATGACTAACGTATTACTTTTCACATTTTTACGTTTAACACATTCTGAGATACCAACTCGGTATCCTAATGTCTGAGATATCTCAAGCGCAGCTATCAAGTTTTCCATCCGCGGAGTACGTATTCCCCGTACAAACACCAATAATATCAGTGTACTGACTAATCCTAGAAAATGATACTTTCGCAAGGACTTAAAAGCTATAATGGTATTTTCAAGATACTTCCCAAAGTTCAGGAGGGGTTTGATTTAAGAGATTTTGGAAAAACAAAAGCTGGAGTTCTGCGGAATAACAGACTGTTAACAGATTATGAACAGTCGCTTTCATGCAGTAACATTTCTAGATTGTTAAGGAGATTCATTCCCAACTGTGACCTTTTCGCACATATATCTGCTTTTGCGAGTATCATATTGACCGATGAAAGTCCTTAAGGGGGAAGATCACCTTTGCACTCGCAAAAATACACAGATTTTACTACAAAGATTAATGTTTTGTCAAAAAGTTAATTTGAAATTAATTTAAACCAATTTTTAGGGTGAATTGTACAAAGCTTTATCTTTTCAAAAACAGAAGCAGAATTGTTGGGAGACTATTAGAAATTATTTTATGTAAAAAAAGAAATAATATTTTATGAATAATGAATCTTAGGTCAAATGATTGCACTCTAATTTTTTTTTAAAACTCTAAGAGATATATAATCAACTAGCTAAATACCCGTGCTTCGCTACGGAGTACATTCAAATTAAATACAACGGTCAATGTATGCAATTAATTTGTATGTTTAGTATCCATAAAACATACTAATTTGAATTAAATTCTTTAAAAACTTCCATATCAATTAGTCTCATGGTTAAATTTTATCTTTCACGTATTTTAATATTTTTTTGAAAATTTATTTCATTGTTATGCACGTGACTCAAAATTAGTTTAAAGTATCACAAAAAGAAAAGAAACTACGTGATCAGCATTTAATAAATTAAATTCTAAAAATTTATCTTTAAAAATTCACCCAAAAATCAGAAAATGGAGGTAAAGATTCGAAAATGAAATCATTTTAAAGGAATATTTTTATCTTTCTCGTGATATAAATTTTATAACCCTCAGATTATTATTTCAAATGCAAACTTAAAAAAATGTTACAAAAACAGCTTAAAAATTTAATTTAAAAAAATTTTTAAGAAAATTTTTTCAAAAATCTTTCTTAGTGCACCCCTACACTATAAGAAGAATTACCTTGCAAAATGTCAACCCTTTAGGTCCAGCGGTTTAGTCTGTGTGTTATTTGTCAGTCAGTCAGTCAGTTACGGAACTGTTTTATAGATTATTTGTATATATATTCTATCCATAGGTTATACTTTACTCTACGCCTAAAATAATTACCATATTTCGCATAAAAATATTTTTTCAGGTAAATGTATTTTAATGTACAAGAAATATAAAAAATGTTCTAACAATACTGCTGTAAAAAAATTGTAATATGTACTTACCTAAATTTAAGTAGAAATTGTATAAACATACTAGATATACATGTTTGCAAAATTTTAGCAACTCGTGTCCATTAGTTTTGAAGAAATAGTACGCAAAAGTTTGAAGATAACAGTTTTTAGAAAAAGCCATTTAAAATTTCTATAAATTACTTTACTATTAGCTTTATACATTTGGCCATAAAATCGGTTCTAACTGTAGTATCAACTTCATTTTCTTAAAAGATTCCTTATATTCCATTCCTTCAAAATTAAATCATAATAAATATTGAGTTCTTTTTAAGGTTTTAAGATGATCTCCCCCTTAAACGTGTGAGTTTAATGCCCACGAGATAATTGAAATCAGGCAAACTACAAGGTTGTGAGAAACATGTTACTAATATCCGTCAGTTCGTCACAACATGCAGAAAAAACGTACCAGTTGTTACAAAACTGGCATTTCCATACAGGAAAAAAAAATTTCTCGAGTATATATGGATTTTATGAGAGAAAATTTTCACTCGTCTACAGCTAACAAGTCGTCTAGGTAACTGGATGGGACAGTTGGTATATGTGTACTTAAGACAATGTTTATTCAGGTTTTGCTCTGGAGGTACCACATTATTCCTGAACCCTCAGAACACAATGCCTACATTCATATTTATGAGTGAATGTGACGATGAGGATATAAATTCCTCCACTTGCTATTTTGTAAATCTTACGTCTTTAAATCAATGCTACACACACAGTGAATATGAGGAAAAGATGAGACATTTGAGGAGGTCCAGCGATAATACATTCACTGGAATCATTGATACAGTTACGCACTCAAAGAGCTGTGTAATGTATGCCAGAAAACTGATACATATGAGTAGGTATCTAACTTCGACTTTCGCTTCGCTGCACAGTAATGGTTTCTTCAGTGATGTATTTCCGCCAATCAAAAGTAATAAGTAATGGGAAAGTAGCAACCTCAATAACAGCAGGTAATTTATTATACATTTATATTCACAGATTCTCAGATTTCACCGGAGCAAAATGGAACGGTAAATAATAGACCGGCACCATCTAGTGTGAAGGTTACTTAAACGATTAGACACACACGCGTTACCTCTACCTTTCTCGGCGGGGGATTATTCAGTGTTGAATCCCCATGCTTCAAAAAGCCTTTGGCATGGCAGCTAGATTTATATATATATACTTCAGCAGGAGATTGACTTACAGTGATGGAAATTTTTTATGCGAGCTTTAATATTCAAGCTTAATATACAAGTTTTAACGCCTTAGGGGGGATTATGTTTCTGTGAGAGTCGTTAATGGATTGTGCAAATACGCAGTGTGTTAGCGTCGTGTTATTTTGAAAACCCATAAGGTATTCTCCTAACTAATTTTGGGAAGATTTCTCATAAATCGACGATCCAACAACTCAACGCTTTCAACAGCAAATAGAAAGCCTTAGGAGTAAAACTACTTGTAATTCATTATGTTAGAAAAAGTAGCTATGGCAGTTGATGACTAAATTAGTCAATCGTAGAAAGGAAATCTCATAATTATTTGCCGTTTAGTTAAGTATTTGACAACGCAACCGGTTTTACAAGAAACCTAACCTTATACTGGTGGTTCAACGAATAGCAGGTATTTCTCGTACGGATTACACAAGCATGGAAGAAACTTATGAAAACTTTTTAATGTTATAACTATCACTGACCTTCTAATTTTTATTATTGCTATCGATAATTATGTGGAAAAGCACGTAAATTGAAGTATATCTCATAAGAGTCCTGGTAGGTGTTAAGTCGTTATCGAAAGTGGCTACTGTCGACAGTAATCGATGCAGCCTAAAACTTTATTAAAATTCAATATAAAAAATAGCGCATTAAATAGACTAATTTTTTTATTAAAAAGATTTAATAGTCAAAAATAGAATTTAAGTAAAAATACACCTCTGGTATGGCAACTTCGTTTGAAACCTATGACAATATTAGTCAAACACAACAAAAGCATTTGATCTGAAGTCTCCCAGAAAAAAAATACTTTCATTTGTCAATTAAATATCCTGTATTTTCTAGTTTCGCATACCGTTTTCAAGTTATTTATCACAAATTACTATTTATAAGTTACGAAATAATTCTAAGACATGACAATTAAAAAAAATATAATTCTATTTTTTTAAAAGTAAAGACCAAAAAATATTTCCTAAGACTTTTCAAATAAGACTTGCTCGCCTAGTAAAAGAATATTTTTTTAACTAGGAAAACCGATTTCTGAAAGATAAAGTACTTGAATTTTTTAAATACCTACAAAATGAGAAAAAAATCTAAATATAAAATTATAAATTAAGTTTTTCAAACACTGATTTTAAAATCAAACGCATAAGAGGCAAAATTTTTCCCTTTTAATCCCATTCGAAATTCTATTCTGTTGCAATCAATTACAAATATATGCCATTAAAAAAATTCAGCAAAAAAAAGTTCTAAGTATTATGAATGTTTTATGTTAAACAAAGAAATTACTTTAAAAGCTTTTCATTTTCCGAGTTAAATTTACAGAAAATTTTAATCAGTGAAACATACTAATGTATGTCATTTGAGTAACTAGAATTGATTTCTGAAAATGATATGAAAAGAAATCTAAACACACTATCGGATTTTATATGACTAATAAAGTTATTACGATACAGCACTGCATTCTAAACTATTACAGAATATTTTCTACACAGAGTAAATACCCAAATACACAAACTGGATTTCCGGGGAAAAAAAACTTTGAACATGTTACGTCATCTTTACTGGAACTCTTATTTTTATGCTTTCGTGAACAAATATCACATTCAATAGATATCCCCAATAAAATGTGATTATCTACACTTCTGGCACAATACATTATCAGTCATGCTGAGACTTTTAACCATTTAGCAACCTCCCTCCTGTACACATATCTAACACACTAATTCAGCAAATTGGGAAATTGGTATAACTACATTCATATATTCATAATAAAAATCATCGATAATAATAAATGACGGTATTTTTTTCCACTAAAAATATTCAGTTCAACTTATTTAAAATTTAGGCACAATAACTGCAGATGATAGGCCAAGCCTAGGGATTCACGGTGTTCTCTAGAGATCACAGATTTCTTGTTCATTCTCCTTCCTCCCCACTGATACAAATTTTTAAAAAGCTTTACACAACAGACTTATTTAAAATTTCGGCATTTACAGCGGATATGAAATGGCACTGTCCTAAGGAATCCCGTTTCCCGGTAATCCTCCCATGGGTACAAATTTTTGTGAAGTTTTACACAAGGGAAACGTGAAACCGACAAGATTGTTTTTGTCAAAGAAATTAAAGTCCTTTAAATACTCGCTTATTTGACTAGTAAAAGAGGAGAAGATTCAAGTCCAGGAAAGCGTAGGAAATCTGTGAAAAGTGGCGAGTTTCATATGATTTTGTGACATAGTCGTGAAAACCTATTGACGCGTGTATATCACAACTTCGAGTGTCGAGGTATCCGAATAACTTTAAACCTAATAATCCCTATAACTTTTGATCCTTAAAATCCCCTGATTTCTCCGTTGTTCGAACCATTTTACACGACAATCCGTATGTGTACCATTAGCGCATATCTGTGCTCAGATGGCAAAATGTTATAAGAAACTTTTCTTTAAAAAATTGAGTTTTTCACATTCCGAATTCTCGCTCGCCGATATTTTCTATTTGCTGTAACTACTGTAAGTAATAGCCAACTAATTTTCTGAAATATTGGCACCACGTTTGCTAGTGTAAAACAAATTACTGATATTTCATGACTCTTAGAATTGCTGTCACATGAATTTCTTATAACCTTTTGCCATCTGAGCACAGATATATCCATTCACTTTCTGAGGTTACAATCAACCTCGGGTGATTATGAAAAATTGATATGAAAGCGTTGTTCCAGGGGCGATTCCCCCCTCCCCCCAGTATTTTTCCCCTCAAATAATGGCAGAAATTTCACGCTTTTCGTGAGCTACAAAGCGAAGAATTTTCGCTAATACGGGGGAAACCAATCCACTTTTAAAGTGAATTTGCGCAAAACGAAAGTTGAAATCTTAAACTAAAAAAAGAAAAAAAAAAGGGGGAAGCACTTTCAGTCTTTCCGTATAATCAATTATCATCTGTCTTATCATAAAAATTCTGTTTTATATAATGAAACTTCTTACAAAGTTCACCTTACAAAAGTTGGATGGAAGGGATTGGTTAGAAGGAATTTGATATATAAGCTCCCCTGGTTTTCCTTCCTTGATCTTATTTAGTTTTAGAGTAGAGGATCATAAATACTAAGCAAATAAGGCTTAATCACACACACTAGTAGGAAAGTTTTACTTCTCTTCAGATAAAAGAATCAAATCCTAAGGACTTCCCTTAAGACAAATTCTTCCCTCAGGTTTGTGATTCGTAAGCGGGCAAAGTGAGCAATCATAAACCAGAAGTTTAAATGATTGTCATTTACCAATTTAGACCATGATGTCCGTCAGTAAGTGATTCATTGCAAGCATTTATTTACATTTGATAGAAAAATAAAACTCGCATGCGCTTTTTTTTAAATTTTATATTAAATAAAGTTATCCACAGAAAAAGGTTACCCAATAATTATTTTGTTATAACTGCAAGATTTATGTTCCTTTGTCATTGGATTTTAATGGTAAAGTTTAATACGGAAAATTTTATGCAATTTTAGCTTTTGTATTAAAAGATTCAACTATTATGATAATAATTAAACTGCAGACACATTCATTTTAGAATTACAGGTTATCTTTTTTACGAGAACATAAATGCTTATTTTCTTGTTCCTCTGCAATTTCAGATAAGAAACCTTTAAAAATGGACTACGCACCACGGTGTAACCGTTATATTCTCGCCACTAATATATCCTCAGAGACTATTCTCGCAAACACCGCAGTGGGCATGAATAACTACAGGGAATTTGTAACTACAGGGAATCGGCTTTACAACTTTAAAGGCCAGACTGTTGAGTCCTCGTGTAGAAAATTGACAGACTAAATCTGATCAACCTTTCTTTCAGTCAAATAACCCAATGGCTTCAAGAAATGGCTTCAAAAGTGAAAAACTCTAGCAAAATAATCATTCAGCAAAATACTAGTTTAGTGAAAGTTTTATTTTGCTGAAAATCATAACTCTTTTGTAACGATAGGCTATATGTTGTTGTTGTTGTTGTTTCTAATGCCTCGATCTGATCAACCCTTTTTTTTTTCAGTCAAATAACCCAATGGCTCCAAAAAATGGCTTCAAATATCAAACAAACTCACTCTAGCAAATTACTTATTCAGCAAAATACAAGTTTAGTGATAGTTTTATTTTGCTGAAAAGTATAACTCTTTTGTTGCGATAGCTTATATGTTGTTGTCGTTGTTCTTTCTCATGCCCTCCCTGGCTGGAAGTTCCAGACCAGGTCCATATAGGCTTCGGACTGAAGTGTGTGGGTCCGGTTTATATAAAGTACCACAAGGTTCGGAGTCCGTTGTAGCTAGTTGTCACCTCAATTTTGACCGAGCACCCCCCCCCAGGGGTGACATCTGAAGGGATCGTACCTTTTACCACCCTCTCTGTCCTACCCATAGAGGGACTTTCCAGTCTACGGATTTAACGTGCCCATATCCGGCCTAGACGATAACTTATATACGCAGCAGTAAAGCATTTCAGATTTATCTTAACACGTAAGGGGAGAGTAAATCGTGGAGTTACAGGTGAAACACGTCAAGTCAGAAAGCATGATTTTGAGAAAACGCTGATCAAAGATTTTTTTCTTTTAACGTCTATGGTACTAACATTATTAAATCAAATTAAGTTATAGCACTGGCGTATTTTTGCTAACTACGAACCAGTCTTGGCTCTCATATGCTTATTTTATGTTATTATCGTCAGGAGGGTTAGTGTTTTTCACCTATACAAACTACTAGGCTAGAGTACTTAATTTGATTACAAAATTTTTAAAAAATAAAATAAATAAAGATATGACTTAGTGGGTTTCACCAGTAGAAGCATCTTTTTTCTGGTCCTGAAAATCCTAAAATCGATAATTTTGACTTAGTGCGTTTCACTTGTAACCCCACGAAATTATAAAAACATACTAGTTGGTACCCGTCAAAACATGACTAATACACAAATACAGATGACAAATACATGACTAATACAGATAGTAAATAAATGTACTAATACACAAATTATACTCAACACCTCATTGCCAAATGTTGAAAATCATAGTAATGCGCAGAAACAAATTAATGTGCTTAAGCGGCCTCGTGTTTAGTGAGTATCTAAAGCCAGATTTAAAAATGTCACAGCATGCGCACAAAGAATTTTTTCTAAACTGTAAACTATCGCTAATTAAACAGCGCGAAATAAACAATTTCCATCAGGTTTAATCTTATATTTCGCAACCATAATCATCATAAAAATAAATCACTGAGCATGCGCAGAAACAGTGAGTATCTAAAACCAGATTTAAACATGCCACTGAGCATGCGCAGAAATCAATTTTTTTAATTGTAAATTATCGCTACTTAATAGAAATTGCGGTTACAAAAATCAAATTTGACAAATCTATAGATAAAAGTCTTCCGTTTCAGACTAAAATGAAGTAAATTGATGCAGTAGTTTTCTCTCACGGACTGCCCAAAAAGTCGGCTTAGCAACTTAAATAGATTGATTTGGCATTATTTAAGATATTAAAGAAGATATTTAAAAATAATGCAAGGACAAAATTAAAGGAATTTACTGAGGAAAAAATAGACGTTTTGAAATGTGGAAAGGAAATGATTAACTAATCAAATGAAGAAGGGTGTGTGTCATTAGTTGCAAATCAAATCGGAAAGCGACGGGATGAAAATCTTAGAATTATGAGGCGAAATCCTCAACTACACCGTCTGAGGGAGAGGAAAACAGACATAATCCTGTATCCCAGATGAATCTATGATTAATGTAAGATAACGAAGATACCCAACTTATCTCTCAAAAAGCATGTGTTATTTCCGTCCTATCATAAGAAAAAACTCACGCATGATTGGTTCATTGTTGGAATTCCTTTTTAATAACATGACAGATTGCGGAAAGCAGTCAGGTACTGAAAGTGATTACTGGCTGTGTCGAAACAGGAAATTTGCTTTGGAAAAGTTATTAAAAGAAATTGAGAGAAACATTGAGAATCTGACGGAAAGTAGAACAGACAAAATGACCCAATAATCATAAATCCGTCCAGTTTTGCAAACACTTCAGAAGAAATGAATAAATTTGAGGGGGGAAATATTGTGTAGTAGACAGAAATTAAAGTATTAAAATATTTTCATTTCAAGTAAATAGCTTTTCGTCATAATCACAGCGTTCGGAAAACAAAATACTTCGACACAGTTTACATGTCTATTTAACATTCTCTCGGAGTACTTTTAAACGGGTATCACCATCGATTTCGTTTTTCAGGACGAGAGGCTGAATTTGCTAAAAACATTATTACTTGTTGTTGTTTTTATTTAGTTCAAGTAATACTTTAAAGCTTAAACCACTAAGCGTGTGTAAGATATTACCTATAATATAATTACACTAGCTGAATATCCATGCTTCGCTACAGAGTACATTCAAATTAAATACAACGGTCAATGTATGCAGTTAATGCCAATAAATAAATAAATAAATAAATAAATAAATATATATATATATATATATATATATATAATAAATACGATGGTCAATGTAGGCAATTAATGCCAAAAAAATATATATTTATAAAAAAAATCGCAACTGATATTTTTGAAGACAAAATAATGTAGAAGAAAATATTGAAATTAAATCTAATAGAACATACTAAAGAATATAGAATAATTAATATAGTTCAGTTTGAGGAACATTTCTTTTACTGTATTTGAATATTTTTTTGGATAATACCCAATCGTTAGCCGCATTAGAAAGAAAAAAATTGTTAATTTCTTTCGTTGTTATGCATGTGACGCAAAATCAATTTATAGTATTACAAAAAGAAAAGAAACCACGTGATCAGCATTTAATAAATTAAATTATAAAAATTAATCTTTAAAAGTTCACCAAAAATCAGAAAGTGGAGCCAAATATTCGAAAAAGATTTCATTTTAAAGGATCTTAATGATCTTTCCCGTGATATAAATTTCATAACCCTCAGATTAATATTTTAAATACAAATTTTAAATAATGTTACAAAAACAGCAGAAAAATTTAATTTTAAAAACCTAAAAAGAATTTTTAAAAATCTTTCTTAGTGCACCCCTACACTATAAGAAGAATCGACATGCAAAATTTCAGCCCTTTAGGTTCAGTGGTTTGGTCTGTGCGTTATATGTCAGTCAGTCAGTTACGGAACTGTTTTATATATATAGATTATAAAAACATTATTATTTGTTGTTGTTTTAGTTTAATTCAAGCAATACTTTAAAGTTTAAACCAATATGCGTGTTTAATATATTACCTATAATATAATTACATTCATTATGTGTGTATAAGATATTACTTATAATATTTAAAGACAACAGAAGTACTTAACTTCGAATAAAGATTCAATAAAGATGTAAATGTATTCAAAATATCAAAATTCATGTTGCTGTAGATGTATTCAAAATATAATTTTTTATTTTAATAATGGACGAGTTAAATGATGTTAAGAAACATTTCATGATAACATTTCTCATTCGAAATTATCAAAACGGTCTGACAGAGTTTTGAGTAATCAATGGCTGATCTTATTTGATTAATGAATGGTCACACAACACAAATCATCTTAAAAGTCATGCAAAGATGACTAGTTATGGGTCAATTTATGGCCCTTGGTGGATTAAACCAATTTATTGGATGTAGGGTATTGCGTTATATAAATATCTTCTCTCGTGGAATATTAAGACGAAATTATTTAAGATGAAAGATGATGCACACTTTATGATCCTAATGAATATGTCATAGCAAAGAATCTAAAAATTCACCACTCAGTATTTTAAACTTCTTAAAATTGAGTAATTTAATTTCAAATAAGACATTAATAAATGCATGTAAATTGTCAAATATAGAAAAACTAGCTGAAAACCCACACTTCGCTACGGAGTACATTCAAACTAAATACAACGGTCAATGTATGCAATTAATGCCAATATATATATATATATATATATATATATATATATATATATATATATATATATATATATATATATATATATATATATATATATATATATATATACAATAAATACGACGATCAATGTATACAATTGATGCAAAAAAATATGTATATATATTTATAAAAAAATCGTAAGGAATATTTATTTTTTTTTATAATATCCAATCGTCTGCTGCATTAGAAAGAAAAAAATATTTTTTTTGTCTATTTAGTTGTTATGCACGTGACGATAAATTTATTTAAAGTACCATAAAAAGAAATCACGTGATCAGCATTTAATAAATTAAATTCTAAAAATAAATCTTTAAAAATTCACCAAAAATCAGAAAATGGAGGTAAAGATTCGAAAAAGATCTCATTTTAAAGGAATTTTTAGGATCTTTCTTGTGATATAAATTTTATAACCCTCAAATTATTATTTTAAATGCAAACTTAAAAAAAATTATAAAAACAGCTTAAAAATTTAATTTAATAAGAAGAATTTTTCAAAAATCTTTCTTGGTGCACTCCTACACTATAAAAAGAATCGACATGCAAAATTTCAGCCCTTTAGGTCCAGCGGTTTGGTCTGTGTGTTGTATGTCAGTCAGTGAGTGAGTCAGTTACGGAACTGTTTTATATATATAGATAAACTCATAATTTATGTGCAAAAAGTTAATTCAAAAATCCCTTTAAAAAAAGGAAAAAGTTCTATATAGACAAAATTCAGAATTTCTTTATATGTGACAAAAACTTTAACATGAAATAGATCAACTATACTCCCTAAAAGGAAAAAAATAGAAAATAAGAGAAGAGAAAAAAAATTAAAGAAAAAATTTAGAAAATAAATTTCGAAGGATTTATTTATTTAACAGCCATATTTTTAAAAAAAATTTTCAACTATCAATATTATCATTGTGATCAATTTACACTCTTTCGAAACTTCGTATATTTTTACGATTTTTTTTAAAACTACAATATTGTGCTGCAGTGCTGAGTCGGATGAACAACTGAACAAATTAAATGACTTGCAAATTATGTAAATTTTAACTAACCTTAATTTCAGTTTTTCTATAGTTTAGTACAATCAATCATTGTAAGACATTTTATTTCTTTCAAAAACTGCTTTGGGATCACGCATATTTGTTAGTAAAAATACATAACCTGTAAAATAAATATCCTGTAATTGCATATAAGTTGTAATTAAAAAAAGCTATTTAATCAGAATGCCAGTCTGATTGGAGGTCTATTTTTATATACTTTTTCCAAAATATTAAATTAATCCAGCGTTTTATAGAAATTTCATAATTTATTTTCATTTCTTCACGCGTTTACATAGCAGTTGTCAACCGCGAATCAACTGCTGAAGGAAAAAATGAAAAAAGGCTACGTGTTTCCTAAAACACTAAGCACATTTACGTGCATACAGAGAGAGAGAAAAATAATTTAATCCATCGAAATTCTTTTACAGTCGTGATGAAATTCAAATGTACTATAAAGTGTATAGAATAAAACAGTATTATCCCCAGGGTTATATCATGATAACAATGCCAGGAGCAACATTTTTAAACCGTACGGTATGTACGTGCCCTTACGTACATCTGTTAAGCTTGGTGTATCTCTGTATGGATTCTTCCACGGTTTGCCATTTTCAATAAGATATATTGAAAAATCCTGACAAGGTATCTCTAAAATTTAGTACAGCGTTATTTTGCACTAGTTTCAATAAACTCCCTTCAATTTCGAGTAAAAAACCTCAAGAAATCCCACGCAAAAATTAGCCGAAAATTTTTATTTTCCCTTTGGACGATTATGAGCTTTATAATTAAAATTATTATCAATCCTGATTACGAATTATTGTAAAACCCTTTTCTATGCAGAAAAATGGAGAAAAAAATTGCAAATAGTGCTATTGGTTAAGCAGATATAACAAAAACTAAACATGCTTTTAATTTTGAAATTTTAAAGTTTAAAAAAGAATTCAAATTGTCTTTATTTTAACTCAAACTGAATTTTGAAACAAAGGCACATTTGACGTGAAAAAATCATTCCGAAATGCAAGTCAACAAAATATCTAAATTTTATTTCCAGGACCCCCTGAACATGCTTTAGTTCATGTAACTTGTTATGTTGTTTTGGGGAATATATTTTAGTAAAAATTTAGTATAATAAATAAATTATCAAACATGATGATTGCCCTGACAATTTGATATTGCCTATTCAGGTCCGAGAGACCAATGATGTTAATCATCAATGGTCTTATCATCAGTGGTCTAATCATAGTGGTTCAAGGATGACGAACTTTATTTGGATGACCTCCCGAAAAATTCAATATATCTTTATCTGTTAACCTGTCGGCTAATTTATAAACAGGATAAAGAAAACTTTTAACATAAGATTAGCAAGTGCCATTGGCATTGGAAAAAATACATACAAACAGTATTCAACAAAAAAAATTTCCCCATGATATTGACCGAAAAAATTAACTTATATATTACAAAGTATTTCCTATGAAATAACCTTAAAAAAATATCAGTTATTATGTATTTTATTGTTAAATAATGGATGAGATTTATATCAGCTTCATATTTGGTAAGGTATACGCCAAATAAGATTTAACTGTAGCTCTAATGCCGAAATTAATATTCAAAAGTTTGTTTGTTTTTTCTCCCAGAAAAAAAAAGATTCGCATACTTATGTAGAGGAAAACTGTCAAGATAGCCATCAGAAGCTCTTTGAAACAAATGAAGTTTTCAGGTTTCGCATTCCAAGTATTCACTATTCCCTTTTCTGAATTTTTATTACTTATGCCGATAATTGTTTCCAGATTATTTCTGACTTTCGTTCCCTAACAGAACGAACTGTAATTCTATTCAGTGCATTTTTGAAGGACTTTTAAATTCAATCACCAATTCCAAGGTCCCCAAACTGAACAACAGCAATAAGTCTTTTCATACCATCTCTGGCACGAGAACCACAGATTCGCCATCCGCGGTCCAATATTGGGGTCTTCCGACAATAGACCATATGAATAGTCTTCCCATCAAACTGTTTCCTGGGTAACCGACAGTCACACGTTATCAGTAGCCCGCTGACCGATTCTGGGCATTTAAAGTTCAAATGGCGGCTAAATATTCCAAAAAGATCTATAAAAGGCTAGTTATTTACAGACTATAAAACGCTAGTTAAGGCAGAGGCAAGAAA
This sequence comes from Dolomedes plantarius, assembly GCA_907164885.2. NCBI lineage: Eukaryota > Metazoa > Arthropoda > Arachnida > Araneae > Dolomedidae > Dolomedes > Dolomedes plantarius. The sequence continues at coordinate 86,014,814 of OU015492.1, forward strand.
CACCAAGAGCTATTTTGGTCGAGAGAAATTGAAGATCCTTCTACTTATGTATGCTAGAACAGGGTTTTTTGTTAAGACTACAAAAATAATTATTTGAGGAATGATACAGTATGCATTATCAAAAAAGAAAACAGACTTTTGGATATGTCCCTTAGAAATGACATTGTCAATCATGTCTCATCTTATCCGAAATAGACAGAAAAGGAAAGTCATTTACCGTTGCTCCAGGTTTCATTTAACTTTCATATTAACGAATACCACTAAAATTTTTAACTCGATTTTTATATAATACATTCTTAAAACTTTTGTAAGTGATTGTAATCAACCATTATTGACGAAAGAGTTGATTTTGTTGGGGTTAATGCATTTATAGCGCCTGGAAAAAGAAAAAAATACCTCCAGCTTGGTAACTACCTTCAGATGGTATAGTAATGTAGAATAAACTGAACTGAACCAGAAATTATTATCATATCAAGCCATCGAGCCCTGTATTTATGAATTGCACTATAAGTGAAGTGTAAACTATATGAAGCAGTACGATTTAAAACCTATTTGTGGGGTGAATTTTTCAGTTTCTTTTAAGTCACGTTTCGCATCCATGGATATTAAGCAAGTAATTTTACGCCGACTTATAATTATAGAAAAAGCTGGTGGCAACGACCTCGAAAGACAATCTCAGACAGTTCTTCACTTTTGGTTTTTAAAGGATTCTAAGACAATGGGGGAAATCGTAGAACGCATGATCTCATCCCGGGCCGTAAGAACAATTCATTTTGGGGAGAAAAAAAATCTAGGAATTCCATTTCTTATGCTTTTTCGTAGGAAATATAAAAAAAAGGTATTATGATATAGAAATAAATACTCAAGTCCTTTTTTCTATCTCTTTTAATCCTAGCTTCCTCGTGGCTGATTGTAAAGTTAGACGCGTAGGACAAAAAATGTACATTTAGATATCTAAGCGTGTTACTTAAAGCCACCTTAATCTTCTGCCTTACTGATACATGTAGCACTAGAAAATGTAATTTAAATCAAATGCAATCAAAGGAGTAATCAAGTGGGCAGCAGTGGTGGTTTGAAATTAATCGGAAGTGTTTTATCACGAATATAAATAAATGCCATATAAGAGTACAGAACAAATCAGACCGGCTGAGCCGTAGTCTGTATCAGTTCTGCATTTTGGAATAGACTGAGGGATTGGGTCCATCTATTTTGTTAGCATTCCATCAGACGTAAATGAAATAAATTTGACCGAATATGGATCTGAAATTTAAGGAAGCAGAAGAGATTAAAACCACTAAGTAGGTTGAATAGGGAAGTATTTTTATGTAAAGTCCTTATTTGTCTTAAGCTTTTAAAATATGCAATCAGTAAGAGACGCAGCCTGGGTTGGCTCAGTTCACTCAAATTTGAAACCGATTCGCTTCAGATATTAAGAATTGGGGCTGAAAATTCTTGCAAGGTATCTCTATAAAATTTAGTACAGCATTATATTGCTCTCTTTTTAATAAGCTCCCCTCAATTTGGAGTAAAAACCTGAAAATATTCTACGCAAAAATTACTCGAAAATATTTCCCCCTATAGAGTGATTAAGAGCTTTATAATCGAAATTTTGAATAATCCTGATTACGAATTATAAATAGTCTCATCTAATAAACATCGATACATACAAATATATCAACAAATTTATTTTGAGATGGTTCAAGGGGTCAGGAAGATGTGATAGGATTCTTATGGACTTATACAATGTAAATAATTCAACACAAAATAAGAAATTAAAATACATTAAGAAGGCATAAACAACCGAACGATATCAACAGAAAAACTGAACTAGCGTTGAATAATTTTAAACTTTTTAATAAAAGAATGCGCAGTTGCAACAAATCTTCACAGTGAAAAAAATAGACAATTATTGCTAGTAAAATTTAAATATTTCAACAGAGAAAGCTATTATATAACAGAAAGAATGCAATGACAGTCAAACAAATTAACATAAATCCTACACTTAGCTAAACGCACCATAAATGGAAGATTCTGTAGCAGTATGAAAACTAAACCATATAACGAGCAACCGACCGGTCTCATTATCAGAAGACCTAACCGAATCAGTTACCTCAAGGGAGAACTTTCTGAATAAGATGCAGGTCTAGCCAAAAGACATCCCAAAACCCCGGGTGGCGCTGTAGTTGTGATGCAGTGGTGCAATTAAGGTTAAAATTGCTGATTTTTAGTCATAACCGCCACTTCACATTTTATCGGGATAGGGTGAGTGAGCCTTTTATATTTCTGTCTTTTCATTTGTGTTCTTTTTAGGATTGTATGTTTCTTTTTACTGCTACAGAATTTTGCATTTATAGTGAGTTTAGCTCTAAGTGCAGGATTTCTAAATATATTCAATTGATTTGACAATCTGTTTCCATGGGGATCACGGGATCTTGGGATGTTTTTTGGCTAGACTTGTATCCTATTCAGAAAGTTCCCCCTTGAGGTAACTGATTCGGTCAGGTCTTCTGATGAAGAGATCGGTCGGTTGCTTCGTTATATGGTTTAGTTTTTATACTTCTACAGAATCTTGCATTTATGGTACGTTTAGCTCTAAGTGCAGGCTTTCTGTTTGTTTGACTGTCATTGCATTCTTCCTGTTATATAATAGCTTTCTCTGTTGAATTATTTACATTTTACTAGTTATAATAATTCTTATGGACATCATACACAATGAAGCTCTCCATATAGGAAGCAATTTCGCGATTTAAATTACTTCTAAGTTACTATGACTCCAGAAGCTGAAACTCTATATTACGGTTTCAAGTTAATGACAGAAACCATCAAAAAATTATTTTCTCAACATAAACCAGCTGTCCCGTAACATAAAACTAGTTATTATATGAATAAGAGTTCCAAAATCTTAAATAAAAAAATAGGTATAACTTAGTTCATGAAATTACAACTATTTGAATTGCTTATGATCTGTATTTTGAACAACACGTGAAAGCAATTGCTTAATCATCAAAGCGCAGTTTATTACACTGGTGAAATAAATTAAGAGAATTTGCATATTTTATCGAATTTCATGAAAAGAACTGAACTGAATTTAAAACCACTGCTTCTAGACAAAAATGCAAATCTTGTACGTCAAATACGTAAGCGTACACGTGTGTGTAGGCGAAGCCAGTAGAGAAACAGTCTTTATAAGCGCGCGTAAGTTAAGACGCATTTCGTTCGCTAGCACACCTCGGCGAATTTCTTGGTGTTATTTTGCAGCAATCGGTTAATTTCTAATTTTAACAGTAAAAGTGAGTAACCACCAACGTTTAGATGATGAAATGAGGTGGCGAATTGTGGGGAGGCTAAAAGCAGGCCAATCTCAAGTCCAAATTTGTAGAGAGTTCAATTTAACGCCCAGCGTCGTGTGTAACTTATGGAAACAGTTCCAGGATACAGTATCCATCGAGAGAAAGCCTGGGCAAGGTCGTCCAAGAGCCACGACGGCCAGAGAAGATCGCCATTTGTCGATTACAGCGAGGCGTAACAGGAGTGCTACAGCTTCTCAGCTCTCTCGTGACTTGTATGCAGCCACAGGAACCCGTGTATCAAGGGTGACTGTTTCCAAAAGACTTCGTGAGAGAGGGTTGTTTGCAAGAAGACCTGCTGTTTGCGTCCCGATCACTTCTACGAACAGGAGAATCCGTTTATCATGGTGCAGAGAGCATAGAGATTGGAGTATGGATCAATATGCAACCGTTCTTTTCACTGATGAGTCCCGGTTCAGCCTAAACACCAATTCTCGCCGTACGTTCATATGGAGAGAACCAGAGACCCGCTACCTATCCTCCAATGTCCGCGAAATCGACCATTATGGCGGAAGAGGTTAAATGGTCTAGGCAGGCATCATGTTGGATGGCCACACAAATCTCCATGTCTTTGAGCTCTATGTTCGCCTTTTCAGGGGTGCAGTTGGCCCTGAGTTCATTTTAATGGACGATAACGCGAGGCCACATAGAGATCTTCTGGTCGACGAATTTCTAGAGAGTGAGGATATTCGTCGGATGGATTGGCCAGCCAGATCTCCAGACCTTAACCCTATAGAGCATGTCTGGGACGCTCTGGGGAGGGCGATTGCAACTCGCAACCCCCCTCCGAGAACCATCCAGGGAATGAAAACAGCGTTGCTGAACGAGTGGGACCAATTGTCACACGAAATGATAAACTGCCTTATTTCAAGTATGAAATCACGCTGCGACACCTGTATATCTGTAAAAGGGGACCATACCCCTATTAACCCACCTATTAACCCATTTTTTTTGTTTATTCTGAAAACGCTGTTTCATACCTTCCGACTCCAACGAGTGTTACGCACGATCATGGGGTTGTATTACAATTATTGAATGGTTATTTGTTTTGTATTGTATCAATGTATGTACATATCAAATTTCATTAAAATCGGTACAGTAGTTCTAGAGATAATCAACCAGGTCTGCAAATTCTCTTAATTTCTTACACCAGTGTACATTTGAGTACACCTCACCGCGGCACGAAGTGGATAAAAATTTTATGCCGTAATACCTACGAGCATTGGGTATATTTTGAATGAATACCATTGATAGTCTCAGACTTCTAGGTCTTCTTTATAGTAAAACTAGCTGAATACCCGTACTTAGTTGCGGAGTACATTCAAATTAAATACAGCTGTCAATGGATGCAATTAATGCTAATATATATATATATATATATATATATATATAATAAATACAACGGTCAATGCATGCAATTGGTGTTAAATAAAAAGTATATTTATAAAAAAAAATCGTAACGGATATTTTTATAGACAAAATAATGTAGAAGAAAATATTCAAATTAAATCTAATAGAACATACTAAAGAATGTAGTACAGATAATATCGTACAGTTTAAGGAATATATCTTTTACTGTATTTTATATTTTTGGGGGTAATGCCCAATCGTCTGCCGCATTAGCAGGAAAAACATTTTTTGTCTATTTCGTTGTTATGCATGTGACGCAAAATTAGTTTAAAGTATCACAAAAAGAAAAGAAACCACGTGATCAGCATTTAATAAATTAAATTCTAAAAACAAATCTTTAAAAATTCACCAAAAATCAGAAAATGGAGGTAAAGAATCGAAAATGATTTCATTTTCAAGGAATTTTTAGGATCTTTCTCGTGATATAAATTTTATAACCCTCAGATTATTAGTTTAAATACAAGTTTAAAAAAAGTTACAAAAACATCTTAAAAATTTAATTTTAAAAAATCTAAGAGGAAATTTTCAAAAATCTTTCTTAGTTCACCCCTATACTACAAGAAGAATCGCCATGCAAAATTTTAGCCCTTTAGGTCCAGCGGTTTGTTCTGTGCGTCTGTCAGTCAGTCAGTCAGTCAGCTACGGAACTGTTTTATATATAGAGATTATTATAGATGTGGATATATTTACTAATTACTGCTAAATAAGTATGATGGTACACCAGTCACACTTAATCACATAATAAGGCTAGATTTTAAAAACTATTGTTTCCTTCATCCCGTTTAGATACTGATATGCATATTCAACTACGATACGAAGGCATGGATGTAAAAGTTTTTCAGTTTCAAAACACTTCGTGGTAAAAAGTAATATGGTTTCTTTAAAGTACTTATGATGACATAACTGATTGAGATAAGCAAATTTATAATTGCTCAATACTTGATATTTGCTAATAAGTGTCTCACGACGTGAATTGAATACAACACCGTAAAAACACATACACTTTAAAGCAATTTTGACATTGGAAGGGAAAGAAATTAATGACTCAGTAAATAAAGATGATCAACTTAGGAGAGCGATGTAAAAGATAATATTTAAAGATGTTAATTTTTGTCCTAAGACATTTATTTATGTTTCATTTCTTCAAGGACACACTTTTAAAGTAAAAAGGAGACGTGACATGTATTTTCATGTCCCATTTCGCGTGAATTATCGTTAAATCCGATTACTAAGTTTCGCTGTTTTCTTTCATTCCCAGAATCTTGGTTTTTCATTAATTACACATACTCTTAATCTACTTATTTCAATTGAAATACTAAGATTTCTAATGAATTCTGGAAGATAATAATCAAAGTAAATATTGATAATTTATTGATCTTTTAAATAATTACAAATATTTTCCACAAACCCCAGAATATGTTCTCAACATTTAACAGAGACTATTTAACAGGAATATTTAACAGAGAAAATCACATTTTTAAGATCCGTAAGTAAAACGTTTTCTACTAATTCTATGAAGGTTTCAACATACATATTATTAATTAATAAAGAATTATAACCTATGTTTTCTTGTCATTTGATATGATGTTTTCAGAAGAAATAATTAAATCTTACGCATTTAAATAAATTTAATGTTATTAATACAAAACTGAAATTCATTGTAAAAGTATATTATATTTTTTTCAAATGTTATCTTTGTCAATGCGGATCCTTCCTGTCTTTTAACAGAAGTTTTTAATTCGTTATATTTTATATATAAGTTTAAACGCTTGTAATTTCAATTATTTCGTCACTAGAAATCAGTTTCTTATTCATATTAAATTATATTTACTTAAAGTTTTTAAAATCTGTGTTAGCTGTTTGATTTTGTATGGATCAAAAACTGATGACAGGTTTGTTAGAATATGATCTTAAACATAATTCTTAGACTAACATTGAAAAAATGCACAAATTCTTTAAGAATTTGAAGACGAACTATTAGCGTAAGACGCGCTAAAATGAAAAATTAAATTTAAGAACTATAAAGACGAGTGGAAATGTGTATAGTTAAAGCAACAGTTCCTTTATTTTTATAAAAAAATAATTGCATTTATGTGAGGAGCAACATTTTCGACAAATCCAAGACACATTTCAGTGAAAGGTTTGAAAGTATTTCGAATTTACATCAAAATAGATTTAGATTTTGCACAATGTATTCAGTTTACTGCTATGAATTGTGTATTAAAAGAATATTCGCTTTAAGATTGATTAAATACTGAAATTTGCAACAAATGAAACTACCCGAGTTTTAAACTTTCCAAGTAGACAAGTTTTAAATGATTAAATTGTTCAATACAGTAAGCAACCACTTTTACTCTACCGTATTCTTTTATGTATAAATACTATGCAAAGATGGTATAATTCAACAAGTGCCTATTTCATGTAATTAATCTATATATATATATATATATATATATATATATATATATATATATATACACAGTATAACCTCGTTTATCTGTACTAACTGGGACCATAGGCAATCCGGGTAATATGGGTAATAAGCAAAACAAAATCCTTAAATAGGCAGACTTATCGTTTATTACGTAAAAAAACTATGTTTTGTAACAAAATTACATAGTATTGTTTACAAGACATTAAAAAATATAAAAATAACATTTCGGGATCAATCCACGTCAACGCCCTGTGACACTCTAGTAAAGCTTTCTTAAACTCAACAAAAAGCATTTGATTACTATAATTTACTGCACAGTCTACGCAGGAACTATACATTGAATCAAACTAAAAAGCGAATATTTGGTGTACTTATAGTTACGTTCTTGCTATCATAGTTAAAAATTATTATTATATATATATATATATATATATATATATATATATATAAATTTACTGTTCATATTTTATTTTTATATTTAATATATTTTGGCTAATATTTTAACATTTATACGGCCGCTCTAGCCAACCTACCAACCGGTCGGTATATTATGAGCCATTTTTAAATTCATGATGAATGTCCATTTGTCGAGACATATTTATCAGAACACATCTGAAAAATATCTACCTGCCGATGAAACAAGGAGATCCTTGTTCACGTCACTTGAATTTGCCTCCGTAGTGTTTCAGAGTAAATAGAGCTTAGAGAGATTATACACCACAAAACTCCTCTACACTGTTTATCTGTGTTGTTTCAAATTGCTTGAAGAGGTGTAATAGGTGACAATCTGTTTGTTCAGACCACAGAAATACTACAGCAGACAGACATAGGACACAAAATCACTGCAATTATCGATGGTTCTGTCACTTTTATGTATCATGCCTGAGAAAAATTATAATGTACTTCTACGATCAAATTACTGTTTGGTTTATTATCATTTAATATGTTTTTGGTTATTTTGCTAATATTTCCTAAAGATAACTCGTACCCTCAAGAATCCCACAGGTACCTGAAAGGTTATGGGTAACACAGTTTGAAAACCACTGTAATATACTAGGTTTACTGATTTAAAACCAATAAATGACAGACGAAAATCATTTGCTAGGTCACGGTAGAGGAATTTGTGTTGTAATAGTCATTTAAAAAACTATGTTTTAAATTAATTACTAATGAAACTTTTGGGGTGTTAAATTATTACCTATAGCACAAAATCACGTGATATTTTGTTTGTTGTATATCTGCACTGTCCTGATAGTTTAAAAAAATGTTTATCACTTCATTCTAAGATGAATGTATTACGAATAATAATGATATAATTTCCAACGATTTTTTCAAGTGTAGGTAAATGCATGGGAGAAATAAAAGTTAAAATACCCTATATACATTCGAATGCATATTTTTAGAATAAGATTCAGGAAATTAAATTCTTGGTGTCACAAGGACTTTTATTGCATAGTCAAAATGCAGGGTGGGAATAAAGGCTACCCTAAAAGAAATTGTCGTCAAAGATATCAATTCTCTCGTCACTTGAATTTAAATTTAAGGTGAACCCGTTAGTTAAATAAAGTACATTTGTTACTGAAACAAATGTAACGCCTCCTTTAATCTATATAATAAAACCTCTATACTAGATTAAATGAAAAAAAAAAAGTTTCAATTATGAAGCTCAGTTTTGGTTTTTTTGCACATTCTACTTATCTATTTCCTTTTTAAATCATACAAACGAAAACTTATATAAAAATCATTTTCACAAGCTCAATAATCAATAAAATAACCCTTTTTTTATAGATCTCGTTATAACTCACAACCTGTTTTAGGCCACGCTGCTGTCATCTCTCGATACACGATGGCAATAAGACCTGTACCTACGGTTTAAAGCTGACTCCTCAGGACTATGAATATTCGTAATAACAACGGGATATGACCGCACGGACTCTAGGGCTGGAGCAAGACCTCTAGCCGCATTAAAGAACTTTGGTCTAATTTCTTATCAAATTGTATCCATTTATGATCTCATTATGAAAAAATTCTCGTACAGATAGGACATTCACTGACGACAATTCAATAAAGGATTTAAAAAAAAGATTGCATTCAGTTCAAAAGTTACAGATGGGACAAAATTATGATTTTATCTACCATACTTTTACTTTTATGTATTTTATTATTCAATTTATAGACACAAGAAATAAATGTTAATCCTTTAACTAAAGAAGCAACACCTTTGGACTGCATTATTGTAAGAAACTTATGCATGAGTATCAGTATTAAGGGAGAACTGAGATGTAGAATTTTTTAGGGAAATCTGATCTATAAATCAACACATAACAGTTCATTGAAATATATAACAAATGTCAATTTTTTCTCAATACTCAGAAACAAAAATAGAAACAACGTATCCCAATGTTAATCCGATTGTATTAAGATATACGTTTAGAGCTTTCACTCATCACATTTTTTTAAAAAATGTCGTATAAAACACATCACACCAAAGAATGCATAATTCAACACCCGATGAATAGTACACATCATAAATAAACACCAGGAAATCGATGCATTTCCATATTACCTCATAACCGTTGCTTTTCCATGCAATCCTCCGGTAAAACTTGCGCGAGACACACACAACCAGCTAACTCCTTGGAGTCACATGCCTGAACAAATATGCTAAATCCTTCTGCCTTCGACTCCAACTCCGAACTGAGCCAACAAGTTCCGAAATCGGTGCCATGCGTCACGCCTGGACGCATCGCAATCTGCAAAGCCTGCGATTCCGTATTTCCGATATAACTCGGATAGCATTCGGGAGCGAGAAAAAAAAGAAAAAGAAAAAAACACAGAGAGAAGGAAGTTTTTACTTTCTTCGCGTGGAAGTCCGAGGAGTTTTAAAGTAGCAGTTGCTAGAGCACACGATCAAGCGTGGCGAAATCAAAAGGGAGGTAGACGTAGTCTCTACACACGCTTGACTCCCAGTTGGAATGTTAATGTGTGTTCATGGCAGCCCCTTTTTAATGCAGACGAGGGCTGGCTTGAATTAGCACACTCTTCGCCGATATTAAAATTTCTCAACGGCTGGATCGCAGACTGCTATCCTGTGAAGTCACTATCTTCCCACGAGTTTTCTCGCTTGGTGTATCACCGTGAAGTTGCCAATATACAGTGAGACCTAAATTTTGTGTTTTTCACCGGACCAATTTAAAAAAAAAAAATTGTACGACCCGTGATTCAGTAAAATCGAGGCAGAAGGAAAACAGGCTGTACAAGGATTGAAACAAAATTAACAGGTTGTCAAAAGAAATTTAAAGAAGTTAAAAGTATCATAGAAAACTTAATCGCAAAATTATATAGCAAGACCAATTTAAAGGTGCATTTAAAATGACAATTTTTAAATTTAATTTTGAAAAAAATTCGTATTTCTGCTTGCTTGTTTTTAGTTTAAGGCTTTAGTCTTCACTTCAATTGACGCATGATTGAAGATCAGTGATGTTCCTTAAACTGAAACCGCAGATCTGCACTCCTTTTTTTCTTCATATTATTTTTCTTAAATTCTTTTGTAATCCCCGATTAGCAAATGAATATTTCTTAATTTTACTTTCTGGGTTTGCAAATAGTTCTTTACATGGAACGCTTAAGTTTTTTTAATTATAATGAAAAATTTTCAAAAAGAAATTTTAATTTAATAATGAATAGACATAGCAATAATTTAATTTTTTAAAAATTTACTCCTCCCCAAATTTAAAATTTTAAAACCTATGTGTTCTTTATTTAAACGTCTACCTCCGTGTGCAATAAATGTAAGACAATACTATGCATTTGCTAATCTGCAATTAGAAGAAAAAAATCTAGATGGAAAATTGCTTATACCTTAAAATGGGGATTGAAGATTTGACAAAATTATTCCATATTACTGACAGTCTCTGCAAATAAGGGTCTACCGACTAAAAACGCAGGAACATTTTCCTAGTGATTTCAATTAATTGATGTAGTAGCGGAAGAAAGTAAAGGTTCTTCAATATTCGCACTGGGGTCGTCAATGTCGTTCAATGAAAATTCGATTAAGTCAAAATTGTATCTTGAGGAGATCACATGACGATGTACTATTCAATAAAATAAAACAGAACAGAAATTTCAAAATCCTTTTCTCTGGTATTTTTTTTCCAATTATTCGGAAGCTAGTGCACGAGTTTGCCTACAGTATTCTATTAAGATCTTTTGAATTAATCATGCCGTGAAATTTAGGATTTATTTTTATCTCTTTTTGTAGGCAACATAATTCAATCTCACTGAATCTTCTTGGTGACTTACTGTCCCAAAATTATCTGGGAGGTTGAAATCGCGATGCCCAGTGACTTAGCTTACTTGGGTGTGGGACCGTAAAAAGAGACAACCTTGACAGTTATCTCTCGAAAGTAGAAAACCGTCGCTTTACGACCTGTTCGTCATGTGACTGTTCCATTCTGATATACAATACATGAAAGATTACAAAGGAAGAGTTTAAAAAATACCTGTATATGTAAGAAGCGCAGACACCGACTTCAAATGTGGTAAATAGTGTTAAAAATTTTCTCGACATCTTAAGGCAGTGCATTTGATGACATCGCAGATCTTAAACCTACATATCAGGCTATGAAGGACTTTTCTCTCAGTTTTATTCTAATAACAGTTTAACAAATGTATATTTTTGAATGTGTCTTTTTTATGAGGTTAGAAGATTATAGAAAGAGTGGGCCATTCGGGAAATTTTTAGCACTGCATAAACAAAATGCTACTTCAGGTTCTTATTTATATCTATCGCTACAAAATAATTTTTTTTTTATTAATTTAAGGGACAAGGGATATTCAAGCTCGAATTTTTTAATTTTCTGTTTTTAACTCTATATACAAAATGAGAATAATTAATATTTTTTACTACATTGAAGACCCTTAGAATTCAAAATAATGACATTTTGGAAGAATAAGGCATGTTTTTCAAAAAAATTTCAAAAATGATAGCGTTTTTCAAAATGCTCCATGTGCATTCCATATCATTTAAAAACCTTAATTTTTAAATATAAGTTTACTATGTATCTATAAACATAACGGGGCATTGAGGTTTTTTTTTTAAGTAATCTAAATTCAAAAGTATTTTTTTTAATCTGCCTGTAATTTTGTTTTAGGTTTTTACTTCATTTCAGAGTCTACAAATACTCAAATTAACAGTCGCGTGCAACATGGAAGAAATCATAACAAAAAGAATGCGCATGGAGCATTTTGAAGAATTTACTTGAAAAACAGGTCTTATTCTTCCACAAAATACATATTTGTGAATTCTAAATGTCTTCAATGTAGCAAAAAGGAATATTAACAATTCTCCTTTTGTATATAGATTAAAATATGAAAAGCTTAAAACAAAAACAAGGTTGAAGGTCTGTTGTCTCCTTAAATAAAAATATTTTTGGAAAACACGGACTTTGCAGTTACAAATCTACCTTCATTTGCAGAAACCAGTGTTCAAAAATATGCATTTCCTGATCGCTCAAAACAAAATTACGGACAGAAAAATCCCCTTTGGCTTAGCACTGGGAATGAAGATCTCCAAGGTCAAGGATAGCCCGCTTTAAAAATAAAATCGTTCGATGAGAGAGAACGTACTGTTGAAGGAAGGTATCACGCGAACACGTTATTTGTAGGATAAATTTATCGGGGCTAAAGAAAAAATAGCACACGAAGGAAGAAAAAATTAATATCTGGGAAATCAGTGACCATGAAATGAGGGTTTCACAGTATTATTGTAGGGGGGAAAATCGATAGTAATCCTGAAATAGTTTTTTGGAAAATGTTTTTGACATGTTAAAATATTATTAGTAAATATAAAAAAGAGCAATTAGTAAATATAAAAAAGTGGCAATTAGTAAATATAATAAAATCGGGGCCAAATCAAAAATAGCACACGAAGGAAGAAAAAAATTAATATCCGAGAAATCCGTGTCCATGAAATCAGGGTTTCACTGTAACATTGTAAGGGAAAAATCGAAAGTAATCCTAAAAAAGTTTTTGGGAAAAAAATTTTTGACATTTTAAAATATTATTAGTAAATATAAAAAAGGACAATTAGTAAATATAATAAAATCGGGGATAAAGAAAAAATAGCACACGAAGGAAGAAAAATTAATATCCGGGAAATCCGTGACCATGAAATCAGGGTTTAACTGTATTATTGTAGGGGGAGAATTCGATAGTAATCCAGAAAAAGTTTTTGGGAAAAATGTTTTTGATATTTTAATATATTATTAGTAAATATAAAAAAGGGCAATTAGTAAATATAATGAAATGGGAGCTAAAGAAAAAAATAGCACATGGAGGAAGAAAAAATTAATATCCGGGAAATCCGTGACCATGAAATCAGGGTTTCACTGTATTATTGTAGGGGGGGGGGGGGGAATTGACAGTAATCCTGAAAAAGCTTTTGGGAAAAATGTTTGATATTTTAAAATATTATTAGTAAATATAAAAAAGCGGAATTAGTAAAAATTATAAAATCGGGGCCAAAGAAAAATAGCACAAGAAGGAAGAAAAAAAACTTAAAATCCGGGAAATTCATGACCATGAAATCAGGGTTTCACTGTGTAGGGGGGAAAATCGATGGTAATCTTGAAAAAGTTTTGGGGAAAAATGTTTTTGACATTTTAAAATTTTATTAGTAAATATCAAAAAAAGAAAAAAGTTAAATGCAATCAAGGTCGTTTCTACAAAATCAGTGGTCTCCACTTCTTTGATTGAAAATAAATCATTCGCAGTTTAATAAAGAAGATTAGAAACAAGTTTTTAATAAAAATTGGACAAGCATCTAGCGACAGATAATCCATGCTAATAAATCCCCAATTTATGATCTTTCCGGTTTTAAGTGAAACCGAAAAGCCAAGATCATCCAAAAATGATCTTGTGTATCACACTAAATAAGCTTCTCAGGGGTTTTAAAGAAGGTACAGATACCGCTTTAAAAAGAGTTCAGTCAAAACAAAACAAAAAATGTAGAAATTTTGAATTTTTGATTTTTAAAAGGCCGTAATTCCTTTGCTAGCGAGCTAGATTGACATCATCCAGGAAAAATTGTATTAAACGTAAATTTTTGGCACGAATATCCACTCACAGATATTTCAGGGTTCAGTGTATACTCTATAAGCATTCGGATACCACATGGCTATTAATCTGTAGACATCACTATCTTTTTTAACAAGGGTCTGGTTCGAAAACGCTTGCTGCGTGCAACTTTACATTATTCTCAGTAAGTGGGACACCTAATATTGCCCCCCCCCCTTGTAAGAGCTTTTGTTAAGAACGAGTATTTGGAAATATTTTGAACAAATGAAAACTTTTCTTAGAATGCATAAGAAGTCTCTTTAAAAGCGTCTACCTTACGCTCTAATCTTTCAGTCAGAAACAGTCTAACATTGTTCAATAGGACAAATGGGCAAGAACAAAATTTCTAACCTAAGCAGCTTAATACTAACATAATCTGGTTCAGGGACAGATGGTTCAAAGCGAGCACTACGGGCGTTTTGCTGGACGTGCACTCAGTAAAGTGTGATCTATACCAGTGGTTCGCTAACTGTGGATCGCAAAAACAATTGGAGGGGTCGGGAATAGTTTGAAGTAAATTTATATCTTATTGAATTATTTGATTAAAAAAATTTGCTATAAATATTGTAGTAATCTTCAAATCATCCCGTTTTTGAATTTTAATTTTTGTTAATTTTTACCAAAATGAAATAATATGAAGTTTCAATGACATGTGATTTGCCAAAAACAAAAACAGAAGATAAGCGAGACATTTTATTGTTATTGTGTAAAGCAGCGGTTCTCAACCTAGGGGGCGTAGAAAAATTTCAAGGGAGGCGTGAGTTCAAAAAAAAAAGTTAAACTAACTGTCAAAAACTTGTCAAGGACAAACAGTGCCAGCCCTCTCATTCATGTTGTGAACGTGACTGGTATTACATGCCAACCTCACCTATATCCTTGATTACCTCAAATATAATTTAATCAATGCCTAAATCTGTACTTTTACCTCAAATCTGTATTTAATTCTTTGATTTCATATGTTCTAATAATAATATGTTCCAAATTAAGATATGTGTAGTAATATTAAATTTTGTGTATGAAATTATCTATTCTATATTTCCATTTAATAACCAGCTTCAGTTTCAAATTCCGATTGTACTTCTTGTATTGACCACACATGGTGGTGGGAGAGGCGTGACCTCACATCAGTGATTATAGGGGGGCACAGAGCCTGAAAGGTCGAGATCCCCTGGTGTAAAGCAAATATATACCCAAAATTTACAATTCATGGTTTTTTTAAATAGTTTGTCAAAATTTGCTCTTTTTTTTTTTTTTTTTTTTTTTTACATTCTCCTAGTTTAAAAAAAATTATCTATTGCCAAATAATTTCCATTGGCTGGTCGAGGGATGTTTTATTTAAAGAAAGTGTGTTACGGTCGAATAAAGTTTGCGCAACACTGATATATTCTATAAAGCCTATTTCATATGGCTAGAAGCATCCATGCTAACTGAGGGAATCGGACCCACAAATTTTGATACCGAGTGCGCCCTAGATATTCAGACACAAATCTGCTCATAGACAGATGGAAAGTGCATTCATGGATCTTCCTTTTTTTATAAGGACAATAGCTGTCTCGAATTCCCCTATAGCTTCAGTTGGCTACTCTTCAACAACAGGTTAAATAACCAATAAAAAACCGACGAATCGGTCGGGATTGAACAGCCAGCATATTCACCTTTTCTTTCAGCATCGGTGGTATTTAACCTTGAAAAACGGACATTCAGTGCAAGTTAAAAGTTTCCTGTAGCAATCAAATGCGAACCTGTTTAAATTATTTTTACGGAGAAATTTATATCTCACTAAGCAAAAAAGACACATACGAGTATGTGTTTGAATCAAAAGTTCGACTATTTTCATGGCTAAAGCATTACTATTCGTTTACAAATTTTTAAACCACTATTGTGGGTTGCCGGGTAAATATATTTACAGAAATGTTACAAATTTCTGGGCAGATATATAATTTAAACTGCAGCTTCATGCATCACGATACTCTGGTAAGTCGTCAGTCGAAAAGGCCTTTTTTTCTCGAATTAGCTTCAAACAGAAAATTTAAAAATCCCAGCAGGAATATTTACACTTTTTTTACCCGTTTAAACTGTTAATAATTTTTAGTCATCAAAGTAGGAATAAAAAATTAGATACAAATTTACTGTAAAACTATAAAACTTTTATAAACCAACGTCTTAAAAGACGTAGAGAGAAAATATAAAACTAATGTTTATACAAACCACATAATGCTACGTCAGACAATGAAGCATTCTAGATATAAAAAAATTCTTTTCGTAAATCTCAGCTTTTACAATAATGATTCGAATATTTTTTAAACTTTTTTCTTTTTTGATAATTTTGGACATCATGAAAAAACGATAGCTGAAAAAACAATAGCGCTGAAAAACAATAGCGGATGAAAATGTGAAAGAGATATCCGTTAAATAAAATTTTAATTTTCCAAAAAGAGAGGTATAGATATAATATTCTAAAATTCTCTCATATGATTATTTGGAACGCAGTATTTGAGGGTTTCGTATCAAAATGGAAGTAATATAATAAATTACAGACAACTCCATAGGGAATCAGCACATAATGTTTGACGAATAAAGCTAGAAGCAACGTTGACTTACGCATTCTTATATATAAAGCAAAATGGTTGTCGCATAATTTGACAGATCTAAAAGTAAAATTATTAAGTGTTCCTGATTCTCTCATTTTATTTTTCTCATTTATGCATACAGATAAAATGCCTAGAGAATTCAGATAAAACTGTAATATCCATAAACGTGGCATACCTAATAAATAAGATATTAAGAAAACAGGACGAGGAAGGGCAAAAGTATATCGGACACAATTCACTAGCTGAATGAAAATAATCGAATTTTACAAGTAATTTAAATATGTGATAAATTTTTTAACAGTTATTTACACACGATCACAATCATCTATAACTTGAAGATATAAATTTCTATTTAAACATTAACAATGGAATTATATAAAACAGTGTACTTGAAGAAATGTATATTGATCATACGTTATTTAATAATAATAATAATAATAATTTTAAAAAGAGAGACAGACTTCGTAAGTGTAAAACATATTTCTTACTTGAAATTAAATTTAACCAAAAAAAAAAGTTTTAAATAACAGTTTTGGTGATACTTTTAATATCAATGACAACTTAAATCAAGTCAGTAAAATCATTTAGAAAAAAAAAATAAACCACGTTACTAGAAAAAAATCCAATCAAAATAATATAATACAGTGGATAATATTTAAATTTAGTGCTGCCATCTGTTGGCCATACACTGTAATACTGCTCTGTCGCATCAGGAAAATATTTGGTGCTGCCATCTAGTTTTCCATTCCAAAACGAATATTATCGCAGCATTTATTAACTAAATATTTTACATATTTAAGGTAAATAGCTTTTAATAACTAAATAAATCATTAAATCAGTACTTATAAATATAAAAATGATGTTTTTAAAATTTTTTTTCTATGTAACTTACAAAAGCATGATTATAAAATTTGAAATTCCGTAGCCGATGAATACAGTTTAAAACGTCATGATAATACGTCATCATGATAAAACTTCATAAACCTTAGCACATAAAAATTTGACTTTGATAATAATATTTAATTTTGATTTAGAAATTTCAGAACTTATGTAGTTATTTGAATAAGTGCTACCTGCATTGTAAATATGGGGAAATTAAACTGTACATTAAAATACATGCTTGAAAATCATTAGAATTTATTCAAAGAAAACCGACTGAAACTAAAACAGTTAATTAATATGGCAAGAAAAAAATCCGGCAACTTACTTTCAAACCAAGACTCTTTTCAATAGACGATAAATATCTGAGGGATATACTTTTATGTAGTTTTTCTATCATTTCTTTTACGTGCTTCTGATTTATATAAACACAAAAGTAAAATTAATAACTCTCCAAGCCTGCTAAAAATTAGTAATATCTTCATATGTTTTCAATTTAAAGAGTTATCTTATTCAGTTAGAAAAATCAGTTCTGTTAGTGACATGTAAATTTTACAAACGTAATCTCAATTGTAAAACATTTTACTATAATAGATCTACAAATTGAACCACCATGCATACTTGTTTGCGGGTCAATAATTGCTAAATTTTTTGCCTAATGCATTGGCCTAACACTTTTATTTAATACTTTCCTATTTAGCTCAACTGTATCCATTATATTAAAGGTATGTGGAACTAGGAATTCGAAAACAGAACTATTTTAAATTGTTAACCGGAAAAAAAAACTTTGGAAATTTATACTCTACTGATCTAAGTTATTTACATGACATCACACGAAAATTATCAGAGAAATTAACAGAGATAAATTTTAATTTGGGATGCAATTGAAGGAGTGAAAGTTCGGGTCATGTTACAGTATTACGAGTGGAACATACAAAAAAAACTAATGTATGGATCATCACTGAAACTGACATTATAAACAACGTAAATGTAATTGAGTAAGAACAGCATCTTATATAAGTGTAATTTTTCTCATATTGTAACTAACTGTTCTAAAATAGCTGCCGAATGAGATGACAGATGTTTGCAATCACGATAAGTTTTCTATAAGTTACGATTATATACACATACCAAATGGCTAGCGTTTACTAACACCTTGAATTTTACAACAGTTATAGGCAGTCAGTAGGTAAATTCAAAGACATCATGTTTAAAACACTACAAACGAAAACGCTTTCTACGGCATCAGACGTTTAAAATAAAATAACTAAACGTTTTCTGCTTTTATCGTCACCTAATTTCCAATATTATTATGGCGTATAATAACGGAAAATTAAATGTCTCTGTACAGTTATATGTAATTTTAATCATATGAATCAATCGATCTGTCATTTTTATTTAATAAATTAATAAATAAAAATTTATTTTAAATTATTTAGATTAAGTGTTTTCGAGAATTATATTTTTAATTTTATTTTTTCAGAATAAAAATGTTTAATGATTATCTTTTAAACTAATAACTTATTTTCGTAAATATTTTATATAATTTTTCACATATATTAATTTTATCGACCACTAGGAGCATGAAAAAAGATTATTTCACCATTCTACCTAATTTCTATTAATGTTAGACGTCAGTAAAAAAAATGATTGTTCGCTCACAAAAGAACATTATTTATGGAGTTCTTATATTTAATTTTTTTTTAAGTGAAACAGATTTCATTTACTATTAGTCATATTCGGTTACTGCATTAAGAAGTTCTAAAATTTTCTTGCATATATTTCATTGTGTTTCATTTTATTAATAGCGCCGAACTGTTTACTTAATAAGTATCGATTTTGTCAAAGCATTATAAAATTAACTAATACGTTATGCATATAATTATTCTAGCTAAGCTTTACATGTCATATCGTCACATAATACAATACTATTCTCTATAAATATATACATTTCAAAAGTTCTCGAAATTTTAGCTTAACAATACCTTGGGTCCAATCATCTTATTGCAAAAAATCATATCTAGCTCTTTCCGCAATCAGTAAAACTCCCGAATCAGTCAAGATGGAACCTTCCAAAAAACAGGTGTACATTTTCTTAGATTATCTCATTCACAAATATGTTTAAAGCTGTTAGTGACGTCAGGACTGATAAACATATCTAACGCTCCTGCTCGTCCAGTGTAAGGCTTCTTTATCCAGTTTTAGGGCTTCTAACCATCCAAACAATTGTTTATTTTTACCATTCTTACAATAACAACAATATAATCGTGCGCTTAACAAAAATAAAATGTGAAAATACGATAGCTAGTTTCTATATCTGCCATCTCAATTTTGCTTATGATGCGAGAATAAAAGAACTTTTTCTGAAGGCAAATAAAAATCTGTATTTGTCCTCGTTTATGGAACACTCTCTCTCTCTCTCACACTCTCACTCACTCACTCACTCTCTCACACACACACACACACACACACACTCACACTCACTCACTCACACACACACACACTCTCACACTCTCTCTCTCTCTCTCTCTCTCTCACACACACACACACACACACACACACACACACACACATATATATATATATATATATATCGATTTTGGAGTAATCAAACGATCAATGCGGATTGTATATTATGCAACATAAGGTATTATGTTAATGTATAAATGTGAGTGCTACATAAACTGTTATTTTATTTTATTGATTACTTATTGGTATTCCCGCTCTCCGACAGCTTACCTTGGGTGATTTTGATTTTATAACTTAGTTAGCATCTTTCTTTCATTAATAGAAAAAAATGTTTCTATTTCAGCACAGGCGATAAGCTATTAAAAATTTAAATAAAAAATTTCATACAATCGAACAGCCAACCTTTCTTTTCCTTTTTTTAATATATATATATATATATATATATATATATATATATATATATATATATATATATATAATGCAGCAGACTCTTGTGCTGAGAACATTCACCCATGCACAAAGCGCCTTTCATCGGTTACTTTATTGTGAACAGTTGTAGGTGAAACAACATTGCTCCCTATGACGCACGAGAGCACTTATGCCTCAGCCGGGGTTCAGGCTTGAGCCCACTCGGTGGTAGCCTGCGGTTCGAATATTACAACGTGGGAGGCTTCTTTAAAATAAATAAATAAATAATGTTCTCTACATAGATTTTTTTTAATACGACTGTAAGCATTATGTGCATCACCATTATGTTTTTATCAACAGAAATGAGAGTTTTATGTTTGGAAAATCGAATTACTTTTGTAGTTCAAAAAAAAGAAAAAATTCTGATCATCTCTTCAAACGAAACTACCGCGGGTTATTAACGTAGGATTACTTATCGTTGCTTACCTCTTTTGTATGTATATATATGTATGTATGTGTTATGTATATATGAGGCGGTGAAAGGCAAAGTGGTGTAAGTCAGTAAGTCAAGTGCTGTAAGTCAAAAGAGTTTAACTGCAAAAATTACAAAAAATTCCACCATAAATTGAACAAATTATAATTCATAACAATTATTACAATATTGCAAATAATAACTATTTACAATTACACTATAAATTGAACATGGAGATTACATATTTGCCCCCAAATGAAAAAAGTTGAAAATGTGACTTACACCACTTTGCCTTTCAACGCCTCATATCTATCTATCTATCTATCTATCTATCTATCTATCTCTCTCTCTCTCTCTCTATATATATATATATATATATATATATATATATATACACATACATACAGGTAACCCTCCTATAACAAGGTAGATAGGTTCCTAGAAAATACCTTGTTGTGTGAAACTGTGTTTTATGAGACCCAGAGACAGTTCAAAAAAGGGGGGTTACGTTCTAAAAACTTATTAAAAATAAACTTTTTTTAAATTCCATATAAGCTACTTAATTTTTATTAAAAATATAAATGTGTGTATAACACAAAATGAAAAGAAACAAAATATTATTTTCATTTAATGTGACCTTAATTTAATAAATTTCTTCCTCATCACTGCTCAGTACAATCAAACGAAAACCTTTTTCGGTTAAAGGATATCAGCTATACTTTCAGAACCTTTTTCTTCATTTAGATTTTTTGCACCTTCTATCCTCTTTAAAAAATCTGTAATTTTGGTTTATTCGCTGGTTCTTACAAGGTCATTGTCGATTCACAGTATAGAGATGGACAATTAATTTTGCAGCTCCCGTTTGAATTTTCGGCTGCTTTCAGTGGAAGGGTCTGCATGAAGGAAAAATGATTCAAGATTTTTGGTTAGGCTTAGGCCTTCTTGTAATTTTATAGAGTTATAAATAAATAAATTATAATTTGTTTATAGATTTTCATGTAAAGCCACTATAGTTCATTATTCCTTCCCATCATTATTTTAAAGTAATTTAATTTTTTAATGTGTCAAAAAATAATCATGTTTTCTAGTGCTATAGAATTACAGTGTTGTACAAAGATTTTCGCAATTTTTTTTTTATCGTGTTAGAGCGAAACCGTGTTACAGGTTGCAGTGTTACACGAGGGTTCCCGCAATTTATCTTATCGTGTTAGAGCGAAACCGTGTTGTAAGATGCCGTGCTGTGGGAGGGCTACCTGTATATATATATATATATATATATATATATATATATATATATATATATATATATATACACTGCTGGCCACCCAAATTGCAACACCAAGAAAGACAAGAGATATCACAACAAAATTTATTTTGTAGATAAAATGTTGACCAAGTATCAAATGATTAAATTTATAGACTTCTGTGAAGTGTGGTTCCTGCCAAAATCAGTAGCCAGAGTAGCCGCCATTGTTGGAGATCACCGCTGCCACACGCCTCGGCATTGATTCAAAGAGACTTTGGATGAGTTCTTGGGGTACAGCAGACCAAGCAGCTTCCACACGTTGCCAAAGTTCATCTGCTGTGGCAGCTGGGGATGGAATCTGGGTCAATCGTAGAGCAACCATGGACCACATGTTTTCTATCGGCGAAAGATCAGGAAAGCAAGGCCAGGGAAGCAATTCAATCTGGCGATTGACGAAGAACCGTTGGACAATGCGTGCCACGTGTGGTCGCGCATTATCCTGTTGAAATATGGCTGTGGGCAAGCCCTGAAGGCAAGGAAGGACAATTGGCTCCCACACCTCTGAGATGTAGCGCTGGCTGTTTAAAGTACCGGCAATGCGTACTAGAGGAGTGCGAGAGTGATATCCAATACCGCCCCATACCATAATACCAGTGTGCAGGACCAGTGTGGCGGTGCATACGCAGCTGTTCAGCATCCTCTCTTCACGGTGTCTCCAGACTCGAATGCGACCATCGTGGTGTTGCAGACAGAAGCGTGACTCGTCAGTAAAGACAATTTCATTCCATCCTGCCGTCCACATCCTTCTGTCATCACACCATTGGCGGCGGAGACGTCTGTGGTTCTGCGTCAAGGGTAGACAAAGCAATGGACGTCTTGCGGACAGACCACTCTGCTGTAAACGGCGTCGAATGGTACGCGCAGACACTGGATGATGCGTTACAGACTGCATGTGCTGTGCTATGGTTCGTGATGTGACTGAGCGATCCGTCACTGCCATGCGCACAATTTGCCTATCATCACGTGAAGTGGTGCGCTGAGGTGGATGCGATCGAACACGCCGGTCCGTCGTACCCTCCTGCATCCAACGATCACATATCCGCATTACAATTGTTTGGTTTCATCCAACACGACTACCGATTTCCCTGAAAGATAATCCACAATCTCGGTAGGCCACTATCCTTCCTCTGTCGAACTCGGATACTTGATCAAAAGATGATCGCTGTTTTCGACGAGGCATAATTGATCGTTTTTTTGAAAAACCACAAGAAAAACACAATTGCCGAACTTGAAATCGTCGAAATCTCCAATCCTTAAATAGCGCTTTGAAGTGGCGCCACAGGCGCGCGTGATGTGCGTCTGCGCTGAAATTCTAATCATTTGCATATCTCACCTCCGCTAATGCATGTTGTAAATTTCATGTTATTTGCATGTTTCCTTCAGGGTGTTGCATTTACAGTGGCCAGCAGTGTATATATATATATGTCAAAATTTTGAAGCATTTTGGTGCTTTTCTGTTTAACTCTTTACTGCTTGTCCAAGGCGATACAGACTGGGTTTGGCGCGCTGCCAAAATTATACCTCGCGACGACAGCCAGTTTTAGCGTCTGAAATTTTACTTTCCGGAGGACCGTTATGGAGGAACGTAATCCTATGTTAAAAATAGATACAAAAAATACATTTTGTCCTCTAACACAAAAGTTGCGAGAGTAAATGAAAATACATTTTATTCCAAAAATTCGTTATTCATTTCCAGATGGATATCCTTTACATCAGTCCATTAGCAGAGATCTACCAGAGTGATACATTTTCGTTAGATGTAATACTTTATACATGTAAACGCTATTGTGGCCGTTCTAGATATACACTTCTGGGCACAGGAATTCGGTGCCCAAGTCTGTGGGTTCGAGTCCCGTTGTAAGACTGGATGGCCATTTGGGTGTTTAAACTGTAGGTCCCAGTTAAATTAACATTCGTATACAAAAAAATTACCCTAGGGATACCAATCAACCTTACCTATTATAGATGCGTGATCTCTTAATTGATTTTATTTTAAATAAAAACAAAAAAAGGCAATTTGTTAAATAAAATCGGGTAGGAATTTTCAATACGCACCAAAATGTGAATGGATTACTTTTTATCTCATCAACGTCTTAAACGCACTGCTATATAAGTTGTTACACGGACAGTTTTGGCTAACTTGCCATAAATTGCCAGTAAAATCATAAAAAGGAAATTTATTAAACAAACTCGGGTAGAAATTTTCAATACGCACCAAAATGTGAATTGATTACTTTTTATCTATTCAAAGTCTTGAACGTACTGCTATATAAGTTGTTCTACTGACCATTTTGGCAAACTTGAAAAAGGCAGAAAGAGAGGTCTTGTCAAAGTTATTACAACAGTACCTTTCTGATAAAAATAGGCCTGTCTTATCACAATGTTTGAGCAATACAATGACAATATTGCAGTATATACGAGAAAAAAAATTTGAATACAAATTATAAATATAACATTTATATAAGGGAAGTACAATATTTTGTAAATCTAAGAATCTACTTTTTATCAGCTGGTTAACTATGTAAGCATGGATATTAAAAAACTATGCATTGAAATAAATATTTATATCTCTCTATTCTAAAAAAAAGTAACTCCCGCTGCCGCTGTCAAAAGCTTGTCACGCTATTTCCTCCGAAACCGCTGGGGGTATGGGGTCGAGAGCGATACCAATGGATGCAGAAAAATGAGGGAACCAAAGTAAGACATGTCTCATCTTCGTCGGACTTTTTTTCATTTTATGTTTTGTGGGAAAATATTGACTTTTTCATCTTCAGATTACGATAACTCGCCAAAAAATGATCGTAGCATTTTGATTTTCTTACAATCTAAGACTACAGACATTTCTCTTTCAAACTAGACTTCATTTGTTTAAAAATATTTTAAAACAGGCTAATATTTTAAAACTGACTATTTTCATCAAAAAATGAAACACAGTTTTTCAAGAAATATCGTCCCCTATGTGGATGTAATATCGATGCTCCTCGAGTTTTTATCTTGCAAAGAAAATATTTACATCATCTGGAAGCTGAAAGCTTTCTTATTCATATAAACCTCATTTCAAGTCTATATCTTAAATTTTCGATTTTTAATTGAATTTTAAAGCTGATAATTCAACAGTGATGAAACGCCCTTCGCATTAAGGGTTACAACAGTAAATGGATGGAAGCTACAACATTGCCCGAGAAT
Organism: Dolomedes plantarius; assembly: GCA_907164885.2. Lineage (NCBI taxonomy): Eukaryota > Metazoa > Arthropoda > Arachnida > Araneae > Dolomedidae > Dolomedes > Dolomedes plantarius. Next base: position 86,040,432 of record OU015492.1, read on the forward strand.
CACCCCTATGTATCTCGCTATTAGCCATAACAGAGGAGCGAGCATAGCGAGCCTAGGGGCGGAGCCCCTAGTTTTATAAATTTTCCTAAAGTTTAAGAGTCACGAAATAAATGATACTTTGTTACTTTAAAACGATAGATCTTTTAAAAAGTGTTGCCTCTTTACTAGGTCGAAGCAGCAGTAAGCTAAGGTAACGTCGCGCAATGGGGTATGAAAAGAGCAATTTATCACGCTCAATAGAGATCGTGTAACGTCTTCAGCATCATTATAAACTATCGCTTTGTAAAAGTACCTGGAGAAGAAGGGGAGGCTTAGTGAATTAGAAAAATAACATCGGGAAGTGTATTGATTTTTTGGAGAATCGCTAGAGTTGATAAAATTTTATAGTCTTATTAGACTTGAATAAAGAGGAAAAATACAAACAATTTTAGCAAAATGTTAATTATACTCGAGAGGAATTGAGAAAAAATTTCTCGCATTTCCGGTTGTTAGAGTTCAGTCTATGTTACATAATGCGATGTCCCAAGCCATCAAAATCGAAACGTCGAGTATTAATTTTGGACATAAACAAAACCAAGGGATACACAGAAAGGAAAGTGGGGTTCATTCGATTATAGATAGTTTTCAAGAGGCAAAACCTGTACCTCTGTGTGCTAAGTTTAAAAGTGTTTTTTTATTTTTTCCAGGATGGTAAAACAATGGTACAATCAATCAATGTAAAAGACAACATCACCCTTCTTAACTCGCATAGAATATGGCGAATACAAGATAATAAGTGTACACAGATAGCCCCCGTTCGGGTACAGATTTTAGGTTCAGTGTTTGAATAAGCCAAGAATGTTTTCAGTTCAGTGACCCCGCGATATCTATCTAGATACACCTAAGAAAACAAATTTCTTGGATATTTTTATGCTGTCTGCCCAGACGTATTTTTAAATTTTGTCTGTAATTTCCAACTATTCAGTTACACTCCCTATTCTAAAGGATCTCCTTTTAACAAAAAGGAAATTCAATTAAAAATTACGAATTGACGCTTACAATATATACTAATATTGATTATTCGGAGGAGGGGTCGTCAACCTTTTAATACCTACAGCGCACTTTTGTATCTTTGTTGATGGTAAAATTTTCTTACCGCCCACCGGTGCCGCTGTAGCTCAAATTAGCGCAAGCGTGAAATAAGTTAGGCGGGGAGGGTATGCTAAAAAATATGCCCTTGAATTTATATTTTTATTTATTCTTTAAGTGTATATATATATATATATTAATTACATATATAAATATAATATATAAATACAGAGATTATTTTTGCTTCCTCGTCCACGAGTATACTTCAAGACCTGTCCAGTGAATTATTATATTTAAGGATACGTAATTTTCGTATTTACGAAATAGATGCGAGTAAATGCGAAATTTGCCGATATGATCGAATAAATGTGAAAATTATATTTTTTACTAATTTTCAGCAAAAACTCGGTGATAAACGGCTTTTTAAGCGAAATTAGGTAATAATAGTAATAATTTACTACCATAATTACTTAACTAAAACCGTCCGTGGTCTTTGACTGATAAATATCACTCTCCTTCGGATTTTCTCCGAATTTTACCCCGACAGTTTGTCCGTACCGGAGTCAAATTTAACAATCTAACTGTAAAAATAAACCATCAAGTTTTGTGGAACAATTCAATAGATTTAAGAACGTCTCTTGAGCTCCAAAGTCAAGGGTATTTCAGCTACTTACAGTAGTCAACCAAGAAAGTCTCGTTGATGTTATACAGATTTTAATTACAACGAAATGTTGTTACCTTAACTTTGCAAAGGCAGCTGTACAAAACATTACAGTCCCGTTAACAGAGTAGATCCTGAGATATTTTAGTATGTACAACATAGTAATAAATGACAGAAGGCAAAGACTTAAGGAACATAATGTGGATATTACTACAATGTTAGCTATTAACTAAGAATTTTGATACTTACCTATCCAAGTAAGTAAAACTGTAATCCTTTTAAATAAATGCGAAATTTTTGTATTCATATATTTTATTGTGAATAACTGTGAAATTTTATACATTTAATTTGTTTCTTACGAAATTCCGATATTTTTTATTTACGTATCCCTAACTATATATAATCAAAGTTGGCAGAAGTAAATTGCAAAAGCATAATTAAAACCTCAAACTAGCGAAGCTGTTAACGGTGCATTCGATATATGGAGGAAACACAAAAATTTGTGACAACGGACAAAACTCCCCATCGTCCACTATGGAAGCTTGACTAGTGGAGTATGGGGACTAACTAGGTTGACGACCACTGATTTAGAGGATGATTTCCCATAATGATTAAATTATTGCATTTCATGAAGTTTTCATGTAATTATTAAATAAACAACGACATTTAGATACTCTTTCACAAAAAGAAAAATTCTTCAATACACTTTAATTTTTCACATGTATATATATATATTTTTCTTACTTCATTGCTTTGAGGGCCCGGGTTTGAACTACGAACGTTTCATTTCTAGGGTGAAAACCTCCGAGTTTCTCCAAACTCTTAAAAAGAAGCTTAATATATATGTTTTCACTTTAAATAATAATAATGTTTGTTTATCTGATAAGAAATATATCAAATATTCTGTCCACGATTGGATGATGAGGGTCTTTATAATGCACAAACACGCAACTGAACACGGATATTATGTTTTGTCTCCATGGAAACGTATAACAACACTAAAGGGCTTTAATATTCCATACGTTGTACAGTTTGGAGTACATTCACACCACAAACACTTAAAAAGTGTTTAAGAAAACAGCAGATTATTCCCATAAAACGGCTTCTTTATCGCCATACGCAAAAACAGAGAGTAACGGAGAAAAATAAACAAAAAATACAAGTACCACAGATGTTTAGTTGTCCAAGCTTAAATAAAAGAAATACGTACAAAATTTAAATCTACACTGTTATTGAAATTTGAGACACTATATGAACTGATTTAGACTAAAAAAAATTTAAATTAACAATGAAATATTTTTTTATTATTAAGACACAACTCTGAATCTCTGCTTCTGTTTAGGCAAGTATTTTTAGAGCCTATTTCACGTCAACAGTGGTTCAACCTTAAGCTTTAATTAAAATAAAATTATTAATAAAATATTTATATACATATTTACTTCAATTACATACAATTATTAATTTAATTAAAGTAAAATTTAGTTTTTATTAAAATCCCAACAATATATGAATGAGATATTTTTGTTAATAACTCATGCAAATCTTTGGTTATTTCACACTCATTCTCAGTGCAAGGGTGGGGCATACTAGAGAAAAGAATGCGTGAAATGAAGTCGTGCCCTTTTTTCGAAAATTATCTAAGAGACCTCATGTTTTACTCGCACTTTTTAAGCATTATTGTGAAACGTTAGTACCTGAACATTAAGCCTCACTATTGTGTTGGGCAATAACTACCCAGACATTTGTGTTTCTAGTAGAAATACCATAGAAAAACAACTGACGCCGAAATTAAGGATAAAATAAACTACAGGATTTGATACGGCAGCTTCTGCGATACAGTAAAATACTTTGCATCTCTTCACCCTTGGGGAATAAACGTTACCGTTATCTACGGGAGGAAAAATACTCAGTGTGATATGTGAATGTCATTGTACCCTACGAAGAGAATGAAGGGTTGTGAAATCAGCTGGTTTTATCAGAAAGCTTGCCGCGGAAGATGTGGGCGATGAAGAGTCAAAAACCCCTGCTGGGAGAAATGGTCGGTTCAATTTCGAACCATAGAGTGCAGGGAGTCAGTTTCGGAGAATACAATGCAAAAACCATGCAAATTGGTTTACACGAGATACTTAAAAATTAAACGTTGTGATAGTGTGTTCTTTCTTCATAAGGAAGGAAGAATACTTAAGCAAGCGAAGTTTGGGTGGTCTACCACTACAGCAAAGAGAGTGTTAAAAACTTATGCTAAATGCTATGAAACCTTAGAAACATGTAACACACTTGCGCCCACAACAAGATCAATAAACATGGTTCGATTTTGAACCATTGAGCGCAGGGAGTCAGTTTCGGAGAATACAATGCAAAAACCATGCAAAATGGTTTTCACGAAATACTTAAAAATTAAACGTTGTGATAGTGTGTTTGTTCTTTCTTCATAAGGAACGAAGAATAGTTTAGCAAGGGAAGCTTAGGTGGTCTACCACTACAGCAAAGAGAGTGTTGAAAACTTATGCTAAATGCTATGAAACCTTAGAAACATGTAACACACTTCCGCCCACAACAAGATCAATAAGCAGGGTTCTAACCTCAAACTTCGGTAATCATAACGTCCAGAGCGGAAGCCCGATATGCAAGTGGTCAGTAGCATTTAGTAAAGACAGTCCTCGAGCAAGAAATTTAATGTTTGTTTCATAGTATTCAGTTTTTACATCACTAGGAATATCAGGAATTTATAGAAAATACATTCATCCACAGCAATGAATGCATCAACGATGTTTATGCAATTTTAGACTTACTATAAGTATCTTTTATCAAGTGGCTTATAGAAGATGTTGCGATTAAATTAATTCCTTAATTTTGATGACGGTTAACGAACTATAACTCGTCAACTACTGACATCTACTGCTCAACCAATGTTTTAATACGATTATTTTGGGAAGAATAGGAGGGGCGCCATTACTTTTTAATAAAACTGTTCAAAGACTCATTTCCAGCTTTTCTAGCAGAGTGGCAGCAGCATCAAACTGAGTTTCAGAATGGAGCTTCAACAAATCTTTACAGAGACTATAATTTACAAAATATTTTTTGAAAAATAATCCAAACATTTCTCTAATGAAGCAAAGTCATTATGACTTTTTATATATTTTTATAACATATTCTCGCAAAAATCACCTGTAATTGAAACAACGAACTATATACGCATTCGACATTAAACTATAGTCAAACCAATGCTATATGCAGATGAGACGAAAACTTGGCCCGATTCGTACGCAACTAGATACATTAATTACCTTACCAATTTGTGCTCATTGTCTTCTCAATTTAGATTAGATCGGTCAACGAATCCTACTCTCGGTAATTCACCGAAACTTCAGTGCGTATGAACTTGGAAAGCTATTGCCTGCACCAAAGTCACGAACTTCTTTTTAACATAATTACACATTCGACCAATTACTGCCCCATCTCTCTAAACGGAGCGAGAGAAAATATGGAGGAGGAATCTCTCAGATTTCTATCCATTTCCCCCTCCTACACCTGATCGAGATCTCTGCTGAAGTCTCTCTTTTTTTTTTGTTGTCCTCAGCAAAGATTTGGAAAACTGAAGAGAATAGCAATGGGCTGGCCTACGTACTTTACTATCGGGTAAATGAGTGTGATGCAATGGAAGAAGTGGGATTTCAGGTTAATGACATGGATTTCAAAACGAGAAACCTTACCGAATTAAAACCATTTGTCTATTCCTTTCAATACCGCATTTTGCTTTTAATTAAGGGGGAGGGGAGGGGGTCTTGGAATCGTCACAAATTTCAGCACAAGCATTGTCCTCATCTCTTTACGTTAATAGATATTCATGACTTAATAAAATAGACTATTTCCAACAAAAGTTTTCAAAATTAGGGTAAAATATTTCGTAATATTGCTCATAATTGTCTAGATCACATTTTCCAATACCCGAGGAATTTATGAATAACAATACTTCCGGCACTGCTAACACAGTGGATTAAACTGTATTACATTATGCCTTCTGTCCATTTGCTATAAAATTTTATAACTTTTTAAATTTAGTTATTAAATCTTCATTCAGTATATATGGTTGTAATCAGTAACGGCATAGTTACATCCTTACAATAGTTTGTACGATTCAAACCAAATTTTCTAATTTGTGTATGGACTACGTTATTGATGCTTTTTCTAACACCCCCCTGGCTGAAGTTCCAGATCAGGTCCATATAGGCTTCGAGCTGAAGTGCGCGGCTCCGGTTTATATACAGCACCACAAGGGTCGGAGTCCGTCTTAGCTAGTTGCCACCTTAATTTTCACCGATCAACCCCAGGGGCGACATCTGGGGGGGGGGGGATCGTACCCTCTAACACCCTCTCACAGAGAAACTTTCTGGTCTACAAACTTAAAATGCCCATATCCGGCCTAGAGACGGAGGTATTTAATAGCGTACGTCGGGATTCGATCCGAGTACCCTCAACACCCAAAAGCCAGCCCGCTACCACAAGGCTACATCGAAACGTAAAGAGCAAGTTTTACTGGTAATTTTTTGCGTTAAAGGTTATCTTGTAGAGAGAGAAATGTAACTCGTTAGATATTCAAACTTATTCTTCTGTTTTTAACCGATTCTATTACCTAGTTTAGGCATCATAAGATTTTTTAATCTAAAAAAATTTAGTTAAAAGTTCTTTGTATAACATATCTCGAGAAGTGAAAGAAAAAACAATTGTAACATGGCACATTATGACAATTGTAAACAGGAATGAGGCTTCTTAGAAAATTACTACGTGTAGGAAATACATAGATACACCACATCGATATTTTCCCTAAAGCGTCTATCGATATTTTCCTTTTCCTGTATTTTCTTTGGAGGAATGTCGTGCAATGAGGATTTTCTATAAGAAACTGCACTGTATTCGTATAAAATGCAATAAAGAGCTAGAATACATCATAAATCATAGTTGTTGTTTCCATTAGACAATTGGTCCCAAATTTATTTGTAGTGAAACCCTAATGCGAACTCAAACCTATATTTTACAGACAACCCATGACCCTGATGAAGATATATAAAGCTGAATCCTCAAATGTAGCTAAATGTAGCTAAATTAGTTTTAAGGGGAATTTATTCTGATATAAATATACATTTGAAAGGAATATCAAAATAAAAGCTTTTAAATGTTATCTATTAATAACTATCAGGAAAAAGAAATTAAAAAGCAGGTTTAATTGAAGTGTACTACCGCTTCTAGGACTCAGTATCCTCTGAAAACTTGGTTTAATATCCCACAACTGTATGTAATTCTACAAGACAATTTATAGCGATAGATGTTTTAACATCTTGAATGGTAATCCGCAAAAAGAAAAATGGTGGTGATAGAAATGGTAGATCCACACAAAGATACTTTGCTAGTAGTAATAGAGCTCGAATGGTCAGGTTAAATAAATTAATTCGTGTTAAATGTACTGCACAAAAATAAGTCTTTCAAACATATACTTTAATGAAGTACCTCATGGGGAAATATTTAGAACCCTTCGCAACAAATCTGGCTGGATTGCCTATAACCCTTCAGCGGGCGCACCAATTTCTGGAACACCAGCAGGCGCGCGTGGCACAAAGTGCAACGATTCTTTCCACCTTGAATATTCCTTTTGTAATATTTTTTTTTTCAAATTGAAAATAATAATTCTGCGTTTTATGGCAATATATAAAATGTTTATAATATTGAGATATATTTATAATTAAAGGCCAAAGAATGCAGATACAATCGCTTTATTTCAAAACTGTCCGTTCTATTGGATCTAAGGACAACTTGCGAATGAATTCCTATTATGTCAAAAAACCGAAAAAATAATGAGATTGTCCATCTCTGTGATATGCGGGATACCGTATAATAGCTGCACATTGGATAGAGTACATCAACTCCTGCTTTTGTTGTATTGTAATCCAGTACAATCGTTGGTTTACCACGGTTAAATCACGACTACCAATGAATGGAAAGGAATACACGGGTCAGAAAATCAGACCTACATTAGAGAGGGTGTAGCTATAAACAGAAACTGTTTAGAACATTCAAATCTTACATGTAAAAACAAACCATTCAAAATTACGAAAATGTTGCACTCTGTACATGGGCGCGCCCGCTGAAGGGTTAACTTTAGATAGATAATGTCCAAAATAATTTCCTCAATTGCTTAAATTTAGAAAAAAATTCAGTTGAAGTTTCTTGTAACCTAAAGGTTGGTTGGGAGCGCTACGGTCATCTTTTGCTGCACGAGGGCTAAACTGACATAGCACTACAGCTTCAGTCTGAATGGCTTCAGTCTGTATGACTACCACGAGATTCGATCCTACGCACTCTAGCTATAGAAGCTAAAGCCCTTGACATTGTAAGTTTTTTCCTCTAGAAATCTAACGATGTTATCTTGAATACGAATGCGTCCTTCAACCATCTAAATCAAGTTCAGACTCTTGAAGGAAGTCACTAAGAATAATTACAAGATAAAAAGATCTTTTTATATACCATATTTTTAATTTTTCTGTCGAATCATATAAACTTGACAATTCTATGTATTAATAAATACTTTTTTAAATTTTTTTGATGAATTATCCCATCAACTTGAAAGAAAATGAAGTTAATTGGAAGTTAACTTGCGTTTAACTTTTCGTTCCCGTCCCGGCCAATTTTTGGCTGCACCAGTCTACAAAACAAAATTAACTGAAAATAACTGAAAAGGAATTTAATTCTGCTTAAAGATGGTTACAAGTATTAAAATAATGCACTGTCATCGTGTTCTGAGCTATTCTATAAGTTTCAAATGTCTAGCTAGTCGGGAAGTTAGTTAAAAATCGATTGCAAGATTTGTACGGGACAAACACACAAACAAACAAGAAAGCGAGTTAATAAAAACATGGTAAAAAGAAGGCGTTGTTACGCTGTTGTTTATTGGGTTTCTCTAAAAGAAGATTTGTCTCACGGACTCAGGAAATACTTGCATATACACAACTGTCTGCTGTTTGCGCATCTTCAAGAACGTTGTAAAAGTTTTAAAATAGTGCCAGTAAATATGTCCAGACGAGAGGATTTATAAAAATATGTAAAATCATCATGACACTCGGGCGAAAAAAGAGGATGGATAAATGTATGGTAGTCAAAATTGACGATGATTTTTTAATAAGGTTTTTTAAAAGGTTTTAATAAGGTTTTTAATAAGGTTAATAAGGTTTTTAAGAAGCGTTCTCATACAATTGGTATCGCAAAACACTTCAAAGCTGCCAATCACCTTTCTTGTTGATTCCTCTAGGAAGAGCAGACCTCATCACATAAAACTGTTCCGTTTCTCTATAGCGCTGATAAACTTAAGACTTTACTAAAGCTAAAAAATAATTTGAAATTTTTAATTTCACATTTATTACTTATCCATGCAAATATACATATATCTGATCGCGAAACAAGCGCGCGTACGTGCACACATAGTAAGGATTCATGAAAAAAAAATTATTCGTTATCCAAGCCAATCAACGAATAAAAAAAGTTAATTTTCTAGAGAAGCGTTCTCATACAATTGGTATCGTAGAACGCTTCAAAGCTGCCAATCACCTTTCTTGTTGATTCCTCTAGGGAGAGGAAGTGCAGAACTTATCGCAAAAAAACTGTTCCGTTTCTCTATAGCGCCAGTGTTATTACTTTGCGGCTCAATCTCATCACTTTTTAGGCATCTATTTCATCCTCCATTTCAAACTCACAAGAAACTCTTTTCATCTAAAGTCCAGTTCTCAAAAGATAATTTAACCTATAAAATTCCACTCTTTTATATCGATTTCGATCGACTGAATTCACGTTTTAAATCCATGTTTCATTCTTGTGTCATTTCAGGCTGTTAATCTCTTCTAATTAGAGGGAAATTTCTGGAAAACACTACAAAATGTGCGAGCACCGCTGTTACATAATCCAATAATTGTTTTGAACTAAAGGCTCATCCAAAATTCTAATCACTTCCGCGTTTATAGCATTAGGAGAACTTACTGATTTATAGGTTAGCAGAAGCAGGGGAGGATTCGTGGTTAGCGACACATTTTACGGACGATTAAAAAAAGGGTAGTACACATGGTAGTAACTTAGGCTAGTTGTTATTAAAACAAAATTACGTGATATGTAAAAATTCGGAATAAAATACGTCCATAAGCAATATCTTACACGAAAAAAATTCCATCATGTAAAGTTTCACTCGGACATGTACCTTTAATGGTCATGCCCTGCGACCAATACATGCATAGGCATGTTAGTATTCAAAAATTATGTTGCCCGTGTTAGAAAGGCAGTGTGTTATATTCTCAGACAGTGTTCGAAAAACGAGAAAAAAAACAGCAATGAAATTCTACCAGAACCATGCGTTTAGGGAAATAAATAAACTTAGGTTAAAAAAAAATTCTTTTCATTTCTATAAGTGAGCTGAGGTGGACTTGAAAACCTTAAATGATGAAGTTTGGTTGTTAGAATTGATCAAATATGTTTATAAAACCGTTAAGAACCCAGGGTAACTAGCTATATGTGCGAAATTTCTTTTGAACCACATTACAAAATAACTGCATAGCCTAACTGACATTAATAGAGTTACTAATTAGTTAAGTAGAAAAACACCATACGTTGTTCATATCAGTGGAAATTTCACAGAAGTGGTGCATACTTTTTAATTATATCCACAAAATACTCAAAACGGACATCACATTCATAAGACGTTCGCGTTTCTCATTGCGGTATAGAAAAATATTTTAACTAAAATGGGAAATTGTCGCTTATTAAAACTGTCTGCGTATTTTTAAATAGCAACGGAAAGGGGGAAAAATAGTGTTGAGTCCTTGTCTTATTTACATAACTACAACAGGAATTGAAATAGTGCTCAGAATTTGACAGTATATAACTTTAGCAGCTTACTTTATGCATCAATAAAATATATATAAAATTGCAAAAAAAAAATCATATAAAACTGCAAAAGAAATCATAAAATCAAAGTAAAGTTCAGTTTCACAAACGAAATATTAATATCGAACTAAAGTCTGTTTTTCCAAGAAAGAGCTCCGAGACGGCTAACGCATCGTAAAATGATCAGAAGAAAAGAAAACTTTATTAAATTAATTTAAATATCCTTTATTAAAACTTGAAATTTTGTCCAATTATTCCATTACCCTCTTCAGCAATTTATATCCCTGTAACATATTTATACAAGTTCTAACATATTTAATTCTTATATATTTATAAAAGTCTTAATGATTTTGTATAAGTCAAAAATCAAGCATTTAACATACTTCGTTTAAGACTATTGGTTTTACCGAAAAACTATCTCCCTCGTATTCGAAACTACAATATAGGGTTTTACAAGAAAAACAAAAGCACAACAAAAAAATGCGTGTTTATGTCATAAAGAAAACAAATCAATCAGTAAGATTCTTTGCATATTCAGTGCCAAAATATTACACATAATTTTCAGCCCTGTTCACGACATGGTATATGATGTCATTGACTGGCTCTTTTACAATTTTTCATATATCAGATCGAATCCCGGCGTTGCGCCACAAAAAAGGCCTCCGTATGTGTCGCCCTCTTCATAGGGAGTAATGCTGTCCGCCTATATGGTGCCCCCATAAAAAAAAATTAACAGTAAAACTGCGGCGTAGTATAGGCGAATGTTTAACGACAAGTGCCTCCGCATTGGTTTAAAAAAATAAAATAAATAAAAAAAATTCATACATAGATAAGAACCATCTCTCAAAGCTTTTCATTAAACAATCTTATTTACAGTATATACTCTATTAATTAATGTTGTTTATACTCTTTAAAATAAATAACATGCATGTAGAAAGATACAAAATTTTTGTACAACCTAGACGTGGAATCCAAGAAAGCACCTGTCTATACACACTTCCATACTTCCTTAAACAACCAACGCGTTTCCGAAACCAGACAATTTGCTCATTACATATGGTAAATAGCATAAAAATCATTTTTTACGCACCTGTATGGCAACTGCTGATTTGGCATGCTCTTGTATTAGGAAGAACACAGGGCCGTTGAGCGCCATCTTTACGTCCTTGCTATCCGATGACGTCATCTTTGAGAAGGTTCTGAAACAAAACCTAACATTAGCACTTGAAGGAAAAGCACTTGAATGGTCATAACTACCTGAATGTGTTTGCCTGACGCTCTCAAGCCAGACAAATTGAAACCTAGCTTTCATTTATTCAAGGTAAAACGTGTCTTTAACAAAGACACAATGCTCATATGAATAAGCGTGCATCAAGATACACCTTCACAGCTTTCATTCGATGCAAGGGTTTTGAAATCAAAACAGTAAATGACGTTAACTTTTTCACGCCAAATTAAAGATCTATACAAGGAGGTATTAGAATGATTGTTTTACTTCGTGTTAGAAGTTCCCTTTTTATTCGAAATAGAGCATTTATCTAACAGAAAAATTACATCAGTATTTTCTCTAACTGGAAAAGAAAACTTTTCATTCAAACACTGTGTTCCTTTTAAAGCGAAATATTTATCTAGGAAAAACAATCCATGGCATTACGATAAGTATAAGAAAAATTCGCTATTTGTTTACTTATTGATCGAAAAAAAACTAAAGTTTGAAACATTAGAATGATCGAACTTGGTGTCATAACCTCGGAGCCGGTTGTACAAATTGAACTACAATGTGTGTGTGTGAGGAATTCTAATTTTTAATTTCCATTCCTTATATATGAACCTTAATTTCTGTGACAAATGAAACAACATGTTTGGTTTACATATTTCTTTTTATTTACTCATTTACACATCCGATGATACTAACCATTGCTTTTCCCTGAATATTTGTGATACTGTCTGCTAACCCACTTCACTGTTCTTTTTAATTGTTAGGCACACAATAACGAGTACCTGTTGGGATCAGGGGTCGAACCCAAGTCTCCTAGCCTCGGAGTCGGTGTTCCAGCATCTGAAACATCGCAACGCCATGAGGAATCTCATTTATAACTCTGTTCCTCACAAGGCATTTCCAGAAAAAAAATTGCACGTTTGATTGATAACATATTAAAAATTTAAATTTTAGAATTCATTTTTTGAGGGCGTGGATCAAATCAGTTCATAAAAATATTAAGTGTAAAGCACAAAGTTAAAAGGATAAATAGTGTCAGTGCTGTAAAATTGAGGAATATACGCTCAATGTTTTCTACATTCAGCAGCCTTAAATATTATCCTCTATGTAGAAGCGTTCCTAGACTTCTATGTACTTGTTTACGATTGTATTGGATTTACCTGTAGTAGCACAATCTACTAAGCTACTACAGGTAACTGATGTTTACAAATGTACCATATTTTTGGACCATAAGACTATCTTTTTACATAAAAAATCGACTTAAAATTGGGGTGCGTCTTATGGTCCGAAGCTAATATTAAAATAAAATAAATATTTTCTTATATATATTGTTTATATTTATTATATATATATATATATATATTACTAGGTGACCCGTGCTACCCTTTCGCATGCGGTTAAAATACGATAAATTTTAGAGCGAGGTTGGTGGTTTGTAGTAGGATGAAAGAAGAACCGGTCCATTTGTAGCAACTGTTTATTTGTCAAATAACAATGGTGCGTAAGGATAATACAAAACCAATTACAAAACACCTTTGGCCACAATATTGGAGGTGAAGCATAAGACAAAACAGGGGAACATGAGATATGTACACGTCAAAACACGTTTGTAGACAATATTAAAAGTTAAATATGACACAAACTCGTGGAAAATGTGATATTTACATTACAAAACCTCTTTGTACTTGACTGTGCCATCCAGGGAAAGAACTTTAGGGCCAAAAATCAGTTTTTCACTTCCATTTTTAAAGAAACAATACAATGTGTAATTCTGAATTAACAATTCGTCAGAAGTGGCGAACTTAATCTTTAAAATGGTACCTCATTTATTTATATTGGTTAAGTATGAAGGGGGAGAAAGGGATCGTCACAAAAAACCACCTTCTATAAATAATATATATGGTTTATCCATGCAAAATGAATAAAGTACACCTACGCGGACGTTCCACATAAAGAAACTGATTAATGAAATCACAGAATGATAATAAAAGCAAACGATTTTTAAATTTAAAAGTTCAGTGAGATTGATAATGGTAAAATAAAAAAAGGGAAGAAAATTTGTTTATAATATTTATACTTCGATTTTTAAACAATCAGATGTGAAAGTCTAAATTAACAATTCGCACGAAGCGGAGATCTTAATCTTTAAAATGGTACCTCATTCATCGATTTTGGCCAGGTATGAAGGGAGAAAAAGGGATAAAACAAAAAACACCTTTAGGAAGTGTATATATATATATATATACACAGTGATTTCCGCTTATAAGAATCACGTTTATTATTACTGTTTTTGATTCTTATAAGCGGTTGATTCTTATAGCCGAAATTTAGGTTTTTGGACAGGCACAAACACACCTCTCTCTCTCTCTCTATATATATATATATATATATATATATATATATATATATATATTATATAATTTACCATAAAATACTCTTAATTTACGTTAATTATCTTTTATTAAAATTATTTTTTATAATTTTAAAAGTACAACTTAATTTCTAGACCTATAAGTAGATATACATAATTATGGTAAGAGAAGAAAAAAATCCAATATTTGTTACAAGATACCTGCTTAACAGTTTTAACATTTTAACTACAGGAAGGGAGCAAGAAAAAGATTTCTATGGTAGTTTGACGCAATGAAGTTTTCAGGAGGCTGTTTATATCTCTTTCAATACCAATAGTCTCAGATGAAGATTCACCTTCTAGCTTACGTTTTACGGTTTGATATCGTGCTGAATCTACTAATGTCACGTTTGCATAAGTGATAGTGGACACTTCGCCGAAGAGTTATGGGTTTCAGGGTCCAGAAAGCCGCAACCAGGATGTGAGAGGTGGGAAAAAAGAGTCCCTGTCTTTGTTTGTCAGTGGAGAGAAGTGAAATCGGACCCGGACGGGTAAAGATGCCCCCGGGTCAAGCTAATAGGACAGTGTTGTGCTAAAGCATTTCAGGGAAAACTTATGTTATGTCTAACAAAGAAAGGGACGCATTAAGACTGTATTCCATCCCATCTTATCACTCTTTCTTTAAAAAAAAAATAAAGATAGAACTTCGTGCTTTTTGAGGGTTTAAGTTGTTTTTTTGGAAAAATGAAAGGAAAGCGAAGAGTGTAAGCTGATTCTTAAAAGCGGTGGATTGATTCTTTAAAGCGAAAATTTTAACATGGAAATAATACATTTGTTTTTGTTTTTGCGATATTGATTCTTATAAACGGTTGATTCTTATAACCACTGATCACTATAAGCGGTGGTTACTGTATATATATATATATATATATATATATATATATATATATATATATATATATATATATATATATATATATATATATATATATATTATATATATATATATATATATATATAATATATATATATATATATATATATTTTTACCTTTATTAAGTAAGAAATTGAAAATATCTTTATATACCTAAAAAATACAAAATACTCTTTTATAAAATTCATCCCATAAATTTGAGATGCGTCTAATGGTCCGAAAAATACGGTAATCTATCATTAATTTGTTGCCCTCGATAACATATTCTTTATCTAATTATGTGAGTTAGAATATTTTGTAAAGTCATGATTGCTTGACAGCGATATGTATACAGGGAAACATAATTTGATTTAGGGAATTTTAATAGATCATATCTTGTTATTTAGGAGAAACATCAAGTTAAATAAGACAGAACGACTGGGCGACGGATATATACTCCTACAGATTATACTTAAGGAAAATACTTAAAAATGCACCTACTAAGTCTAAAATTTCGAATAAAAATACTGTTATTTAGATGCAATCAGTAACAGGAATTTTTTTAAAGTGTGACAAATAATCTTTCGATTGTTTCATAGGCTCCATTTCTGTAAAGCTGAATTTAAAGGACATTTTTTAACGGCAAGTCCAACAGAAAGATTTTATCAGACAAGTCGAAATACACTCAAAATATATTCGATTTTACAGTTTTCTTACTCCCTTTTACTTCTTCTCGCCTTTCTTTACAAATGCGTTTAAAAATCGCCACTCGAAGAGAAAAATCTACGCCTGCAAGCTGGGTCTTTGATCGTTGCCAAGGAAACAAATATATCTTAACCTCAAGACACGTTAGGTTGAGATTTGTTTGTTAAAAAAATACGATCCACGTGCCACAAAAGAGACCTTTAAAAGTAGTAACGGAAAATTTATGAATGCTTCTTCAGATTTTTGTTTTTACCTGTAAGCAAATGAAATATCTGAAGAGTTAATGGATTACTGTTATGTATTGCGCAATTTATTCATCACACGTTCTCAAAATCTAACACCTTGAGTTTAAAATTATTCACTAAACCCATAACGACAAATTTAAAATTAATTTGACAGTGATTTCCGCTTATAAGAATCACGTTTGTTATTACTGTTTTTGATTCTTATAAGCGGTTGATTCTTATAACCGAAATTTAGGTTTTTGGACTGGAACACACACACCTATATATACATATATTAGATAATTTACCATAAAATACTCTTTAATTTACATTAACTATCTTTTATTAAAATTTTTTTTATAGTTTTAAAAATAAAACTTAATTTTTAGACCTATAAGTAGATACACATGATTATAGTAAGAGAAGAAAAAAATACAATATTTGTTACAAGTTACAACATACCTGCTTAACAGTTTTAACATTTCAACTACAGGAAGGGAGCAAGAAAAAGTTTTCTACTGTAGTTTGACGTAATGAAGTTTTCAGAAGGCTGTTTATACCTCTTTCAATACTTATAGTCTCAGACGAAGATTTACTCGGACGGGTAAAGTTGCCCCCGGGTCAAGCTAATAGGACAGTGTTGTGGTAAAGCGTTTAAGAGGAAACGATTATGTTATGTCTAATAAAGAAAGGGGTGAATTTTACGACTATATTCCATCCCATCTTATCAATCTTTCTTTAAAAAAAAGAACGAACTTCGTGCCTTTTGAGGGTTTAAGTAGGTTTTTTGGAAAAATGGAAGTAAAGCGAAGAGTGTAAACTGATTCTTAAAACCGGTGGATTGATTCTTTAAAGCGAAAATTTTAACATGGAAATAATTCATTTGTTTTTGTTTTCGCGTTATTGATTCTAATAAACGGTTGATTCTTATAACCAGTGACCACTATAAGCGGTGGTTACTGTACTTTAAAACGTATATATTATAAAATACCAGAATTTTGAACTAGTTTGTCTCTAATTCAACGAAGTATTAAATACGAACATTAGCGCTATATTTGCAAGCATAACGTTTCATCAATTATAGTAGGAAAGGGAAAATCGGAGGAACAGTGGCAATCCGAATGAGGTTTAAGTGAGAGTTCAGCAACCCCCCCCCCCCCCATCAACGTTGGGGGGGAGGCCTGGAGGGGAGAATATAAAATGTCCAAAATGACCGAGAGTAGTGTCGAATCCATAGTTTTCGGCATCAGTTGTGTCACTGAAATGAATAGTGACACAACTCATGTCGTTTAAGCGCAAGTTCAGCCCCCTATCAGCATTGGGGGAGGAGGGGGAAGGGGGAAAAATGAAATGTCCAAAATGTCCGAGAGTATCGTATTGAATCCATTGATTTCGGAGTCACTGAGTTGAATATAGGAAACTAAAAGTGTTGTTTATAACCAAGTTTTGAGTTTAATAATAGAGTGAATTTGTAATTTTATTTTATCATTTGTATACTGTACATATAATTTTAAATACCCGTAAATAAAATTACTTAAATTTTACACTATAGGTAGAATTTATTCCTTTTCCTGTGTAGTAAAAAATTGAGATTAATAAATACCTGAGCAACGCCGGGTAAACAGCTAGTATATATATATATATATATATATATATATATATATATATATATTGATGATTGGCATTAGTTGCATACATTGACCGTTATATTTAATTTGAATGTTCTCCGTATTGAAGTACGGGTATTCAGCTAGTATTAAAATAAGCTTCAGTTTTCCATAACTAAACCCACCAAACGATGACGTGTTATCCAGTTATTCCCTATTTTTTAAATCCTCCAAAGCTTATCTGCAGTGTGTAATCTGAAATTCTCCATAAAAGTAAGTTATAAATGTTGCAAAATTTTATAATAGACTAGGGGGAAAATCCCCAATTACAGGAATTTTGAACAACAATCATTCACAAGCGAAAAAATAACATTTTGAGAACCCCCGCGGTGGTAATTGAAATTGGTGTACGTTTATTCTGGTAAAATAGCGGTTTACATAAAAAAAAACTTCTTCAGATATGCTAGGTTAGAATTGAAATGCGCTGGTTTTTACTCACTCACCTCTTTTAATACTTAAGACATGACACCGAATCCTACAGATATACAACCAAATTGCTCCTTGTTTATAGAAGAGACGATTGTAACAGAAACAAAATGGCTCGAGAAGACTCTTGGGTACAGAACATTGTTTTTATTTTTAGGGATACAATCATTGCAAGTGCTTTAGGCTGTAAATGCAAATTAAGAGGAAACCATATGAACAAGAAAATGCTTGTTAGAGAGGAAATGGGAATCACTAGGACTTTCGGTAACTGTCTGTCATGCTTGGTTAATAGAGTATATATGTATAATAAATTCAAGGCTATCCAAAGTTATTTCCATTATTTCTATTTGCAATTGTGTTTCTTAATAATTATTTGAAGTACAAAAAGTAATGATGCAGTTACACTGCTGGCCACTGTAAATGCAACACCTTGAAGGAAACATGCAAATAACATGAAATTTACAACATGCATTAGCGGAGGTGAGATATGCAAATGATTAGAATTTCAGCGCAGAGACGCACATGTGGTGCCACTTCAAAGCGCTATTTAAGGCTTGGAGATTTCGACGATTTCAAGTTCGGCAATTGTGTTTTTCTTTTGGTTTTTTCAAAAAAAACGATCAACTATGCCTCGTCGAAAACAGCGATCATCTTTTGATCAAGTATCCGAGTTCAACAAAGGAAGGATAGTGACCTACCGAGATTGTGGATTATCTTTCAGGGAAATCGGTAGTCGTGTTGGACGAAATCAAACAACTGTAATGCGGATATGTGATCGTTGGATGCAGGAGGGTACGACGGACCGGCGTGTTCGATCGTATCCACCTCAGCGCACCACTTCACGTGATGACAGGCAAATTGTGCGCATGGCAGTGACGGATCGCTCAGTCAAATCACGAACCATAGCACAGTACATGCAGTCTGTAACGCATCATCCAGTGTCTGCGCGTACCATTCGACGCCGTTTACAGCAGAGTGGTCTGTCCGCAAGACGTTCATTGCTTTGTCTACCCTTGACGCAGAACCACAGACGTCTCCGCCGCCAATGATGCGATGACAGAAGGATGTGGACGGCAGAATGGAATGAAATTGTCTTTACTGACGAGTCACGCTTCTGTCTGCAACACCACGATGGTCGCATTCGAGTCTGGAGAAACCGTGAAGAGAGGATACTGAACAGCTGCGTTATGCACCGCCACACTGGTCCTGCACCGGGTATTATGGTATGGGGCGGTATTGGATATCACTCTCGCACACCTCTAGTACGCATTGCCGGTACTTTAAACAGCCAGCGCTACATCTCCGAGGTGTTGGAGCCAGTTGTCCTTCCTTACCTTCAGGGCTTGCCCACAGCCATATTTCAACAGGATAATGCGCGACCACACGTGGCACGCATTGTCCAACGGTTCTTGGTCAATCGCCAGATTGAATTGCTTCCCTGGCCGCCTCGCTCTCCGGATCTTTCGCCGATAGAAAACATGTGGTCCATGGTTGCTCTACGATTGACCCAGATTCCATCCCCAGCTGCCACAGAAGATCAACTTTGGCAACGTGTGGAAGCTGTTTGGTCTGCTGTACCCCAAGAACTCATCCAAAGTCTCTTTGAATCAATGCCGAGGCGTGTGGCAGCGGTGATCTCCAACAATGGCGGCTACTCTGGCTACTGATTTTGGCAGGAACCACACTTCACAGAAGTCTATAAATTTAATCATTTGATACTTGGTCAACATGTTATCTACAAAATAAATTTTGTTGTGATATCTTTTGTCTTTCTTGGTGTTGCAATTTGGGTGGCCAGCAGTGTAGTCTGATCGTAGACTGAAAAAATCAAAGTACAGATTGAGTATACCTTATCAAAAATGTCGGAGACCAGAAGTATTTCAAACTTTGGAATATCTGATGATACACATTATTACAAACTTTTACATGCATAATTTTCATAATAAATTAACACAGTAATAATTAATTTATTAACACAAGAAGGCCAAATCGTAACCAGTAAGTTTTTTTGGGGGGATTTCTAAAATTCTATTCTTGAGTCAGTTGAACATGTAAAATACATAAATGAAATAAACCAAAAGTTTTTATTAACACATTCTTGGCACTATTTTTGATAAAAATTTCCTTGCTACCTCACAAGTAATTTTTTCCTACATGTCCTCTTAAATAGACTACAGATAAATTATTGATGACTTTAAAAAACTTTTAACATCGCTAAATTAATTGGATCAGTTAAAAATTGCTCACTTCTTAGATTTTAAGCTTTCTTTTTACATGATGCCTGGTTAAATAAAAAACGAGCGTTTGGATTCTTTTACATATCAATGAGAACAGAATAGCTATCAGCATGATTAATACACGGTGTCCGGGCTAAAGGTATCCAAAAATCATGACTTATTTTTACGGAACTAACCATTAGATTTTTTAAAAATTTATTTAAATAGAAAGACCATCTCACCAAGTTTTCATATCAATCTTAGATTTCGATGTGTGCAACTTTTGTAGCACGACAAGCGTCTAAATGGTAAACCAGTTCTCACCAAGTGTTTCGTAGCATATCAAGAGTTATTACACGAATTGCTTGAATGATACGCTTCTTCAACTCATCCACAGTTTCAATTTTTTGTTTATACACAACGGATTTAATAAATCCCCAAGCAAAAAAAGTCTAATAACTCCTGATATGCCACGAAACACTTGGAGAGAACTGGATTACCTTTTAGACGTTTGTCGTGCTACTAAAGGTGCACACGTCGAAATCTATAATGCTATGATAGAAATCTATAATTGATATTAAAACTTGGTGAGATGTTCTTTCTATTTCAAAAAAATTTAATTCTAAAAATAAGTCATGACTTTTGGATAACTTTAGCCCGAACACCCTGTATTTAAAGCCTCTATTAGTTTTCAATGATCACTAGCGGCATAAGAATTTTTATATTACTCTCAATCCCCCCTCTGTATTAGCCACTGCACTGCCCTGATATGTGAGAGTAACTGTAGTGTGTTTACTTGAAACCGGTAAGATACATCTAACGAACACAGATTTGAAACCTTTACATACCTTGTTTAAAAAAGTATCCAATCACGCATCTCCACAGCAACAACTACTTACTGCAATTGTAAGGGTTCCCTGTGTTTCTAACACTTTGGTCATTATTATCAAGATTTCATATCTTCATTACAAACACTAGACAAATTCCTACTAATATGAACTCCATGTATTATTGTTAAGGAATCCAAATGACACCGAGATAAACATGAAAAGCACATACAATACATGTATACAACAATTACAGGCTTCAATTTTTTCCAAAGAAGGTTTCGTGCCAGATATCAATATAAGCCCCATATGCATACTGCTTAATCCCATTCTCTACCGACTATAAGTGGTAGCGAAAGTGAATAAATTGCTTTGTCGGCGTGAGAAAGAAAAATCTTGTTCTCTGAGTCATACTCTGTAAGATATTCATCGCCCGTTTTACCAGTATAGTAGGTCAAGTTGCTCTCTTGATGACATAAAGAGAAAGATAAAGAACAGATTAATGAAACCCAAACTAATAAATACCTGAGAAATATGTTAGAGAAAGCTGTAATTTCCGAGATTCTTTATTTTATGGTTTCAGAATCAGGTTTTGAAAGGTACTTTTAGTTGTGTATTTATCTAAACTATGACGTAGACTTTTGATTTTTCAAACAGTATCTAAGACGCCTGATGTTGCAAGGCGAGTTAACCTGGCATGTCTTCAATCCACACGTGAAAAAATATAGGGCATTTTTCCTTTTTGTATTTTTCGAATAACACATTAGTAAATGTATAATTTTTAGTTACGTTTTTAACATCTGAAAAAAGATCTTGAAAATCAAGGCGCGAGTTCAACCGGGTATTTTTCTTTAATTTAATTTTTCCGTAAATATTAATTCCATTTAGTGCCGAGAGACACCCACTTTGAGGTCCTGTTGAAAATTAACTTCTAAACACTTGAAAAGCTGCACTCTTCCTTTAAACTTTTGTTTCAGGTGGCAAATTGAAGATTTTCATTTCGTAGCAACCAGGGCCCGATTTATAAAATTCTTTACTATAGGCATAACTCGGGATGGGAGGCCCCTAACACTGAAGTGGGCGTAAAATTTCCAAAATTAAGACACAAAAAAAATAATCATGAATTATTGTTAAAGTACCATTTTACTAAGAATTGGCTATTTGAAGCGTAGAAGCCTAGAATATTATCAAGTAACAAAAAGCAAGACAACATATTAACTTCATCATTAAAACACCAATACAATGCAACCAGAAAAACTTATTAATCCCTTATATACACTATAACATACATATGATGAACTATACATATAACTATACATATGATGAACCAATTAATCAATCAAATTTGAAAGGATATATAAAGAATTGCTATTAAAAAAGGGAAAATTTTAAAAAAATTTGGAATTTGAAATTTTTTCTTTTTGTCCTTTTAAAATTACAATTTTGGGGGGCCCCGAACATACGGGAGTCCCTAGGCCCGGGCCTACCGGTCCTAATGGAAAATCAGGGCCTGATAGCAACACTAATGAGTAGATGACTGTAAAAATGTGTTTGAAAGTTAATTATGGCAACACAAACCCCAAAACTAAATACAGAAAAAATTTCTTTTCGTGCAGGATTGTCTTAGACGAGAGAGAAGTTTAGCGACTAAATACCTGCAGGAAATTTAGTAACACAAACCCGCCATAATTCCAGTGTGGGTTTGCACAATAAAACAAATCCAAACGACTACTAAGGAAGCAAGCCGTTAGTGAGTATTTATGCAAGAAGAGGTGAGTCGTACGTATCAAAGCAATATTCTAGAAAAACGTCAAAATTTCGAAATTCTTTTAAAATTAAATACATTTGACTTCATATTCTTGTCCCCCTTGAACAGTCATAGATCTTTTGAGTATCGATAAACACCGAAATTTGAGACCGTGGACAAAACTAGATCAAATTCTCAATTCGGAACTACGTCGGAAAAACGATGGCCTTGAATAAGATATTTTGCGAAATTTAGCATCCAATTACGCTACATTCGGTTGAAGCCATCTGTAGTTCCAAACTTTCAGCTTCTTTAGAATTTCAGCTTCTTTAGAACCTGCATCATTAAGCGAAAGCGAGAAAGAATACATAGATATTTAATTTTTATGAGGCAAAGAAAAATTTTTTTTTTCCTGTTATAAGAAATTCTGTCGTAATTTAAATATATGAAGATATTAGGTAAATACATGACATTCTCATCAAATTCTGGTTTTTCACAAAATACCAGCTGTTCACAAAGGAAACAATGTACTGGCTAAAAAAAATTGTTCGGAGATGTCTCGGGACTATACTAATCTAGAGAACTAAATTAGGTTACATAATTTTTTTCATTTTTAAGCACTCTAAATTGTGCACTCTAATTCACGAAAGATGGTAGGTCTTTCCATTGGGAGCTGGATGACTGCTTTTTACCAATCAAAAAAAAAAAAATTCCGCGTTTGGAGTTCCTTTTCCTCCACCACACTTCTTGACTAAATCATGGTGAAGAGCCCATAAGGAGGACGAAACCTAGGTCCACGGCTGCTCAGGGAGCTAGAGATAAACATCATTGTACAATTTCGTTATTGTTGTGACTGATGCCCCTTGACCAACAGTATATTGTCAGTTCAAGTCCATAACGGCTATCGGGCGATAAAGGTGCGGCTCCGGTTTTTAAAAGCACCACAAGGATCGGACTCCCACTTGGCTGAAGGACCGGTGCCGTAATTTTGAACCGAGTCCAGAGATGAAACCGGAACACTTGACCCCGCAACTCCAGAGGTAAATTTGAGAACTTAAAGAATATTGCAGCCACGACATAGTGTTGTGCACCAGCCGCCATTCGTGTACACGGGAGGAGGATTTGTCAGCGACCGGCATCGAACCAGAGACGTTCAGATCACTAGCTCGCTGCCTTTGCCAACCGGGCCACCGCACCCACAATATTAAGTGGGGTTAATCGTGAGCGCTATCGTTATCTTTTGCAACAAGAAAGCTGAAATGACCGAAAATAATTTAAGGAAGTTTTATTTGATGGGAAAGAGTAAATTTGTTTTTAAAGAATAAAGAATGTCAACCTTTGAAGTTCTCAATAACCAAATAAATGTAGCAAATGTTATTCGTGTGTTTAACTAAGCTGTACAAAAATATAAAATAATATTCAGATTAACACTTCAGCGGGCGCGCGCATGTACAAAGTGCAATATTTTCGTAATTTTCAATGGTTTGTTTTTACATGTAAGGTTTGAATGTTGTAAGCAGTTTCTATTTATAGGCGCACCCTTTCTCAATGCAGGTCTGATTTTCTGACTCTTGTATTCTTTTCCATCCATTGTTAGTCGTGATTTAACCGACGTAAACCAACGATTATACTGGATTACAATACGAGAAAAGCAGGAGTTGATATAGTCGGTCAAATGTGCAACTATTACACGGTATCTCGCATATCACGAAGATGGACAATCTCATTGTTTTGTTTTTTTTTGGTTTTTGGACAAAATAGGAATCAATTCGCAAGTTGTCCTTAGATCCAATAAACCGGACAGTTTTGAAATAAGGTGATTGTGTCTGCATTCTTCGGCCTTTAATTATAAATATATCTCAATATTATAAACACAGAAACACAGAATTATTGTTTTCAATTTGAATAAAAAAAGTTTAATACAAAAGAAATAATCAAGGTTAAAAGAAACGTTGCACTTTGTGCCACGAGAGCCTGCTGGTGTTTCGAAAATCGGCGCGCCCGCTGAAGGGTTAAATAAGGTGACCCGACGACCCGCTTTCGGCGGGACAGTCCCGATTTTGCACGACAAGCTAGGGAACGGCGGGAGAACGGGAAAGGAATATACGGCTTCCGGTGGCCATGTGGTTATTTAACCAGGATATAAATTTTATATTATTTTTGCTAATTTTATAATGTTAAACTCTAATAATAACAAATAATTGTTGAACTGATTATTGAGAACTGCTTATCAAAGTTCGCATTATTAATCAGTTGTTAGAATTCGAATTTTGAAACAAACCATGTTCCATACAATAATTCACTAAAAATTGTGGAATAAGAGCTGTCCGTATCAGGAACTAATGCTACGACTGAACGCGCTATTTCTACGGTAAAGAAAGTGTGGACATCAGAAAAATCACAATTAAGTGTTGAGACTTTGAAAGACATTTTATGTGCGAAATATAATTTAACAAATTCTTGTGAAAAATTTTATGGCCTTTTAAACAATGACAGCAATCTACTAAAAAAAATTTACGCAAATGAGAAATATGCCAAAGAATAAAATAATATTAAACATAATTTTTTTAATTTATTTGTAAATTGTAGTTATGTTGAAATTTAAAAATATAAATTAAATACTATTTTTGCGTTCTATGAAAATTTTTGTTGCTCCATACAGACCAAATTTTTAATCAAGAACATCCCCCCCCCCCCCCCCCCTCCCGCCGGTCAATGGTGTCCCGCTTTACCAATGTTAAAATCTGGTCACCTTAGGGTTAAACTAAACGTGCATAAAAAAATGTTAAAATAAAATTGGGGTAGCAATGTAAAGATCGAGGGAAAAAAATTGGTATAGTAATGTTTTTCATATTTTGTGTTTTTAAGTTTTTATTCTGTCGGCATGTATTCTGATTTCTCTAATATATCCACAATAATCGCAATTTCTCTAATATATCCACAATAACTTACAGAATTTCATGGGCTATTATAAACTAAAATAAGTAGACGTAGCTCAGTATTTACATATTATCAACTGTTTTTGTTCTGTCTGTTGTGACTGGTTATAACTTAGTAGGTTATGAATCAGCAAAATAATCATATTCACGGTTGTTATACTGCAGCTGTACGCTAGTTTTTGGTCACGTAGTGTATGAGTCAACCGCGACCGATCCTCAAGGTTTCGGAGTGCGTCACACATAAATAAGTGTGGAAAATATCTTTAGAAAACTTCCTCAGACACTCAGCTTGGAATGGATAACTTTATAATTCCAGGAAACTTATTCAAAATTTAACTTTGATAACGCAGTCAAAATCCATTGCTTATAAATAACAAAGAATTTATAAGCAATGGAAATGATTGTAAAAAAAAATACTAGCTGAATACCCGTATGCTTCCCTACGGAGTACATTTTAGTATAATTACAATGAAAAAATAATGAAATTGCTTTTTAGAGGATGTCCTTATAAACAATATTTTTACGTTTCTTCATTGGGCGGAACTAATATTACCAGGTTCGTCCGCGAACTTACGCGTGAGCAAGCTACGTAAAACTGACCGTAGGAGAAACAATTTTCTCTTAAATCTACGCCAACATATTTTAAAGTTTGGCTTTGAGACTTATTTATCGTCATGACGAAGCATACTCACAGTTAATATAGTGCAGTTTGAGGAACATTTTCATCGTCAATAACCAAAACTTCCTCAACTATTTTTTAATTAAATTATTCAAAAAACATTCATCTCAATTAGTCTAGTGGTTAAATTTTATCTTTTACCGTATTTTAATATTTTTTGTCAATCTATTTCGTTGTTATGCACGTGGCGCAAAATTAGTTTAAAATACCACAAAAAGAAAAGAAATCTTGTGATAAGCATTTAATAAATTGAATTCTAAAAGTTAATCTTTAAAAATTCACCAAAAATCAGAAAAAAGGAGGTAAAGATTCGAAAAAAATTCATTTTAAACGTATTTTTTATGATCTTTCTTGTGATATAAATTTTATAACCCTCAGATTATTATTTTAGATGAAAACTTTAAAAAATGTTACAAAATCAGCTCAAAAATTTAATTTAAAAAAATCTAAGAAGAATTTTAAAAAAATCTTTTTTAGTGCACTCCTACACTATAAGAAGAATCGCCATGCAAAATTTCAGCCCTTTGGGTCCAGCGGTTTGGTCTGTGCGTTATCTGTCAGTCAGTCAGTTACTGAACTGCTTTATATATATATATATATATATATATATATATATATATATATATATATATATATATATATATATATATATATATATATATATATATATATATATATATATATAAATCAAACTTCACACTGGGTACGTTAAGAAAATAACTTTGACGTATAGTTAAAGCTTATGTATAAAATACTGTTCGGCAGTTACATCGGATTAAAATCATTCTGATGGGCTTATGCGGCCCGGTTGGCAAACGTAGCGAGCCAGTGATCCGAACGTCTCTAGTTCGATGCCCGTCGCTGACGAATCCACTGCCGTGTACACTAATGGCGGCTGGTGCACGAAAAATCTGTCGTGGCTGCAATGTCCTCCAAGTTCTAAAATTTACCTCTGGAGGTGTGGGGGTCAAGTGTTCCGGTCTCGTCGCTTGACTCGGTTCAAAATTACGGGACCGGTCCTTCAGCCAAGTCGGACTCCGACCCTTATGGTGCTATTAAAAAACCGGAGCCGTACCACTTCGCCCGATAGCCGTTATGGACTTGAACTGACAATATACTGTCGGTCAAGGGGCATCAGTAACAACAACAAAACCGTTCTGTATAGATTTTTACCCAGAGTGAAAATTTATTTCATGCGTGACATTTATTAACGATGTCATAGATCATAGGGATAATCGGAAATCACTCTTTCCGTCCTTGTTATTATCTGAAGGAAGTTTGGAGGAAGAAATTGACAGCATGATTACATTTGGGAAATGTTTATCACGAGCGTTTCCTGAGTTAAAGATAAGGATCTTATTAACATATTAAAATAATTTTTAGCTCAAAACTTAATCTGGAGATTCCCGTTGAAAGTTCGACATTCAGATCTGTGGACGACACAGGACTTTTTTGAAATTTTGTTTTTACATCATTTTAAAATTAGCTTGGTGTATTTTTTCTAGATGGTTCATATCACAAAGAGTGAACCTAAGCACTGCTAATTTTTAAGTCATAACTACTAATATCCTCTGCAGTAATACTCAGTTTTTAAAGAAAAATTTGTGTTCCGAGGAACACCGAATGATTTTGTGACCGGGAAATCTGAAATTATAGTAAAAATGAATCTCAAAATGTGTTTTTTTAATCTCTACTATTTTGTTTCAAAGTATGTTGATATGGTTTTCATAATCATGAGTGAAAATATTCCTCTTTGCATCACAATAATGAGCATCTCACGCTGTTTTTTATTTAAAAGGGATAAATGGAAGTACACATTGGTCAATACATAAAGTATGGCATTCATACCAGGGGATGTATATCGTTTATCTGCAACATAAAACTAACCTTAGTTTTGTGTAAACTAAATGTCTACTTCAGAACTCATGTTTATAAGTCATAATTTTTTTTTGTTATTCTAACATAGTTAAGTTTTAACATAGAGCAGCGATTACCAACCTGTCACAAACTGTTTTATGGGGTCAACGTGACAACTTTGTTATAATTTTTATTCCCTACCTTCTGATTCTTACAAAAATTCCCAACAAATATAGTTTTTAAATATATATTGGTTTAACTATGGTCACGTTTAAATAATCCATTAATGACAGTAACCATGACTGAAAGAAATAACTTAAGAACATCCACGGTCTGTTAAAGAGTATTAACATCTCACCCTATTAACACATTTTAAACTTTTAACATTATTTTGAATCTTCTGTGTTTTGGGGCTTTATTTATTATTCAAATTTCCTCTTCAGACATTTTCAATGCTTCCGCATTTTAAGATGATAGAAAATCAATGAATATTAAAGATGGGGACCGCGTAGAACAATGTCGCAGGCGCGAATGTTGAAGCCCGTTTCCTATATTCGAGTACAACCATTGTTTAAATTATTACATTATAATTATGCTATGTGAAACTTCTTTTAATAAATTTTCTTTTATCCAATATTACTGACTATTTTACTTTCAAACTGTTGGTAAAGGGGGTAGTCACAAATTACATGACCATTAATAAAGACGAACAGGACGTACCAGAGGTTGTGATCCATCGCCTTAGAGGGATCTATTTTTACACGATTTAAGAATAATATTTTACCCGTTATTCTCGTCTTTTCACCACAAATGCAAACAAATGTCCCCTGGAGAAACATGAAAATGCCTTTGATATGAAAAGTTCATATTATTAGAGCTAAACTTACCATACCATCTCTTAAATCCTAATAAAATGGGGTAACCTTGAAAGGAGACTGCATTAAACAGACATTAACGACGAAATACGCATATATTCGATTTTTTGTTCCTTTTCAATGGTTCAGTGGAACCGGGGGCTCTATTTATGGCAGCGTCTTATGGAAGAGTGATTTTACTGAGGGTAGCGATACCATCCAATATGTAGATATATATAACGTTTATTTTAAGTGGCTCATTTTTATGTTTACAGTTGGGTAAATATTATTTAGAAACACAATTCACCTAGAACATCATGTGCACGAGAGATTTTAATCAAGTAATATAATTTCAAGGCTGCTGTGTACTAACCCTATTGGATTCACTCACCTCAATGTTAACCTATGGAGAAATTGTGTCTACTATTTACAGCTACAGAAATGCTGATAATCCAATAAAAACGGTAATTTCAGATAACCTGAACTTTACTGCCCCTTGCAACATGATTCATTTTATAAATTTCGTCCACCAAAGGAATTTAGGCGCGTTTAAAACACACTATACAAATTTTTTTCCAAAATAATTTAATTTTTTAAAATGTTATTTGCGTTTTTCTTAAAAAACTAAAAATGCTCCAGGGTGTAAAATTTCTTTCTCTATTACTTAGTACAATTTTTTTTAAATCTTTAAATCCAAGTCAGCAATTCTTGGACAAATTTTCTCCACAGATTGACATTGTGGTGAGCGAATCCAATAGGGTTAGTACTCAGCAGTCTTAACATAGAAAACCTTTACCTTAAGTAGCACGTTCGTTAGTCACTGATTCTCCGAGTGCATAAATATAATTTTCTTTTGAAATAAAAAATGTTAATTTTTCTCCAATGCGGCAGGCACTGATCCTGAGTGCATTCACCCATACACATCACAATTTTTGTTGGCCACTTCATAATGACAGCACTGTATAGTAGGACCGAAATTTCTCCTTATGAGGAAACAAAATAGGAACGTCCACGCCTTCGGTTTCAATACCGAACCCACGCTGTGAGAGTTCCCTATGCGAACAACCATATGACGTGGCCGGCTAACCATCAATATAAAACAGCAGTTATCAAACTGATATACACATTTTCCTCACTTTTAATATTTGTGACTTCTCCAACGGATGTGCGAGGATCGGCTAAGATAAAATTAGCAAAATAGTGAATGAACGAAGTGTAGCGTAAAGAGTTTCTCCTTTGAAAACCTGACAAAAATGCCGAACTATTATTTAACTAACGAGAAAAGCACTTAGTAATAATTTTTATTGGGACTTGTTATGTTGTTACTCTTGAAAACTAAAAACCTCGGAGCTTTTTACTTATATCAGGAGTGATTAAACGCAACAGCTTGAGTGCATATTCTCCACCCCTTTCTCTTTCTTCTGTATTTTTTGGCGGCTGGTTTTAAATCAGCGATTCGGCTAAAACTTTTTTCTTAACAGAGTTGTTCCAGAAGTACCCCATAGATAAATATTGTTTAATATGACGCTGAACGACCCTTCTATTTTATTTTACGCCTGTAATACCAGATATTTGATGGATGCGTTGAGCAGGAATAGTGTTTTAAAACTTGGTATTTGTGTAAATTTTACCGCAGGGGTACATTACACTTTTAGTCCAAAAGTCATAGCCAAAGTATGATATCTGAAACAAGCTAGGATATAACAGCAGTTATCAAATTGATATACACATTTTCCTCACTTTTAATATTTGTGAACAAGCTAGGATTATTAATAGTGTAAATCCATTTTATATACTATTCAATACTTTTCCTCTCGTGTTAACCCATGCAACTGTAGAGAATTTTTTTTGGGTTAACGAGAATATATATATACATCTATTCCTCGATTTGCGACCTCTCGCACTTACGACCGAAATTTTTATTTTTATTTTTAACTTTTTATTTTTTCTCAAAAATATTGGTCCGCTAATATACAGTACATACCTATATGTATTAAATAATTATTAAAAAATATGATGCAATATTCTGCACTAATGCACAAATTTATGACGCAATAACAAAAATGTGTGATGCAACTACCATCAAACTACCTTGGATAATTTTGTTAAAAAAAACTTGCGATGTATCTTCTGTCGTGAATTCGGAACCAATGGATTGTACAAACATAAGTAGTGATGACGATGAATAATTTATGTCTTCTAAATAAATTATAATGTATTTTAAATTACGTATGCATGTACGAAAGTAAAAAATATATATTTGTACATACACACACAAAAAAATATGCTTGAAACTCAACTCACGACCAAATCAACTTGCGACAAATGTCTCGGTCCCTATCTCGGATATATATATATATATATATATATATATATTCTAACAACTTACTCGCAACCTCCCATTTGCGCTTCTAAATAATTAAAATATCAAAAATACTCATTTTAAAAATACCCATATTTATTTTCTTCACAAATATTAAAAATGAAATAAATAAAACTAAACTAAACTTTACTAAAAAGCGATGTCGTCACAAAAGGTGACTCAGGCGTTAAGTTAAATCTAGACGAAGTCATATCATAATCTCACTCCGGTGAAAGTGACACCACAATCAAGTTTAAAACACCATATCTCATTAAGAATGACCATTAGTAAAAGAAACAGAGACTTGAAAAAAAAGCCCTTCAAAAGCTATTATCGATCGTTGAGAAAGAGTCAGCCGATTGCGTCACAAGGCATGAAGTCTAACGACAGAAACAATGAGACATTGAACCATTTTTCAAGACAAGTTCACAATGCTTTGACTTTTTTTTTGTTTGTTTGCCTTGATGTGGTAGTGGTCATTCTTTTGTATTGGGATCTGTGATCGATGTCTTAAGGCCTAGGTTAAAAGGAAAGAAAGCATCAGGAACTTGCGTGTAAACTTCATTCATTTGTGCTGCATAAGTAGCTCAAATATCCTGAAGGAATATGTCGGAAATTCCTCTAAGGATTATGTTAATAAACGCTTCTAATTTTTTTTAATCCTAAATCCCACATTGTTTAAAGAGATCGACGGATATTTACGTTGTTGCAAAGCCCTCGTAACTTTTTCTGCTAGTGGCGGTTTAAAAAATATATTAGTCTGTTAAACTGATATTTTAACTTTTGAAGAAAAAATTTATCAGAACAGCATGCATGAATTTAACATGCATGAATTAAAGTCTTGTTTGACAGTGCATATTGTGTTGGACAAACTGTTAGGTAATTTTTTACAGTTATGATTTATACTATTAGAAGTTACCAACTAGAACAGGTTGCACGAACACTTAAAATCTCTGCATACTTTTGACCACTATCATGAGGGAACTAGAGTACACTCAGCCAGATCACATATCTCCCCTTTTCCAAGCTGAACTTTCCACAATTTCTGTTAAGACCGTCAAATTTAAAGTTCTTGTATTTCTCAAAAAACAACGTTTCTTAATGATTCTCGCACACGTGGGGAAACAAAACCCATATTTCCTGGTAGGACACAAATCTAGCATCGCAAAGGAGAATGTCTTGACCGTCCGTTTCAGTCAATAAATGGGTGAAAATATAAAATAGTTTTTTTCCAATATTTCTTACTAAGGTATCCGCGTTCACTCTCCCAGGGCGCACATTCATAAGGTCTATTACAGTGGCAGCTGGCCACGTCATTCATGGGATAATGCTGCATTACAAAGGACAATAAATGGCTGCAAACTAAATAAGTGCATGCATGTTCAAAACACATTTCGGCTGCTATGTACTAACCTTATTGGATTCACTCACCTCAATGTTAACCTATGGAGAAAATGTGTCTAAGGATTGCCGACTTGGATTTAAAGTCCTTTTTTTATTGTACTCTGTAATAGAGAAAGAAATTTTACACCTTGGGGCATTTTTGGCTTTTTTTAAATGCAGATAATATTTTAAAATTTAAAATATTTCGGGGGAGAAAATCTGGTATAGTGTATTTTAAACGTTCATAAATTCCTTTGGTGGACGAAATTAATTTATAAAATTAATCCTATTACGAGTGCAGAAAAGTTCAGGCTATCTTGAAATACCATTTATATTGGATTATCGGCATTTATGTAGCTGTAAATAGTCGAAAAATTTTCTCCATAAGTTACCACTGAGGTGGGCGAATCTAGTAGGGTTTGTAGCCGTTAGTATATTAAAGATTTTAAAAAGATGCGATTCATTAATATCAGTTATAACAAATAAAAACGATGGGAATATAAAGTAACAGGTTTTTCTTTTAAGTAGTTTTCTGAAGAGTCATACAAATAAATTTTCCTAATTCAAGGAAAGATACTGTTTTTGCACTATCCATCTTTCAGCAAAAATCTTCTGAATAACTAAGAATTCACTTTGAGATCCAATGAGACATGTCAGAAAGATCCAAAGAAATTTCATTCCTTTTAAACTGTCGAAGAATTAAAAACGTATCCTAGAAGAGCACAAGCATCGTTCATTTTTCGCAATTCCCGAAGGTATCACTAACAAAGCGACAAAAAAAAATTATTTTAATTGGCTGACAGAACTTTATAAGGCAGTAGGATATTTGTATTGTTTTCTAAGGTTAAAAAAAAACCCTTTAAACCCAGATCTGTAAGGAATGTAGCCTCGAGCAAGTTTTAATTTTCGGTTGAAAAAAAGAATGAGGGTACAAAAGAGTAGGGAGTTTTCACACTTCCTTTGCAACTTAAAATTCCTTGCAAGAAATTCATATCTCTGAACTATTATAGGGTTCATTTACAGTCTAATAGCGATAAAATTAATAACCTTTTACTAGATATTTTTAAATTTTGCATGAAATTGACTACATCGTGAGTTAAAATGACAAGGTAATTGATTAATAAACATATAAAGTTTGCAGCTCCCAGGAGCGAGCTGCTACTAATTTCATTTTATTATAATTGAATACAGCAAAATAGTGCAGATCATCACTAAATATGTAAAAATATGATACCTCACAAATGAAAAAACAAACAGAATAAAACATGTTCAGTTTAAAAGTAGACCGGAATTAACAGAATTATTTATAAATCTGTAGATCCAATTAGCTACACTTAAGTAGTTTTTAAGTTTCAGATAATTTTTGGTAGCAAAGAAAAGATACCATTTATTGACTATTCTCGCAGCTATTGGTAATTCTCAAAAATAAAATTTTACGGTTTCCAGACTTGGCAGGAAATCGCTCAGAAAAGGGATAAAACGCGAAAGGTGGCTAAACGGAACAGAAACCATTTTTGATCATATTTTTTAAGTGTATTTACCATTAAAATTTGACGAAAGATGGGTTCATTTGGAATTTCTTTTCTGTGATATATAGTCCCAAAACGCATTAATTTATTTTCAGAAAATTGTCATTCGCTAGGTAATGCAGCTCTAAGCTCAGAGAAGAAAAAAGAAAATGCGTAGAGTACTTTTGGAAGGTTGTATATCACTCGAAAATGTCATAAAAAAACTCTCTATTATTTCAGACAATTTCCTCATGAAAATGATGCTGGACACTTAATTCCGTTTCTTGAATTATCTATGGCATGAATAGATTGAAATATTTTATTTCCTAAAAATAATATTCATTTTTGTGCAAATTTGAACTTATCTTGATTTTTTTTTTCTCAACTTAGCAGTAATGAAGTATTCTACGATGATTTCTCCGGAAAGAAATTTTAAATAAAATTTTGTAAATAAAAAATTATATACAAAATATAAATACTGAGTTTAAATGTAAAAATTAATTTATTTTCTCAATATAAGCAAAAAAAAATTGTTCAGTCTACCATTATCAATTTGTCAAATTTTAAAAAAATACCAAAAGTCATTTTCATAAGGGATCGACCTAAATTTTGATTTAAAAAACTAATTATAAAGCGCACAAATCGCTATCATTAAAAACTGGAAGTACCATTCATGCCGGAGGTTTTAAACATCACAAACTTCCACGCAGAATAAAGAAGTTAGTTAACCGAGAAGTGTAACAAACCGAATAAAAGAATTGAATTAGGAACCAGTTTTACTTAAAATCAGAAATGACATAAGCGAATAGATTTAATGGTTAATTTAAAGTAAATAATACCTTTAAAGTTCAGGGAGCTTTTGTGATGCATTAGAAATTAAATACCTTCTAATGAATGAACTTAACACAGATTTGTCAGACCATTAAAAGATAAAACCCATAAGAAGCAATTATCCCTTTTAATGATCTCGTTTTAAAACCATTTATTCAAGAAATTAATTTAAGTAAACACCTAGGTAGATTGTTTAATTTACCTCATCTATGACGTGGTTTGCAGCCTGAAATGCTATCACGGCGAAAAACAAAGAATGATTTAGCAGGTTACAAGAGAAAGCTATGAGTGCCATTTAAGGTGAGTGGGCCAGAGGTAGCCTAGTGGTAGCGCGTCGGTATTGAAGGTGTTCGGATCGAATACCGATAACCGAAATTAAATATCTTCATGTCTACCCCGGATATGGGCAAGTTCAATCCGTAAACCGGAAAGTCATTCTATGAGGGCAGTGGATGGGGAAGGTACGATATTCCAAGGTACTATATACGTGACACCAGGGGTTGGTATTGGTTCACCTATGGACAATGTGCTCACCGCGTTATGAAAAGAAAAATAAATAATAGGATGAATATTGAGCACTGTAAGCCCATTTACATAAAGTACTATATTTGCAATCAGTTACTGAGGACGATGACTATGATATATATATATATATATATATATATATATATATCCTAAAGAGATAGAAAGTGATGAAGCGTTTGCTGTGGTTATTTATTATGAGAAAAAATTAAATTTATGCTATACTAATAAATAGTTTGAAGATAATAAAACAAATTTATGAGCTTTTCGCCTACCTCAGTTTAGCGGGTCCTTGCACCCCTACAGTTAACAGTTATCCCTCATTCCCTGCTTTAGTCACATTCCTAGTGTTCGCTGTCCTTTTGCGTTCCCATTTATTACTATCTCTTCAAAATTAGTACCTTTAAATGTTCGTTTCGAAATATTCATCAAGTGATATCAACATACAAATGATTGAGTACATTTTTTTTTTTATATTAGTTAACTTAGTTACCCAAGAAAAGTTTATGGAATTGCCTGGTCAAACGGAAGTCTTATGTTCACCGCAAAAGGGATTCTTGAAATTTGCATTATCCTTCATGCATGAGATACAAGTTTCAAATACATGTACTCAATTGAGAACAGAATCATAATATGTAAGGTTATCTCAGTGTAACGTTAATTTCATAATCTTGAAGTATTTTCTACCATCAAAAAAAAATTATATTTTCGGTATTTTTATCTTGATACTCTCGAAACCATAACCACGACACATTCCCTCTCACTTAGCATTGCTGGACGATGGCAGAATGGCTAGAGAGCTGGCTTTCGGTTCCAGAGTCTATGGGTTCGAGTCCCACTGTTTGCAGGGATCGGCTTTAAGCAGTAGGTCCCGGTCTAATTAGCCCTCATGTAGCCGCCAAAAAAAAAAAAAAAAAACTCCGAATCAAACCTCACTTAGCATATCTTATTCAATTTAAACTTATCACAACAAAATTTTAGTAGTGGCACATCAGCTATCATACCGCCCGTATAGCAAACATGGTAAAAAAAATGTAAGAATTTAAACTGTTTTTAAATATGAAAGTTTCCCTTGGGAAACTTAACTCATGCTTTTATTATACAAGCATTAAACTTCTCATTTATAGTTACATACATTTTGTTTGGAAAGAGTTCCAGTGATTAGATGCTTGGTATATTTTTTCTCACAAAACAACACAGAAAATATATGACGATGAATTATGAACTTTTACTCTTTTGTTGCGTGCGTCTTACTTGAAGGAAGAGGAAAATTAATCACGACGATCTTGTTCACATAGCAATGAAGATTAATGGTACCCTCAATATTGTATTGCAAGAAAGCAAAAACAAACACTTTATACATCAGAAAATGACAACAACAACATCGCCTTAGATATTCTTATGAAGGAGTATTCGCTCTTTCTAGTATTTTTAATGCAATCAATGTGAAGAATCTTGCAGCATGTAAATAACTCGAAATGCATGCTAAATATAATTAAAAGTAAAATAATTCAACAAAGTAAGATAATTATTAGCAGGAAGAATGTAGACAAAAATAAACAGAAATCATGCACTTAGGACTCTCAACGCACCATAATGCAAGATTCTGTAGCAGTAACGGAACTAAACCATATAACGAGGTAACCGATTAGTCTCGTCATCAGGAGGCCTAACCAAATCAGTTACCTCAAGGGGGAATTTTCTGCATACGATGCAGGTCTAACCAAAAGTCTAACCTCAAGGCCCCGAGATCCCCATTGAAACAGACAGTCAAATCAAATTAAAAAATACACAGACATCCTACACTTAGGGCTCAATGCACCATTAATGCACCGAATGCATTCCAATCATAGTAAAGTCTATTTTATGGATCTTTTGCAAGATTTTATCCAAAATGATGAATTTTGTTTATTAAATGTAACTGTTGCCGTTAACTCAGCCGCACACTTGCCAAATAGGTCCATAAAACAAAAAGTGGAGAAAGGTGATAAAATTATATACATTGTTTGTTTTAAATTCCTCTCAAAATATAAATTCAAATAAACATTGTAGAATGTTTTTTTTTATAATTTGTTTTTCGATGCGGAGCCACTTGTCAGAGAGACATTCACCTTTATTCACCGCAGTTTTTGCTGGCCATTTTATTATGGGAGCACCATATAGGCGGACCAGCATTACCCCCTATGAAGGGACGACACAAAGAGGTATTTTAGTGACGGGACGCCGGAATTCGATCCGAGTATCCTCAGCACCGAGAGCCAGCGCGCTGTACCACAAGGCCACCACAGGCTCTCACATTGTAGAATGCATTATTGTAGATGAAGCTTTTATCTGACGATATATAAAATCTATAAGATAGAATACCCTTGGAGTAATCGTTACTATTATTACAATTTTTGCATGATTAAGGGCAAGTGAAAAAAGTAAAATGTCCAAATCAGTCTTCAAATTTTTTTTTATTTACAGAAAAAAAAATTAAATAATTGTTTAATAATTCACAAGTATTTACTTCTACAGCAGTTAGACTGTAACTGACTAATTTATCTTCATTTTGTGATGAAACAATACTATATAATTTACCGTTATCATCGAGTACTTGCCTCTGCGTTTGAATTGCATTATTGTAAAGCTTTACATTAGAGTATAGACTTAACTTGAATGGCTTCTGAAAAGAGTTTCTTATTATTAAGTCGCCAAAAAAATTTTGTCATTTATTGGTGTGAATCCTCATTATTTGCAAAATTTATCATGAATGTAAAAAACTTAGGAGTCGATCAAGTGCTTTGACACTAAAATTTCAAAAATTTCAAAATGTTTTCTTAACCGATTTGGCTTATGAATAGCTCAACTGCAACTGCCGCCAATGGAGTAGACGCGCAAGTGCACCACTGAATGTACACGTATTGTTTTATGAAAATTCAGTTTCTTTAGCAATTTCAGTTCTTTGAGGGAAGTTTTGAAGAATGAAAAATCACAGATAAAAACGAATAAAATTTTAATTTCTGGGATATCAATCAAACTAATTTGTTAAAGAAACAAAAAAAAGGTTCTGCAAAATACAAATATATCTTTCAAACATTATCCAAATTGGTTTTTTATTTCCAATAGGATTTATTTATACGTGCTTTCTCGTGAATAGTAGAAATTTAAATAACACAATTGTTCTAGCATTATTTTACGATCTGATATTGTTTGGTTGAGCCTTTTTTTCTCTGGTAGAGTATTTGTTCTGCCAATTAATTATAATTTAGTATCATGTTTCATCAATATCTAGTTTTTACGCGCTTCATCTGAAATTTTGTGACTGACTGTAAGTGAAGTAACAAACTCGGTTTTCATGGTAGGTTGGCAGGGTAACAGTCATCTGCTACACGAGGGATAAACAAACTGAGGCCTGCATTTCCAAGCCGTTTCCAAGAGTCTAAAAACATCTATGTTTACCGAGGTAATTCAACCTATAGATACTAGATCCATAGGCTAGATCTTAAGCTATTCGGCAAAGGTCTTTTGATTTTTATAGGGACTTCTGATTGGGTAATTTACCAATTTATTCATACTAAATCAACAAGTTACAAACAGATTTTTCCCTCTCCAGTTTCTCATTTCTATTCTAAGCGAGAAAGACTTACAAGCTTGAATCCCGCAGAAACGCACAAAGTTTTATTCTTACCATTATCATAAAATTATGTAAAGAATAAGCCTTTAAATTTAATTCAAACTGACCGGTCTTTCTAAAAAAATGAATAATTACATTTTATTTTAGGAAAATATTAGATAAGGGGATTTTCTTTGGATTAAATACAAAGTTACCTTGAAAATGGTCAAACATTCACAATTTTTTTAAAAATATTTTCTAGTATAATGTAATCAAACAGTACTAAAATATATAATACTGAAATCGGACATTAAGATGCTTTCGTCACCTATTTTCGGGAACCGTACGAAGAAATTGCATATTTATAACTAGACGGAATTTGATAACATCCACACGAAATGTGTCTTACATAAGTAAATCATACAATTGGTGCGTAGAATTATTGTAAAATTAATTTGTTAAAATATTTCGATATTTAACAAGTTTTTTCACGCGTAAACGGAATTCCCATCCTGTTTAAGTATTCGATCCTAGTTACTGATGAGGCAAGTTATCAGACTGCCTGATTACTTGCAGCTGTATTTGCATCCTACAAAAACGCTGTCTAGAAAATGCGCATGAAAATGTCTAGAAAATCAATTTTAAAATAATATTAACATTTGATATTTTACTTTCATTCCCATAGTTTCAGAGCATAATAATGCTACCTTCAATAGTTAAGAGCATGCGTACAAGTACAACTCTCTAAAATGATTTCTCCATTTACGTGAGAACTGTTTTATTTCACTTAACATTTTCTCATCGCTTAGCTGGTCTATATGGCAACTCATGAGAAGTACAGTTACACATGTACCTTGCATGCAGTAAAATTTGCGTGACACCCGGAAAGGAACTTCAGCAAGGAAGTAACGGTAAGGCTCGGAAATTTAAAAAAAAAATAACTGGGAAAGCAGCATACTTTTCATAGGGGTACATTTGCAATAAATAATTCACATTTTATTTATAATTGAATAAAGTCTCTGGCAAACGCAGTAAGTGAAGTAGAGCCAATCCTTTAAGCGCTACTCATACTGAAAGAAAATTTTTGAATTCAATATAATTTAATTTTAGTGGCACATTGCAGAGAACAAACACGTATAGACAGACAATTGTTATTGTTCTCTAAGAGGTGTAAAGTTTACTCGGATAAGAATTGAATGCAAGTTCAATCCTATCTTTTTTTATAACCAATATATTACCAGAAAAATTGAAGAAAGTTTATTTCAGGTTTTATATCTTCAAAAGCAAGAAAAAAAGGGATTTTTTTACAAGTTTATTTCCTGGATCTAAAAAAAACCCA
Source organism: Dolomedes plantarius (assembly GCA_907164885.2). Taxonomy (NCBI): domain Eukaryota; kingdom Metazoa; phylum Arthropoda; class Arachnida; order Araneae; family Dolomedidae; genus Dolomedes; species Dolomedes plantarius. The sequence continues at coordinate 86,081,243 of OU015492.1, forward strand.
ATAATAGAAAAAAATATCGTCAAAATTTGATATTTGGTTTAGGGCTTCAAACAACTGTTTAATAATCTGATTTCATCCTCTTATTTATTAAATACATGTATATTATCGATAATCCAAAAGAGGAAATCTATAAAAATAAACAAATAATAATTTTCTCTAAAATATTGATCTATTTGAGTAATAGGGAATATTTCGAGTTGTTAATCCTAAGCAGAATACAAAGCACGTAATTATCTTCACTATATCAAATTCACTATAGCCTGTGGGGTCGAATCCCGCTGTTCGCATAGGTGTTCATAGCTGTTCGCAATGCACATTAAACTGTGGGTTTCTGAAATTTAGCTCTCGTGAAAAAAAAGATGACCGTGGTTCGCTCAACAAACCAATCATTTTTTTCACTTCATTTCCTTTTCTTTTATTGCAGGGGGGGGGGTGCAGGTTTTTATTTTGTAAATCGTTTTCAGAAGGCAAGAAGAAGTTAGAGATGTGGAAATTAGAATTTTTGACGGCGGCTTGAAATTACAGGCGGTGGCAAGCAGTCAATGAGAGAAAATTCTTCCGTTTCTATAATAGTAAATACCTTCGACCAAAGAACCTGACTTATCCAAAAAGGGTAAAAGTTTTTCAGGCCCATGAAATTGAACTAAATGTTTAGACGCATTAGTACCTCGTATACAGCAGTAATGATAAGAATAGAGATGTTTCCCAGTTAACTTTAGGTTACTTTGGTGATGTGATCTCTGGATAGTAGTATTCTATAATTAAAAGACTACATTTTCTGTTCACTGACCCTCGAGTTGTACAGTACAGTGCAACGGAAGTAAATATTTTGGATATTATATGAGTTATAACATTAAACTTACGGCCCAGTCTTACACAGCTTCAAATCAATAGATAAGGTTCATACATTCCTTAACATGGCAACTTTAGCGTTTCTATATTTCATTTTTTTCATGTAATACATCATATAAAACATTTCCCCTGTCACTCAATGCTATTATACGTGTAAAAGGTTTAACTCATAAGAGTTTGGGGAACGTTTTACGATGCTTATTTCATATGTAAAATTCAACCCCTCTTTCACCATGGTTAAGCCCGCACGCACATAAGACTTACATCTAACAGCCAGATTTTCTGTTATAATATTTCTAAAATTTAGAAAATGTTCAGTTAGAGAGAAAATTTTCCACTTCCTCTCTTAATCTCTGTATCTTTGAAACATATTACGCAGCGACACACACACACCCACACACACAGATATGTATATATGTGTGTGTGTGTGTATAAAACATCGTGAAATATACTGAAATGCTCAGTTAAATATAAATTTCATAATTAAATTTTGTGATAATTCCAACTAATGTGCAATTTGTGCTTTCTTCGAAAATGCTCTATGATATTGAAAAAATATGCATGAACCATGATCATTATATTATACATTCTCAATAAACTAGAATATAGGATTAAAAGTTATGCATAAAGCTATGTTGACGTGTAGAAAGGTTTTTATTACATAAAACTTACTCAGATGTGCGCAATAATATAAAGCGACAGGTGTCTGTATGCCTTTTTAAACCTTCATCGGTAAATCCATCATTCACAACAGAACGCTTATTTTTCACAAAACCACTATTCCCAAAGTTCCCAAAAGTTTTGTGTAACTTTCAAAAGATTAACTGGCCTCGAATCAGAGCATAGCAATCATTGTTAGCTACAAGTAGTCACCTGGATTAAGCATAACTCTGTTACATTTCCTCCTATCATGAATAAAATAGCAACCTTGTGTGAATATCATAGATGAGCATCTACTTTTTCTCTGCAGATTTACATTTCAATACAGAAAAAAAAAGGATTTGCGATAATGCATAAAATGGATAACGATGCTCTTGACGAGCTTAAACGTGATGTCATTGGACTGATGAAAATTGTGTTTATAAAAAACAAAATTACATTTTTTTTGTTTGTGGAAGGGTAGATTCATTATAACATTTTAAAAAAAAAATTGGAAACGCTTTTTGGAATACTCTAATGTGTTAAAAAAGATGTTTAAAATTAAATAATCTTAATATTACAGTGAAGTGATACCACTAATTTCCATTTCAAATGTGAAAATAAACCTCCTTTAATTTCAGTGGAATTAAAACTTATCTGATCCAGACAATGAAAGTAAAAAAAGAAACTACTTCTTCAACATTTTTAAGAGACTCAAAAGCTTTGGTTCATTTGCCATGTAATTAATAAAAATAGTTTAGATTTCGAAACCTAAAGTAAGCAGATTTTGCCAGTATTATGTTTGGCAGACAGAAATTTATTTTAATTTTTAAATTACAACATTAATTTCTTATTATAAATATAAACCTTAATTATGAAAAAGAATGTCTGCTGTTTAAGTCATTTCATAGAAACAGCATTACAAAAAAATATAATTTCAATACTTCCTACATACTAAATGTATACAAAAGAAAAAAGTGTTTCTTAACTTTCAGATTTTTTTATAATATAAATCTTGTCAAAATCTGTTGAGTAATCTTCATTCATTAAATTTTCAATGAAATTGGGAAACAGATTTAAATTATAAAAAAATATCCTTGAATGCGTAGTATATTTGATTCTTTACTCCTTTTAAGACTTTCCAAGTTTTTACTGAAATAGCATATAAACTCCGTATTGCAGGGACAGCGCATAAAAAATCATTATTATAGTTTCTCTGAGTAATAATCTGTCAGGTGTGCACAATATCTCGACTGTTTTACGGCAAATAAAAGAAAAAGCTGCGAAAACAAAAGTAATTCAGCACGAAGGTCAACATTAAAAATTGAGTCACACACCTATTTTTCGGTTTCCTGTGAAACAGAAATAAACGAAATATATTTGTGCGATAACGAAGGACGGGCATAAAGAGTTTATGGGGGTTTTTTTTACTGTTTTCCTGCAGTTAAGTGAAAAGAAAGAGGATGTAGGCACAAAGCTTGTTTGTATCACACTACCTGTTATAAACAAGGCAGGAAGGTTGCTAATTAATTTTTCAGTATGTTATGCTACTAAATTTGCTAGCACACAAGATTAGAATTCCACTGGCAATACGATTTTATTTCGGCATAAAATAAAATTACGAGGCTGTGCAACTACGTCCCTTCTGAAATTATATTCGAAACTCAAAAATGTTAAGATCATTTAACTCCATACCTCAAAAACTCTTTTTAAATATCATTACAAAAAGAGCAATGATAAGAGAAATAGTGTCCATGATATAGTAAAAGAGTAATATTGTCCATGATATAGTAAAAGAGTAATATTGTCCATGATATATAGATAAACATTATATGTAATGAGTTTCAAAAACTCGTTTTAAAAATGATTACGTATAATATTTATGCATATATAATGGATAAAGCAATAGTTAAGCATTTAAATTCTTTGCACATAATAATACATTTCTTGTACAATAATCTTTTGGTTAAGGAACTGGGAGATGAAACTCCAAAATTTTAATTTATGATATGATACAATTTCAAATTCTAAACAAACTAGATCCTCAGCTTTTATATTTAGATTGTTTTTACTTATGAAATTTTGATACAGGCCTTAAACAAATCCTTTAAATAAGAAAAAAATTCAAACCTACTTCACGTGAAATTAAAATTTCATATTCGACAATACAGTATGCAACTTTCATGAATTTTACCGTAAGATAATCAATATATCCCTCAAAAGTGCATAAAGGATTTTAGATTAAGAACTTGCAGTAAGGGTGATCTAACCTAAGGAAGTATTTCTTGGAGGACTTTATAATAGGGTGCGTCATATTTATGTTACATAGTGAAAAAACGTAGCACGCAGACATTATGCAGTCGTAGAAAATAGAACATCTGACCCCAACCATTGTCCGGACACTCATCTGTAGCTCCTGGTATTTATTCATTGGTGGTTGAACGCTTTAGGTAAGTGGTCGTTTGTTTGTAAAGAAATGAACGTAAATTAAACTAAATAGTGTTATTTATATCGAAATAGTTGATTTTCTGTAGATTTACACTGAACTTAGATATAAGTCATGTATGGAAATACAAATCGCTCACTTTGTATTTCCTCAAATAGAAATATCACTAAGCATAAGCATTTATGTTCTAAATTTCAGAATGTTTTTTATGAATAATGTAGCCTTTATGGCATTTCTTTTAAGACAACAGCACTGAAGCTAAACATATATCATAAAACTATACAACTATAATAAGTGATATATTGCCTTAACTTAGTGACGTTTTATTCTTGAGATATTTCCTATAAGTGTCATATCATGCTAACAGATCTAATAAAAAATCGATACAAAACATATTTGAACATGTTAAACATTAAATATATTTTTATTTTCTACGTGGAACTTTATATTTGCAAAAAAAATTCATAAACTAATTTTCATAAATAATTCAAACATATAAGATAGTAATGTATAAGATATTAATATCTATCTCCCATTGGAATAAAAAGTTCATTTTATCAAGCGGTTTCATTACTATGTATGGTTGATAAGAACAGGTGTTTGATTGAAGACATTGAAGAAATATATAACTTACAGTTAACAATGTGGGAATAAAAAATAATAAAAACCTAAGTTGTTTGCAATAGTGTATCATTAAGTTATTTTATTATTATCTCTTTTCATATTTACAGATTGCCATTAACTTGTTTAGAAACAGATTAGATCAGTATTAACCTTAAAAATCAAATTTTATATAAGAAGGTTTATGCATTTTAAAGAGAAACTGATCATTTCGACATGTTCATTGCCCTATGTGTACATCATTGGTTTTATATAAAAGTTTGAGATTTGAAATGAGATAAGAAATTTAAATTTCTCATTGCTGATATTAATTTAACATTATAATTTAAGGTTTTATTTAGTGCAGTATACAGGATTTTGTATCTGGGGAAAGATTCAATTTACAATTATTATCAACAAGTCAATTAGATGTTTTCAATATTATCATTAAAAAAACAATGCAGGAAAACCGACACAGGATTTGAACCGTACTTTTGCAATTTTTTTGCAATTTTATGAAATTCAGTAGACGTAGAGAAGTCATGGTATTTAAATTCGGCCATTCATGAGTGAACATCCGGACATATAATTTCATCATACCTCTCTTTCTGTACTTTGGGATTGCTACTTTCTTCGAAAGAATTCTAAGAGGAACTTCTGAGAGTCATTTTCGTCACTAACAAGAAAAAATCGCTCCCCATGACAAGTGCATGAGACAATAAGTTTCAAACAATGTAACTAAGCATTGTTCCCTTGTGATCTCTTGGTATAACACCACACCGTGACGATTTTTATGACAGATTACCTTTCAATAAAACTGATGTCGTATCGGTTGAGTATAAAAATCCCTTAAGTTTCTATGATCGCATGTAATATATTATTAAATACCTTTTAGAAAAGCAGAAGTTTGTATGTAGTTAGAGCCACAAACTTGTAAATTTGTCAAGAGATGCTTATAATGTTACGGCTCGCATTATACCAATTAGAAGCGAGGGACTGGTAGCCTCCTCACTAATACTCTTCCTTATGATATGCAGTGTCTTCATATTAGATACAAGCCGGACAATGGCCTTCGGTCCCCAGCCCATGGTTTTGAGTTCCACTGTTGGCATGGATGTTTGCAACCGTTCGAAATCAGCTTTAAACTGTAGGTCATGGTTGAATTAGCCCTTCTTTAACCCCTTAACGATCGCATAATTTTCAAGAAAACGGTAATAAATGTGCCTATTTTTCAGGAGGATTCCATTTATTTCTTGATTTGCCACATCTAGTTTTAAAAAACCCATCCCCAATTACATTATAAATATTCTGGTGCTGCCATCTGGTATGTAAAATAAGAAATAAAAAAATTTCATGGTAAATGAAATGGATTGTTTTAATCTTTTTGGTGCGTTACTCTTAAACACTCCAGCCCGGAAATATCACGGGCACGAGAAATAGAAGACGAAACTTCACCTCGTACTTTTCATGGGAGCGAGAAGGAAGGGGTTAGCATAAGTTGACCGAAGCGTTCTAAACAAACCAACCACATTAGACCATGGAAATATTCATTCGAAACTTGGCATACACTCTTTAGCAATGCTGATACCATCGCGTTTGGTTTGGAGCGCTACGGTCAACTTTTTGCTACACGAGGGGACCTACTGGGACCTACAGTTTAAAGCCGATTCTGAACGCCTATAGACATCCTTGCCAATAGTAGGGCTCGAACCCACAGGATCTGAGCGAATGCCAGCTCCCAAGCCACTCGGCCATCCCTTGGCTAGTGCTCCGGTTCGGACTCTTGACTTCCCGGCCTCAGTTTGCAGTGTTCTCCTTTGGATAACCACTCGGCTGATAGTCAGCTCACAGAAATCCATACAAAAACTCTGAGCTCTTTAACCTTAATTTGCTTACTTCTAAACAATGGGTATGACAAAAGAAACATTCGTTGTTTTTTTGCAAAAAAAACAGAAAAATTTTCCACGCATCTTTTAAAGCAATATTTTTCGTACTCCTTGAAAATTTCCACTCGTAATTTTTGTTTTATGCTTAAACATGACCTTGTATGTCACATCGGAAACAAATCTAACGATGCATGTGTACAGATTTCGTGAAATATGATGATCAGGTAGCATTTAAATTGTTACGAACTAAGCACGAAACGTGTATACCACTCAAAACGTTTTCAACGTTAATGGTATCGGGACTGGCAGTTAAAGAAAGACAGTAAATGAGCTGTGACAGAAAATGAGTTACAAATTGTCTTTTCTAAATGTACAAAAAGCATTACACGGCACTTTCTCTACTATCTCGTGAAAGTTAATAATCCGTGAATGGAAATAGATCCAACGACGTTTAGAAAAGATTAAACTAATGTTATTTCCCCGGCACTACTCTAAAGCTGCAAAGAATTTCTCTGCATTACATGAAACTATTTATCACTCAATTTGTTATGGAAATCTCGAACAATTATATATATTGTTAAAAATCTATATGAGTAAGGGTTACTATATTTGGAACGTTATGCACCACTGCCAAGAACTTTCAATTTTCATTGACTTTCTCGCTTATCAACTGAAATCGATCGTTACTTGTAATTCCTCCATTCACTCAACTGCTCTTAATAAATGTGAAATTCACTTTAAGGCCAAGTGGTATTTTTGTCTGTAATAGACAAGTGCAAGAAAACAACTGTTGATATCGCTGTTACGATGTGAATTTCTGTTTTCTTTGACTGAACGCATTTATTTTGTAAGTAACTGGTTAGATGTTTGCATTATTATCATAGGAAAAAACAGTGACAGCATTAATAGAAATAATTTTTTTTTAAATTGCGTTTTTCATTCAGAGGTATTTTGAAATTACTGATAACTTATGAGAACGCTACACCTTTTAAGAATTAATTTCTTTCGCCGTTTAAATTGTACTTAAAGATGCATTGGTAGAACCCTGAAGTTTCATATTCTTTCAAAAATGGAAAATATAGAGATGTTTAGCATTATATTTCAAGGCATTGATTACATCATTTTATTTTCAAAGTGAAATAATTTTATTTGTTTGATACAATGTGCATTTTATAGTTGCATTATTTACTTAAATAAAAAGTATTAGTCTACTATCAACTTTATAACACGGACCATTTTCGGTACACAGGGTCTGAAAATAACACTCAAAATTCTCTCGGCCGCTAATGTGCTGATGAAATCCTTTTTTATGCCATTTCTGGAGGTGTCCAACGGTTGTTTTAGCAAATCTAACTGGATTCTTAACTTTTGCTCGATTTCTATATTTATTGAGCTCAATAATGAAGTTTTTAGTTATTATTAAATAACTTTAACAGGGGAACTTATAAATATTTCTTAATCTTTTAATTGCTGTGTCAAACAAAGCTATATGCTGATGTCGTTAAAATTTAAGGTTAATAAATGCAATCACTATATCTATGATTTTTGGTATATCCATGGATAAGCTGTACGTGAAAGTGCTAAAAAATACTGACCATTTCACAAGAAACCAGAAGTGCTTTTTCCCTACTCCTTGCCCCATTGACTCTTTTGACCTTGATTGATAAAGTTTTTCCTTTTCCTTGTACCTGAACCCAGGTCACTAATTAGACTTCTGCTCAATTTATTTAATTTGTCTCTGGAAAACAATCATTTGGTGAGGCCAACACTTGAAGAGACGCTCGTTAGATTCAGCGTGCTCAAATAAAAGACTTTGTGATGTAGCAAGCGGCGTCACCTCGATCACAACCTTGATACGGAACGTAGCTACAGCTTTGACCACTGATGCATAGACACTACAGTTAAGGCACGGTCGGTTTTTTGCGCATTTTTGACCTAATCAGAGTTTTCAATCAGTGTTCTCAGTGATGCAATCTGTTGGGCAGCCGGAAATCCAAAGAAATTGTAGAGGAAGCAAAAAATCGCAGACATAAATGATGTAAAACAAAACTTCGATGTTTCGATGGGGGCACCTTCACACACAACCTTGCGCTGGGGAGAGTGAGCCACCTGCCCGTGACTGTGAACGAAATAAACAGCGACGCATTTTCTATTTCGCATCATGCATATGACATATCTGGTGATTATATGTCGCGAAATGAATGAAACCTTTGTTTCAAAACGGCGTCAGACAGTATATGTTCTTGTTATCCAATGAGAACTATCATATAAAAATTACCATTGCATTATGGTGTGTATCATGTTTCTGTTATTTTTGTTTCCAGCAGAAATCATAGGAAATAACATTTAGCACTTCAGGACACGCAAATTTCACGGGAAAATTTTTTTCTCGTTGTACTTTAAAATCTGTGCTTGGCCGAGGATTAGGGAGATTAGGTATATTGGCCCAGTTATATGGTGCATTCATAACAAAGAAGACAACAAATTCGCAGTGGGATGTGCGCATGTCATAATAGACAAAGTGTCTGCCGCGTTGGACACAACAGTAAAATTTACAAATCTATTTGAATAAGTATGTAACATTCAGCTTTAGTGTACATTCAGCTTTAGTGTATGTAACATTCAGCTTTAGCCAAGGTAGTTTCCCAGGGTTCTTCCAACGAGTATAATTGATATTAATATATTTCTCACTATAATCTCGCACAATTTTAAGAAAATAACTATCTTAATCAACAGTTGGAATTTAAAAAGATACAGTATATGTATATACACTGGACAGTACTTCGATACAAAGAGTTTTTGGACTTGCATGTGTTATTTCTTAGATAACCTACATATGTTAATACAGATGTTACGTGTGGAGGAAATAGTGAGAGAGTAGATATTGTTTCTAAAACTGAATTTCAACAGAAAAAATATTTATTACAAATGAAAGTTCGAAGTGAAATTTTGGAAGTTTAAAATCGTAAAATAATTGGTAGGGAATATGTTAGAGCGAAATTATAAGCAATATTTTTTCCCTAGAAGTTCGTGTTTATTTATTCCTTTTTACGTAATTTTTTCCAAAAAGAAAACATTGAACTTTATTATTAATATACATATCGCCCACATAGAGTAGTAGTTAGCGTTAGGAGCTTCCCTGTAATGGGCTTGGTTTCAAATCCCGAATTAAGGCTTGGTTGTTAACATGTTGTTCCTTTATAGGAAGCAATTCTGGCTCACGCAAATGGTGCTTCCATAATAAAGTAGCCAGCTAGACATCGTGGTGAATTACAAAAGGCGAATGTCTCACAACGAAGTGCCTCCGCATTAGGAAAAAAATAATATATTGAAAGAGAAAAAACCCTTTCAAAAATCTACGAAATCTTCAAAAGCTCATTAGGAGCAACACTTTTCAAGAGTTATTCATGATTTTGAAATTTTTTAATTCCAGCAACGCATCAAATAGTCTCCTCTTTACAGCAATTTTTTTCAGTGATTATTTTTCAGATATGAAAATCGCTTGCATGCACAGACATTCTCAAGTGTGGACCGAACGTTTAATCCCTGACAAACGCTACTTCTTCACAAAACAAACATCGAATAAGCAGAAACAAATAAAATTTCATACAGGTGAAGACTATATATTTTTGTAGTTTATTTAGTCTGGCATCAGTTGTCAGCACTAGCTTACGCGATCATAAGAGTGCATGAAGTGGTGATGCCGACTTAATTTGTAGTTGTTTCAAACTCTTATAATATAAATTGACCATTATGTATAAGTTTTTCAATCCAACTATATCTTGATTTAAAAACACGATAAATATAAATATTTATTCTTCAAACTGAACTCGTATCACTCTCTGAACACAGTGCACAGTTTTTCAGTCCAAATCTATCTTGATTTAAAAAGACGATAAATATAAATTTTTATTCTTCAGACTGAACTCTTATCACTCTTAACACAGTGCAAGCACAGTGCACAGTTTTTCAGTCCAAATATATATATATATTGGTTTAAAAACCCATTTTTCAGTCCAAATATATCTTGATTTAAAAAAGACGATAAATATAAGCTTTTATTCATCAAACTGAACTCTTATCACTCTCTAAACACAGTGCAGACAGTGAAAACACAGTGCAAACACAGTGCACAGTTTTTCAGTACAAATATATCTTGATTTAAAAACACGATAAATATAAATTCTTGGTCTTCAAACTGAACTCCTATCACTCTCTGAACACAGTGCAAACTGTTTGTTCAGCTACTCTAAATTCATACATTATATAATATACCACTTGTATCAATTTCTGAACAAGTAACACGAAACTAAAAATTCATCAAATTCATGCGTATCATGCTTATATGCTTGTTATTTGAACAGAAAAAATGGTTCATCGTGTTTGTAGGTAAGTAGTTTCATTAATATTAATACAATCGATAATACATACAAGCACTTTCCTTATTCCGTCGAATAATTATCTGTTTAACCTGAATGGTCGTGTATATAATTTGAATTCACTTTGAATTTCTTACATTTGTAAACCTTTTTGAAATAAAACGTTAATAACTAGAGTAAAAGATATTTGTTTATATCATTACACTTTTAACCAAAGTAAATATTCTAAGTACACTCTTAGAATATTTACTTTGGTGTATAAATATTACATTTTATTTGGTTCATATGTTTATCAAAAGAGTGCATTAACAGCAGAAATGTTTGTTTAGTAACTGAAACAATGAGCGATCTAACTCACAGTGAAAAATGGATATTAAATGTTGAAGAATTCATCAAGTAACCTAGCAAAAACCCCAAACAATAAATGATTACAAAGTAATCAAAGTCCATATGTTAAACCAATACACCCAATCAACAAAATTCTCTCTTTTTACTCTAGTCCAAAGAGGTATCTGTATTCAATAAATGATTGCAAGAAGGAAATAATCTACCCTTATCTAGAGAAAAAAACTTCGCTGAACTAATTAGCAATGTAAAATATTTAATCTAATTCTACCTTTAAATTAAAATATTGATGTAATGGGATTAACATTCCTACACGAGAATTTAGAAATTTCAGAAAGCATGATACAGGAAATATTTATCTAGGTAAATCTGATTTATTGAATGTTAAAAAGAATATGAAACTTATTTCAATATATCAGAATACTTAATTTATAGATCGATTTAATCAAATATGGGGTCTTCTAGTTCACATGCTGTTTGAAGGGAAGTTTCCCATATTTTCCAAATAATTTAAGCATTTACGAAATCCATAACTTTACATTCAAGAAATATTTAAAAATAAAATTAAAGTTTGAGAAGCAATCATTATTTTGATATTATATGATTTAAAAAAACTTACCTTTATTATGTGTCACATAAAATAGTAAACTCTTTGCAGTATTCCAGTTTGAGCATCATTTCTATTACTAAACGTTGTACCGTACATGCTTTTCAATTCATTAACACACTGATGTATTTACCTAGGAAGAAAAATAATACAAATAAATATAAAAATATAAAATCAATTTTTAATTTTAAAACAAGCAAATTATAATATGCACACAGCACTTGGTTTTTGGATTATTTTTACTGATTCATAAACTTGCAATAACCAATGTACAATAAATTTACTTCGAACTGAATATTTGAGGTAAATATGACATTCATTATTTTGAGCTTCACTTGTTAACCTTATTCTAACGGCAACATACGATAAAGTTCACATTAACTTGTTGCAGACCAAATTTTAAACGTTATTATTAAAATATTGCGATGTCATTTTCTGTAAAATATTCTATTGATAATTATTTTAATAAAAGTACAAAAGTTTTGCCAGTACAAAGGAAATTGGAAGATTTTTTTTTATTATTCTCATTTAAATTTATTTAATTTAAGCAAAAAATTTCCACGAGGATATATATTAATGATTAATGATAATTCCAAAAGTCAACCCTATATAACTTCCATAAAGTGAACGCATTTCACGTAATCTGCAACCCGTATTACTAGCTACGGAAAAAAAAATATTCATTCTACTGATTATCCAGTACGTGACCAAAATTAAGCTTTATTCATTACAGCTGGAATTCATTCTAACATTTTCTTATCATAATGACTAACTGGTGAAAGAAAATGGTCATGGTCGATTGAAATCTCTACATCAGATAGTTAAGATAACAGAAAGATGATACTTTCACATATAAAGTAACTCATTATTCAAAACCGATTAGAAAGGATTAATTTCCCTCTTCTGCACACAGCAAGAAATATATATTTTAAACTTTTGTGTAAAGCAATAGTAATAAAACCTTCAGCTTAATTTCATATTACCTGGCTAAAGACGTGAGAAATCTTTAAACTGATAAGCACAAATTTAAATTAGAAGTCATGTACCTGCCTGAGATCTTACAAATGTATTGTGATTCGTGTACATGAAATTCGGCGATTTAAGTCATAAGAATAGCATTATACGCTTCTAAATTTGTAAAATGCCAGTTATCGAAAAAAGCAACCTTTATATCGTCCGTAATTTATGCGATTGTACTACAAGATCAAATTAAATTATCACGGTTAGTTAATATATTAGATCTATGTATCCACGCTAATTCATGGTGTGAATTTATGTATCAAAAGATCTGTCATTATCGGAAACACAATTTTAACAACATGCATAATTTTCTTTCTTTACTTCATATTTGAATCAAAATATGATACATCAGCTTAACTTTCAGAGAGCACAAGGGATCTTAAGTGAGGTAAGGAAATAAAACGATTGACACCTAACATTCTCAAAAGTTTTGAATTGATACATCTGAGTATTGTTTAAAAACATGTAAAACAAAAAAATGGAAAAAATTCCCTCTTTAAAGAATTCAATAAAGGTTTCTTAATGCCAATTTTCAAGCTAATGTTTCACTATTTCAGTAAGTAAATATGAGTAAAAATACACAAAGTTAGGAAAGGAATTTGAGAAATCCGAAATTCCGCAGTAAATTAGAATAACAAAAAATTTAAAATAAAAATAATACTGATAAATACAACAAGGGTTAAAAGGATAATTTCATTTAAACTGCGTTAAACAGGTGAATTATATTTCAACTGCGTTAAAGAGACCATATTGTTGCGCCAGTTTAGAAGTGGTATGTTCACATTCTGTATATGAGTAATAAGTAGGAAGATTTCGTACCAACAGTATAATGTCGATTTCACTTGATAATACAAAGGTAAAAATTAAAAAGGAAACTCCCGTTGAAGGGCAAGTATAAGGATCAAACTTATTCCTAAGAAAAGAGAAAAAAAAGGAAATCTAGCAAGTTAGACAAATTACTAAGGGTATTCTAAATTTCTAGGCCATAAATTACATAAATCCCTGACTATTAATTTAAATCTATTAATTTACCATTGTTAATCTAAATATACAAATCATTAGTCCAAAGTGCTCAGTTAGTCAATCAATTTCTACAGCAAATAATGAAAGTCCTAAACAATAAATGATTACTAAGTAATCAGAGTCCATACTGATATGGCAATACACGCAATCAACAAAATTATCTCTCTTTTTACTCTAGTCCAAAGAGGTACCTCCATTCGATAAATGACTGCAAGAAGAGAAATAATCTACCGTTATCTATAAGGAAGGACTCCGCAGAACTAATTAACAATGCAAAATATTTAATCTAATTGTACATTCAAACTAAAATATTGATGCAACGGGATTAACATTCATATACGAGAATTTAGTAATTTTAGATAGCGTGATACAGGAAATCTTTATCTAGGCAAATCTGATTTATTGCACGTTGAAAAGAATATGCAATTTATTTCCATATATAAGAATATTTAATTTACAGATCGATTTTATCAAATATGGGGTCTTCTAGTATGAATGCTGTTTGAAGAGCAGATTCCCATACTTTTAGTGAAACACATAATGATCATATATTGAAAGTAATTAATATGTGAAGGAATATTTAATTTAAAGAAAAAAAATCCCCATATTTTAAACACCTAAAATATAACTGAGATAAACAGACTTGAATCTAAACTACCTAGAAACAAAAACATATATTAATCTATGAGGGAATAGACCTTATTGACCTTGCAAGACTATTGACCTTTTATCTTTATTGACTTTGCAAGATTAATAGAGTACCTAATGCGACCGATACATTAATGATGGTAAAGGCGAACAACATAGCGCGTGTTCCTCAAACTACCTAATGTTATTTATCACATCACTGCATAGCAGCATATTGAGTACAGATTACAACAATATGATAATATTTTCAAGAGCATGAGATATTAAGATATAGCTTTAAATAATTGTCTTTGAAAATTATCATGAACTTAACTGAAACAAGATGTTGTATTTTAATGACGACTGTGGAGTGTGAGAGATTTGCCAATAGCGGGGCGTGAAGAAAAGCTTGGCTAAACTGTGATTCATTAATGATACAACATCGTATTTCTTTATAAAAAAATATAGAGATTAGTAAAGAAAACTTGAGAAAGCTATTATTTAATACTTCAAGAAGGCAAACCTGAAATTCAAAGAGGCACAACTCTCAGCCAAATCAAGAGCTAAGGGTCAGATTATTTCGCTTCCACGCTTCTACCTAGAAATTACAGTTTTTAATAAGAAAATGTTGTCTACATTAACTCTTGAAACGTCATGTAACAACATTATATTTCTATTGGTGTTGAATGACGTATTTTTCTGAATTTGGACGTGCACTGGAAAAAAGGTGGAAATACCCAATTCTGAGATCACCATAGCCAGTACTATGAAGTACCTACGGGATGTAGAATGCATATTTTATGCCTTCGTCGACCATACAAGGAAATGAAATGCGAGGAAAAACGCACTTCGAACGTTTGCTTGTTTGTCCTTCAAGTCCTGCGAGTCTAGATAGACACGAACAACAGAGGAGAACACGATATCATGCCCCTTGCTGGTCATTAATTTTTAACACAATCTTTTGATAGAAGTATCCTCTTAATGATACTTCCTGTGTGAATTACAACAGAGTTAATCTAGTCACGTTCATGCGGGCATCCGTAGAAATTAAAATTAAAAATTATATTAACGGGTAAGAAACTCTCTTTAGGATAACTGCAACATGTATTTCAAAAGGCAGCTTAATGCATTATTTCTTCTGTAAGATTCCCTAATGAACTTAACTTTCTTTGAATTTATTCCAGGAATATTTTTCTTTTCAAAAGTACAAATCGTATGTTTGAGAGAAGTAAAAAATCCCTAGCCCTTCGATTTTTTCAATAAATTAGACAGAATACCATCCCTCAATGAGACATAGCTTAGACATAAAGCACATCGGAAATATGTATCGTGACTGTCTTAGCATTGGATCACTCTAGTGTAATAGTGTTCGAAATATTTTCACTCTATTAGGTGGTAAGATACAAACACATTTTTGTACCACTCTACAGAATTATTTTAGAAACAAACACAAACATATATATATATATATATATAATTTTTAATCATTTAAAACCATTTGGCGCAATGAAGTTTGAAGTGGGATAAAATACTTCCGTGAAAGTCTTCAATGAAAAGGAAACCTTCAGAAAAGCAACCTAAAATGCAAATGGGAAAAAATGAGGGTATCTTTTCAAAAATCCTTTAAATTCTGAATTTCTCCAAATCAGTCATTTGATTCCATTTTAAAACAACACATGTTAATGCGTTGGGTGTTCTAGTATTTATGCGTCTAGTATTCAAATCCTCACCTACCATTAATTTTTTATCTACAATAAAGCTATATGACACTCTTCCGTACTTGGTGAGCACTGTGGCAAGTGCATTGATCATTCGTTCCTCCATGGTATGAGTTTTAAGAAAGAAAAATTTTACCCAAACACAAAACGGAGTAATTTTTTGTCATGACCAATCAAGTCCTCCCAACCTGCAAGAGTTAATAATAAAAAGTAGATGAGGTTCACGACAAAACGTGCCCAACAACGCTCATAAATTTTTTGAAGTTTCGTTGTTTTCTTAAAAGAGTTGAGAAACTGGAAGTTAAAAAAAAATGCACATTTATTCCCAAGTCTCAAATTCGGTACCGTTAACAAGAGAAAAACCGATCGATTCCCGAGGGAAGGTTCCACTAGAGTGTTGAGAAACAGAGCAACTGAATGTTCCGGAGCGTTCTTCAGCGTGCTTCACGGGTTGGTGCATGCAAGTGCGATTTGTGATAAATTCGACGTCTCAAACCAGCAACCTTCAAAAATAAAAAGCCTTAATTTATCTTCAAGAGACACACGGAACAACTGTGGATACATCGGAAATTATGAAGCAATGACCGTTAAAGGTTAGGCCTCAATTCAGTAGCCGAGGAAAGTCTTGAATGAGAATGTTAAAAGCTAAAGCTACATCATCTCGCTGCCATCATTGCAAGAATCTATATAATTTGCACAAAAAGCTTACCACCAAGCATAAAATAACCAGTAATTTTGAGCATTATACTGAATGCTTTTGATGTGTGTGTTACGAGCGACTGCCTGCAATCATATATGCCTTATGTTATGCAGAAAAATACAGCGAAAATATGACAGCTTTTATTTCCGGAGGACATGTGAATAATGTATTACTTAGACCTCTTGGGCTAAGTTACACATTTTTGGTATTTACAAGAATACCAACATAAGCAAATGTATTTTATGGATCATCTGACATTTTAACTCGTAAAGGGCAAAAATTCTTTAATGTTGTAGTAACCTAAAGGTATGCTCGACTTAGTAACTTTTGTGGCAAATAAAGCGAATAAAATCCTCCCATGATTGATACGGCATGTTATGAATTTTGTATACAAATATCTCTTTCAATCATAGTGACATAATAGTATAAAATACAAAATTCAAAAAAATTCAACAAAGTTTAAACATCGCTCACAAGGAATATAATTTTCAGCGAAAAGTCCATGTAATCCGCTTCCATGCATTTTACGACCAAAGTTAAGACGAGTACCCTTCAAAACCAGGAAATTTAATTCTTCGTTTTTATAAAAAGTTCAATAAAGTAGTTGAAAAAATCTATAGAAATAATAGATTATAAATTATCAAACTTCCGGGTGAAAATGAAACAGCTTGGAGAAAAAAAGTATGGAATAAACTTTTTTTTCTTCATGGATAGGTACCGTCTTCTAGCTTTTTGGGATGCGAATCTAAATAATCTAACTGGAATTGAAATTTCTCCATTCGCGATAGTTTTTAAGAAACTAAAACTTACAGCTGACGAGGAATGACTTTCTGATTACCGTAATGGCAACCATTAAACATCTTGACCATACCTCCCTCCAAAAAAATTGAAGTCCACTGATGACCAAATAGATCTTTTCTCTTCAGATCAGAGCTATAATCTGCTCAATATCATCAGAAGCAACAACATATTCGAAGCCCCTGACGTGAATTTACGTCACTTCAAATTGTCTCAGGTTCGTAAGCCTTTTCTTTTTTTTTCTTCTCCAAGCAACGGGAAGAGGGAAAAATGGAATAAATTTCTAATTTCGAGTTCGCATTCCAGTTAATGTCCTACGTAGTTGTTCAATAATTGAAGGTTGACAGAAGTCTCCGACAATAAGCTTTAGTATTTCTTTATTTTAACCGGCTTTTCGTATTAGAGAAGAACAAAATACCAGCTGTGAATGTGTTAAGTTATTAGCGACTAAAAGTTTGGACTTTTCTAACTATTTTCTTCATACATAGATGGATGGTTGCTAAAAGTTCGCACTTTAATAATAATTGATAATAGAAACAATGATTCGCATACGAAAGGGACGCTTTTCTCATAATTACGTTTCTAAGGGGAACACAAAATTTTCAAAAACCCATTTTTATTCTCTTGGCTTAAAACTTAGAATAGATATTTAATAATCAATTACCACGAACTGGGTGATCCTACGATAACTGCATCTCCAGATATAACAGTTTAATTCAGTACTGTCTATGCGTACCCAGCTATACGTCAATACTTTACGTCTGTCTATCTCGAGATTTAGGTTTTCAAGATTTTTGTTATTTTTAAAAAGGCATAACAAAAATTCCTTGCAAGATGTTTTTATGAAATTTTGTATTTCTTTTCTTTGATTTATTTTCCTAAAACTGTCCGAAAGATTTTCATTTAGAGTAAAATATTTTCCCTTAAGCAAAATTTATTCAAATAATGGTATTTTGCCTTTCAAAGATTAAAAAATTTCCTTCACCTAAATTTTTATATATCTTCGAGACAAAATATTTTTACACCTTTCCAAAACGGTGTAAATATAATACGAGTAGAAAAATAATGCAACTTAAATAATTTGTGCACTAAATATATTAAAAATTATATTTTAAATTTTGAATTTTTTTAGAAAAAATTTCAAGTTATTTAACTGTTTTTATGTCAATAATTATCTTTATAAAAAGGCATTACTCAGTGGTAAAAAAAACTCAAGGCTTCTAAATAACGGAACTAAAATTTTACGTCACAGTCTCTTTTTAATATTTCATAACATAGATTTTCTCTATTTGGCTATAGAAAAAAACTACCATCTGAAAATCTGCTTAGAATTTAAAGAATTATTATCAACTGTCAATCAAGTAAGCGTTGTGATAGGAAAATCGTCAAACCTTTTGACATCACTAGAGTCGAAAGAATTCCTGTCATTCAAGTTTGATATCTGTGAAGAAGTCTTGAAATATTTCTTTGTCTACACGCAGTCATTGGAAATTAATCCGGAGTGTCCCAAAGCTTCATGTCACGTTGTAGTTATTGAGAAAATAAATTATAGACTGGAATGATCTAATCTGCTGTGTATTAGCGAGTTTAAGAAAAACTCGCCAATACAAAGTAGATAAAAAACTTAAATCGTTTATACTATTATTTAATTTCGGAAAAAATGATATGAATACCAATGTTGCCCATTTCGTTAAATTAAACTCGAATTTCGACTATACTATACAATCTAACTCGAAATTGGACTATACTGCAAACGTTACATAGTTCAAAATTTGGACTTTGGGAGCAGTGGCCCAATTCGCAAGAGCAGCGGGCCAGTTATCTGAAAGTCACTGGTTCGATGCTCGTCTCTGACTAATCCACTGCCGTGCACAATAATAGTGGCTGGTGCACGTAAAATCTGTCGTGGCTGCAATGTCCTTCAAGTTCTCGAAATTACCTCTGGATGTGCGGGGTCAAGTGCTCTTGTCTCGTCACTTGACTCGGTTCAAAGTTACGGAACTGGTTCTTTGGCCAAGTTGGACTCCAACCCTTGTGGTGCCAGTCAAAATAGGAGCCGCACCTTCATCGCCCAAAACCTTCGGGACTTTGTTCCTGTCGGTCCAGTGGCATAAGCAACAACAACAACAACAAATTTGAAATGAAAACCTTTTTTCTATTTTAGCGTTACGGTTTGGTCAAGAGGCTGTGAGGAAAATCTGTGCCCAAGAAGGCAAAATTTACAAAAAATATTTTTCTTTAATCATAAATTTTCTCTTCTATCTGAATAAATAATGAATCGGCCTTACGGAGAATGATCTTTGTTTTAAGCAGCAAAAATATAATCTAGGGTCACCAACACTGAAGGTACGGTAAATAAACTCCCTTTGCGTGTTCTGAATTTTGAATTCTATGGGAGAGAAAGTGTTTGTCGTTTTCATATGAAATTACTCTCACGTACCTTGCATTTCGATATCATCCCATCTTCACGTGTCTCCTGAACGTGTTTTGTATTTCATTAATAATCAAAATGAAAAGGAGTCTCTAAATAAAATTTGGCTTCTTTTCAAAACTTTTTAAATTACAAATGTCCCTGATTATAGATTTTTAGAATAACATTTTCCAAATTATGAAAAAATTCCATGCTTTTGATGTCTTAATACATAGCCATACAATTTTTTTGTTAAATTTTACAAACAGTGGGTTTTAACATAAGTGTTTTTAATTGCCCTCTCAGTAATCTTATATCCTGGCATAATATGCTACAATGAAGATGTAACAGAAATTCTATTTTTTATATAACCTGTTTCCACTAATCGAAATATTGTTTTTAGGAAAGATAAAGGATTTTCTTTAAATAAACAGTGCAATAAATGTATATATCGTTTTTATTTTGATCATGAGAATTTAGAAATAATAAAAATACCATGCATATATGAAACAATAAAATAATGAGTATTAATAATAATTATAACAATTGTGATAAATATTAAGTTAATAAATTTAATGATTTTGGCAGGCTATTTAAGAAAAGTAGCCACGTCAAAACTCTAACGTGCATCAATAAATAAAAAGATGTATATGTAACCTAGAGAATGAATATCGATTTATCACACGTGCTTGGCTAAAATCTGTATTCAGATTACGGATGGTTATTAATATCATGATGGATATTAACGTCACGCCTAATGACATATCATTTAGCGTGATTAATCCTATCAACTTGATGAAGAATTTTTAAATTACTAATGCAATGAAATTGCATTCGACTTTTAAAAAAAAAAACGTAATATCTAAATTCAACTCAACGAACGTTTTTAAAGCTTAATGCTTTCGGCGTTTTGTATTAGAGAGGGATAAAAAAACAATTTATCATTGCGTTTGTTTCCAGAACTCTAGAACTCCGTTCCTGGGTTAGGGCAATGCATTTGCCTTTTGAAGCTGAAAAATCTCAGAGTTTCGAAAGCACCTGCTAAGCTGAATTTATTTTTTTTATTGTACAGAACATCTATTATACACTACCCTTCGAAGACAGGAAAATAGTCTACTTTTATGGGCTGTATTTTAGTCAGGTTTAGGGGACAGACAAAGACACCCCCCCCCAAAAAAAAAAAAAAACGGAAGAATGTTCTCAAAATAATTTTTGAAAATTTGTTCGTTAAAGGGAACTAAGCATGGATTTCCAGCTAATCAAGCTGCATTCGAGTGGTTTCGTGCTCATTAATGTACTCTTCAGCACAATGTAGCCAGTGATTATTATATCAGAGTAACACAAATACCCTATGCGGAAGTATCCTAACGACTTCAGCCAGTGATTGAATTCTTTCCGGTCATTTTTTCCAAATTTTATCTCCAATAGAAACGCAAAGTAATTCCCCACATGGAAAGTTTATCTCTCGAACATTTAGCAATGAGGAAGAATGTCACGTCATCAAGGAAGACATACCTGGTCTCCGAATACTAAGTGTGTATATACGTAAGAGATATTGTGTCTCATTTGACGAATGCGCGTTTATTAGTATGACATTATTAACTTTCTCTTGTAGACTGCTTAACATTTAAAAACAAATTAATGTACATTAATTAATCATTTTAAGTTTCAATCACCTCACACTATCAAATAATTATATATTGTTCTGTACATGAGAAAAAATATCGTTGCCTCGTGGAGCAGATGCATGCAGCAGATATGCATTGATATAAGTTATTGCTGTAAATGCATATGGATAGGTGACACTGAACTGCATAATTAAAAAGACCTTGTAGATTAACTTCTTATAAAATTAATCATTGCAGAATCGTCTGCTGAAACGAATTATATGTTAATTAAGCGGGACCCGAATAACTTGATAACTATGTTAACATGGCGTAAGTAACTACAATGTATTTTTTAGATGAAAAAATCTAGATGAATTTTTTTTCTTAAACAAAGGATAAAAAGAAAACATGAACGATTAAAAGATTAATATGTTAGAATACCTAGCGAATGATTGGTTGTATCGGAACAGGTTAATTCTTCCCATGTTTCTCGTCACTGGATTCAATTTTTCCCATCACTGGACAAAAGAAATTCCATAGTACTCAAAAGAATAATAATAAAAAATAACCAACAACCTGACTACAATTTTTAACTACCTCATATAAATAGAAGATTTAATTTTGTTTGTAAATTGTAAATTTTTGCCAAGAAAATTTTTAAAAAATCGTTAAAAGTTAACATTTTCATTTAATGTAAAGACAATAACATTTAATACATAGGTAATAAATAGCTAAATCCAAGTAAAATACTAAAATATTAATATTATCCGTTATTCCAGCTGTCGCAATACATACAAACGACAACGGATCGATGGAAACTGTTTTATATTCAATATAGCAATTCGATAGCTATACACCCATTCACCCCACTTTTCATCACTATTATAAGTTTGTAAAACAAATGCAAGCGCAACGGTCGTTTTCC
The DNA here is from genome assembly GCA_907164885.2 of Dolomedes plantarius. Lineage (NCBI taxonomy): Eukaryota > Metazoa > Arthropoda > Arachnida > Araneae > Dolomedidae > Dolomedes > Dolomedes plantarius. Next base: position 86,103,825 of record OU015492.1, read on the forward strand.
ACTTCACGGACGCCAAACAAACCGGTTGATTGGTTGGTTTCGGGGTGTAACGGCCACTTTCTGCAACATGAGTATAAAAAAACGGGATCTACAGTTTAATTACAAACGGCCCAAAACACACTTGTCAGCATCGGAGCTGGAACACGCAGACACAGGTAGCGAGTGCTAGACCCCAGCCATTTACCTGTCGGTCCGGTGAAATGCCCAAAACCACAGATTTAAAGCTGATTTACAGCGACTACAAACTTCTATGTCAAACGGGGGATTGAAATTCGCTAACAAGGAAAAGGTCATCCCTCAAAATAATGGGTTAATGGTATCCCGTAAAGCAATGGAATAAATATCCATTTTATAAGTTATAATATGAAAACATTAAATTTCTTACATAAAACTACATTCACCTGAAAAAATGTACCCAGGTATAATATACTATTACAGGGGAGGGCAATTGTTTTGGCCTGGGAGCCACTTTGTGTAAGCGGAGGTTAACGGAAGGCCGCACCTTTTAAAATTATTGCATTTATTAGTTAACTTTTCAATTCAGAAAAGGTATAAATTTATCAATAAATATAAATTAAATTAATATTGGCAGTTTTACTGGCTGTTTTGGAGTTTTGGGCTGTCTTTGGCAGTTTTTCTGGCTATCCGGATTTTTCTGGGTGCTTTGGCTGGCCGCTATTTTCCCACCCCTGTACTATTAGATAAATGAAATAACTATTCAATGATTAATACTGTTATAAACTTCTTGAGGCTAGTATAGAAATTAGGTCAATTTTATGCCATATCCAATATTAATATAAAGAATTCTAAAAGCAAATTTATTAATTTATGTATAAATATATAATATATATATATATATATATATATATATATATATATATATATATATATATATATATATAATTGTCGAACGCTGTTCTAAGCCCGCTCATTGCAGTTTAATTGCAGTCTTCTTAACGATATGCATGTCGAGTGGAAGGAGAATAACACAGAGAATCCGTACTTCCAAGAACATGGCGTTTACTCCTTTCATATATACCAAGGCTCCAAGGTAATTTACTCAGTATTTGCCATTTTGGGATAGAGACACGGCGAAGCATATGTCTGTCCTCAATAAATTTCTCCCGCGCGTTATATCGTCGTGCAGGTTATGATATTAAAAATCTTAGGTTTCCTTATTTAGTCTTAATCCCTAAATTTCATAAATCGCCTGTTAAATTTAGAACTGTTACTGTGGGCTGCAATACATACTTAACGCTTGCTAATAATAAACTTTTAAACATACTTAAAATAGTTTATAAAAAAATAAGTAAAGAGGGTGGCTATTTCATCAATAATAGCTTAGAAATAGTTAAACAGATAAAAGGTAAAGGTGATATAACAAACGTTAAAAGCTACGATTTTACGGATCTTTTCAACTCTATCGACCTAAAAGATCTCTATAGTATTATTCATGGATTATACGATCAATATGATTTAAAGACATATATAACTGAAATAAATATCGTGCGTTATTAGATCTTGTACTTTATGAAACAGTTTTATATAATGGTAGAAACTTCTATAAACAAATACATGGAATACCAATGGGTGGAGGATGCTCATCTGCTTTAGCAGATATATACCTTCACTTTTATGAAAGAGGTGTAATGATTCTAAATGAACTTATGTTTTTCCGATATGTAGATGATATACTCATATGTTTTAATGAAAACTTAAATGCAATAGATATTAATTTTTACCCTAAAAATCTTAAACTAGTGGAGACTGATAAAGATAACTATAGAAATTTGGTATTTTTAGACTTGGGTTTAAATGTTAATCAAAATCTAATATCATACTGTCTATATGATAAACGCGAGTTTTACAACTTTAAAAGTGTTAGGATTATCAACTGCAATAATGCTCTACATTTCAATATTAAACGCAATATAGTTACTAACCAGTTAATACGTTGTCAACGCTTACATTCAAACAAAAAAACTATGGATGTCAGTATAATTAAATTCTTAACTATAGCTATTGACCAGGGTTTTCCAGTCAATTTCCTCGTATCTATTCTAACCCAGTTTTTTAATTTAGACAATAAAGATTGTATGAATCGTTTTAAAATAAGTTGGCAACACTAAAAATTTCCCTAATACGGCGATATTTATCCCTACTATGTCTATAAAAATGTGAGTGTGCATGGGTTTCGTGTCTCATTGCTTGGTGGGAGCTAAGTATTTTGTATATATATAGTGTATATGTTAGTGAGTAATTATTTAGTTAATTAGTATTATTCTATTTCTGTAACTTAGTATTAAGATTTTTTTCATTCTATTCATCTTGTATTTATGTTTTAGTTGACTATATTAGTAAAAAAATCTGGTTTAACTTATCTATTTCACCTAAAATATTTTTCCTCTTCATAATTTTTTATTACTGTCTTGGTGTTATAGCCGACCTCCGGGAGTGTTGCCTGGCTTAAAACATGTTTAACCGGGGTTGGGGGGTCACAACCCCCCCCCCCCCCCCAGTCATCAACTATACCACCTCCAATTCCATTTTTTGCTTATTTATATATGTCTATCTTATTTCAGGTTATAGGAGTATTAAATGGTCACATCTGCCCTTTTAATCATCTTAATTTTAAATATCTATATATCGTAAATATTTTTGTGAGCAGCTTAGCGCCTAAAATTTATTTACTCTTTTTTGTTTCATATTAAGTAATTTTACATTTGTAAACTATATATATATATATAATTGTCGAACGCTGTTCTACGCCCGCTCATTGCAGTTTAATTGCAGTCTTCTTAACGATATGCATGTCGAGTGGAAGGAGAATAACACAGAGAATCCGTACTTCCAAGAACATGGCGTTTACTCCTTTCATATATACCAAGGCTCCAAGGTAATTTACTCAGTATTTGTCATTTTGGGATAGAGACGCGGCGAAGCATATGTCTGTCCTCAATAAATTTCTCCCGCGCTCTGACAAAACTTCGCGGGCATCTCCGCGCGTCAACTCTCACTGCACATGCGCAGAGCCCAAACCAGACATCTTTCAAGGATAATTATATAATTTTCCTCCTCGAACGCAAAACCCACAGGTGAGCCAAGATTACATAATGAAAAGGGGAAATTCCCTTTCCCAATTCGCGTCTTGAAATACGAAAAATTAGAGGCGAACTACGCTACAAATATAATTTAATTCCCAAGCCCCCTTTAAATTTAAGGGAATCATTCTTCTCTCACTTAAATTCTGACATACATATATACATATATATATATATATATATATAATATATATATATATATATATATATATATATATATATATATATATATATATATTAACATTATTGCCTTCATAAAAGTAAATATTATATAAATCATCCATTTTTGATTTTCTCATACAACAAGCTAAATATTAGGATATTACCAAATTTCCTTCTTGTTGGACGCGAAAATAAATAGAGGATTTTTTATCACTACTACAAACTTTTGCAGCCATACTTTTTTTTCCTCTACTCTGAGCAAGAATATGAGTGGAATAGAAAACAACCGAAAACAGACGGAACCACTTTTAAGAGTTACATTTTTTTCATTACTTTTTTTTTGTCATCGTCGTTCTTTGTACGTGCCACAGATTCTTAAATCCGTTCTATTCATAGAATGAAAAAAAAATAACCAGAGATTGAAATGAAATGTTAGAAAAAAATATTTAAAAACGCGAAGTGCTGAACAGAGAAACTGAAATTTCTAAAGACATATCAGATTACATACTTCCAGCAAATATGCATTTTATTCCTGAATAAAATATATTAGAGACCCAAAATATTCCTAGTCGCTTAGATGATATCAGTAAATGTTTCTTTAAGAATCAATCATTATGTAATATATGATGACAAAGGAGGGCATATTAATCTTACAAAAATTTCTGTATTCAATATTTCATGCACTGCCATGCACAGGAATTACAGAATCTGATCTCAAAAATAAGCGTTGTTTATTTTACTTTCAAAACGCAAAACAAGGAAGATCAATTCAACCTTAATTTTAATCATTATAAGGAGCATTCATCAACATTGAGGGTCCATATCTTTTTTTCAACAATCAAAGTAATTTATCGAATGAGCTTACAGATACAGATCGGTCACCACGTTGATACACAAACCTTTGAGTAGCTCATACTCTCATAGGATATGAATTCATTACTTAAGCGATTGGACAAGCACACATACCTCGCGACTATCGAAATCAAGTACCTTGTCTAACCATAACTAACCGTATGTGTATTACAGCTTAAGAATAAATACGTCAAATATAAAACGCGACGTCGTCACACTGGAGCATAAAAACATCCATTGAACTAACACCAAAAATAAACAACTACAAAATAAAATAAACCTGAGTAATAAAGCTGACTCAGTGTGTTAAGCATATCCACTTCACCCCTCGATAGTAGCTGCAGTCTTTACAGTATATAAAATAATCAATGATACTATGAAAAATTTCAAATAATCGGAATGACTCATTCTTCTATAGCACCTTCAGTTTTAAAGAGTCATTTTACTACAATTAAAAAAATCTCAAATGGACAAACCAAGCTTAAATTTCTAAAATTTGACATTTAAAATTCATGAATTTGGTATAATTCAGAAATTTTCTTTGGAAAACAAAATAATTTTAAATAATTTCATGATTCGAAACTGTGTTTTTTTCCTTCTAAATGTTTCGAATCGTGAAACTTTCCGAAAACATTATGAAAAACAAACTTTTCGGATCTTGTCTGACAATAAGCAGTTCATAATTTACAGCCCCCAAATGCGAAACAAACAAAACATATATTCAGGGAGGATAAAATCTAAATGAGGAATAAATATTCTGTAAATTCGCTATAGAAATCTAAAATTGCATATAATGATAACTTACTCATCAAGCAATCCATTTCCAGAGACCAAAAGGTTTTGAAGAGTACGAGATAACGGGTGTTAACCATATTGCTATTATCAATCAAGTTGAACACAAGGCTTAAAATGCTTTAAAACGCTTGGAAGATTTCAGCTACTATGACACTGATGTGAACATTACATGGAGGAAAATAAAAAATCAAAGTTCAAATGCATTTTGACAATGTTACAAATCGACGCTAAGTTTGAAAAAGAATGAGGAAAGGAATTTAGGAAACGCAACTCATAAGTCAAAATGAACGCCTTTTAAAACTAATATGATTGACAGCTCATAGACACAAATTACCCAAGCGTTAACTATCATAGACTGACTTATGATACGATTATACACTCAAAAAAGTATAGTACAACGACACCGCTAAAGCGGAAGCATTAAGATAGCTTGAGTTCACAATGATTGAAACTTAAAAATGAAGTATTACTTTTTTGTTCAAAACCGCTATGATAATGACAGTTGCAGTGGTGGATAACAGAAAAAAATTGACTCACAGCTCAAAATCAGTATTCTCCATAAAGCGAACCTAATGCTATTTATATAGTTCAGTATACAATAGAAATAAATTTCAAAACTGCGACTTTTCAGCAGATATGCTATTTCGGAAAAATAAGATTATGAACGGACCAAAACAGGAAATTCATGCATATGTATTATGCCTTGAACGTGAAAGTGAAGAGATAAGAACAACGTAAGAACAACGTTCTCAAACAGAAGAAATTGCTCTCTTCCTTTAAAAAATCAATATCCTTTTTCCCCAGTCAAAAACCATAATTATTTAAACTATTACGTGCATTAAAATAACCATAAAATTATTTTTATAATGCTACACTCACGTAGTATAAAGTATCTTTAAAGTTTCCTTTTATACTGCTACAGTCAGTATAATTAGTTCAAGTACAACATTTTAATCAATATCTCTGCTCAAGTTCTGCTCGTATGCAAATATTTGTTTTTAATGAATTATACAGAATCAAAGTTTGTACTAATTTATGGAAAGTAAAATAAAGGAGTTTTTATAATAGCCCTCGGCGAATTTTTAATAACTCTTAATAAAACATGCTTTAAGGTACTTTTGTGGTTTTCGTATGCATAATTAGCTACAATACGTGATACGAATGCCAAATTTTAGTGGTATTCAGTAACGTTAAGCAATTAAAGTTAAGTAATTTTTATATCTCTGAAAATCTAATATTAACTAAATCCCTCATGTAAATCAATTATATTTATAGTCAGGATCACAAAATATAATTAATTCACAGTTTTATCTATGAAACTATTCAATATTTTTAAACTGTTTTCTTTGTTTTCGTTATAACTTTGACTATATGCATTTCCACAAAAGAATTTAATAAGGCCTTAGAAAAAATTATATAAAATATCAATTATATAAAAGATCACAGAGACAATCTGAAAATGTCTCCTAAATTAAGTATCTATATTCAATAAGGGGTTTGCGAAGACAAAAGCTTTATTTTTAATTCATTTTTAGAGGAAACTCAAAATTAAGATAATTTTAAAAAATCTCTTTGTTTAGTGGCTGTTCTCAAACACACAGAAAATACAAACCAACTGCGAGTAGAAATTTAATTATGTCTAACTTGAAACTCTGGGAGCAGAGTCATGATTTTTCTAGTAGATAGAAAAAACTAACGGGTTGATTATACATCGTTAAATTCGAAAAACAAACGAAGGAGTTTTAAAGGAATGTCTAGCAAAATATGGAGTTTCGGGTTCCTTTAATAAATTTTAGATTTTAGAAGTTTGTAAACTCAGCAAGAACCTAGAGATTACCAATAAGGGGTGTGAGTAGTGTATTAAACTTAAACATAACTAAATGAAAATAATGAAAACATTGCTAAGAAAATGATAGTCGTATCTAAATCCAAGTGCGTTTGCATTTCATAAAGCTCTACTTCTAGAAAATTAATTATTTTGAAAAATCTTGAACTTCTTACAATATTTTTAAGTCAAATGATTATTTTTTCCTGACTGTCAAAGGTGGAAGGAGAAAAAAAACTTCATCTTTCTCTACAGTATGGGGAAAAAAGATATGGTCCTGGGTTCTGGTCGTAACAGGAATTACTTTATGTGATGAATCATGTAATTTATATGATTTACGTTCATGTAATCATCATTATATCCTTCCTTTCATAAATGAAAGTCCTGCTTAACAGTTAATTCTTCTGTCTTGATTTTGCCATCTAGCATGTCGTTCAATGTAATTAATCTTCTACTCATTGTATCTCCTTATCGTTTGTAAACATTTGATAAATATCATTCGTCATCAGTGGTTCTCAAACTTTTTAACATCTTCGGTCAAGATTAAAAATCTAATGTTCTTGAACAATAAAATTTACCCAAATCGCATGTTTTAACGAAGTTTTATGTCTACATAGTAAATTATAGAGAAGTTTTTTTTTAATTTATTGAAAAATATCATGTCTCTAATGAAAATACATCAAATATTACAAAAGTATTTATAGAATGTCACATTTCTTGCCTTCACATTATCTCTTTCTGAGATATTATTATCGAAACAACTATAAATTTAAAAGAACATTTTAACTAGAAAAGATCTACAGAAAAGTATTAAACTTTATCTTCAGTATTTCAGTCTAAAAATAAAAGATATAATATATATATATATATATACACGAATCGTCTAAATGATTACAGTTCTCTTTCTAATATCATACTAATTCTCTTATACAAAGTTTCTATTGTTCAACAACTATATAAAAAATTAATTGGCTTTTTACATAGGCAAAGGCAGCGAATTTAACTTATAAAGAAAATATACACGTTTCACTTTGGGAATATTATAATAACTTGCTCAAACGGAGTTGCTGAATTGAATTTTCTTTACTTTCTAAGACAGCTTTCTCCAAATATAATGAAAATTTCGTCGTGATCAAAACTTATCCTACTTTGATATTAGTTACTTTTCATTTAAAGAAAATGGCATGAAATGAATATGATCTCAGTAGAATCAAATTCATTTAAAGATTCTTATAATAATTTTATCTGAATGCAGTCATGGGATTATGGCTGTGGACTGAGGTGTAGCTATTTCACAAGACAAAAGCTTGAACCTCAAGAGTTATCTCAGGTGCACCACAGACTTTCTATTAACTAAAAGAGTTATTACGTAGCGTATACATGTGGAATATAAACACCCCATATGCACCTGCAACACGTTAATTCCCAAGTACTTATTATTATTTCATAGAGCTAGGAAAGTTTCCGAAAGAATAAATATTGACAAAGGTGTATCTTCTGAAACAGGTTGTGATATAAACGTTTTTACTTTTCGTTGGATCATAAAAAAATTTTAAGAAGAGATAATATAAGTGTAAAAGTAAAATATTTCAAAATACCTTTATCACATTTGAAACTTTATTCTTACAGATGTGTAACTTTATAATATATTTAACATTATCGTAATGTAATTATCAAAATTTAATACAATGTTTTTACTCATTTTTATTATGCAACGTCTATGAATACAATAAAATCTCTTCTCTGCAGACCAAGACTTGACCACGCAAAACTCAGAAGATGCTCAACAAAAAGATAGCAGTTGCAAGAAACGTGTTTTCTTTACTTGAGAGTAATGAAGTGGTTGCAAGGTCGGGAACAAATTTTCATGCTACTATCATCATATCTGCATTATGCATTGGGTTATTCTCAGAAGCTGTAATCCCTGGGAGTGCTTTGACGCCGGTCTTCGCCCGACGTGGATGTTGTAAGAAGTTTATTAGTAATCTTGAAACAATGTACGGGGAAGTCAATGTTCTCTGTGACACTGACCAGATTAAAACTTACAGTATTATTCTAGCCATTGATAAAACATCTATGCATATATTCAACTCTACGACAGGAATGTTGTAGATTTCTTATCAGAGAGAAAGGAAAGGTCATTTAAATGCACTACCCAAAAGAAAGCGTCGAAAAATGTGCCGTAGTATATAACAAACTGTGTTGTGAGAGAACAAGAGAGAACAAAAAACTCCAAAATTTTATACAAATGTTGAAAAACTATAAAGAGAGTGAAAAGGCTTCAAGGGTTATTAACGTTGAAAAATCACACGAGTTGCTGCTCAAGTAATATATATATATATATATATATATATATATATATATATATATATATATATATATAAGCATTCGATACAGAATGTACTGTTCCATAACCATTTATAGAAATCGAAATTTTTTTAACTTTTTATATATGGAATATTTTGTTTAAAAATTTACATCTACTAACAATACAGGGGCAATTAAGAGAAAAAAGTAGGCTGTCCATAGAGAGATTTTTGTCATGTTTGCAGAACTTGTTAAGAAAACTTCAATGCTTCTGTTTACTAATGTTTAGCAACTGATATTAATTTTTTTCATCAGTATATACATCCTCATAAATCCTGATTAAAAACAAAATTAATATTAAAATATATAAGATTAAATTTATAAAAGTTTACATTAGAAAACATGTCAAAATATGCAATGACATTTACCATTTTTTTAAATTTCCAACCTAGTTTATCCTATATCGGATATGAGATAGCAATCTCAAAATTAAAATGAAAATTCCATTGTGATCACACATTATCCTAATTTGATGGTATTTTTGTTTTACTTTTACAGATTTATTGAAAGTGGCCATCGATGAAACTGAACCGGACATAACATAAGTCGCTTCAAGATTTTCGTATAATGTACGCTTAATACAGTCAAGTGACCGCGTCTCTGATATCAGGAAGGTGCTACAGTGGAATCTCGATGTATCGTTTTTCAAGGGACCGATTGAAATGAACGATAAATGCGGGAAAACGATAGATGCGGAAACATAACAAAGCAATATGATCGTTGGGACTGGATAAAATGAACGGTACATACGGAAAAACGATGGATCCGAAAACGATCGATTGAGATTCCACTGTATTTCCCAAGACCAATGTTCAACAGCTACCTTATATATGCCGTAGACATTCTACTACTCCCAAACAGCGAGCTGAATATAAACGCCACACATGAAATTGCAATATGTTATTTTCAAGATATGATAATTATGTCGTAGTAGTCGGACATTTTCCTACAGATTGTATATTTGCTAATATATTTTTACTTGTTGAAGCTACATTGTACATTGTCAATTTATAACTATCCCTTCAGTGTGAATAACTTTTACTGTTTACATAGTTCAGGATAAAACTTCTTACGTATAGTCTAGTTTTGTTCCAAAAGAGTACAAGTAAAATCTGTATAAAGACAGAATAATCTATACTGTGACAAGCTAACTCATCATGAAGTAACATTATTAGAAACGAGACCATTAGCTTCGTACAACTTTTGACACTTGACCTTAAAAATCTGCCGATATATCTGCAAGAGAGAAAAAACGGAAACGGAGTGCGTGTGGGGGATCTGTCAAGGGAAACGGGATGTAGTATTAACTGGACAGGAGGAAAAAGGGAATCGTTCCTTGGCTGGGTGCCAGGCAGGAGGCAAAGGGACTAACAGCTCGGTATTCAATAGCGAGCATAATTAAATTTTATTATTTGCTCTACGTCGTCTTTCATTTCTACACGTTGTAAGTTTCATTGACTTTCATATTAGAAAACCAATCTGCAGTGCTTCAGTACATATGTACTACGTGATTTTTTATCTGCAAAAAGAATTAGAAAAAACTGAATGGCATTATATCTAAGTTTATGATACATGTATAATGAAATACAAACTCACATTTAGTTACATTCGAGCAATTAGAAAGAAATTGGATGTTATACCGTTATTTTCATTTTTTTCTTTCATTTATCCTTTCTATAACGCAGGAGAAAATTTAATTTATCATATTACTTATTGAAAATAGGAAATAATCATCAAAACAATTCTAAATTATATGTAATGTGACATAAATAGTGTGATAATCCACGACTGATAAAACACAAAAGTTGAGAATGAAATAAGCACTCAGACGAATTCGATGGACTTCTGGTGCAACTTAAAATCAAACTGAAACGAAAAACGAAAAATTTAAGCAAAAATTAACACATATGTGATAAAATTTTACGTGATTAGCATACTATTTGGGAATTACATATTTAAAAATAATTTTAAGGAATTTTAAGCTGCCATTAGAATTTTCCCAACTATTTGGAATTCAGACACACACCTATAGATTTTGTGACTCTAGGAAATATTTCGATTAACAAATTCTTAATAAACCAGTCACCTAATAATACACCATTTTTCAGTATTTATGAATAAGTTTTCTTTAAAAAAAGGATTTAACAATGTGTCAAAATTATTATGTTTACTTGCATTGGTTTTTGAAGATACCCTATTTTTAATCCATTAAACAGACCGAGAAGTTCCATACTGATATTTCCTCTGTGACTTAAAAGAAGTGATATGTACTAAAAAAATTTATACAAATGTTTGTCAAACTCCCCGTAAAAAAAGTTGATTTAGAAAATCATATGTTTCGTTCATATAATGCATCTAATATAGAGACTATATCTGAAAGCTAACAATTTTTCCAAATGTCTAATAACAATAAAGTGCAATGATAACGGCCGCACTTTTCTGGTATGAATTAACCAAGATTTTCGGGATTTCCCTCAATTATTTGTTCTAATGAATCATTGAAAAAAACAATAGTAATTGTTTCAATTCTACGCCAAAAATAATTTACTCCTTTAGTTCCAATTTACCCTTTTATAGATCTCGAGCTTTATCATTCATGCTTCTGTACCTTAGAATTAGTATGAGATATATTTGTCCTTATATGAGGCAGGAAATTTTTTCTGCGCAGAACGTAAACCAAACTGACGCATGATTATGTTGTCTATTTCTCCTTACATTTACATTTACACACACACTACACACAGACACGTGTGCGTATATATAACACATATGGTGTGCAAAAACAGAATGTCGCAATCCAGCTTTTGCAATATTCTAATACTACGCAACCTGAAAACGAGAAGAATCTCTTCAATACTTCATGTGACAGGAGTTATAGAGCAACAGATGACAAGGTCGAGCACCATCTGCTCCTATATTAAATCTCCAATAACCTTGGAAAAATAGGATTCAATATCATATATAGCATTTACAGCATTGAGAAGCAGAATAAATAAGGGAGGGAAAATCAACTTATTAAAATCACCAGAAAAAATGTATGCGTTAAACCTATATTTCACAAGCAAAGTACCATAATATCTTCCGTTTAAAAATAAAGATTATTTTGACCTGAAAAAGAGTTTTCTAATAGGATAAACTCAGGTTGGAAAATGATAAACTAAATTATGTCTTCCTCGGAACCTCTTATATTTAATGCAGGCATCGTAACCATAAAGGTACCGGAAAATGTTTTGTGTCTTTTTCAAAAAACTTCCAAAAATAGTATTATATTTCTCAGAAAACCCTGAAATGATGGAACGTCAGAACTATTTTTTATTTCGGCGGTTTGTGCCTAGAATTAAGGCTATCAATTAACTCACGGGTGAAAAAAAATTCTCGCACGATAAATGAAATCCAATGTTTTGTTTGTTCTAGGAATTATGCCATTTACCATTGTGGTAACGATTTCTTAAGGTCATGTCAACAAAATTGGTATCTTTTTTGTATTTAGGGGAATGGTTTTCTTTATAAAAAATAGGTGACTTTGGGTATGAAATTTTCATTTTTTCTCATTTGATAAATTCCGGTGCAACTTGGTGATTTAATTGAGATTTTTCGGTTGGATTTTGCTTCTTTCTCAAATCAAGATGAATGTAGATATGAAATTCATGAACTGCATACATCTCAGCTATGTCAGATTAGTCGATACCAAAACCATGAAACTGATAAAACACAAAACATTTTTCGTCCTCTCCTTTGATCCATAAAATAAATACGAATGCTCGATAGTTCATAAAATATCTTCGGATAGAGTGTTTATCGTGGGTTCTAGACATGTATTTTCTGAAAGCCTCGAGGGTCTGGGAAATTGTAAAATTCCGAATTATCTGGTTAAGCTAGCTTATTACTGATTTGAGTCGGAAAACTGTGGTTTTGTTTAATATTATGAATTATAAAAATGTGAGACAAATACATAAAAAGTTAATCACCGCTACAAAAAAAAATTGAAAAGGGAGGACGAAAACTACGGATATAAAACCCGTGTAGAGAAATGTAAATTTTGATTGAAAGCCTCGAGGGTCTGGGAAATTGTAAAATTCCGTATTATCTGGTTAAGCTAGCTTATTACTGATTTGAGTCGGAAAACTTTGGTTTTGTTTAATATTATGAATTATAAAAATGTGAGACAAATACATAAAAAGTTAACAATCACCGCTACAAAAAAATTGAAAAGGGAGAACGAAAACTACGGATATAAAACCCGTGTAGAGAAATGTAAATTTTGATTATTGAAAAATAGAAATTCAAGCATTACTTTGTAATGTTCATCAACGACAAGGCACAGAGTTGAAGTACATGATATCATTCCCGAAAGACGAAGTTGCGTTCAGTTCCTGCCCGATTCCAGTCGTTACTACTGATAAACATAGTAATGATTGAAATACATAGTAATGAGTTTGGAGTGAGAGACGGGATCTTTACAGTATCTCCAATTAGAAATTGCGAGATTTTCGAATCCCTTGGTCTCTATTTCGTTGGGTAATAAGGCAAAGTTGATCAATGGCCTGGCTTAGTATTTCATGGGATTATCAGCTCAAGATACCGAGAATGCTGGGTTAGATGTCTGTCCTGGACCCAGTTTGTCATTAATGAGAAAATGAATGTATCTATAAGTGCTGTATGAGACATGAGATCAAATAATTGTTTAAAGTATATGAGGCGAAATAATTGTTTAAAGTATATGAAGCAAAATAATTGCTTAAAGTATAGATTTTCTCCCTGAATAAAAGGCTATCTCCACCATTTTTTCAGGAGATCCTTCAATCAAAAGATTCCACCTGAATTTTAATGTAATTTAAAATTCATTTTTTATTTCTCTCGTGGTCAGAATTTCCCCAAGTGCAATAATTAATCAAATATGAATAAATCTAAATGAGATTAGGATGTTAAAAAATTAAGTTATAATCGCTTTCTTTTGTTCATTATGACTAATTACACTTTTATTATTATCATTAATTTTAAAAATTATAATTTACCGTAAACAATTTCACAGGAAGCCAAGTCGTAAACTGCCGCGACCGTTTCATCCTCTGAGGCACCTCTCAATTTAACAAACAAACAAACAAACAAACAAATAAACAAATAAACAAAAAAAACTTAATGTAAGATGTAAAATTAAAACTTTAAATATAAATTTATGATAAAAAATTCCTTCTAACACTTTTAATTTCCATTTTTTTGTGTGCGTGTGTGTCTTTTGGTAGTAAATAAATTTAAAATTGTATTCAAATTTATGTAAAAGGTTTCGATTACTTTCTAA